>JARQOC010000011.1:220096484-221296484 GCA_033576535.1 Allobates femoralis | reverse complement strand
GCATAATCAAGAAGTTTACAACCTATGGCACTGTAGCTAATCTCCCTGGATGTAGATGGCAGAGAAAAAATGATGAAAGGTGACAACCCAGGCTAGTCTAGATGATGAATAAGCCAATCAAAATTCCAGCTGTTCTGCAGGCTCAGAGGACATCAGTGACAGCACAAACTATCCGTCCACATGTGAATGAACTGAAATGCTATGGAAGGAGAACCCCCTGCTGACACAGAGACAGAAAAAAGCCAAAATGTAAGTGAGAAACCAAAATCCTTCTGGGTCAGCGCCTTGTGGACAGATGAGACAAGATAGAGTTTTGGTAAAGTGAATCTTTCTACTGTTTACCAAAAACAGATGAGGCCAACAAAGAAAAGAGCACAGGACCTACAGTCACATATGGGGGAGGGCAGAGAAAAGAGCACAAGACCTACAGTCACATATGGGGGAGGTCAGAAAAAAGAGCACAGAACCTACAGTCACATATAAGGGAGGTCAGAGAAAAGAGGACAGGATCTACAGTCACATATGGGGGAGGTCAGAAAAAAGAGCACAGGACCTACAGTCACATATAAGGAGGTCAGAGAAAAGAGGACAGGATCTACAGTCACATATGGGGGAGGTCAGAAAAAAGAGCACAGGACCTACAGTCACATATAAGGGAGGTCAGAGAAAAGAGGATAGGATCTACAGTCACATATGGGGGAGGTCAGAGAATAAAATACAGGACCTAAAGTTACATATGGGGAGGGCAGAGGAAAGAGCACAGGACCTACAGTCACATATGGTGGAGGTCAGAGAAAAGAGAACAGGACCTACAGTCACATATGGGGGAGGTCAGAGAAAAGAGCACAGGGCCTACAGTCACATATGGGGGAGGTCAGAGAAAAGAGCACAGGGCCTACAGTCACATATGGGGGAGGTCAGAGAAAACAGCACAGGACCTACAGTCACATATGGGGAAGGTCAGAGAAAGGAACACAGGACCTACAGTCACATATGGTGGAGGTCAGAGAAAATAGCACAGGACCTACAGTCACATATGGGGGAGGTCAGAGAAAAGAGCACAGGACCTACAGTCACATATTGGGGAGATCAGAGAGAAGAGCACAGGACCTACAGTCACATATGGGGGAGATCAGAGAGAAGAGCACAGGACCTACAGTCACATATGGGGGAGGTCAGAGAAAAGAACACAGGACCTACAGTCACATATGGGGGAGGTCAGAGAAAAGAGCACAGGACCTACAGTCACATATGGGGGAGGTCAGAGAAAAGAGAGATCTGAAAATTGCTGTTGGGAGAAGATGCCACAAATATGAGAGACCGGGAGCAGATTATAAAGAAGAGGCCGAAACTCCAAGTGAGAAGAAGCTTGTGGAGGGTATAGGAGGCGACTGATTGCAGAGAGTTATTACAAAGGGGGAAGCCAAATATTAAGCTGAGGGGGCAACAATTTTATCCGGACCATTTTTGGGATTTTGTGTGAAATTATTATTTTTTTTGTGTTATTCCAATACACACAGAGGAAATAAACATATGTATGACAAAACATACTGTAATCATTTACAGGGAGAAATACCGTACTTCATTTTCTGGAACAATTTCAAGGGTGCCAACACTTTCAGCCATGTAAGTAGATATGATATAAATATAAAGGCGGCCGTCACACGCTACGATTTTGTGTGGGATCTCAATAACAATCTTGGGGTGCGGCTCGTGGACACATGATTAGTGAGGTGTCACATGTATAGATAACGATGTCAGTGGTGCGGCTCGTGGACACATCGTTAGTGAGGTGTCACATGTATAGATAACGATGTCAGGGGTGCGGCTCGTGGACACATCGTTAGTGAGGTGTCACATGTATAGATAACGATGTCAGGGGTGCGGCTCGTGGACACATCGTTAGTGAGGTGTCACATGTATAGATAACGATGTCAGGGGTGCGGCTCGTGGACACATCGTTAGTGAGGTGTCACATGTATAGATAATGATGTCAGGGGTGCGGCTCGTGGACACATCGTTAGTGAGGTGTCACATGTATAGATAACGATGTCAGGGGTGCGGCTCGTGGACACATCATTAGTGAGGTGTCACATGTAGAGGTAACGATGTCAGGGCTGCGGCTCGTGGACACATCGTTAGTGAGGTGTCACATGTATAGATAACGATGTCAGGGGTGCGGCTCGTGGACACATCGTTAGTGAGGTGTCACATGTATAGATAACGATGTCAGAGGTGCGGCTCGTGGACACATCGTTAGTGAGGTGTCACATGTATAGATAACGATGTCAGGGGTGCGGCTCGTGGACACATCATTAGTGAGGTGTCACATGTATAGATAACGATGTCAGGGGTGCGGCTCGTGGACATATGGTCAGTGAGGTGTCACATGTGTAGATAACGATGTCAGGGGTGCGGCTCGTGGACACATGATTAGTGAGGTGTCACATGTATAGATAACGATGTCAGGGGTGCGGCTCGTGGACACATCGTTAGTGAGGTGTCACATGTATAGATAACGATGTCAGGGGTGCGGCTCGTGGACACATCGTTAGTGAGGTGTCACATGTATAGATAACGATGTCAGGGGTGCGGCTCGTGGACACATCGTTAGTGAGGTGTCACATGTATAGATAACGATGTCAGGGGTGCGGCTCGTGGACACATCATTAGTGAGGTGTCACATGTAGAGGTAACGATGTCAGGGCTGCGGCTCGTGGACACATCGTTAGTGAGGTTTCACATGTATAGATAACGATGTCAGGGGTGCGGCTCGTGGACACATGGTTAGTGAGGTGTCACATGTATAGATAACGATGTCAGGGGTGCGGCTCGTGGACACATCGTTAGTGAGGTGTCACATGTATAGATAACGATGTCAGGGGTGCGGCTCGTGGACACATCGTTAGTGAGGTGTCACATGTATAGATAACGATGTCAGGGGTGCGGCTCGTGGACACATCGTTAGTGAGGTGTCACATGTATAGATAACGGTGTCAGGGGTGCGGCTCGTGGACACATCGCTAGTGAGGTGTCACATGTATAGATAACGATGTCGGGGGTGCGGCTCGTGGACACATCGTTAGTGAGGTGTCACATGTATAGATAACGATGTCAGGGGTGCGGCTCGTGGACACATCGTTAGTGAGGTGTCACATGTATAGATAACGATGTCAGGGGTGCGGCTCGTGGACACATCAGTAGTGAGGTGTCACATGTATAGATAACGATGTCAGGGGTGCGGCTCGTGGACACATGGTTAGTGAGGTGTCACATGCATAGATAACGATGTCAGGGGTGCGGCTCGTGGACACATGGTTAGTGAGGTGTCACATGTATAGCTAACGATGTCAGGGGTGCGGCTCGTGGACACATCATTAGTGAGGTGTCACATGTATAGATAACGATGTCAGGGGTGCGGCTTGTGGACACATGGTTAGTGAGGTGTCACATGCATAGATAACGATGTCAGGGGTGCGGCTCGTGGACACATGGTTAGTGAGGTGTCACATGCATAGATAACGATGTCAGGGGTGCGGCTCGTGGACACATCGTTAGTGAGGTGTCACATGTATAGATAGCGATGTCAGGGGTGCGGCTCGTGGACACATCGTTAGTGAGGTGTCACATGTATAGATAACGATGTCAGGGGTGCGGCTCGTGGACACATCGTTAGTGAGGTGTCACATGTATAGATAACGATGTCGGGGTGCGGCTCGTGGACACATCGTTAGTGAGGTGTCACATGTATAGATAACGATGTCAGGGGTGCGGCTCGTGGACACATCGTTAGTGAGGTGTCACATGTATAGATAACGATGTCAGGGGTGCGGCTCGTGGACACATGGTTAGTGAGGTGTCACATGTATAGATAACGATGTCAGGGGTGCGGATCGTGGACACATGGTTAGTGAGGTGTCACATGTATAGATAACGATGTCAGTGGTGCGGCTCGTGGACACATCGTTAGTGAGGTGTCACATGTATAGATAACGATGTCAGGGGTGCGGCTCGTGGACACATCATTAGTGAGGTGTCACATGTATAGATAACGATGTCAGGGGTGCGGCTCGTGGACACATCGTTAGTGAGGTGTCACATGTATAGATAACGATGTCAGGGGTGCGGCTCGTGGACACATGTTAGTGAGGTGTCACATGTATAGATAACGATGTCAGGGGTGCGGCTCGTGGACACATCGTTAGTGAGGTGTCACATGTATAGATAACGATGTCAGGGGTGCGGCTCGTGGACACATGGTTAGTGAGGTGTCACATGTATAGATAACGATGTCAGGGGTGCGGCTCGTGGACACATGTTAGTGAGGTGTCACATGTGTAGATAACGATGTCAGGGGTGCGGCTCGTGGACACATCGATTAGTGAGGTGTCACATGTATAGATAACGATGTCAGGGGTGCGGCTCGTGGACACATCGTTAGTGAGGTGTCACATGTATAGATAACGATGTCAGGGGTGCGGCTCGTGGACACATGGTTAGTGAGGTGTCACATGTGTAGATAACGTTCAGGACGCAGCAGCGATGTTACTGTGCAGGGATCTTCACACAACCAGCGACCGATGATTGTCAATGATGTGAATAGGCGAAATCGGTCAGGAGTTCGGTTATGGCGGTGTCACACAGAACGATGCAGCAGGTTGGATGGTCGACATCGTCTGATGTGGGGTCGGATCTCATATCTGTGATTAACGATCAGATCACTTATCGCTTGTCACATCATGCTGTCACACGCAACGATGTCGTAGGAGCGATGCCAAATCAGGCATTTTCCAGCAATATGTTTACATATATCGTAGCGTGTGACGCCCGCGATAAGATAGTAGATAGATAGATAGGATAAAATAGAGAATGGATGGATGGATGGATGGAAGGATAGACACATGGATGGATGGATGGATAGGTAGGTGGAGACTGGTCCATTAATATCCCTTCCTCTGGTTGGCACTGAGCATATAGATGACGCCGGTGATTGCTCATTACTTCGCTTCGTGTGGATGATTTTCTCCTAATATTCCCATCAGATTTCCCATTTATTGTAACGCAGACAATGGAGGATATAAATGTATGAAGCGTCACTTGTATTCACCTCGCCCGTCCCTCTGTAAATAGGCAGCTCCGCTCCTGTACAGGGCACTGCCATCAGACCGGTATAAGTAATAATGCCGCCATTACTTGCTGTAATCAGAGCCGTCACTGGCAGAAGTGAATTCTATTTCCAGATTTATTACACAGTGAACATCACAAGAGCGAGAAGAGGCCGAAAACGCTCTGATGAAATGGTGTTTAATATTACTATTACTCTGCGTAACGGACGGGCCAAACCCAGACAGTGACAATGAACACATCTCCGAGGCGGAGGAGCTGCCTACATCTATGAATAATGGATCAGAACCATTTTTGCTTGGTTTACATACGAGGATCATAATAATGAAGTGACCGCTCCACGCTGACATTTATAGTCGGTGATATAAGGCGGCACATAAAGAATGAAATGGAGATGGGATGAGCGCTGAATACATAGAACAACAGTGTATTGTTAGAGCAGGTCATCAGACACCCCCTATGGGTGCCTTCACATTAGCGTTTGGCGCCGCAGCGTATGCTGCGTTCCCATACGCATTCAAACGCATGCGCACTGCGTTCCTTGTTTAACATAGGAACGCATGGTGCCTGCGTTTGCTGCGTTCGGGTGCGGATGCGGACGATATCTGCTCCTTCCGGTGTCCAGCATCCGCACCCGGGACGCAGCATGTTGCATTTTTTGTGCGTTTGGGGATCTTGGAAGATCAGCAAGCGTCCCCAAGCGTACAAAAAATGCATTGCCGTCAATGGGTCCGCAGTGTTTAGCGCTTGACAGCGCGGGAGAACGCTGCGGACCCATTGAAAAATCTCCCGGTGGCCGCCAGTGATGTCACAGGAGATCACCGACAGCCACCGGGAGATCAGCTCTGCCTCTGCTGATCTCCTCCTCCCCGCCGCCTATAATTTGCTAGCGATGTCGGCGGGAAGAAAAGCTGATGTGACAGCTGTTTGAATCTTCCCTGCGCCGACATCTCCTCACAGTGTCGGCGCGGGAAGATTCAAACAGCTCTCAGATCAGCTGTTCTCCCCGCCGACAGTCCCGGAGCTTACCGGCGCGGGGGGAGGAGATCTCGGCGCTGATCTCCGCCCCCGGCCCGCCCCCGGACAGCGCCGATTGGCTGCCGGGCTCCCTAGTGATGTGTCCGCAGGCGGACATTATCCGCTGCGGACACATCAAAGTGTCCCTGCTTTTGACAGCGTTTGTGTCTGCATGCCATCAGCATGCAGACACAAACGCTAATGTGAAGCCAGCCTAAGTTAGAGGGGTTACCCGGGACATTCTTTTATCTTTCCTATGGAGCTCAGTAGTTATCGGCAGGTCCTGGCTCCAAGCAGTCATGGTCCACTCCAGCCACTGATTCTCCTGCTTCCTGTGCTGTCACACGTCAGAGCAGTTCCTTCTCTTCCACTCTACTCTGTCGACGGGGTCTCACTGCCGGTGTCACACTGATTGACAGCTGGCTCAGCTGGGAGATGTCTGTCAATCAATGTGACATCACCAGTGACACTCCATCAACAGAGTGGAAGAAAAGGAACTGCTCCGATGTGACGTCACGGGTGTGACGACCGCCCACTGCAACTGGCTGAGCTGCTAGTAAGGCAGCACCCTGAGAAACCCCGGGACTCTTTACCCCTGTACATGGATCTAGACTTACAGCACAGCCCAGGAGGTTACTGCCTATAGGTAAGCAGCAGTCCAGAGGTAGGGAGGTCGACAAACAGAAATCAGGCTGTGAAGCACAACAGGTCCCAGACTCTCTAACCCTAATGGATTAACACGGCACATTGTAGCTCCCAGGAATCTTACTGGTTGCCAGAAACATGGATACATGGTTCACCTTGTGCTGTGAACACAGGATCCTGTGTACCAGATTCAGAACCCAGTAAGTTACCGGCAAGACACAAATACGTTAGGTACCACTCTAATGGATAGGAGTGCTATCCCAGAATCACAGGTGCAAGTTCGCCAAAAGTATCACTCACCTGCAAGTGGAAATCAGCGTATGCCTGGCTGGGGCAGGGGCAGGAATGCCCCGAGGCAAGTCCAGACAGAGAACATCACTAGCACCACCATAGATGGAATATGTGGTGCCTAGTGGCCGGGGCAGGAATTACAGGGGCAGGTGCAGACAAGGAAGTATCACTAGCACCACTCATAGATGGGATATAGTGGCGCCTAGTGTCCGGGGAAGGAATTGCAGGGGCAAGTCCAGAGAGGAAGTATCACTAGCACCAGTCATAGATGGAATATTATGGTGCCTAGTGGCCGGGGCAGGAATTACAGGGGCAGGTGCAGACAAGGAAGTATCACTAGCACCACTCATAGATGGGATATAGTGGCGCCTAGTGTCCGGGGCAGGAATTGCAGGGGCAAGTCCAGACGAGGAAGTATCACTAGCACCAGTCATAGATGGAATATTATGGTGCCTAGTGGCCTGGGCAGGAATTATGTGGCGCCCGCAAATGCAGGCTCACAGAGGAGTATTACACCGTAAAAGAGGTGTAAATGTTCAAGCTGCAGGTGGACCCTAGGATGATGGGTGGGACCCATTCCCAGCACTCCCACATTAGTGTATGGTGGGAGGTTACCCGGAGGGGATATAATCACCTCAAGGGGGAACAAGAAGGTCTTTGTCTTGTCTGGTTTTGCTGAGGTCTCTCGGGTGAGGGGCCAGAGGAGATGGGGGAAGAGAAAAGGTTTTAGAGAGAGAGGACAGCTAAGTGGAACGAAGGCGGAAGGTCACACCGGGTCGGTTACAAGCCGCATCGGAGGAAAGAAGAAGGGGCCTTGAGGAGGTCCTGAAAGAGGGCGGCTGACAAGAGAAGTATGGGCCCTAGAGAGAAAGGGAGATCCTCAGAGTAGAGTGTCCATACTCCAGGGGATACTCCAGTCCACCCAGGGGAACGCCGGGCCCTTAAGAACCGGCCAAAGTGTAGCTTTGCAGTCGGCAACCGGCTGCTGTGGCTTGTTCATCAGCCGCAGCACCCTGCCATCGGAAAGGTCTGCCTGCTCCTCACTAACGAGGGAGGGGACTCCCGGTACTCCTACATTGAGCTACTGGATATAGATCGATCCAAAGGGGGAAGAACGGACACTGGTTAGTTAACGGAGGTACACCAAAGGTTCCACCATACCACCTGGGATGCACTTGCAGCCACCCGTTAAGCTACCTGTCTTTGTAACACCTAAAGTGACGGGAACTGTAACTGCTGCTGCTACAACTAACAGTAAAGTACCCGGAAGAAGGTGACTTTGCTTCTGCCTGTGTTTCTTCTGCATGAACTTGTTCCCTTTGCAGGAACACTGCCCCGGAGGTCCAGCCCTACCTGTAGAGGACTTTACCAACTAAGCCGCATTACCAACTACCTACGGCGGACTGTGGCGGCACTGGTGACCTATCACCAAAGTGCAAAGTATGAGACCTGGTTTATGTAAAAAGTACTTCTCTAGGTTGTGCACACACGTTAGGGCTAATTTCTTAGGAAGCTCCTTAACCACTATGTCTTTGGAGTATCTCATGCAACTTCTAGGAGAATATAGAGCTTCATATAGATGTTGTAAGCGTTGCAAGGTTAATCCCCTGAACCATTCCAACACGGATAGCATCTCTTGTAATCGTCACAGTTGATTGTTGAGGTTGTGCACATTGGTAGTGAGTCCAGTGGTGTAACTTGCAGCTCATGGACACCAATATGAAAGCTCCAACGGGGCCCCCAATTATTGCAAATCTTTAATAGTATTAGACTTTTTCTAAAGGCCAAAGCAAGTTTTGGGGTCCCCTAGGCTCCAAGGCCCAGGTGCGATTGCAACCCCTGCACCTATTGTAGTTACGACCCTTGTAGTGACCCAGACTAATGACTATGGAGGGCCCAGCACTCTCCTCCTCCATCTATTCCAGTTTTATTGGGTGCTGAGAAACATGTATCCCTGTAGATTCTACAACGCTCAAAAAAAAGTAGAGAATGTGGCAAAGTCAGAGAAAGGTGACCGGGATCTCCTGTTGTACAATGTAACAGTGTGCTAGTGTCAGGCAGCAGCTGAAAGAAGCCTCATTTTTATCGTTGCCACCACAATCCATAAATTTAATTTTGATGTATTATTTGTAAAGACTGACAAGAAACTGCACCTACATGTGAAATACAACCTGTTATTATATCCCAGGTGTGGAGTAAAGGTTGTGATTTCATTCTCTTTGGGGAGAATCCAGGTTGTAATTTGCCAATGATCGTCAGTCCAAGGGGACAAAAGAAAAGGCTCGAATCCAACACAAAGTCTAGCGCTGCCAACCAGAATCACATGAAAGGGTTTTAGAGCAAGAGCTGTGGCGGCCATATGGACAATAATTCTAGTAACAAACTAAATTAGCTGCCGAGGTCCTCGTTGGCCATTGGACCCAATCAGGTCGCAGATTACCTCTTCCCAGAATTGGCCAGTAGTTAATTGAGTCATTTTACATATTTTGGGGGAAAATATGACTGGTTAGTCTAGACCTGACACAACGGACATACTGTTGACCTTTGGGGTCAGCTGCTACAGATTATGGACTGCCCTGGAGTGGTACCTAGTGTCAGCAGCCAAAAACAACTCACCATCAGAGGCTCTGGTGAAGCCCTGGTAGGCACTTAGTCATGCCCCTCAAGTTAAACCTGGCCTGTGGCACAGTGGGTCCACATCCGTGTGTGTGACACCTGTTCTGCACTGAACAGGCCCTCTTTACTCCCATGGAGGGGTTTTTACAATGTGCCCCACGGGTATTGGTCCTGTGGTTCAGCATATAGATGTAAGCAGTGGCGTAACTTCAGGCCCAGGGGCCCTGATGCGAAAGCTCCAACGGGGCCCCCAATTATTGCAAATCTTTAATAGTATTAGTCTTTTTCTATAGGCCAAAGGGACTTTTGGGGCCCCCCTAAGCTGCAGGGCCCGGGTGCGATCGCAACCCCTGCACCCATGGTAGTTACGCCCCTGGATTTAAGATGGACGCCCAATAAAGTGATTTCCCCTTTTCCCCTCAATTCTATACTGTCCACCATCACGCCACCCCCAAATTTATACAGAGCTCAATGTGGCCACCCTTCCATGTATCTGAAGTTGGGCCTGTTTGTTTCTTTCCCAGGTCCAACCCCAGGAACATTCGCTTTATCAGTAAGAATTGTCGCACACAATTTTTGATGTCTGATCCTTTTGTTCCCTGAGGAGGTAACCCACCACCACCATAACAAGTCTGGAGGACACAGAAGGGTCTGGAGCTCAACAGTTATGATCCATCACAACCATGACTTGATGAACAGCTCCCTCCAAAAATTATCTCCATTGTTCAAAAGCTAATTTGACAGCAAGCAACTCGCGATTCCCCATATCATCATTTCTCAGCAGATGAGAAGTTTCTGGAGAAAAATGCTCTTGGCTAAAAGTTGGTCAACATTTTGGGACCTTGAGACAATACAGCCCCTAATCCGATTTCTGAAGCATCAACCTCCACAATCAACGGCGTGGAGCACTCAATTTATCAAAGGCCCCAACAGCATCTGGATACCAAACTTAGGCTGCCTTCACATTTGCGTATGTGAACGCAGCTTATGCTGCGTTCCCATACGCATTCAAACGCATGCGCACTGCGTTCCTATGTTTAACATAGGAACGCATAGTGCCTGCATTTGGCAGCGTTTGCTGCGTTCGGGTGCGGATGCGGACGATATCTGCTCCTTCCGGTGTCCCGCGTCCGCACCCGGGACGCAGCATGTCGCGTCCCTGGTGCGGGCGAGAGTGTGTGATCTGTACGCAGGCATCCGCATGTGCACAGATCACTAATGGCGGGCAATGAGAGCGCACGGCGGTCTGCAAGCATCTGCAGACCGCCGTGAGCTCCATTATAAACATAGGGGCCACGGTCTGCATGCAGATGCTTGCAGATGCATCTGCAAAACGCTGCAGATGCATCTGCAAGTCTGAAGGCAGCCTTACTCCTTACATGTGAGATCAGTAAAGGGCCTTTCACACGTGTCAATGTCGCCCGCGATATCGCTCATGCGTCACAAATGATTAATCGCCTGAGCGATGTGGAATTATCGCGGGTAAGATGTCACAGGCGTCAATATGACCCAGCGATGCGGTGATGTCGCCATCTTGCGAGCGATTTTATTTAGTCGCTTGTACGGTGTAAAAATAGAAAATACGTCGCTGAGTTTAGTGTCACACGCAGCGATGCACAAGGTCTACTGAGCGATGAGCGACAGGTTTTACATCTGGCAGTGAAACCTGCGATCGGCGATCAGCGACATATCGCTGGTTGCATCGCTTGGTCACACGCTTCAATGTCGCTCCTGCGTCACTTTTACGTCGCTTGAGCGACTGAAAATCCGTGACGTATGAGTGACATTGACAGCGATATCAACGCGTGTGACATCCCCTTAAGAGGTTTGACGATCTCAGGAAAACCCCTAATATATTTTCTGTAGTAATTGGCAAATCCTAGAAACCGTTGCAATGGTTTAAGTTTGCAAGATTGAACCTAATAAATGATGGCCTGCACCTTTCCATAATCGATCTTAAACCTTTCAGCTAATACAATGACTCCCAGGAATGATATTGCTAGGTCTGCTGCCTCCTCGCATCACCACCAGCCATGTTTCTGGAGTCCAGTAATGTAACTTGAATCTTTTGGGCCCCGATACAAAAGCTCCAACAGGACCCTGAATAATTGCAAGTCTTTAATAGCATTACTCATTTTCTATAGGCCAAAGGGACTTTTGGGGTCGCCTAGGCTCCAGGGCCCGGGTGCAATTGCAACCCCTGCACCTGTTGTAGTTATGCCCTTGGCGACGTCCCCATGTGTCATGGATTGCCACCAGAGTATTTAAGGCATTGCTCTCTTAACCTACGGTAGTTGTCAGCTCCCTTGTGTTGTGTGTTTTGTTACCCTACTAACTGGTGCCTGTGTATCCTTGCCTGCTAGTGCTTCCACGCAGCAACAACATCTGCTATGCCCACCTTTGCCTGTCAGTCACTGCCAGCTATCAATACCTGCTGAGTCTATCCGTGCCTGCCAGTCACCATCAGCCTCCGCTGTGCCTACCGGTCACCACCAGCCTCCACTTTGCTATGCTGCTTAAACTCGGCCTTATCTCCCTGTACCTGTCTGTCTCCATCTGCCCTCTGTGTGGAGTCATGCTCCCCTCTCCATCTCGCGGCGCCAGCTGCCAGGGTACCGAGAGTCCCTATTGTTGCTCTGTGTCTGCCACCTACCAGCAAAGCCTGCTGCCACCTCCTGTGGTAGCAATGAAGACTCAGTGGTCACATTAGGGATGCAATTTGTTTGCAATTTCACCGTACTTGGAAATTTTTTTCCCATTTTCTAGTTCACTATATGGAAAAATGAATGACGGCATTCAAAAGTACAACTCATCTGGTCCCGCAACAAAAAAATACTGAAAATGACTGGGGGGGGGGGGGTGAACGGGTGATCCCATCTCCTCTGGGGGACTCACCTTTAATGATTTTGGAGGTTCTCTTGGTGACTCCTCCCTTCAGAGTCCTTGTGGTCCTTTTATTCTTTTTATTGGCTATGGCCTTTCTCTTCCTGGTTGCTATGGCCTTATTCTTTCCCTGGTTGCTATGGCCTTATTCTCTCCATGGTTGCCATGACCTTTTCTCTCTCTGGTTGCTATGGCCTTTTCTCTCCCTGGTTGCTATGGGTTTTTCTCTCCCTGGTTGCTATGGCCTTATTCTCTCCCTGGTTGCTATAGTTTTATTCTCTCCCTGGTTGCTATGGCCTTTTCTCTCCCTGGTTGTTATGGCTCATATTCTCTCCCTGGTTGCTATGGCTTTATTCTCTCCCTGGTTGCTATGGCCTTTTCTCTCCCTGGTTGCTATGGCCTTATTCTCTCTCTGGTTGCTATGGCCTTTTCTCTCTCTGGTTGCTTGATGGCCTTTTTTTCCTCCCTGGTTGCTGTGGCCTTATTCTCTTCCTGTTGCTATGGCCTTATTCTCTCCCTGGTTGCTATGGTTTTATTCTCTCCCTGGTTGCTATGGCCTTTTCTCTCCCTGGTTGCTATGGCTTTTTCTCTCCATGGTTGCTATGGCCTTATCTCTCCCTGGTTGCTATGGCTTTTTCTCTCCATGGTTGCTATGGCCTTATCTCTCCCTGGTTGTTATGGCCTTATCTCTCTATGGTTGCTATGTCCTTATTCTCTCCCTGGTTGCTATGGCCTTATTGCCTCCCTGGTTGCTATGACCTTATCTCTCCCTGGTTGCTATGGCCTTATCTTTCCCTGGTTGCTATGGATTTATTCTCTCCCTGGTTGCTATGACCTTTTCTTCCCCTGGTTGCTATGACCTTATTCTCTCCCTGGTTGCTATGCCTTGTTCTCTCCCTGGTTGCTATGACCTTTTCTTTCCCTGGTTGCTATGACCTTATTCTCTCCTGGTTGCTATGACCTTTTTTTTCTCCCTGGTTGCTATGGCCTTGTTCTCTCCCTAGATGCTATGACCTTTTCTTTCCCTGGTTGCTATGGCCTCATTCTCTCCCTGGTTGCTATGGCCTTATTCTCTCTCTGGTTGCTATGGCCATATCTCTCCCTGTTTGCTATGGCTTTATTCCCTCTCCTGGTTGCTATGGCCTTATTCTCTCTCTCGTTGCTATGGCCTTAGTCTCTCCCTGGTTGCTATGGCTTTATTCTCTCCCTGGTTGCTATGGCCATATCTCTCCCTATTTGCTATGGCTTTATTCCCTCTCTGGTTGCTATGGCCTTATTCTCTCTCTGGTTGCTATGGCCTTATTCTCTCCCTGGTAGCTATGACCTTTTCTTTCCCTGGTTGCTATGACCTTATTCTCTCCCTGGTTGCTTTGGCCTATCTCTCCCTATTTGCTATGGCTTTACCTCTCTCTGGTTGCTATGACCTTTTCTTTCCCTGGTTGCTATGACCTTATTCTCTCCCTAGTTGCTATGACCTTTTCTTTCCCTGGTTGCTATGACCTTATTCTCTTCCTGGACATTCCCTGAGGAAGGAGTTGGGAGATAACTCCGAAACATGTTGGACTAATAAAGAAGAATCCTGTTTAATGCAGACATTCCCGTGTGGCTGGTTTTTTATCTCCATTAATTGAAGTGGCAGCGCGGACCCACGTACTTTGTCCTATAAGTTGATTGAACCACGGTGATCTGTGAAGTACGGTCCTGCAGCAACCATCCACTAGATGAGCGATCATTACCAGTTGTGTGGTTTTCACAACTGCATCAGGTGAGCAGCTCCCTTTTTACACATATTTCAGCCTTATAAAAGAAGGTATTACCCTATGTGCGCATTCTTGAATTGCTTTTAGATCTTATTCTCTTCCTGGTTGCTATGACCTTTTCTTTCCCTGGTTGCTATGACCTTTTCTTTCCCTGGTTGCTATGACCTTTTCTTTCCCTGGTTGCTATGACCTTTTCTTTCCCTGGTTGCTATGACCTTATTCTCTTCCTGGTTGCTATGACCTTTTCTCTCCCTGGTTGCATATGGCGTCATTCTCTCACTGGATGCTATGGCCTTGTTCTCTCCCTAGTTGCTATGGCCTTATTCTCTTCCTGGTTATATGGCCTTATTCTCTCCCTGGTTGCTATGGCCTTATTCTCTTCCTGGTTGCTATGACCTTTTATTTCCCTGGTTGCTATGGCCTTATTCTCTCTCTGGTTGCTATGGCTTTATTGCCTCCCTGGTTATATGGCCTTATTCTCTCCCTGGTTGCTATGGCCTTGTTCTCTCCCTAGTTGCTATGGCCTTGTTCTCTCCCTAGTTGCTATGGCCTTGTTCTCTCCCTAGTTGCTATGGCCTTTTCTTTCCCTGGTTGCTATGGCCTTATTCTCTCTCTGGTTGCTATGGCCTTATTCTCTCCCTGGTTGCTATGGCCTTGTTCTCTCCCTAGTTGCTATGGCCTTGTTCTCTCCCTAGTTGCTATGGCCTTGTTCTCTCCCTGGTTGCTATGGCCTTGTTCTCTCCCTAGTTGCTATGGCCTTGTTCTCTCCCTAGTTGCTATGGCCTTGTTCTCTCCCTGGTTGCTATGGCCTTGTTCTCTCCCTAGTTGCTATGGCCTTGTTCTCTCCCTAGTTGCTATGGCCTTGTTCTCTCCCTGGTTGCTATGGCCTTGTTCTCTCCCTAGTTGCTATGGCCTTGTTCTCTCCCTAGTTGCTATGGCCTTTTCTTTCCCTGGTTGCTATGGCCTTGTTCTCTCCCTAGTTGCTATGGCCTTGTTCTCTCCCTGGTTGCTATGGCCTTGTTCTCTCCCTAGTTGCTATGGCCTTGTTCTCTCCCTAGTTGCTATGGCCTTGTTCTCTCCCTGGTTGCTATGGCCTTGTTCTCTCCCTAGTTGCTATGGCCTTGTTCTCTCCCTAGTTGCTATGGCCTTTTCTTTCCCTGGTTGCTATGGCCTTGTTCTCTCCCTAGTTGCTATGGCCTTTTCTTTCCCTGGTTGCTATGGCCTTTTCTTTCCCTGGTTGCTATGGCCTTTTCTTTCCCTGGTTGCTATGGCCTTGTTCTCTCCCTAGTTGCTATGGCCTTTTCTCTCCCTGGTTGCTATGGCCTTATTGCCTCCCTGGTTGCTATGACCTTATCTCTCCCTGGTTGCTATGGCCTTATCTTTCCCTGGTTGCTATGGATTTATTCTCTCCCTGGTTGCTATGGCCTTATCTCTCCCTGGTTGTTATGGCCTTATCTCTCCATGGTTGCTATGGCCTTATTCTCTCCCTGGTTGCTATGGCCTTATTGCCTCCCTGGTTGCTATGACCTTATCTCTCCCTAGTTGCTATGGCCTTTTCTTTCCCTGGTTGCTATGGCCTCTGTACCACGTGATCTCTGACCCGCGGTGAAATTCGAATTCAAAGTGCCAGCTTTCAAAATGGCCGCCGTGCGTCTTACGTCACACGCCTTTCCTGCCCCGCCCACTCAGCCGCTGACGCAGTGAACGTCGCCCTCGCAGAGCTGCCTGGAAACCCCGTGCGTGGTGAGAGAACACGGTCATTCCGCCATTAGCTGCCGTGAGGTGGAGAAGAGGAAGAACGAGGAGAGACGACGAGGAACCGAGGCCTGGACCGAGAGGAGGAGGCGAGCACCGGGGAGCGCCGGACTCGGGATTGTCGCTGGAGCGTGTGTGAGGGCGGCTGTGCGGACTGATCTGCCGGAGCTGTGGGGCCGCACTAGGCCGCGGCCTCGCTCTATTGTGTTCGGGGGCCCGGACTCATTTCTTCTCGCGGAAGGACTTGTTGGACTGTGAGGACTGAGGCTCCGTGTACGGACTGTGCTTCCCGGACTGTGGCTCTCTGTGGACTGTGAGGACTGTCCCCTGGGCTGTGGGGCCCCGGGCTGTGGGGGGGGTGAGCGCAGTCCATGGCTCCTCTCCTGGTGTGTGCGGCCTCCCCCGTGTGCTGAGGCCGCTGTGTGTGTGCTGTGTGTGCCGCCGCCGCTGTGTGTGTATATAACCCTATCTATTCTATAACATGTCGTGTGTGCACTATAAGTTCTCCTCCAAACTCAACTATGACACCGTGACCTTCGATGGGCTGCACATCTCCCTGGCCGACCTGAAGAAGCAGATCATGGGCCGGGAGAGGCTGAAGGCGGCCGACTGCGACCTGCAGATCACCAACGCCCAGACCCAGGAAGGTAATAATGGCCGCCGCCATGCCTGCTGCCGCATGGTCACCCCAGCGACCCTTTAAATGGCCACAAGTGTTTACATTATACCATAGGAATGTCCCTGCTAAATATCTGTGCTGGGAGCCCTGCCAAGGGGGTTCGCTCACAGTGAGGTAACTTGAAGCTCATCAGCCCCAATTCAAAGGCGCCCCCAATTGTTGCAAATCTTTAATAGCATTAGTCTTTTTCTATAGGCCAAAGAGATTTTTTTTTGGGGGGCCCCCTGGTGCAGTTGCACCCCTGCACCTGTCATAGTTACGCCCCTGAGTGCTCATCAATATCAGATCAGTGTTGATCCGACACCCCCAGAGCAGCACTTACACTACCGTGGCCGATGTCAGTACAGAAACTCTGCTCCTATTGAAGTGAGTGGTCTGAGCTGCAGTATTGAGTACGGCCATGAAACAGTGTATAAAAGTGATATATCCTATTGATCATTTGTTAAAATTCAAAGTTCTGGACAATCCTAATAAGATAGGAGCAGCAGTGAAGCACCCACTATCAGCTTACATGATGATGACTGCACAGCTACCTTTAGAAATGAATGGGGCAGTTGTATTATGCTCTTTTCACACAGGTCACCCAGTGATTGTGATGGTGGGTTTACACACACCAATTTCTGTGTCCAATATCTGAACAGATCTCTGGTTGCAGTGAAATCATGGATACATTGTTCCGTTTTGTGGCTGTATACAAAATGGAGCAATGTGTCCATGATTTCACTGCAACCAGAGATCTGTTCAGATATTGGACACAGAAATTGGTGTGTGTAAACCCACCATAAGGAGCAGAAGTTGAGGTGTGATAAATTTCTTGTTTAGGGAAAACCATGGTGTGTGCAAATCAGATCTTAGGACCAGGCCTGTCATTTGACCTCTAGTAAGTTTCCTAAGAACCTCCTATTTTGAATTAATCTGCGATCTCTTGTTGATTAGCCTCCTATCTGCATCTGTGGCTCTCTTGTTGATTAGCCTCCTCCTATCTGACTGCATCCGCGGCTCTCTTGTTGATTAGCCTCCTCCTATCTGACTGCATCCGCGGCTCTCTTGTTGATTAGCCTCCTCCTATCTGACTGCACCCGCGGCTCTCTTGTTGATTAGCCTCCTCCTATCTGACTGCACCCGCGGCCTTTCTTGTTGATTAGCCTCCTCCTATCTGACTGCACCCGCGGCTCTCTTGTTGATTAGCCTCCTCCTATCTGACTGCACCCGCGGCTCTCTTGTTGATTAGCCTCCTCCTATCTGACTGCACCCGCGGCTCTCGTTGATTAGCCTCCTCCTATCTGACTGCACTCGCGGCTCTTTTCTTGCTTAGTCTGACTGGCACAGTGTCACGTGCGGCATGCCGCAATGATAGTGGCCCGGACAATCAAAAGAGCAGTGTATGCCATCTGTTAAGAGGCAGTTCTCAGGGCTCCCGCTAGCGATCACAGATTACTAGTGTGGCTGTGTGACCTTACTTGCGCCAGTTCTAGTTTTTGGAATATCTACCATGTATGACTCTGCCCTGAGTCATCCTGTTAAGGTGCAGGCAGTGGAGAATTTCACTCGTTGAGGTTCAACTTCCAGTCCTTTTGTTCTCACGGAAGATTATTCAGAACAAATGTGACTGTATGTGGTGCTGTCTGGAAAGACTGCTCTAGGCCCTGATCTGAATGAGCCTTATTGAACGTTACTGGTACATCTATGTACTGTCAGGGCTTGTAGTGTGGAAATTCTACTTTTTCTGCTAATTTTGGGAAAAAGATACTTTGTAACATGCTTATTTGATGAAAATTTAGATGTTTTCTGCCAATTTGATTTATGGTGAACATTAGTGAGGTTACTCCTGTACAGAGCTCAGACACATGGGGGTGGTGTAAATCGGACAAGTGCAGTGCCAGAAAATCTCAAATTGCACTCTGACCAATGTTATTAAATGAATCGGAGTAGATGAGCGCTTGTGTTCAGCTTTTTTCTCATCCAGATTCTGAATGAGAAAACAGTTGCAAAATGCTGCTAGTGGATCCAATAATTGCGCAAGACTCGCCAGTGCAGGTCAATTGGTGCCAGAAAAAAAGGACCGCACACGGACCATCCTAGTTGCAACAGTTTTTTACTGATACATTACATTCTGTACCTCAGAACACTGTAATTCATTGCACAGTTAGGCCAGCTTCACACTTGCACTCCCCGCCGCTGCATACTGCAGCGAGGAAGTGCAGGCCGAGCGCAGACACCGGGGACGGTGATGCGCTCGGCTGCGGATTGTCGTGTGCACCCATTGACTTCCGTGTGATTTGTACACATGCAGATGCTTGCGTACAAATCACAAATTCTTGTCCGCACCATGAACGCGACATTAGACTGTGCCCACTGGATGAGATTTTGTTGTGCTGCGTTTGTCAGCTGTACAAATGCAGCTATATAAAAGCTAAAGCAGCACAAACGTATTGCATTTGTACACAAATAAGGGAACAGACAAGCAGACAAACTTTCTCACCCTTGCCGGTGATCCCCCAGTGTTGTCTTCCTCTGTGCAGGAGCCGTGTGTTTATCATCCTTCCAGAGCCTGGGCACCATGTGAGTCACATGATGCAGGACGTGGAAGCTCCATACACACAGCTGCCACCAATTTACAGAGGAAGGAATCGCCGTGGGCTCGTCGGGGGAAGTGAGTATTGCAGCATTTTTGCTGTGGAAATCACAGGGAAAAAAAAGCCTGACTGTGTGAATACCAATCCGTCTGTGATGCTATTGTTAACGGGTAAGAATGGAGTCTATGGGGATAAAGCAACCCAAACACTGGCATGTTAATTGACAGGGACTTGTAAAAACGCAGACGATTTCTGCGGCAAAAATGCAGCATCCACAAGCACACATAGTGGACACAGCTTTTTGTAAATCACATGGACCTTAATGTTAACCCCTTCACGACCCATGGCGTTATACAACGTCATGGGCCGTGTCCGGCTATTTGATGTGAGCTCCGGTGCGGAGCTCACATCGCTCACCCGACATCTCAGCTGATCTCATAAGCTGAGATGTCAGGCTAACCTCACCGATCGGATCTGGGATCCGATTGGTGCTGTTAATTCTTTCAGTGACAGCGGGATACAAAGGTGCCACAGCGGGTAACACTGTTCTCCAGTGCTCACGTGACAGCTCGGGGTCCTGGTTTGACCCTGGAAGCTGTCACTGAGTGCTTCCGGTGTGTGGTTGCCAAGTGCTGCCAACCACTCACTCTGCGCAATTCTATCAGATACCGATGAGCTGCAGCGAGTTTTCAAAACAGCGCATCCACCCAAAAATGGTATCATTAGAAACTTCAGCTCAAAGACGCAAAAAATAAACCACCACACAGCCCCAGATCCTGAAATGAGGACACTACGGGTCGCAGAACATGGCGCAAAAGGTGCGATTTTGTTTTTCAAACTTCTGATTTTTTTTGCCACTTAGGGTACCTTTACACGTCCCAACATTGCATGCAATTTCACTTGCAACTTACTGTTGCAGTGAAATCATGGACAAATAGTTACCGTATATACTCGTGTATAAGCCGAGTTTTTCAGCACAAAAATTGTGCTGAAAAGTGCCCCCCTCGGCTTATTCACTATACGGCTGAGTGGGGGGGCGGTGTCCGGGGGCTGGAGGAGGCAGGGGGAGGCTGCACTATGGGGGGGCGGTCACGTGGGGCCGCTCATTAGTGCAATGCAATATGCACGGCATCCCCCTGTCCATCAGTGGCAGGGGGAGCCGTGCATATTACATTGCGCTCCCCCAGTAGTTTATACAGGCCCCCCCGATTCCCACCCTCCCAGTAGTATATACAGGCCCCCCGCACTCTATATACAGGCCCCCGGTTGCAGCCACAGACCTGTAAGAGAATCGCTTTCATACTTACCCTCCTCGCTGTTACCCGCGCTCCACCGGTCTCCTTCCCGCTTCTACCCGGCGCATCCACAATGACGTCATTGTGCATGCGCCGGGTAGAAGCGGGAAGGAGACGAGGACGCGCAATGACAGCGAGGAGGGTAAGTATGAAAGCGATTCTCTTACAGGTCTGTGGCTGCAACTGGGGGCCTGTATATAGAGCGCGGGGGGCCTGTATATACTACAGGGAGGGTGGGAATCTGGGGGCCTGTATATACTGCGGGGGGGGGGGGGGATCGGGGGGCCTGTATATACCACACTGCTGGGGAGGCTGCTGTATATACCACACTGCTGGGGAGGCTGCTGTATATACCACACTGCTGGGGAGGCTGCTGTATATACCACACTGCTGGGGAGGCTGCTGTATATACCACACTGCTGGGGAGGCTGCTGTATATACCACACTGCTGGGGGCTGTATACCTGTGCTGTGGTCCACCCTCGGCTTATACGCGAGTCAATGGGTTTTCCCAGGTTTTGGGGGCAAAAGTAGGGGGGTCGGCTTATACATTAGTATATACGGTACATTTTTACACGGGAACAATGTGTCCATGATTTCACTGCAACCAGTAAGTTGCAAGTGAAATTGCATACAGTGTTGCGACGTGTAAAGGTACCCTTAGATACCAGTAAAGGTATACATTTGTGGTATCTACGGACTCGTAACGACCTGAGGCATCACACAGTCATGTTGGTTTTACCATATATTGAACATGGCGACTAAAAATAGCCCAAAAAAAACAGATGTAATGGCACTTTTTTAGAAATTTCACTGCACTTGGAATTTTTTTGCAATTTCCCTGTACATTATATGGTAAAACAAATGATTGCATCTGAAAGTGCAAACCGTCCCGCAAAAAGCAAGCCGTCATATGTCTGTATTGACGGAAAAATAAAAAAGGCATAGCTCTTGGAAGCAGGGGAGCAAAAAAATGAAAAACGAAAAATTCCCAGGTCATGAAGGAGTTAAAAGTGGGTGCTGTATTTTTGTTGGAGAAACGCAGCGCAAGGCACAGTAGGGACATAGCCCAATAGTTGGTGAGAGAAAAAATTGCATTGCAGACAGCACACCGATGTCATACTGATGCTAGGCAAGAAAAAAAACTGCTCACTCGCATGACACATGGAAGACCATGAGGATGTCACTCGCCCTACTCTGCTGGATGAGAAACGGTCAGATTTTTCATACGATCGTGTGTCTCCAGCTTATACAGCATTTCTGGTGTAAGGCCGGACAATTACATCAAAGTGGGTAGAAGCCCTTTTGCCATGTGCTCTATCATGAATTGGTACAGGTTTAATACACTTGTTTTGTTTCTGGTTTTTGCAGGTGGAAATGTTGCTTTACTTACAAAACAAAGACCTGTTTGCCTAATGGGAGTTGTCGGTCACCTCCGGCCTCCAGTAACGTCACACCTGACACGTTTTACTTCTATTGACTGACAAATGTAGATCCCAACACAATATGGTTTCATCTGATTTTGGGTCTTGTTTATCCCCGGAATAACAAAAGCGCAATGGGGAGGCTTAACATGTTGGATTTCACCTTTAAACTTGAAAAATGAACGCTGCTATCATACAGGGTGCTGCGAACAACTGCAGCCACTTCCCTCCTAATAAACCCCGCTTATATTCCGTGGTCGTGATGTGAGGCTTTGTCTGGTCATGATGTGAGGTTGTCTGGTCGGCTATATAAACATTTATCTGGGTGTTTATCTCTGTCGCACGTGACCTTGTGCTCCTCCGAGGACACTAATTATGTGGTGTGCACTAGGGTTGTGTAGTAGGAAAACTGGATGTTGGATTCTCTTTTGCCTGTTGCCTTTTTATGAGCAGCTTTTCTACTCTGGAAATATCTTGTGCATTATTTCACATCAGTATATGTAGGGGTTTTCTCTTGGACAAACTCAAAACTGCTACTTAAGTGGGAGGGGAGTCTGGTTTCCTAAGATGGTCGGGAGGAGGGTATTGCTTTTTACATTGGGATCAGCCGGATAAATGGGAGAGAGGTTTAGTAATTTTTTATTTTTTTTTTTTACCTTTTATTAAAATGTTTGAAATTCCTTTTATTCTGAATGAGATGACTTGACAGCTTTCTCTTTAAATGATAGCTTTACTTGAAAAATGAAAGTTGTATTTCCATGTCATAAGACTATGTCCTCCAACCCCCTCCGGACTTGAGCAAATGGCTCAGCTGTGCTAATTCAGCACTGCTCCTTCTGTCTGCCCACTCAGCAGTGCTCAGATTGCCTGGGGGTCACCTGGAGGTATCCCATTGTTAGATTCATGCTGCCCAAACTGCAGGCAACATGAATCAGAGCCTGGATGCCCAATTGTAGCTAGGTATGTTTTTATCACACTGCAGCCGTCCCAGGGCTATTAGAGTGGACTGACCGGTCTGTCAAAGCAAGAGGCCTGTCAATCATCTGAATCAGCACTGGGA
This sequence comes from Allobates femoralis, assembly GCA_033576535.1. Lineage (NCBI taxonomy): Eukaryota > Metazoa > Chordata > Amphibia > Anura > Aromobatidae > Allobates > Allobates femoralis. The sequence goes on along the minus strand of JARQOC010000011.1, from coordinate 221,273,360 downwards.
GGAGTCGGACAGAATTTTAAAGTTTGTTTTTGTTCCATTGCTTTGGGCTCCAAGATGTGCGGGCCCCTATCTATGGGGCTCATACTGGCAGAGGCCTTTTGGAAGTAATGTGCTGTGATTTAACAATTTGGCAGGATTAGATGACGTGTTTGGCCAGCAGGTTTCCGCCATTGATGTCTTCTGTCTAGGTTTGTGTTTTGTACTTGTGTAAAAGCTGAGCTTTGGTAATCCAGGAAATGGTTTGGGGCTTTGTAGCCCGGGCCCCAGATGCGGATGCTCTGAAGCATTGTTCTCTTCTATAGAGAAAAATGCACAACAGGGACTGCTGGTGTGTGTCGGGTATGTCTGTCCTGAGCCGAACTCTTTACAGGGGTTTTGTAAGTGCTGAATATAGCTGGGGGTTTGGGTGCGACACTTGGAGAGTGCTGCGGTGGGTTTTGCAGTGTTGTCCCATTAATATTAATTAACAATGTAATTCAAAGCGGTGACAAGTGTACGTAGAGACTGCAGCGCTCGTTGAATGCCGCAGTCAATGGATGAGCAGCATGCATAGGGGGGCACTGAGTCTGACCCCCCCCAACATCCGGCCCAATACACATTACCTTCCCTAAGGGTGCCTTCACACTTGCGTTTGTGTCTGCATGCGTATGGCAGCGCGGGAGATTTAAACAACTGTCAGATCAGCTGTATCTTCAAATCTCCCGCGCAGACACCGGCGGGAGATTAGTGATCTAGCTGATCTGCCGGTGGCCACTGGGAGAGATTTCAATGAGATCCACAGCGTTCTCCTGCGCTGTCATGCGGAGGACACTGCGGATCCATTGAGATCCATGCATTGTTTGTGCGCTTGCAGATAAAACAAGTGAACGCACAAACAATGCAACATGCTGCGTTCGGAGGGTGCACAAATTGTGCGCATCCAAACGCAGGCACATGCGTTCCCATGTTAAACATAGGACTGCATGTGCTCAAGCGTTTGGCTGCGTTCCAAACGCAAGTGTGAAGGCCCCCAAAGGAGGAACTTGGTGATTAGAAAACCCCTGTAATGACTAATTTCTCAGTGGTTTTGTTGATTTGTTAAAGCGCCCAGTAAAGGCTTCTCCATATTACAACTGTGGCTGCAGTAATTGTAATTTATTTCTACTATCTTGCGTAACCTGCTGCAGTTCTGAAACCATCTTACTTTACCGGTTTCTTAGTGTTCATGTGGCAGCTGTAAGTCTCTATAAACCTATTTATCCTGGATTTCAGTCTGTTTAGTGAACTTTATAATTGCTACCTTTACTGGGTGCATTAGTTTTTCACTTCCTCACTGAAGTGACAATCTGCATATGCAGTCTATTTAGTGTAAATACTCTGCCTCAAGTCCCCTCCACCCACCAGAAGCCCCCATTATGCTGTAGACTGAACAGTGTCATTACCCCGGAGAGGGGGATGTTGACTATTGAACTGTTATGATAGGCTTCTCTGGCTGGTTTGGGCTGGCTCAACAATTGAAATGTTAATGTAATGCCCACTAGGCCCCTCTGAGAGGGGAGGTTTCTGGTAGGTCAGACCACAGCTACTATAGAAAAAAGCAAGAATAAGCACCGATGCCTCTGGTAGAAAACTGCAGCTGTTCTTCTCTCATGGGAGTAAAAACACCTCCCTGATAAGTTCACCCACATGTGTATGCGTCTGATTGGATATCTGAGCCTTTTTACACTGTAGACTGATACTGTCCTACTGCATTTTTTAGAATAAGTGATCAGCAATCCCCTGTTTCCAATCCTCTATTTTGACTTTCTTCCCCCCACCCCACCCAAATACCCTGGAACACCAGAATTTTTAAATCCACTATGTACAGTTTGGTGTACTCATGGCCGTATATGCTCACACTGTCAGGATTCCTCTGTATTCGCCCGTGACTACATGTATGAGATTTTCATACTTGCCGTCTGGTGCTGATTAGATCCTCTCGTACATATGTATATTATATGTTGGGTGAAGTGGGTGAGAACCTCGTCTGTACATTATGGTAAGCATGCAAATCACACATGCGGCCACGTGATGGCCCTCTGATGCTGCGGGTATAAGGGAATCGTGACTACATTGTCACCATTCCTCAGTCATAGTCACTGCAGACTTTTTGGCCTGGAGAACGCCTTTTAAAAAGTGGACGTCTGCAGATAGCTATGAACATGGCAGGGAAGCATCATCTGGTCTGAGGTTTTCAGGCTTCCTAAACCCTTGATTATCTGTTTAACCCCTTAGTGACGCAGCCAATTTCCCCCTAAATGACCAGACCGTTTTTTGTAATTCTGACCAGTGTCCCTTTATGAGGTAATATCTCTGGAACACTTCATTGGATCCGAGCGATTCTGAGATTGTTTTTTCGTGACATATTGGGCTTCATGTTAGTGGTAAATTTAGGTCGATCATTTTTGCGTTTATTTGTGAAAATATTAAAAAATTGGCAAAAATTTTGAAAATTTCACAATTTTCAAATTTTGAATTTTTATTCTGTTAAACTGGAGCGTTATGTGACACAAAATAGTTAATAAATAACATTTCCCACATGTCTACTTTACATCAGCGCAATTTTGGGCAAAAAAAGTTTTGTGGTTAGGACGTTATAAGGGTTCAAAGTTCATCAGCAATTTCTAATTTTTCCAGCAAAATTTACAAAACCATTTTTTTAGTGACCACATCACATTTGAAGTCCCTTTGAGGGGCGTACATGACAGAAAACAGCCAAAAGTGACACCATTCCGAAAACTGCACCCCTCAAGCTACTCAAAACTATATTCAAGAAGATTATTAACCCTTCAGTTGCTTTACAGGAACTAAAGCAAAGTGGAAACAAAAAATGGACATTTTAATTTTTCCAACAAAAATATTCTTTTAGCCTCAATTCTTTAATTTTCACATGGGCAACAGGATAAAATGCATCCTAAAATTTGTTGGGCAATTTCTCCTGAGTACACCGATACCTCATATGTGGTCATAAACCACTGTTTGGGCGCACGGCAGGGCTCAGAAGGGAGGGAGCGCAATTTGACTTTTGGAGCTAATTTTCCATTCAAAAAATCAAATGGCGCTCCTTCCCTTTCGAGTCCTGCCGTGCGCCCAAACAGTGGTTTATGACCACATATGAGGTAACGGTGTACTCAGGAGAAATTGCCCAACAAATTTTAGGATGCATTTTATCCTGTTGCTCATGTGAAAATGAAAAATTGAGGACAAAAGAAAGTTTTTGTGAAAAAAAAAGTACTTTTTCATTTGTACGGATCAATTTGTCAAGCACCAGAGGGTTCAAAATGCTCACTATGCATCTAGATAAGTTCCTTGGGGGGCCTAGTTTTCAAAATGGGGTCACTTGTGGGGAAGCTCCAATGTTTAGGCACACAGGGGCTCTCCATACGCGACATGGTGTCCGCTAACAATTTGAATGGAAAATTAGCTCCAATTGTTAGCGGAGACCATGTTGCGTATGGAGAGCCCCTGTATGCCTAAACATTGGAGCTCCCTCACAAGTGACCCCATTTTGGAAACTAGACCACCCAAGGAACTTATCTAGATGGGTGATGAGCACTTTGAACCCCCAGGTGCTTCACAAATGAAACCATAAAAACGAAAATAGAAAATGTTTGTGGAAAAGAAAGTACATTTTCATTTTTACGGATCAATTTGTGAAGCACCTGGGGGTTCAAAGAGCTCACTATGCATCTAAATAAATTCCTTGGGGTGTCTAGTTTCCAAAATGGGGTCACTTGTGGGGGAGCTCCAATGTTTAGGCACACAGGGGATCGCCATACACAACAAAGTATCAACTTACAATTCCAATTGTTAGTGGACACCATGTCACGTATGGAGAGCCCCTATGTGTCTAAACATTGGGGCTCCCCCACAAGTGACCCCATTTTGTAAACTATACGCCCCAAGGAGCTTATCTAGATGCATAGTGAGCACTTTGAACCCCCAGGTGCTTCACAAATTGATCCATAAAAATGAAAAAGTACTTTCTGTCCACAAAAATGTTCTTTTTTCATTTTTATGGATTCATTTGTGAAGCACCTGGGGGTTTAAAGTACTCATTATGCATCTAGATATGTTCCTTGGGGGGTCTAGTTTCCAAAATGGGGTCACTTGTGGGGGAGCTCCAATGTTTAGGCACACAGAGGCTCTCCACATGCGACATGGTGTCCGCTAACAATTTGAATGGAAAATTAGCTCCAATAGTTAGCGGACACCATGTTGTGTATGGAGGGCTCCTGTGTGCCTAAACATTGGAGCTCCCGCACAAGTGACCCCATTTTGGAAACTAGACGCCTCAAGGATTATATCTAGGGGTATAGTGAGCATTTAGTATACTGAACATTTTCTTTTTTTCACATAATTTCTCACTTTTAGAGCATGTGCACAAGATTCGGAGACACCGTGTCCTGGGCGTCTCCTCTCCTGCATTTTTTTTAGTATTTCTTTATTAAATTTTTAAAAAAAAATGACGTGGGGCTTCGCCATACTTTTGGTCCAGCCAGGTACAGCAGGCAGCTACGGGCTGCCACCAACCCCTTCTGCCTAGTTTTACCTGGCTGGAAACCAAAGATATAGGGAAGACCTTTTTTTTTTAATTATTTCATGAAATAATTAAAAAAAAAATGGCGTGGGCTTCGCCATATTTTTGCGCCAACCAGGTACAACTAGGCAGCTGGGGGCTGGAATCCACAGCGTAGGGAGGCCCAAGCTTTCTGGGCCCCCCCCGCTGCGAATTGCAGTCCGCAGCCGCCCCAGAAAATGGCGCATTCATAGAAGCGCCATTTTCTGGCGCTGTATCCAGCTCTTCCAGCTGCCGTGTAGCGGTGGCAGACTGGGTAATAAGGGGTTAATGCCAGCTTTTTTTGCAGCTGGCACTAAGCCCGAGATTCTTAATGTCTGGCCAATATTAGACCGGGCCATTAAGAATCCCTAGTAAATTGTAAAGAAGACACAAGACAGAAAAAAATATTTTTATTAGAAAAAAAACAGACACTATTTAGACCCCATCTTTATTATTCTTTGGCATCCGACGTAGTCCAGTAGGAAGGTCCGACGTAGTCCAGCAGGAAGGTCCGACGTAGTCCAGTGGGAGGTCCCTCGATGATTTCCAGTCTTTTACAGCATATGGGGGCGTCCCCCATATGCTATAAAAGCTGGCATTTCTTCCAGGAGAATGACAGGTCATGACCTCAGTAGGGTGATGTGAGGTCAGGATCCTTGGTTCACAAAGCGTCAATTGTGATCCCATCATGGGATCACAATTGACCCTTTGTGAACCAAGGATCCTGACCTGCCATGACCTCACTGCGATCATTAGCTGTCAGTCTAATTGCAGGCAGAACAGTCTCTGCACAGACTGACAGCTCATGATTGCAGTGAGGTCATGTCAGGTCAGGATCCTTGGTTCACAAAGGGTTAATTGTGGTCCCATCATGGGATCACAATTGACCCTTTGTGAACCAAGGATCCTGACCTGACATGACCTCACTGCGATCATTAGCTGTCAGTCTAATTGCAGGCAGAACAGTCTCTGCACAGACTGACAGCTCATGATTGCAGTGAGGTCATGTCAGGTCAGGATCCTTGGTTCACAAAGGGTTAATTGTGGTCCCATCATGGGATCACAATTGACCCTTTGTGAACCAAGGATCCTGACCTGCCATGACCTCACTGCGATCATTAGCTGTCAGTCTAATTGCAGGCAGAACAGTCTCTGCACAGACTGACAGCTCATGATTGCAGTGAGGTCATGTCAGGTCAGGATCCTTGGTTCACAAAGGGTTAATTGTGGTCCCATCATGGGATCACAATTGACCCTTTGTGAACCAAGGATCCTGACCTGCCATGACCTCACTGAGGTCATGAGCTGTCAGTTTCCCCTGGCAGACAGAGCAGTTTCTGCTCTGTCTGCGCATGCTCCTGACAGAACAGGAAGTCGGCGCAGGGGGCAGGATGAAAGAAGATCCCGGCCGGTAAGTATGCACCGGTGACCGGGGGGGTGACGCTGGTGACTGGGGGGGTGACAGTGGGGTGACAGGGGGGTGACCGAGGGAGCGATCATCTCCCTCCCATCTGACAGCTCAGATGGGAGGGAGATGATGGCGGCGGCGGGTGCAGAAACGGCGGCTGAGGACCGGAGCTGGGGAGGGGGGGCACCTGAAGACCGGACCTGGAAGGGGGGAGGGACCAGGGGGCCCGGAGGAAGGGGGCTTATTCCTCTCTGATGTGACATGTGTGACATGTCACATCAGTGAGGAATCCACAGCATGGGGCTGCAGGCGGCCGGCAGCGCTGCTTGTGAAGCGCTGCGGCTGCATTTTAGGAGGAAAGGAGGGGGTGGGGGCCGGATACCGGTACCGGGGGCTGTGTACCGGTACCAGAAGACAGGGAAAGACATTTCTCTGTCATGCCACAGGTTTGATCCTGTGGCATGACAGAGAAATCATTTATTTACCGGCGATTCACTGTATATTCATGTGATCACGGTTATACTCCGGTAAACGGTGTATAACCGTGATCACATGGCGGGTACCGGTAAAAACCGGCCCGATTCATAATCTGCAGGGTCTCAGCTACCCCCGGTAGCTGAAACCCCGGAGATTTTTGACCACTGGGGGCGCTAGAGCACTTTCCCTGGCTGACGTCTACAGACGTCAGCCAGGCATAAGTACCCATTTTTTCCGACGTCTCTGGGCGTTAGGCCGTCGTTATGGGGTTAAAAATAGTGTGGGTCCTTAGTTGTTTTTATTATTTTATTATAACAACAAAATTGTATCAAATTTGTTTGTTTTGGTTATTTGCGTAACATTGTGGTGAGGATGTAACCATAACTGTGTGCATCCCTCTAGAGCTGAGGTCCCAAACCTTTCTGACCTTGAGAGCCACATGCAGTTCCCGGCCCCTGGCGCGCAGGGCCCCCATTAATGTTCAAACGACAGCTAAGCCTTTTCCACAGAAATCACACTGAGCCAGTATACCAAGATCCAGTGATTCCCACCTTCTCTCCTCTATCCAGGTCTGCTCTTCTGTGTGGAGTTATTCACAAGTCACCATCTGGATACCTGCTCTTCATACTGTAGCTGTTTGCTAGACCTGGTGCTAATGCACCAAGCTGGAAGACAGCTGCAAGCCACACATCATGAGCCCGCGAGCCACATGTTGCTCCTGAGCTTCATGTTGGAGACCCTTGCTTTTTTTTTGAACCATCACTTTTACTTTTATTATTTTTGAAAAGTGAGACATACAATTAAACTTGTTTACACACCATCGGTAGAAGAAAACGTCATAAATCCAGTATTTGCCATACTAATAAGGATGGCGGTAACAATTAGATACAAAATATGTCATTGTGTCTATATATGATCATATATTTTAACACCCAATAATACCATCAAATTTAAAAAACTTTTATAATACCCTATTAACTAACCCTCCCAACCAGTACCTAACCCCTTCCCTACTTCACTTTGAATCCTTTACAAGTGCCTTTCCCAGGTAGTCTACTCCCCAGACCTAAACCTTATATGATGTCAGTACCATCCTTCATCAAAAATTATCAGTTTCCCTAGCGTAATTTACCCAGCGTGCCTCCTAAATCTTCCATGGCATACCAAGCAGTTTTTCTAAAAGGGGTCATGAATGCCGCTATTTCTGTCTCCGAAAAGTCTCTTTCAATGAAGACTCTCCACTTAGAGAAAACATTTTTTTGAAAGTTGGTTAGGTTTCTTTAATGTTCTCATCGATTCCAAGGATAACACCTTTCTCACTGGAGACCCTTGCTTTAAAGATTATAGGTTGTAAAATCGTGAGAACCCCCTTAAATGCCAAATTGGCACCAGTGAGGAATGAAAACCCTCCAATATCAGCTAAGGTTCCTGCTTATAGAGCTGATCTAGCACAGCGCCATACACTGTGTAGTGGCTGTTCTTAGGTACTGCAACTCATTTGCCATTTAAAAAAGCCTCTAAATGTACAGTGCTGTGCTCACCTCTGGTTGTGGTGGAGCCTGGGTATTAGACTTTGGCCCATCTGATATTGATGAACCACGTCTTGGACAACTGAGCTTTAGTCATTTACAACTGAGCTTTACAATCATTTATTATAATTCATAAACTCTTACCTGTGTGCCTCCATGTTTGACTTCTGTTCGTCCCCATAGAGTACACAGATGAAGCCGCTCTTATTCCCAAGAACTCGTCTGTCATTGTTCGAAGGATCCCAATTGGAGGAGTGAGAACTGCAACCAAAACATTTGTCATGTAAGTCCAATTATAATGTGATCACAATTTTGTAGAGAAATGTAGTTATTGACTCCTGCAGAGCACTATTACGACAGCTGCTCAGTAGGTTTTCCGAAATGATATTGCTTTGTCTGCAGTATGTTACAATGCAAAATTGCATCCAGTGATTCTCGGCAGGGTAGTGTTGTGTGCATTGCATTATACCATGGCACTGACTGGTAGATCACAGGTTTTGGTAGTAAGTTTTATTTATTTTATACAAGTTACATACAACTTTGCCTCCATAGGCTACAGTGAAAATCAAATTGCCAACTGTCCAAATTGCCACTATATAACAGATGCTGGACCACAAGTCAGATGAGTTCCTTAAAGGGAATCCGTTAGTAGGATCAGCCCTCCTAAGCCGTCTGTTAGGGTATGCAGTTTATAAAGGTGATTAAAATGCCTTGATCTCTGCGATCCTGTCTTATTCCAGTGAGATCAACATTTTTCTTAATAGTAAATGAGCTGTTAAGATGTATGGGCTGTGCATAGATCTCCCTGAAAATCTGCCTTAGAGTGCATTGTAAATTTAAGGGGTTGTTGCAAATGTAAGACATGTAATGACTGATGATCTGCTCTGGTAACACCCCTATTCATTATAATAATCTCTGGAGAATCTACCTGGGAGGATCTGTGTCCGCCCGGAGATCGTGGCCAATTTGCATATTTAAAAGTGTTTCTCTGGAATAAGACGTGAGATTATAGATATTAAGGTATCCTTTATTCAGCATATTATGACCTGCTTGCACAGATGGTTAGAGCGGCTTATTCTGGCAAATTCCTTTTTAAATATTTACTGTGACTAAACAAGCAAGGAATTGCTTTTACAGGACCCCAGTTGCTATGTATGTAGCTTCAGCCTTATGCTGTATACACTTGTGCTGGGTTTTTGTAGGGCTTTGGTGGCTTGAGACATCCATTACCAGTGGGGGGGTCCATATTTATGAAATGAGAAGGAGCTGTTGACTTCATCATTATTTGCCATTTTTAACTAAATGTGTAAGTTTATACTCTGTTCACACTCCTACAACGGGCACAAATGTCCCTTTAAGGCATCACTTCACTATTTCACCGCTGGAGTGGTGCTTTAATATTAAAATCCCCTGCCCCCTTACCTTACACTCCTTTTTCCGGCACTTTGTGACTTCCGTCCAGTCAGAAGTTTTGGGCACAAGATGGCGCTGCTGGATCAGCGCTTCATTGGTAACAGGTGGAGCCGCTGGAGGCAGAGTATAACATCAGTGACATAAACTTGACTTAAACGCCACTCCAGCTCTGCAAAAAAGAATGTTGGAGTGGTGCTTTAAAATGTATAAAATGATTGCTTGTGTTTCTAACCCCTTCTTGTGCTGAGGTCTCTGCCGAAATGCTAATTTGCTTTTTTTCCCCTTCCCATTTGCATTCCAGAAGTCGCGCTGAACCAGTGAGTGGAACATCAAAATCAGTATGTAACCCCACAATCACCTATTTTCCTTATACCTTTTTCTTCAGCCTTTTTATGCTGCAGGCTCTGGCCTGCTGATTATTTCCCCTTCCAATATGGTTCTGTTAAACTTGCAAATTGTGAATGCTATGTATTAATACACCGCCGAGCACTTTCTGTAAAGTGTGAGCTCCTGCCACTGTATTTCATATTGAATGCCCAGTGCCTCCTGTCACACAGGACCTTGTGCCGTCTGTATGAACGGTCACGTTTGTGAACATGATGTCATGTTCTTTATGGTTTTTATATACCGTATATATAATATATAGTTTATTTTTTTCTATTATCGTATTTGTACTGTTAACTGCAATAAAGTATTCCATGTGGTTTGTAGCGTTTTTGCAGAGTATAAAAATGACACTTTTGCAAAGGAATGTTTATATACTGCTACCTGACATTTATGTTCTCACATTTGTATGTTTAATGCTTCATACTTGTGAATTGCATTTATATTATGTGAAATGTTCCTGTTGCAGTGTGACTTGATATTCCACATTTACACACATGTTCTGATTGCACCTTACCCAACACTGAAAAGCGTCGTTATCTTGTCTTGATAATGATACATGCAAATATATATACATTACATTGCTTTTGGTTGGTCATCTGTATGTGGGGATAACGCTTGGCCTCCTGCTTGTAGCCAAACTTGTTAATTTTTTTCGCCAAGGACAAAGCAGCCTATGTGAAGTAGAGCAGGTCGTGATGGTTGTGTTAATTGCATTTAACAATTAAACAATCTTTAAACATTATTTTTTTTTTATTCTGGGATAAACTGCCTTGCTGCTGAAAAAAACAAAGTGGAGCTTGACTCTTAATTATTCAGTATCTAGAATTTTTTTAAATATTTTATTTGACATAAAAAAAATTGTTTTTGGGGGGATGACTGAAACCACTTGTGACCAATGGACCCTGTTAGGTCTTAATAAGGCGTGCAGCGCTATTCTGACCATCAGATCTGTTGACCTATCAGTGTGAACAGAGGCCAGCAGTGTTTATTTTGCCCCCCAGCTATAATTCGTAAACTGTGCAAGATAACTGCAGAGCTTTTGCTTGTACATAGACCTAGCAGTCTTTACTTATTTGGGTATCATTTAAATAATGTAAGCTTTTAAAACTGGAAATGTTGCCATTACAGACACCTTTGAATGGGCGTGTCCACTATTTCAACATCCCCTTCTCAATCCATGTGTGCCCTTCCCCTTGTAAAACACCTGCTTCTGGTGCTGTTCCAGCAGTGTCTGGTGCCTCCCTGGGATCATGTGACATTATGTCACACGATCCCTGCAGTTTAAGTCATGTGTGATACTTATGCGGGGAGGGAGGCAGGGTAACTGCTGATTGGCTGCAGGGATCACATTTACATAATGTAACATGCTCCCTAGAAAAGAGCCTGCGCTGTGAGTGTTTTCAAGGGGAAAAATATGGATTGGGAAAGGGTTATTAGGGTATTGGCAACATCTATAAAGTTCTAAGAGCAAGGCGACAGAGACAACACCACCTACATGTCTCATTTCTGCAATTTATGAGCTGCTGCAGATTTGAGATACTTTAAGCCAATGAGTGGTGTTGGATATAGATATAGATTCCGTCAAATCCCGCTAAACCACTCTAATTCTTCTCTCATGCACCATCATTTCAGCTTTTTTTATTTATTTTTATACAGATTTTGTGCCTCAAAGCTGATAATTTCCCCTTATCCTCTGTAAATGTGTTATCGCAGATGTTGGGAGTGATGGTGTTTGGCCGCAATCCAGTCACAGCCCGTGGGTGCTATATGCTACCCAAGAAGGCCGCTGAAGACTTAACTCCGTAATAGCCAGTCTGTTTGAGAGAACAGATTATTATTGGGCTGAAGGCAGAAAGAATTTGTGGGAATTCTGGATATCTGTATGTGGACAATCTCTGAACCTTCATGGTTGTGCAATGTTCAAGTACAGAGTCCATGTGAACCCTACTGCTGACATAGATGTATGCGTTATCTAGCTATATTTTCAGGATCCCTTCCTTGGCACTGAGGTTTGCCAATTTGTTTTGTCTCTCACCCAAAATGTGATATGTAAGTGTTCTCCAGTGAAGATATAGTATTGCCTATCCACCAGATAGGTGATAATTTACAGATCAGTGGGGGTCCAACAAATGGGGCTTGCAGTGATCAACAAAATGGAGAATAGATCCCAACGTGGAATAATTAGGGCAGTGGTCGGGCATCTAATGGGGATAAAAGTGCCTCATTCTATTGGTTGTTTCAGGTCGACGGACGAAGGGAAGGATGTGAGCTCAGTGCAAAAACTCATATCAAAGAGTGTGAGGCGACATATGACGTACATGTATGACATTGGTCGTGAAGGGATTCATTTTGCTATTTTCATCTGACCCAGTTTGCAAGTTCCTACCTAAGGAGTGTACCGATACCAAAATGAATTAAGAGGAAAAATATGGCAATTGTATGACAAAAAACAGCACCACGCCTGTCCAGGGGTTTTCTCCATTATTGGAGCTCCATTGAAGTGAATGGAGCTCAGTTCCAGTATTACAATTGTGGCACTTTGGAAAGAAAGCAGGATTGTTTTTCCTCATTCTGGACAACCACCAAACCCTTGCATTTCTTTGGTGCATGTTCTGATGGCAGCCACATGCGGAGGTTGTGTATTGAGAGGGGGGACAGTTATGCCCCTTAACCTACCGCTTAAGTGCCAGTGAAGATGCTTGTAAATGGCTCTCTACTATGGAATAAAGCAAAAGCTGGTCATAGATATGAAGGAACTGTCAGCCTTGTGGTTTCAGTGGGGAGAGAGTAGTAAAGGCCGTCTATGGGTTTACCCCCTACCATATCATCCTTCTGTCAGGGAGGAGTTGGCAGCTGTCCTACACATAGATTATCAGCTAACCAGTCCGTGAATAGGGGGCAGAAATGAAACCCTCTAATTCATCCAGCAGAATCTGGCATTGCCACATTGTACCAAATCTCTTAACTTGTTGCATTTTTTTTTTTTTTTTTTTTTTTTTTTTACTTGAGCAATGGGGCTTCATATGGCCTCATAACATCCTACTTAGAAAGAAAAATCAAGCGACATTTCAGTATACCTCCTATTAAAAATCGTTACCATTTTCAAGAATGGGATGGATTTTTATCGTGTATTGCCTGTTGCTTAGGTTACCAGCCACCTCTGCAATCTATAGGAGGTGGTTGGTTTTCTAGGCCAGGAATGCTGCTTGCAAGCTTTGCTCTGGTCTGGCAGGGTTGTGCTCCTGCGCTCCAGAAGAAAGCTGAGAAAACCCCTTTAATGGATGCTTATAGTCCAGTTTTGTGACCAGTACCTGGTTGCCCTAAATTGAGATCCTGTGCCTAATGAACCCAGATATAGCACACCCCACAATGTCTCCTCAGTGCACCTACTCCACTACAGTTTATATAACCAGTGTCTGTACAGCTCTGAATTTTTTTTTATTAGTTTTTTTTTTTTTAATATATATATAAACCATTTCCTAGTGCCAACTCCCTTTCTGGTCTGTGCATATTTGATGACTTCTGTATGTGTAATCCTGCTGGTCCTCACAATACAAGTCTATATATTTGTATTGCTTTTATGATATAGTATTAAGAAACGTTATTTGTCATTTATTTTTTTGGTCCCAGATTTGCCATTGATTTAACCTGTTGACCTAAGTGGTTATTGTATATGACGGTTCCTATGCAGTTCTGTTCCCTACGCTTTCATTTGAGTTATCTTTTTGTTAGCATGTGTATTTAATGAGTCACATGTTTTATAAATAAAAATTACTATTGTTTTAGCCATTTGTGTTCCTGGAATGTCTTGAGATAACTGCAGCGATTCTGTCCTTGTTTTCTTCCTTAATTTCTGCTAATGATTCACTCTAACAAGCAGATCGGGTCACTCGCCGGCGGACTCCAGACACTGATTGTGGGAAGGCTTCACCTGTTGCACCAGAGTAGAAATCAGTCTGAAAAATTGATATATTTTTTTTTTAAATTCTTTTAAAGAGTATCTGCCAATTGTGACTGTCTTGTAACTAGGCTTATATATCGCCCCATTTGTGGTTAACGGAAAGTGGGTCACATCCTATTGGTGTATCACTTATCAGGCCCCTGCTGTAATTTTGATCAGCACTTTTACAGGAAAGACTGCATGGTACGGCTGGCTGCAAAGTGCAAACTCTACCGCCCCTGGGGTGACAATGGTCACATGACTTTATTTCTTGGTTGAGTTTTGTCCCTGCCGAGCCTCCTGTGCGATGTTGTCCTACTTGTCGCATTGATCAGCTTGTGCTATGCAATCCTTCATATAAAAAACTGAAGTAATACTGAATGACTACACAAACCAAGCACAGATGGTTGGTGCATCACGGCACTGCCAGATATTTAAAGGGGTACTCTGGAAGATAACATTTTTGTAGTCTCCCTGCACTCATACAGTAAAAAGTTGAGAAGCCTAGTACACTTCTATTATCTTTGGAACTCTTCTAATTGACTGTGACAGGAGCTGCTCCCCACTCCTCCTGTCTGGAAATTACATCACTCACCAGTGTAAGGCTGGTTTCACATTGCAATTTTTTTTTCCTGTCTGTGGGATCCTACTTTATGCAGGATCCTATGGACAGTAAAGGATCAGGATTGGATGTGAACTTCAAGGCTATTTCTGTGTCCGGGGCCGTGATTTTCACGGGTCCGGACACAAAGAGCTGTGCGGGGCACTTTTCACTTCCCGCAAAGTAAAAGCAAAGGTTAAAAATAAAAAAAACTTTATTCTTACCTTCCAGCGATTCCCCCGACACCTTTAGCAAGCTCCGGGTGACTACAGAACCTGCCGTTACGTCACAACCCGGCAGCGTCATTGGGTCACATGACCGCTGTTACTGCGGTAACTGGTCATATGACCTTGATTGGGTTGTGACTTAATGCCGGGTCCTATAGTTATCAGGAGCTTGTTGGGGTGGCAAAATCTGATCCGATCCCTGCCCATAGGATAACATGGGGGCCAAATCGGATCCGTGGCTGTCAGTTTTACAATGGACAGCCATGGATCCTCAAAAATGGCAATGTGAAAGCAGCCTAAGCTCCATGCTGCATCAGTCTCCTGATAATAGCTGTGAGAACTGGGGGTGCAATATCCCTGTTGCTGCCTGCTGTGATTATCTGTTTTTACCTGCCCCCTCTTCTTTGTATAAAGGTACCGTCACACGCTGCAATCTCAGCTGGCGATGTGTGGCGATCTGATGTGCGCGCTCACGTTTTTTTTCCTCATGCGATTTTTTGCGCCTCAGATCGCCGATGGCGTCACACGCCACAATTTCGCCCTGAAGCTAAGCTGATGTGTCGCTCTGGAAATCTCACCTACAGCGGAACCAATCTTGCCTAATTCCATCGCCGCTTCACACGCCGCAAGCTCAAAGGCAATGTGGGTGTACATGTTCAGCGCGGGAGGAAATAGGCGTGCGACAGTGGTTTACACCGTGCCCCATACACACTCATTGGAAAACGCAACGGCATTACGATTGGTCAGCCTGCTCTGGAAGGCTGGCTAACACATGACGCCATTGTCTATCGGAATTTGTACCAAATACAGCTCGTGTCGTCAATTGTGGCTCCTGCAACACACTTTCAAGGCGCCCAAGTGTCACACAGGAGCGGTCTTGTGCAGTACAGTGGATAAAACTAAGAAATGGCTAGTTGTGCGTCTGTAAGTGAGTGGCGGAGTGGGAGCAGTAGAATGTACCCAGCAGCGTCACCAAATTCACACACGGGTGATTGTAGTGCGTGGCCCATGGCACCCATCTACGATGTGTAGCCCAACATCTGAGCTGTCATGTGTGGCACTATACTCGACATGGCGCAACTTAATACACGCGGACAACATAGCGTGCGCTATTCTATGGCGCTGTAATTGCACTGAGTTTGCGGACGTTTGTGTAGCAGATGTGTGTGTGATGCTGGACGGACAGCTCTTCAAATATGGGCGGTGTCAACTGACAGCCAATGGGAACACAGTAGCCCACACCAATCATCTCGGACGGAGCGCGGACTACAGCACGCTGAGGCACGCCTACGGGAAATCAGACTATGCTCTTTCCATCACTATTGCACTGTCACTTGCCACAACACGAAAAAAATCACCTTACCGATTGCGCCCGATTACTGAGCACTGTTCAAGAATCAGGCGACGGCCGATGGGCGATTTCTCGCTGTGAAATTGCCCGCCACAACTATGAGGCAATTTCACGACGATTGCACTGGTGTGACACATTGCCCTTCAGATCTCCAGGCAAAATAGCGGCGTGTGACAGTACCTTAACACAAGAGGGTGGCTGATACAGCAGGCAGCTTCTAAGACATCACAGCCTGCGTTCTTGAACTACAAAAGCAGGAAACTGACTGTTACAGCACGGAGCTGGTAGCTTCACAGGTGGTAGGGATGAGAGGTCACTGCTGTCAGTCAATTACAAGAGTTGTAAAGATAATAGAAGTGTACTAGTCATTTCGGTTTTATAGTGTATGAGTGCAGAAACTGTACAAACATTTTCATTTCCCTGAGTACCACTTTTAAGTGCACCTGAGTGATATGTGGAGGGTAAACAAGCAGGTGGAAGGGTGCACTTAACTATTTGGCCTCATCATAATGCACCTAGAGCCTGTGCTTGGTTTGAACAGTCATTCTGTGCTGACAGAATAAGTTCTGGATAGCCTAATTGTAGCCAGGGGCAATCCCCAAAAGCAGTTATGGCTTTTGCATAGAGGAATAAATGAACTGTGGCAACCAAAACTTGTATAATCAAAATTACAGTTAAAAAGTGAGTGACCCTACTTCGTTACCCTCATATAGGGCAGCATAAACCGTGTGCAGCCCGTATAATGACTGATGGAAATGGTGAGCCGAGAACTGAACTCACTGACTTAATCAGTTCTATAGTCGATGAATGGGGCGGTGGTGGCAATCAGGACTGTGCCTCATTCTTGGGGTTCCCAGTGACCTCATTAAACCCTCATCAGTCAGCAACTTGTGTATATGACTAGGTGATGAGTTATGGTAAGACAAACTCCCTTAAAGGGGTTATCCGGGATTTATGAAAAAAAACTATTGTGCCTACGCACCAATAGGCAAGTAGCTGCCAGGTGCCGTTCACCGCCATCACGGAGCTGTCTCACACCACTCCTGTTGGCGATTTTGCCACTTCCGCTGACGTCATGTCTACAGAGGGGGGCAGTTTCTTCCCTCTGTAGAAGGACGCATAGCTGATGTCATGCTGATTGACAGCTGGCTCCTTACTACCTGATTGAGGGAGCCGGCTGTCAATCAGCATGACGTTGTGCCCACTTTCACACGGTAGAGCGGAAAAGCCGCCTCTGCTCTGTTTACACCACCATCCTGTCCCGGCAGGAGCAATCTGTGACCGCTGTGGGCTGGGCGTGAATGGCAGAGAATGGTGCCGGGCACAACAGGCAGGTCTGTGGCGGCTACCTGCCTGTTGGTGCTTATGCACAATTTTTTTTTTTTTTTTAAATAAAAATCCTGGATATCTCCTTTTAACAGACCTGCTTGCACAAAATCAATGTTCAGATGGTAATGTAAGCAAACTTGCCAGCACCACTTGTGAACTGACCATTGCCGCCTGTGAGTGTCAGCCTTCGCCATCAGCAACAAAGTGACCATCACAATTTATTACATGTGTAAACTGGATCATTACATTTTGGACACATTACAGCTCCATGTATGATGAGCCTTTTGAACTGGTGCACGGTGAAAGTCAGAAAATACTTTCCTCCCCTTTGAAGGATACAATCACCTTGGCACAGCTCGTGCAGGGAGCTGCATTGTCAATGTGGATGAGCCTTCACATGAGTGAATTGTGTGATCTACCATCCATGGCAGAATTGCTCCTACTGTGAGTTCGGGTAGACAGTTTACTTTATTATACTCGCAGCAGGAGGAATTGTGCTATTTTGAGGGTAAACAGACGATGCAGGAAGATTCCCTGAGATGATGGCATTACATGACATTATAGATTACATATTAGTTATAGATACTATCAATAAGGCACAACATCAGTCTTCAGATATTCTAACTTTTTCCATCACCTTGTGTTCATATCAAATTGACAAATGGTTAATTTTTACTTTTTTTTTCCTTTGTTTACACTGGTTACTTGGCCCCGCTCATTTCATCTACACATCTGCTGGCTGATTTGCACGATCATGCCCCAGTTACATTCATTAGGACTGGAGCACATCACCTAGTAGATGTGATCACACCAGCCCACTCTCCTCCCAGTAAACCCAGTGTCCTATAAGCCGTAATGGCCACTTTACACACACCAACTTGTCTGTCAAACTTCTGAACAACTTACTGGTTGCAGTGAAATCATGGACACATTGTTCCATTTGTACACAGCCACAAAATGGAGCAATGTGTCCATGATTTCACTGCAACCAGTAAGTTCAGAAGTTGGACAGATAAGTTGGTGTGTGTAAAGTGGCCTTTAGACTTGTGGCAGCAACTTATCCTCCATGAGATCCAACATGTCGACTCAACATCCCATTGGCTCCCAATCATATCAGTTTCTTGGATAATGCTGATGAAATTGATAGTTTGCTAATTTTTAATCTATTGACTGCAAAATATATATATATTTTTTTAGTTCATGCAACAAAAAATGGTGCCCGGAAGACCAAGAAATGTAACAACCAAAATTCCCCTTCAGCGAGAATTTTGTCCATTTAGCCTGTTTTCTAGTCTACTTGAACACGGATCTAAAGCTGCCTTTACACTGCATGATTTGTGATCTGCCTGTTTTAAAATGTATAGCCACAGATCAGTTTTAAACTCCCATGTTATCCTATGGGCATGGATTGGTCCTATATGGCCAACCATGTGTATCAGTTTTGTCATGGATCCGTTTGTGTCGGCTTTTTTCATGCACCTAGAATCGGAGACTGTTCGGATTTTGGGCTGCCTTGAAAATCATTGACACCAATGGACAGACACGGATCCGTAGCTGTGCGTGTCAAATAACATGCCTATGGAGCACGGATCCGTGGGGAAAAAACTGATCCGTCTTGCTGTACTAAGCATGCTCAGAAGTAAAGTACAGTTCCTCCCACCCCTATCTCTGGTAACTGATGACGGATCAGGGTCTCAAACTCCAGGCCTCGAGGCCGCACACAGTCCAGTTTTCAGGGTTTCCATAGCATTTGACAGTTGGGAGTTTGACAGTTGGTCATTTGATTACAAAGGAAATCCTGAAAACCTGCCCTGTGTGCGGCCCTCGAGGCCTGGAGTTTGAGACCCTTGCTTTAAACAGTCCGTGGGCATCAGTTGGCACAGATCAGTTGTGTGGTCCATGAAATTCAAGGGACAACACGGATGTGAAAATTATGCAGTGTGAATGGGGCCTAAGGTGTATTGCTAATAGACCTGCAGCGTGCACTATTCTGTCAGTTCTCACACATTTCTGCAATAATCACTGCCCCAATTTTTTTTCCCTTTAGGCCATTTGATCCTCTGCATTAATCCAGATATAAATGCATACAGATATTATTTTTATAGTCTGTCAACAACTTTTCCTTTTGCTTGCTGAAAGCTATGCCCTAAAACGGCCAGCGAACTATGTACAACCGACCTTTCTGAGTGCAAGTCGTGATAACAAGTGCCATAGCTCATTTAGAAACTCAAGGTTTAAATCTCTCTTATACCTTTTTAACCATGTGCTTCCAATAAATCAAACTTATTAAATATGTAGTGATATGACTGTATAGATACTTATTCCACTACAAAATATATATATTTTTCTGGACAGGGGAGAATCTGATGTGATAGCCATGAGAAATCTAGCGATAAAAGCCCATCCAAATTATGGTGTGAGTGCACTGGGGGGGGGTGTCAATTCACATGAACTGACACACCCCCTGTGCACCTTCAGCCTGATTTGCACATAGGTTCTACTCTATATTTGCCATCAATGGCACATCACAGCTCTACAATGTAAGGTACTTCTATAGGGGAGTAGCGCCTTTATAACCTTACGCTTCTAACACATGCCCATCAATCGCGTACACTCACTTTTCCTACACCTGCAGTCTTATCTTTTTGCATTTACAATTAATAGAAATATATCTGACATAAGTTTATTTTCTGTGTAGCGGAGATTCAAACATGTACAAAATGCCACATCTTGATTTATATTGGAATATTTATAATCCTTGATAAATTGTCTGTATTGTTATATATGAAAACCCCTGTATGTCATTGTTCTATGTGAATATTTATCTTATTACTGTAAATTGTATTTGCTTTCATTGAAATTTTTTTCTTTTTTTTGTTTAATACTTGAACGTTTTTAATTTTCCATAAACAGATTGATGACGCTTCTGCATCTATATCTCTGGCCCAGCTTGCTAAGGTATATGTATATACATTACTGTTCATTGATTTTACAGCCTTTCTGCCATTATTTTTGTGTTATGGAGTTTCCTTATGTGTAAACAGTCCATGTTTTTAATTTTGCCTTTAAAAAAACCTCCAAAAAATGTATCGATTTGCCAAGTACAATACTCAGACCAACGGAGAAGAATCTGAAGTGTTCTTCACATGAAGACATTGGCCTTTTTTTTGCACGTAATATAAAAAAAAAAATTCTACTCCTATTTTTCGGAGCTTTGAAGACTTTCCTCCGAGGAAGAGAATATGGTTTGGCTTTTGTCACTGCCGGACTTAACCCCTTTCTTGTGATGAGCTATGATGGGACGTTCGCCATCTTTGGCACCTCATGTTACTGTGGAGTCATTACTGGATTACACATGGCGTCAACCTCCATCTTTATTTTTGACAAATTTTTGTAACGTGGTTCTTGCACTTATATTCCATGTGATGCTTGTATTATGCTTTTACATTTCTGCTTATATTTTTAACCGTAAATATTTGTATGATGCATAAAAAATGGCCTCATGTTGAATGTCCATAACCCGTAAATGTACAATTTATCTATTGTAATAAAAAAAATAATTGAACAGTTTGCTTGTTTTGTGAGTGAGTGCAGAGCCCATCCGCTGTGTGACGCTGACAATGGAACAGGCCTTACTTACTCATAGCCACGGTCCACCACAAACCGTGCCCTTCCCATGTCACTGGGAAATAGTCCATGTTTATACCTGTATTCAAAGATAATCCAAAAGTAAAATAAGGAAAATTGGTACAACTACAAGAAGCGGGTGCTGCAAGCAATAGACAAGTCTATCTGCTTTGACTAATTTTTTTTTTTTTTACTTTCAAGCCACTTTATAGAATCATTACTGGGTAGCTCAAATGGCAAGTCCCTAATAAATCCACTAAAAAAAGTTTTAAATTTTATGGTAAGTGAAAGGTGCCCTTTAAGGTGATGTTACATTTAGTGGTTACTACATTTAGCACCTACCCCATCTTCTCTATGGGAAGAGAAGAGCAAGCTGATGCCACACAAGATAGTGATTTTAACGGTTAGGAGCTCCCCATACACATCCGACAGACATCTGATGCCTTAATCTATATGTATACAGGGAGCAGGAAAATGTCAGCTGCTTGAGGGAAAAGGGAATGGAAATGGTTGCTGCACTGGAACACCTGTGCCGATTGTTGCAGGGAGTAGGACGTCTGATGTCCAAGCAAATTCAATTGTAAAGGAACCTCCAGCAACAGACCGTCATCTTCATAAATTAATATTGTGCAAAAAGTGCATAAAAAATTACAGAGCTGGCAAGGGGAACGCTGAACACGTTTCGGTTGTAAATCCTTTGTCAACAGCATGGTGTATCCACCACCAACTTTTTATGTGATAAAAACAAGCTACTTAGTGCACTTTTTGCACAATAAATATTAATTTATGAAGACGACTGTCTGTTGCTGGAGGTTCCTTTACTGCAGGAAAGTATAGCTTCAGTCACAAAGGACCAGTCAGTATGCTGGAGCCCACCCACCGCTGCCGGCTTGTGTTGGCTGACAGGAATACGTCCTTTGTATGACCTTGTCCTTAGCGACTTTATATCAGTCTGGACTCTGCTTACAATTGTTATCCTACAATGAAAGGTTACTCTCATCTTCATGAATTGAGTATTGCCAGTTTGTAAGTACAAGCAATTTACTGCTATTCATGAGACTTTTACACATATTTACAGCTGGTTGCCTAGGAGACCGACCACCGACAATAGATAGCAGAATGTGTGTGGTGCTTATCTGTATTTTGATGTTGGCCTGGACATGCGATCATCTTCTAATACCGGGCAGCTTCAGTGCAATTCGTACGAGTTAAGGCCGGGTTAAACATAACGATGTGCCAGCGACCCAACCAACGATCGGGATCGCTGGCACATCGCTATGTGATCACTGGTGAGATGCCAGACAGGCAGATCTCACCAGCAACCTGTGTAACGACCTCGACATTGTGGAAAAGAATATAAACTTATTTTCTAAGATGTCGAGGTCCTGCTACTGTATTCAGCGGGAGAATGCTGGTAACCAGGGTACACATCAGGTTACTAAGCACAGTGCGATGTGCTTAGAAACCCGATGTGTACCCTGGTTACCAGCGCGCTGTGCTTAGAAACCCGATGTGTACCCTGGTTACCAGAGAACACATCGGGTTAGAAAGGCGTCACACACGCCGATGTCTGCTGCCCAGCAGGAGACGGACTACCAAAAAATGGTCCTGGCCACTCTGCAGCAAGCTGGTCGCTGCGGCATGTCATGTAGTGACATCTCTGGGAGGTCGCTGCAATGTCGCTGCGTGTAACGGGGCCTTTAGGCGGCAGCGGTGGTTGTCTCCAAGGCAATGAGCTTAAAGAAAAGTGTTTAGCTCAAGAACAGCTACAAGTTTTAATAAGAAGTAAAGTAGAAAAGCTCTATATTGACATTATCATTCTATGGAGATAGAAAAAAAGCTTTAAAAAATTTGCGTGTGTTTTAATGGGTCTACTATGTACCCTGTATGTAGTGAGTGCTTCTTTTTGGTTATTATATGTAGACAAAACTGTATATGTTAGGCAAGGGATGGTATTTCTAATTGCAAAATAAATTTATTAAAAGAAATGAGAATGCACAGAATGGTAAATATATACATATATACATATGAACATGGGGTTCAATTCCAACCAAGGACACAAAGGACAACATCTGCAAGGAGTTTGTATGCTCCCCTTGTTTGCGTGGGTTTCCCCCGGGCACTCTGGTTTCCTCCCACATTGTAAAGACATACTGATAGGATATTTAGATTGTGAACCCCAATGCGGACAGCATTACTGATGTATGTAAAGTGCTATATAAATGAATAAATATCTATATAGTTACACACAAAATATTTGTATACCTAAATTCTATGTTTGAGAACTGCTGTTGAATTAACCTTCTAATGTCTTCTATAAAGTGGCTCTAAACTGTACTTTTGAGTTGAAGTGATGGCGTCTGGCTTTCACCATTATGGAGGCCTCCTCTGCGGTCACATTATTGTATTGTTTTGCAGGTTACCTGTGAACTTCATTTTTGATGCCTTCCTATGATGTTCTGGGTGATGTGTTCAGGATTTCTCTGTATTGTGCTGACTGGCAGACTCCTGCCCGCTATCTACCTGACCCCCGCTCTGTAGAGAATAGCAGGGGGTTCATGCTGCCTAAATCTGAACACCTCGCTAGATGTAGCACTGTAATGAGCGAGCGGTATAGGCGATACATTATTGTATTTAGCTAAAAATGATCTTCAGAGGTGAACACAATGTCATGGCATGTTCATTTTAATTTGATTATAGTTGTGAATCTCCACTTATCTAACACATTCACTGGGTTATTGTATTTTTATTTTTGTGGGAGCTACATATCTCTTTTCTAGGGGTGTTACCACATCGGTATGGATGTTCCAGGAGGTCTGATGGGTGCAGGTCTGGCCTTGATGAGATGTATCGTCTGCACCTCACTGGACAGGTCAGGACCTCTGGACCTGCATATATCAGACATAATTTATTTCTCATGAATATGCCATAAATGTTTAAAGAGAATGTGCCCGTCAGAAAATGACATTGTTTAGATAAGGCTTTTATGTTAAATGTACATTTAATTATTTTTTTATCATATATTAAAATTGCAATTTTCACGCTGCCCACGTGGCCTAATATAAGACATGGCATTGGAGCTTATTTCTAAATAATCTGACAAATGTTGTGATCGAGGCCATTGTACAGGAGGAGGAGGTGAGCTGTGATATCACCTATTGTGAATGGTGGATCCTGTGTTATCTACTGTATATAGAGGTGTTATCAGTCATTGTACAGGAGGAGGAGGTGAGCTGTGATATCACCTATTGTGAATGGTGGATCCTGTGTTATCTACTGTATATAGAGGTGTTATCAGTCATTGTACAGGAGGAGGAGGTGAGCTGTGATATCACCTATTGTGAATGGTGGATCCTGTGTTATCTACTGTATATAGAGGTGTTATCAGTCATTGTACAGGAGGAGGTGAGCAGTTATATCGCCTATTGTGAGCTGTGATATTGCCTATTGGGTATGGTGGATCCTGTTATCTACTGTATATACAGGTGAAAAACTGCAATGGAGCCAAGGCACAATGTGAACGGGTCTGTATGACTGCATTCACACCACCAAATAACTAGACCACAATGTGAATGGGTCCTACAGACCCGTTCACATTGTGCCTTGGCTCAGTTGCAGTTTTTCATTTATTTTCTTGTTTAGCAAGACAGGGAGTACTCCAGCCCTCCCATTCTGAGCCAGGCACATAAAGTGCTGTCTGCTGCACTGTGTCCATATTGGACTCTGGCCCGTCTTCACCCTGCATCCATGAGGTATATCCATATAGGATCAGGTTTTAAATTAGATAGATAGGACTGTTCTGATAAGGGTCACCGTGGCAAGGTAGAACAGCTTATGTACATTTTTTGCAAAAAAAAAGTATGAACTAAGTACCCTGTTTTTGAGACAGTTTTTTTTACTAAGCACTTGCTTTTTATTATTACCTTTTTATAGCAAAGTACTTCAACACGTTTGTTATACTGTTTTTTTTTTTCTGTGGTCTCTGTATATTGAGGTGTTATCAGTCATTGTGCAGGAGGAGGTGAGCTGTGATATCACCTATTGTGAATGGTGGATCCTGTGTTATCTACTGTATACATAATATAATATAATATTTATATAGCGCTATTAATTCCATAGCACTTTACATACATCAGTAATGCTGTCTCTCTTTGAGCTCACAATCTAAACATCCTATCAGTATGTCTTTGCAATGTGGGAGGAAACTGGAGTGCCCGGAGGAAACCCACGCAAACATGGGGAGAACATAAACTCCTTGCAGATGTTGTACTTGGTTGGAATTGAAACCAGGACCTCGGGACCTCAGTGCTGCAAAGAGAGGTGTTCTCAGTCATTGTACAGGAGGAGGAGGTGAGCTGTGATATCACCTATTGTGAATGGTGGATCCTGTGTTATCTACTATATATAGAGGTGTTATCAGTCATTGTACAGGAGGAGGGGAGCTGTGATATCACCTATTGTGAATGGTGGATCCTGTGTTATCTACTGTATATAGAGGTGTTATCAGTCATTGTACAGGAGGAGGAGATGAGCTGTGATATCACCTATTGTGAATGTTGGATCCTGTGTTATCTACTGTATATAGAAGTGTTATTAGTCATGGTACAGGAGGGGAGGTGAGCTGTGACATCACCTATTGTGAATGGTGGATCCTGTATTATCTACTGTATATAGAGGTGTTATCAGTCATTGTACAGGAGGAGGTGAGCTGTGATATTGCCTATTGTGAATGGTGGATCCTGTGTTATGTTCTGTATGTTATCAGTCATCATAATCCAGTCTGTTATGATACTGCAGAAAAGTCATTGCACAAAACAGGACATGCAGTGTTTGGACTAATAGCCAGTGTGAAAATGGCAAAACTTTGCTAATTTTGTTTATACAGAAAGTGACTTTAAAAAAGAAATTAATTACATATAACATAAAATGTCATTTAGAAAATAGGTCTGATGATTTTCCCTTTCAGAATGTAAGCTACAACCACACATAATGTTAGACCTAAAACATGGTGGGAAAATGCATATACACTTGGGTTTCCAGTTTACAGACAGGAGTAGATTGGGCAGCACTAGAAATGTCACCTCTGTAACCGTACCCATTTATACATGATTATCTGCACCAAGTACCTGGTTGATTTTGCCTGTGGGGGGTCATATAGAACTTTAAAGTTATGGGACAATCGTCAGATTAGCACAAGTCAGTGTCATATTTGAGGATTGGGTCACTGCCGCACACCACTGGGCTGTATACCCCCCCACCCTTGATCAATTACGCTCTTATCAGTCGAGGTCTACATAGACTCTGGTTTCCGTTGGCAGACATATTTTTTTCGCTTTTTTTATTTTTGCATGTCGATATGTTGACCGTTCTCTTACAGTTTTGAGTAATTCCAGGTATAAACATGGCCTAAATATTTTAACCCTTCCAGTGCTGAAGTCCTTCAGCATTGCAGGGGTTATTTAGCCCTTCCTCCCTTTATCCAGTGGTTCCAAGGGGTGTCGTGATTTCCGCTCGCCCTTTAGGAGTAAGGAGTAAACGCGCCAGCATTGTATGTGTGAGTGCCTGAATGTGTTTGGGCCTTCTGCGTCCTCATTTCGGTTTTGACTAATTTTTTCTCCTCCCCCAAACAATTGCCTGTTGAACAGACCGCCAATCTGGCTGAAGCCAATGCTTCGGAGGAGGATAAAATCAGAGCAATGATGTCTCAGTCTGGCCATGACTATGACCCCAGCAAGTAAGTTTACCGTAGCCAAGATCACCCAAACATCTCCAGTCTGAGCAGATTATGGGGGATCGAGATAACAATTTTTGTTTTTTTCCTTTTTTTAATTCTCCTTTTAGCTACTTGAAGAAACCCCTGGGGCCTCCGCCTCCAACATATACTTGCTTTCGATGTTTAAAGCCTGGTCATTATATCAAGAATTGTCCAACAAATGGGGTAAGTCTACACGCTAAAAAAATATAGGTGCTGCAAACTTCAACTCCCAGCGGATGTCTGCCTATAGATGTTTAGATCAGTGGGGGGTTGACAGTTGATGGGATATTCATGCATTGTAACACACACGGCTACATGCATTGTGTAGTGGCCATGTATGGTACTGCAGCTTTCCGCCAATCAAATGGGAGAGCACCGCGGGGCACAACATCGGTGTACAATCAGCCGATGGATGGGGGTCCTCTGATAAAGTCCCAGTAAACCCATTTGCTTGTTTTTTGTTTTTTTCTTTCTTATTCAGCCGCAGATATCTTTTTCCTCTCTCCAGGACAAAAGTTTTGAGTCTGCTCCAAGGATAAAAAAGAGCACTGGGATCCCTCGCAGTTTTATGATGGAGGTGGAAGATCCCAATATGAAGGGGGCGATGCTTACAAACACTGGAAAATATGCCATACCAACCATTGATGCGTGAGTATCCCGTGTGGGATCTCAGCTGATCTGATCAGCAATTGGATCGGTGCTATCAACCCTCTGGATCGCGCTGTCAATAACAGCGCGATCCAAAATAGATTGTGCCATTCCCTGCAAGTATCGGAGGTCCCATGATGCTATCACGGGGGAACTCCACTGTAACCTTGACAGCCCGAGGTCCTGTGATGACCTTGGATCCAGTCTGCAATCACTTCCTGCCAGAGAGCCCTGAGCTCTGTTGCCAGCAGGAAGTGATGATTTGTCCTGTGTTCAGATGCAGCTCATCTGTACACAGGAGAAGCGATCGGAATGTGCAGCACTGAGGCCCCCTAGGGTGCTAAGTAAAATAAATAAAGTTTTTGAAAATATGAGGAAAAAAAGCACAAGTTCAAGTCACCCCCCCTTTTGCCCCATTGAAAATAAAACTTGATCTCTCTGCCTCTAGCTCTGCTCTCTCTCTGCCTCTAGCTCCTCTCTCTCTCTCTGCCTCTAGCTCCTCTCTCTCTCGCCTCTAGCTCCTCTCTCTCTCTTCCTCTAGCTCCTCTCTCTCTCTCTCTCTGCCTCTAGCTCCTCTCTCTCTCTCTGCCTCTAGCTCCTCTCTCTCTCTCTCTCTGCCTCTAGCTCCTCTCTCTCTCTCTGCCTCTAGCTCCTCTCTCTCTCTCTCCTGCTCCTCTCTCTCTCCTCTAGCTCCTCTCTCTCTCTCTGCCTCTAGCTCCTCTCTCTCTCTCTGCCTCTAGCTCTCTCCCTCTCTCTATCTCTTCTCTCCTCTAGCTCCTCTCTCTCTCTCTGCCTCTAGCTCCTCTCTCTCTCTCCTCTAGCTCCTCTCTCTCTCTCTCTCTGCTCTCCTTGCTCCTCTCTCTCTCTCTCTCTAGCTCCTCTCTCTCTCTCTGCCTCTAGCTCCTCTCCTCTCTGCCTCTAGCTCCTCTCTCTCTCTCTGCCTCTAGCTCCTCTCTCTCTCTCTGCCTCTAGCTCCTCTCTCTCTCTCTGCCTCTAGCTCCTCTCTCTCTCTCTGCCTCTAGCTCCTCTCTCTCTCTCTCTGCCTCTAGCTCCTCTCTCTCTCTCTGCCTCTAGCTCCTCTCTCTCTCTCTGCCTCTAGCTCCTCTCTCTCTCTCTGCCTCTAGCTCCTCTCTCTCTCTCTGCCTCTAGCTCCTCTCTCTCTCTCTGCCTCTAGCTCCTCTCTCTCTCTGCCTCTAGCTCCTCCTCTCTCTCCCCTGCTCTGCTCCTCTGCTCTAGCTCCTCTCTCTCTCTCTGCCTCTAGCTCCTCTCTCTCTCTGCTCTGCCTCTAGCTCCTCCTCTCTCTCTCTGCCTCTAGCTCCTCTCTCTCTCTCTGCCTCTAGCTCCTCTCTCTCTCTCTTCCTCTAGCTCCTCTCTCTCTCTCTCCTCTGCCTCTAGCTCCTCTCTCTCTCTCTGCCTCTAGCTCCTCTCTCTCTCTCTCTGCCTCTAGCTCCTCTCTCTCTCTCTGCCTCTAGCTCCTCTCTCTCTCTCTGCCTCTAGCTCCTCTCTCTCTCTCTGCCTCTAGCTCCTCTCTCTCTCTCTGCCTCTAGCTCCTGTCTCTCTCTTCTCTCTCTCTCTCTCTCTCTCTCTCTCTCTCTGCCCCTAGCTCCTGTGTGTCTCTCTGCCCCTCCGCGCGCTCCTCTCTCTGCCCCTCCAGCTGCTCCCTTCTTCCTTCTACAACAGAATCTTTAGTAGTAACCGCCATCTTCGATCTCAGTAATGTAACTAATGTATTCAGTGAAGACAAATTTTTTTTTAATTCAGAATTGACAATTTTGAGAAAGAAGTAAAATTTGTCTGTCAAGATCTGTTACAAATATTGTCTACTTTCCTGTGTACTATTGATTTATGAAATAAATATTAAAACAACAGTTACACTATTAATCTAAGACACCTGTGCTTTACTCTCCTTCTGGCGGCTTCATCTTTTTCCACTGTCGCACTGGTCGGTCTCCTGTGATTTGTGACCACCTGGCTTGCTCCAGTACTTCATGGAGGTCACAACTCAATATAAGTCTATGAGAGCCTCCTTTTGGCTCTCATAGCATTGAACTCTTGAGACGTAACTTCTGACTTTTAGCCAGTCAGACGTTACTGGCACAAGATGGTGCCACGGGACCGGAGTGGTGTCTTTAAAAGGTAAAGCCACCAGAGGCTGAGTATATGACAGGATTTAGATTTAAAGCGAACCTGTCACCCCCTCCAGGCATCTAAAAATACCATAGCCCCCTTCTGCAGCACTAAGGCTGCATTCTGACAAGGTGTCTATAGCATTTATGCTCCCTTGATTCACTGAAATAAAGACTTATATAAAATCTGTTTCAAACCTGATCCAAGACCGGGAGGCGGGTTTTCAAGTGTCTATCTCCTTCCTCTGTGGTGTCAGTCATCCCTCTCTGCTCTCTGTGCACCGCCTACAGGGCCACCTCCCTGCATTACAGAGCTTTGTCAGCTCTGCTACAACACAGAGCTGCTGTTATAGGAGACCCCACAGTAGTAAATCTAGCAGGAGGATACTGCCTGCTACGTAGCAGCCCTTGAGCTGAGCAGTTTTCACTTTCAGTTTCTTGCACCCAGCAGAATTGCTCCATCCTCAGCCCCTGATCTAAAGCACAAACTCAACTCTGCTGCACTGCTGACAGCTCAGCTCAAGGCTGCTATGTGGCAGGCAGTGCTTTGTCTGCTCGTCCTCCTGCTAGATTTACTACTGTGGGGTCTCCTATAACAGCAGCTCTATGTTGTAGCAGAGCTGACAAAGCTCTGTAATGCAGGGAGATGGCCCTGGAGGAGATGCACAGAGAGCAGAGAGGGATGACTGACACAACAGAGGAGGGAGATAGAGGCTTTGAAACCCGCCTCCCGGTCTTGGATCAGGTTTGAAACAGATTTTATAAAAGTCTTTATTTCAGTGAATCAAGGGAGCATAAATGCTATAGACACCTTGTCAGACTGCAGCCTTAGTGCTACAGTAGGGGGCTAT
This sequence comes from Allobates femoralis, assembly GCA_033576535.1. Taxonomy (NCBI): domain Eukaryota; kingdom Metazoa; phylum Chordata; class Amphibia; order Anura; family Aromobatidae; genus Allobates; species Allobates femoralis. Next base: position 221,243,112 of record JARQOC010000011.1, on the reverse strand, counting down.
GGTATTTTTAGATGTCTGGAGGGGGTGACAGGTTCGCTTTAAAGCACCTCTTTACTGGGAAAATAAAAAAAAGCTGGAGGGTAGCTTTAAAGAGGTCATCATGGTTTTCATTATAAATCGATTCTTCTTATATTACAGTGTGGCATATGCTATGGGTAAAAAGGAAAAGCCTCCATTTCTTCCTGAGGCTCAGTCATCCTCATCGGAGGAGGAAGACCCCATCCCTGACGAGCTGCTGTGTATGATATGTAAAGACATGATGAGCGATGCTGTTGTTATTCCTTGCTGTGGAAACAGCTATTGTGATGAATGTGAGTATACATTGTCATATGTATTTCTATTACAGTGGGGGTCAAAATAGTCTCTAGAATGTAATGGCGTGAAAATGTGTCTCAACATTAGAAACATTCCAGTTTACTTATCACCCAAATAATCTAAGGGGTACAGGAACTTTTCCTTATGTTATCATCTTTTTTTTTTTTTTATACTAATGCCTGTTACTGTTATCATTCAGTCAATCAACACTGACATTAGGAATGCTGGAGCTTTTCTTCGTGTAATCGCCCCCTCTCCAATCACAGAGGATATGTTTTATTTAGTGATGGGTGGAGGGGATATTTTTTATCTATTTTGTCACTATAGCCCCCATACAATGATATTAACTGGCTTGGATGTGTATGGGGGTAAAGCCCCAACTGATCGTTGGGGACATGTCATAACACTACAGGCTGATTTTGGACAGCCAAACGCTTTGTTCTCCTGGAGATAAGCCTGAGGTCTTCTCATAGAAAACAGGAGCACTTAGCCAAACTTCTTGTCTCTTTGCTTCTTGACCCCTTCACAATTGGGCGATTTTCTGTTTTTTCACTTCATTCTTTCCTCCCCTTCTCCCAAGAGCTTTAACTTTATTTTTCAATTCACATAACCATATGGGCTTGCTGTTTGCGGGTTGGGATGTACTTTTGAATGACTCCATTAATTTTATCATGTGATGCACTGTAAAGTGGGGGGAAAAAATGAAATGCTTAGATATTGTAAAAAAAAAAAAAAATGCAATTCCTGAATAGTTTTTTGGGGGCTTCTATTTGCCATGTTCACTATATGGCAAATCTAACCTGGCAGTATCATTCTCCAGGTCAGTACAATTAGCAGATCCCAAATGTGATATATATAATAAGTGGTGAAAAAAAAATCATACATTTGTAATAAAAAACTTAAAAATTGCTTGTGCTGCCACTTTCTGACACCTGTAATATTTTGAATTTTCGGGATCTGGGGCTGTGTGATGGCTCATTTTTTACGTCCTAAAATGACATTTAATTGATACCGTTTTGGAATAGTTATGATTGCTTTTTATTACATTTTATTGCAATGTTGTTGCATTCAAAAGAAAAAAAAACCTTAAAGGGATCCTGTCACCCCCAAAACACCTCTAAACCTATTAAAAGCTGTCCCTAGAGCATATTAACACTTTCCCTACACTCCTTTTAGCTCCTAAATGCACATAGTCAAAGTGAATAAAAACGTTATTATAGTACCTCATTACTGATGATAATGAGTGACCATAGTCACTCATTATCATCAGTAATGAGGTACTATAATAACGTTTTTATTCACTTTGACTATGTGCATTTAGGAGCTAAAAGGAGTGTAGGGAAAGTGTTAATATGCTCTAGGGACAGCTTTTAATAGGTTTAGAGGTGTTTTGGGGGTGACAGGATCCCTTTAATTCTGGAATTTCTCCTTCCACACACTTAAACTATTACACTCTCTCTCCCCCCGATCCCCTGCAGCGTGGCGTTCTCATCTCATGCAGGCAGCTGACTGCATGATGAGGATGCTGGGCTGCAGGGTTCAGACGGAGGGTGAGTGCCAATATATTTTTTTCTTTTTTTAAAGGGGAACTCCAGGCAGATAAAAGGAGAATTTTGAGTACTCACCGTAAATTCCTTTTCTCTTAGCCTCTCATTGGGGGACACAGGACAATGGGTTATGCTATTCTGCCACTAGGAGGTGACAATAAGCAATTGAAAGAGAATCACAGTGGCTCCTCCGCAGCAGTATATAACCCACTGACTGACATAGTCTAGCCAGTTTTTTGCTTAGTGTCTTAGGACTTTACTGTTTATCATGCCTCTTGCACTGCATGACGGCTCTGCCAAGCGGTTGTTCTACTACGCTCTGCCTGGCCTGTGCCTCTGTTTCCACTCAGCCCTGTGCCTCTGCCTCTGTGCAAGACCCCGCTGGTAAGGATACGTCCTCTAGTGGCCCTGCTACCCCCGAATGGGCAGATGCGTTATCGCAATCCGTGAGCCAATCTATGCAGCTCTTTCTGAGACACTGATTTGGGCGCTGCAGCTCCGATCTTCGCCCTGCACCTCAGACCGACCTAGCTCCCAGGACGACCTTTCCTGTCGCGAGGAGACACATTCTTGGGGACGGGCTCATACGTCCCCTCTCTTCCATGATTCTGGTAGGAAGAGGCTCCGCAGGAGCTCATCCACGGCACCGCACCGGACCCTTTCGGCCAGCGACCTGCTGCTTTAATTTATGCTCCGGCTTTGGTCCTACACAGTGCGCTCCGCCTTCTCTGCCCCCAGTGATGATGTGGTCCGGCCGGGAATGCCCCCAGCAGGCCCCTCTGCCTTGCGTCCCACCCTGGTGTCTGCTTCACTCGAGGGGCGTGGCTAGTGTTTTCCTGCTCCAGGCCTGAGTTCTGGCGCTTTTTTCTCTGCTATGCCCCCGGGAATGCCGGCAAAGGCGCGCGCCTTCTTTCAGGCCATCGACTCCCTCCGGCGAGCGGGAGTCGTCATTCCAGTACTTCAGAGCGAACGGTTCCAGGGATTCTATTCGAATCTGTTTAAAGTGCCCAAGAAGGACTGGTCTCCCCATCTCATTTTGGATTTGAAACGACTGTTTGTTCGGACCTGGCATTTTTGAATGGAATCTCTGTTCCGTCATCGCTTCCATCGAAATCTGGGACGCTTACCTGCATATCCTGATATCCAAGGCACATCAGAGGTTCCTGTGCTTTGCTGTCTACAAGGACCATTACGAGTTAATCGTTCTTCCTTTCGGATTGGCGACTGCCCCGCGAGTTTTCACCAAGGTCATGGCGGCTGTCATGACCATCCTGCATTCACGGGGAGTCTCTGTTCTCCCCTACCTGGACGACCTGTTAATCAAGGGTCAGTCTATCGGGGACTGGGAGAATAATGTCCGCGTCATGGTAGACACTCATGCGCCTAGGATGGCTTCTCAACCTACCAAAATCTTCGCCAACTCCAAGCCACAAGCTCACATTCCTAGGGATCGTTCTGGACACATCTTGGGAACTTGTGCTTCTCCCCCAGGACAAGGCTCATTCTCTGCGCTGTGCAGTTCAAACGCTGCTTCGGCCCCTCCCGCACTCCCTCCGGTTTGCAATGCGAGTCTCGGGAAAGATGGTGGCGGCAATGGACGCAGTACCATTTGCGCAGCTACATCTCCGGCCACTTCAGCTGGCCCTGCTATCGGCCTGGAATCGCAGCGCGTTTACCCTTCAGTGGACATCCGTCGGCGGCAACGAGGCACTCTCTCCGATGGTGGCTGATCCTGCCATCTCTCTCTCGGGGGAGATCCTTTCTGCCGGCCCCGTGGGATGTGCTGACCACCGATGCCAGACTCCTCCTTTCGCCATCACACAGCCCACGGTCGGTGGACCCCAACAGAGTCTTCTCTGCCCATAAATCTCCTTGAGATTCGGCCCATCTACTTGGTGTTGGAAAGCTTTCATCGTCTCTTGAAGGTCCGTCTTATCCGCATTCAGTCAGGTGATGCCACGGCTGTAGCATATGTCAATCATCAGGGCGGAACCTGCAGCAAGTCAGCTATGCAGGAGGTGGAACCGATCCTTCACTGGGTCGAGTCCTTTGGAGCTGTCCTCTCGGCAGTTCACATCCCGAGGATCGACAATTGGGCTGTGGACTTTCTCAGCCATCAGGGCCTTACCTCGGGAGCATGGGCTCTCCATCCAGAAGTATTCCGCCAGATCTGCAGTCGCTTCGGGACTCCGGCTGTGGACCTCATGGCGTCGTAAATGAATGCGCAGGTTCCCAACTTCTTTACCCGCTCCCGCAATCCGCGAGCCCTGGGATCGGACACTGTGGTCCAGACTTGGACACAGTTTCGTCTTCCTTACATCTTCCCTCCTCTGGCCCTCATTCCCAGAGTGGTTCAGAAGATCAGATTGGAGCACGTCCCGGTGATTTTAGTGGCCCCAGATTGGGCCAGGAGACCGTGGTACGCCGATCTCGGTCAGCTCGCTGCAGATGTCCCCTGGCGTCTGCCGGACTGTCCGGATCTTCTCTCCCGGGCCTATTTTGTCATCAGAACTCGGAGGCCCTTCGTTTGATGGAGTTGCCCTTTAAGCCCGAATTTTGACTCGGGCGGGATTTTCAGAAGAGATTGTGCACACTATGGCCTACGTGAGAAAACCTGTCTCCGCCCGTATATACCACAAGACTTGGAAGGCTTTCTTCGCCTGGTGTGATTCTGGAGGTCTTCCGCCCTTGCGTTTTTTGCTTCCAGCTATCCTAGGTTTTCTTCAATCCGGGCTGAATAATGGCCTTTCTCTAGGCTCCCTCAAAGGGCAAGTTTCGGCTCTGTCCATGCTTTTTCATCACCGATTGGCCACAAGACCCCAGGTTCGTACTTTCTTGAAGGGTGTCTCTTGGATTGTTCCACCGTATAGGAGGCCCTTGGAGGCCTGGGACCTAAATCTTGTCTTGGAGGTGCTTCAGAAGCCGCCCTTCGAGCCTCTCAGGGAGTCTCGCTACGCCTTCTTTTTCAGAAGGTGTTTTTTCTCGTGGCGATCACCTCCATTTGGCGGGTATCGGAACTGGCGGCACAGTCTCCTGCAAGGCACCTTTCCTCACGTTTCACCGGAATAAGGTGGTGCTGCGTCCGGCGCCGTCCTTTTCTTACCAAGGTGGTTTCCCCTTTCCATTTGAACGAGGACATTTGTCTCCTGTCCTTCTGTTCGGCTCCAGTGCACCACATTGAAAAGGCTCTGCACACCCTGGATCTGGTCCGTGCTCTCTGGATTTATGTCTCCAGGACAGCACCTTTCAGGAAGTCGGACTCCCTTTTCGTCCTTCTAGAAGGGCACCGTAAAGGGATGGCTGCGCCCAAGGCCACTCTTGCCAAGTGGATTAAGCTTACCATTCAGGAAGCTTATTCCCTACGCAATTTGCCCATTCCGACGAGGTTGAGTGCTCACTCCACTCGCGCGGTGGGTGCTTCCTGAGCTATTTGTTACCAGACTACGGCTGAGCAGGTGTGCAAAGCTGCCACCTGGTCCAGTCTTCACACTTTTGTAAAACTATTGTGTTCATACTTGGGCCTCGGCAGATGCGAGTCTTCGTAGACGCATCCTGCAGGCAGCGGCTGCTAACCTGTAGACTGCCATTTCAGAATGTCCCCCAACGACGCGAAGGAGAAGAGATTTTTGTGTACTCACCGTAAAATCCTTTTCTCTTAGCCTTAATTGGGGGACACAACACACTCCCAGTGGCCAGTTGGCCTTGTGTGGTCGATATTTTCTTGTTTTTAAGTTCCTGGTTGCCTTACCGGCTTACTTCGTTATTCTCTCCTACTGCTTTGGCACAAAACTGGCTAGACTGTGTCAGTCGGGGGGTTATATACTGCTGGGGAGGAGCCACTGTGCTTCTCTTTCAATTGCTTAGTGTCGCCTCCTAGTGGCAGAATAGCATAACCCATCGTCCTGTGTCCCCAATTAGAGGCTAAGAGAAAAGGATTTTACGATGAGTACACAATCTCCTTTTTGATTTCATTTGTTCATTGCGCCACTTTCCGATTTCTTTAATTTTTATTTTTGAAACATCAGGGACTTTTGAACATGCAGTGTGTGTTAAATGCCACTCTTAGAGATTGCCAGCGGCATCTGACATGTTAAATCAGCCATCATTTGCTGGGAAGGATGCGGGCTCAGCATGTGAGCCTGCATCAAAGGCAGGGAGACTACATATGAGTTATATGTAAGTCACATAATTTATTATCGTTATAAGCTGTTAAATATAATCTTTTGTATTCCAGAGATCTTGGCTGTAATTTTCCCCTCCATTCTGAATCTTTTGTTTATTTTCCCCGTCCAGGTATCCGCACCTCTCTCCTGGAATCAGAGGATCACACGTGCCCCACCTGTCATCAGAATGAAGTCTCTCCGGATAACTTAATCGCCAATAAATTCCTTCGTCAGGTGCTGCAAAATTATTTCTTTTTTATGACATAAGTAACTTGACATTGATAACTTTTTGCTTCCTCACTACTCAATTACTAATTAATCAATGACTAATTTTGTTCTTTTTTAGGCTGTGAATAATTTTAAAAACGAAACCGGATATACAAAAAGGATCCGTAAACAGCAGGCAACTTCCCAGCAGCGGCAACAGCAACAAACCACTCAGCCGCCCCAACGTAGCACTACGCAGCCCCAGCGTTCGGTGCCATCTCGCCAGCAGGATCCTCTTATAGCGCCCACTCCAACAGCACCTCCACCACGCTCATCATCTCCGACCCCTAGGGGGAATAATTTTGAAAGCATACCGGAATACAAAAGTCCGTAATCACAGCCTCCCCTGTGCGGCCCAGCAACACCACTGCCGCCAACGTCCAAGGGAGGGCAGCCCCAGGTTCGGTGCAGTCGCAGAGGACCTATAGCGCCAAACCAGAACAGACCGTCTACGTCTCAGTCAGCTTGGTTGCCAATACAATGCACTGAAAATCCCCTTTTAGAGTGACGTCTTAGTGGGATCTCGTTTCAGAATTGGTTTTATAAATGATCTGAAAATTATAGATATCTTATGGGTTTTCTTGTTACACATGTGTCCATATTATAAGGATTTGGAATATTAGTCATATTAGAGGTTAATTCTTTGTTGTGACTTCGATAGGTTTGGAGTGCTTTTTAATTATTTTCAGTATTTATCGCTTCATTGGGGACACAATGGTTGGTCCAGGATCTGTAAAAGAAAATAAGCACCGATTGACAACCAGACACGTAGTATCCTGTGTCCCCCAATGAAGGCTTTGAGAAAGAGATTTTACGGTGAGTACACAAAAATCTCCTTTTTTCTAATTCTTATTTCATGTTTTTTTTTTTTTTTTTGTTTTTTTTTTATCAGTCATGAAAAGCGTGAAGGCTCTCGTGCGCCTCCTGCCACATCGTCGAACAGTTTACCACTACCAAACAATAACCTTCTGGGAGACAAAGTTAGTCTTAACAGTTTATACTATGTTTTTTATCTGAAATGGTAAAAATAAAAGTTCCTAAACTTTTCACACTTTATTTATATCCTGTAGGGCTTCCATGTTCCGGTGCTTGGACAAATGCCACCTACTGCTCACCACCTCCAACCTCCAGGTATGTACTGGTGTTGGGGATCATCAATAATAAAGTCCGGCCTTGTGTCCACACACTTTTGTGTTTTGATATATTGCCATATACGTTAAAAAAAAAAAGTCTCCTGACGTTATTTTTTGCTTCTGTATTAAGGCTACAGTGCCAGATGGGTTCAGCTGAACCTCAATTAGTATGAACTCCTGTAGTGGTCGGAGTTAAGGGCCCTGTAATAAAATAGGGTTCAAATTTTCCAGTTCTCAAAGTTGGGTTATTACTGAGGGAGTTCGGAGTATCACAGGCTTTATGTGGGCACTAAAATATCGTTGTATGAAAGCGGCTTAAAAAAATCAGAACAGCCACTTGCCTATGGATATCATCAGCAAGTGCAAATGACTGCAACATGTGATCTGGTAGGGGAGACCCTTGGTGGCCTCTCATGTCTTTCATCCCTCTACCTTGCACCTGCCCACAAGGTCCGGTACCACAAAGCAAGATTGTACTTTACCCCAAGCTATTTGCTTGTATTGTAAGGATCTTCAGCTGCTAGCAGTTAATTAATAAACAGTAATACCTTGGCTAACGAGTGGAAAAACGTATTAATTTTTCTAGATAAGAGCTGTCGCTTTGTATCTTTATTGCTGTATAAGAGCACAAATCTGAGTTACAAGCAGCTGCTGTATGATCAAGTGTGCCCGCTCATTAAGAAACTGAATATTCCCTGCTCCCCACGCCCATCATCCCGGGTGTGGACAGTCGTAAGTACAGCATCCTGGCAGCTGACGGCATGTGGGAGTGCGGCAGTCGTACGCTGATCAGCTGTCTGCATAAGGCCGCACACTTAAAAACCTTATACTTGCCCTCCCCCTGGTCCCCATATCATGGCGTCCTCATCTCATGCAGGCAGCTGATGGGAGCGTGCAAACGCGTCAGCTGATCAGAGTGAGCACTACGCTCTTACACGCCGTCAGCTTCTTGCATGAGATGAGATGACGCAGCGCTGCACAGGACTGGAGGGAGAGTGAGTATAATAGTTTTAAGTGTGTGGTGTGATGGGGACCATGTATCCGGATGAGGGATCATATATACCAGGATGGAGGACCATGTATCAGGATGAGGGGACCATATGTATCAGGATGAGGGGACCATATGTATCAGGATGAGGGGACCATATGTATCAGGATGAGGGGACCATATGTATCAGGATGAGGGGACCATATGTATCAGGATGAGGGGACCATATGTATCAGGATGAGGGGCCATATGAACCTAGATAGGATGGGCCATTATATACCAAGATGGGGGACCATGTAAGTCGAGGTATTACTGTACTTATAGGATGGATGTATCGCCTGCCCTGACACTACTGTATCTATTTCAACAGCTTTATAATCTGCTGTATTTTTTTTTTTTTCACAGCCCCACTGATGAGAGCCAATCTACCGAGACCTTCTGGACCAAGGCCGCACATGGGATGGGAAGGGTTAGTTTTTATAATTTTGTGCTGATTTAGCATATGACACAGCTGTGTCGCATATTAGTGGTACCATAACATAGGCTGTCAATGAATGATCTGAGACCTCTGCCAATCCTAAGGATGACGGGGTCACAGTCCTGATTCACAAGCTGAGATTTTATGCCAGCCGCACTGCTTTACACGAGCTTGGGGTGTTATTTTTTCAGATATTTTAGTTTTTGTTTTCTTTTTTCCAGTCATAGTCGTGGTCGCCACCCTCACAGTGATCGTCCACCAAGAAACCAAGTACCGTCTTTGCCATCCTCTGGTCCTGTATATGTTCCACCTCCGGCACCCCACTTTCCTCCACCGCCACCCCATGGTCTTCAGTTGCCTCCAGGTGTGCCACCACCTCAGTTTCCGCCACAGTTCCCACCAGGACAGCCTCCTGCTGCGGGCTACAACGTTCCACCCCCAGGCTTCCCTTCGGCACCCGCTACAGTGTCTGCCCCATGGGTGAATCCGGCAGTTCAAGCGGCACATGCCAATGCTATTCCTGCCCAGTCCCTGGCACCACCGCTCTCCAAAGAGGAGTTCTACAGAGAGCAGAGGCGACTAAAGGAGGAGTAAGTATGGGTTTGTCAGGTCAATTGCATATTCAGAAATTGTAAGAAAGAAAACCTAACGTGTTTGTTGTATTGAGGTTTAACTGTGTACAATGTGGTAAAGTCAAGTGCAATAGCACTGCTATTGAGAAATTAGCTGTGACACCACAATAAGCCAAAATCTCATTTAGTCCCCTGTACACTATTGCCAGATGAGTCTGATGTTGGCTCTTGTAGACAACAGCAATGTTCCTGTTTATCAGTCGGCCGTTATCAGAATGTTTTTGCTTTGCAATCTGAGAGGAGCATGTTGTAAGGGCTGAGCCCCCGATTACAGCAATATATCACTTGCTGGGCTGGTAGTTGTCATTTTAATACAATCCCTGTTCTGCCTGCTGCAGAGCCCCAAATGCTGAGCTGTGTATAACCCCGCCCATACCACTGATTGGCTGCTTTCTGACAGTGTACACAGAAAGCAGCCAATCAGTGGTGTGGGCAAGGTAGGAACAGGAGGCACAAGACACCTAGTCCTGTAGTGATAATCTCCTGATGATAACACGCTGATTTTATTAAAACAGCAACACACAGCCTAGTAATAGACATGGCTGCAATCAGGGTCTCTGTCCCTACATCATGCTGCTCTCAGATTACAGAGCAAAAGCATGCTAAGATTCCCTATAACATGTATGTATTTTCAGTGTACATCTGGCATGGGTAACCAGAAAGCTTTCTATCATATTCATCGTACATTTTCATTGGCCCCCTATTTACCAAATGGAGATCTGAGTGTCCTCGCCTGGTATACTTACATACACCTTTTCTGCATTACGATATGATATATATAGAGACATCCAGTAAAAGAGTGTATACAGCAAGTTATAAAAGATAATACCTCCACATATAACAGTGTATATTCTCCCGGTATATACCTGCGATGTACACTGAACACAGGAATGTGTAGTGAATTTAAAAAAAAAATTGTAAGTCCTTCCATAACTATTGATTGTGTGATACGACAAGATCCTGAAACCGAACACTCGAGACAACGATGCATAGAGCTCTCTTTTCTCTCATAAAGACGGCAATTTGCATGTTGACTTTTTCTTTCTTATTTTTTTTTTTTTTTCTTTTTTTTTTGGTGATTGTACATTTTCCTTTAGAGAGAAGAAGAAATCAAAACTTGAAGAATTTGCAAACGATTTTGCGAAAGAGCTGCTAGAATATAAGAAAATACAAAAAGAGCGGAAGCGATCCTACTCCAGGTAAGAAAGAGCAAAAAGCTCTAAAGCATGAGCAGTATGTTTACTATAATCCTTACTCTTGTGTTGGGGTGTGCTGGAACTTTATCATCCCTCATATTTTTTTTTTCTTCCGTGTACATTTTCAGGATTTTGTCTATCACATGTAAAAACTTTAATCATTCATGCTCCAACCCCATATTTCTGATAGTTTTGTGGAAATGCACGTATCCCATCCTTCTCTGAATAACACATGCATGCTGTAGTAGATGTAGTAACTGCGCTATTGCCTGAGTGAGAGACGTTTTATGTATGTGTTTATGTATTTATACTGTGTGTGTATATTTTATATGTATAGTTACGTGTATCTATTCTAATACTTAACTTGTGGCGTCTGTCATCCACTTCTGTCATAATTGTGTCCTCCGATCACGGTATTGGCCAGCACAAGGTGCGGTTGCCATATGTGAACACCCAAGTGATGGGAGTTCAAATACGGTGCCAGCTAGTGTATACACCAGTGGTACCACCAATAGCCCACACTGATGCCACCCAAAAATTGTGACTTTTCAGAAAGTTATAAAAATGCCTTAAAACATTCTCTCTCATTCTGACATTTGGCAAATATTAATAATTATGGTAATCCTAATTGACCTAAAACAAAAACACAGATTCTTGTGTACGCACCGTAAAATCGTTTTGTCTGAGCCATCATTGGGGGACACCGGACCATGGGTTTTATGCTCCTATCTCTAGGAGGCTGACACGAAGTGAACATAAAAACAAGTTAGCTCCTCCTCCTGCAGTATATACACCTCCTGGCTGGGCCAGGCCCCACCAATTTTAGTGACCAAGCAGTAGAAGAACAATAAACACAGTTCGAAATAAACTTAACATGCAAAACTCGAAGGCTACGGAATAATACCTGAGGCGGGCAGCAGGGTGGGTGCTGTGTCTTTATCCACTTGGGTAAGAGCAGACAATTCACAACATGAACAATTAGGCCCAGCAGTGAATGGCGACAACAGATAAAGTAAAAGACCTAAAACTTACCTTTTTAATTAGATCAGTAAAAGTTATATAAACCTAAAAGGACAATTTAAAACCGGTGCAACAAGTGTCAGTGGATCCTTGTAATGTGATACTAAGCTCAATTGATCAACATTCAAGGACCACAATGATTTTACTTGAGTATCAGCTAATCACATATAAGCCTTTGTTTCTTACGAAGCCTTTAAATAATAATACCCGAGGCAGGCAACAGGGTGGGTGCTGTGTCCCCCAATGATGGCTCAGAGAAAATGATTTTACGGTGAGTACACAAAAATCAGTTTTTCTCTTTTGCCTCATTGGGGGACACAAAACTATGGGACATCCCAAAGCAGTCCCTGGGTGGGAAAGAAAGACACACAACCCAAAGGATAAGGAACAGTCATAAACTTTCTGCATCACCTACCTGGATAGGTGAACCACTGCCGTTTGCAGTACCCAGCTACCAAGGCTTGCATCTGCAGAGCCCTGGTTATGGGCTATATAAAACTTCGCAAAGGTAAGCAGGCTATGCCAGGTAGCGACCTTACACACCTGTTCTGCGGAAGCCTGGGGACGCATGGCCCAAAATCCTCAGACTACACTAGCAGAGTAGGCCCGTGGTCCACTAGGAATGGGCACATTCCTCAGTGGATACGTGTACTGGATGGCAGACGATAACCATCGAGCCAGAGTAGTGTTTGAAGCTGCCATTTCAGTTCTGCGGCCGTCCGGAAGAACGAACAGATCGTCCGTCTCACAGAAGGGAACTGTTCTAGAAATGTAAAATCTAAAAGCTATGCAGAGCCTGTTCCACACAATGCAGGGCAGAAAGATGGAAGAATAACATCTTCAGTGAGGTGGAAAGAAGAAACCACCATTGGAAGGAAAGTAAGAACTGGGTGTAGCAGCACTATATCTTGACGAAAGGAAAGAAAGGGTTTCTTGGCAAGAAAGTGTAGCCAATTCGGAAACTCATCTGCTGGCTGTCATCACCACTAGGAAAGAAACTGTCCAAGACAGGAGAAGCAGAGAGAGAACTTACTAAGGGGCTTAAAAGACAGTCTTTGAAGTGCGTCTGAGACCAAACAAAGTTCCCATGGGTCCATCGGCTTTCGGTAAGGAGAAACACTCCGTGGAGTGAAGTCCTAACCTGATGACGCATTGCAAGACTGCGCTGGTAAAAGATGGAAAGAGCAAATACCTATCATTAGAAAGGTTTCGGGGCCAAGTCCCGATTGTAGTCCCGACCAGAGAAAACGCAAGATCATGGGGATGGAAAGAGGAAGAGGGGGAGTGTCCCCTGTCCTTGCACCATGAAAACAATAATTTCCAAGTTGAGGGTAAATCCGGGTTGAAGCTGGTTCTCAGGCTCTGGCCATGGTGCTGATGATAAACTAGCGCAAGTCAAAAACCAGATCTCAACAGCCAATGCCGTCAGATTCAGGATCTTCGAATCCCGGTGGTAGATGGAGACCCTGAGTCCCGTCCCCCCCACCCCCGGAAAGTGAACTGCCGAGATGACTGACGCTGTCGATTCAGCCTAGTGAAGAATGTGTTCCACCTCATGCTAAGCTGCCTTGCTGCGGGCGCCGCCCTGGCGATTGATGTAGGCAACTGCTTTGGCATTGTCCAATCGGACACAGACGTGACAGTCAGGAGACTGTAAAAAGCTATGAGGGTTAGGTTTATGGCACAAATCTCTAGCAGGTTGATCGGCAAAAAAGCCGATTCCTGCGTGGATCAGCGGCTTTGGGCAGTATCATGAAGGTATACTGCGCCGCGGCCGAGCAGACTGGTGACGGTGGTGAGGACTGCCCAGTCAACCGGAGGGAATGACCACCATCTGGAGAGGGAGGGAATGACCGCCATCTGGAGGGGATGGTGGTCGTGTCCACCAGCAAAGTGCCCGCATGACCGGAGGTGGCAGGGAGAATACCCTGTCAAGCAAGAATGGGCTCCTGGCTCAGGTTGTTTGTAGGGCTTTTCACAGCGGGCGAAGGAGAAACTGAGCGTATGGGACAGTCTATTGCTGTCACCATTCTAACTAGTATCCTTCCGAAACAGAGTGTGCCACAGGACGGAGAAGGGAGTGTATCCTCCAGCGCATTGTTTGTGCCTTGTCCTGGGGAAGTGTCACTAGCCCTTGGGATGTATTGAAGACTTTGTTTAAGAAGGTGACAGATTGGGCAGGAATCGGAGAGGACATCATAGCCTTCCTTCCCGAGCTTGACTCAGGGTTAACATTCACTGCCAGAAGCGGTAACCCCGAGTCAAGCTCGGGCTTACCCGCGGGCTGTGTTACAGAAATGGTAAGAAGTGTTATCAATGAAAAGGCAGGAGCTGCATGCAATTCCCTCCTGCCGGCACCCCCCCTCCCTCACCCCCCTGCTTCTCACCAGATGCTGCCAGCAGAGCCACCCCCCCTCCCCTCACCAGACACTGCCAGCAATGCTCCTCACCAGACGCTGCCAGCACAAAAACCCCCGCTCATCACCAGATCACCCGATCGTCCAGGCCCCCCTTCCCCCTGCTCCTCACCTAATGCTGCACGCTGTGTCCCCATAGATATAGAAGAGTCACTTATCTATGAGACAATAGTGTATGCTGCTTGTGATTATCTTACTGCCTGCAAAGAACTTTTCTTGGCAATAAAACCAGCAGAGCAGCAGTGCAGAACAGCAAGATTCTGCAGTTTCAGAATCTCAGACATACAGAGGGGCTCTGCAGATCATTACAGCACAGGGGTTCTGCAGATCATTACAGCACAGGGGCTCTGTCAACGAATCAATCTTACAGCACAGGGGCTCTGCAGATCATTACAGCAGAAGAGCTCTGCAGAGCATTACAGCAGATATTCTGCAGAGAAGTGGGGAAGGGGGGTGCTGCGCCTGGGGCTGGGAGGTCTGGGTGCCGGGGCTGCAGAGGAGAGGGGGGCCGGAACAGTTACCCTCCTCGCTTCTGTCACAGGGTCTACTGAGGCTTGAGAGGCCCTGGAGCAGCTGAACCAGCTGCACCACGGTGGGTCCACATCTGACACTCGGGGTAAATGGCAGCGGAGTCTCCTGACCTTCGTCCTGGTGATCCAGCGATGTCCCCGCTGTGATCGCCGGTGAGAGCCCCTTCGGATGCCTCCATATGACTTCCTGGTTCCGTCTCTGTGAGCCGCAGTGGCTCATTGGAGGCGGAACTGGGTGGGAAATACAAATGTATAAAATTTCTGCCCATAAAAGAAATTTTTTTTTAACAAAAAAATGGTACCATTTTTAGTACAAAATTCCTGACATAATCATACCGCCAGGTATAAGATTATTGGTTATTGAATAAAATTATATCATTTATTTAATTATAATTCATGATTTTATGTTTCAAACTTTATCACATCTGAGAGGTCTACGAGTCTTCTTTGATCATGTAATTACAAAGAATTGCAGGCCGACAGTACTTAACACCAAATTTCCATGCCAAAAAATGGTACCGCTTTTAGCACAAAATTCCTGACATAATCATACCGCCAGGGAGGTTAAGGTTGACAAGCCAACCCAGCTGTGAAAGAGTGTCTATGGATATCTGGACACTACTTGCAGGCTGTAAAGGAGGGAGCATTGACTAGGAGGTCGTCCGAATAGGGCAGAACGACTAGTCCTCTGGGTGAAGCATGGTCATGGCGACCGCCATGACCTTCGAGAATACCCTCGGAGTTGTAGCGAGACTGAAGGGTAAGGTTACAAATTGGAAAGTGCGGCTCGTTGACAGCGGAGCGGAGAAACTGCTGTTGAGCTTTAAGGGAACCTGTCAGCTGTTTTAACCCTTCTAACCTATCCCTACCTGTCCCTGTAGCCACATACTACTGTCCTAACCATCCCTCTCTGACCAATCTTGCATTTATAAAAGTGGAATAGAACAGTTTTTAAACTTACAAAATCTCTGACGATGGGGTGTTCCTGATGGGTAGGCGGTGTCTCCAGGGCCGCGCTCCCCCCGCCTCACTGCTCTAATGACACCCTGATGGGCGGCATCATTCGTTCAGGACCGATGACCGTCTACTATCCTGGTGTATGACGCGATGCTGGGCGCCTTATCACGCCGCGTCATACCTGGGCATGTGCAGGGTGTAGAACGCCCAGGCGTGTCAGCGCAAGGTCGCCAGGCAACAAGCTTTGTACACCCGACGCATTGCACATGCCTGGGTATGATGTGGCGGCCGGCATCCGCGTCATACACCAGGAAGTGCGGGGAGGGAGATTTAAATCAGGACATTGGTCCTGAAGGAATGATGCCGCCATTCAGGGTGTCATTAGAGCAGTGAGGCGGGAGGAGTGCGCCCTGGAGACACCGCCTACCCATCAGGAACGCCCCATCGCTAGAGATTTATGAGGTTACCATCTGGGTAGCTGTGCTGCTTTCTCTAGGATGCCTACAACCCAGGCCCCTGTGAAGGAGGCTGGGGAGGTCCGGCCATCTGTTCATTGATCATAGGAAGCTGAGGGTCTCCGCCAAGTGCAGAGGGGAATATGGGGAGGCGACACTCCGCGTGCCCTTGTGTTGGTGGTTGTGCTCGTAAGGGAGCAGTCGCCCAGTAAAGTCCAAAAAATTAGGCGCGGCCCGTATTAAATCCAGCGTCACAGGAGGGTGTACGTGTAGGTGACACTCCACGTTCCCGCCTGTTGATGGTTTTGGGGGAGCGGTGCCCTGAAGGGAGCTGTCACCCGTCTATTATCTTCATCTGTGTAGATGTTCAGAAAATATTCCTGGGTAAAAAAAGTAAAAAAAGGTGTGCCTCCTCCAGACACTAAGGTAAAACTGGTGGGGCCTGGCCCAGCCAGGCGGTGTATACTGCAGAGGAGGAGCTAAATTGTTTTCGTGTTCACTTAGTGTCCACCTCCTAGAGAGAGCAGCATAACACCCATGGTCCTGTATCCCCCAATGACGCCAAAGAGAAAGGTTTATCTGATTTCATGTCAGGCAGTGAGAAAAACATGTAATGTGTCTTATTATATAGTGTATGTAAACTTATGGTTTCAACTGTGTATATATGTGTGTGTATATATTAGTGTGTGTGTGTGTGTATATACTGCATATTATAAGATGCACCCCAAATTTGGAGGAAGAAAATAGGAAAAAGCAGATTCTATCAGTACAGCAGCGGCATGAGTGGGGCAATGCTGCGGGTCCCAAGGCTGGGAGGAGGCCGTGGCATCATTGATGTCCAGGCAGTGATGACCATAGGGAAAATGCCCACCGAGGCAGCGCACGCACAGATTGAGATATCTGAGAGCCGAGATTAATCTGCTTGTGCTCCGCTGCCGATGCGATGGAGTTCAGGAAATTGATGCCTGGCCAGTGGACGCAGTGGACTCTAGGAAAATGGTTGTTGTTGCGGCGCGTGCGCAGATCAAGTACTCCGCTCTCCGAGATGTTGATACGTGTGTGCACTACCTCCGCAACCATTTTCTTTATTCCCATCACTGCCCGGACATGAATGGCGCCCACATTGCATCACGACAACGCCTGCTCCCAGCCTCGGGGCCTGCAGAATTGCTCCACTCATGCTGCTGCTGATATAGCCTGCCTCCTGTGGCCTGCTCCACCGCGTCCCCCCTGGGTAAGCTTTTAGTGGTGACCGTGACCACACTCCACCACGCCTATCTGAACTACAAAGCACTCCCCCATTCAATGTGTATATTATGTATCCATATATATGTGTGTATGTGTATATATAGATATGTATATAATTCTAAAGTATATGTGTGTGTGTATGTACAGTGTGTGTGTTTATTATATATCTACACATTTATGTGCGAGTGTGCATGTATGCTCATGCTTAATGTGTTGATTTTCTTCTTTCTTTTGTAGGTCTAAATCTCCTTACTCTGGATCATCCTACTCTAAAAGTTCCTACTCCTACTCTAAATCAAGATCTGGCTCTTCAAGGTCACGCTCTTATTCACGATCTTTCAGTCGATCACGTTCTCGGTCTTTATCCCGATCTCCTTCATATCAGAGGAAAGCCCAGGGAAAAAAACGACCTTATCGTTCCCGGTCTCGATCTAAAGGATATCCTCGTTCACGGTCAAGATCTCCATATAGGAGATTCCACTCTCGATCTAGATCCCCACCCTACAGACCACCATCTCCTGCCAATAAGCGACTTCTTCAGCAAGTGGAAGGGGAACGAGATTTCGCAAACCGCTATCGTGAATTCCCACCATATGACATCAAAGCTGCCTATGGCCGACAGCCTGATCTGAGAGATCCTTATGAAAAAGAAGTTTACAGAGAATGGGAACGTAATTACAGGGACTGGTATGAAAAGTGTTACAAAGGATGTGCAATGAATGTTATTCCAAGACAGAGGTCGCCCATCGGTAGGGAAAACTTCCCTGACAATAGATTTGTCCTTCAACCTCCCCCTCGAAGAGATCACTCTCCTTATAATCGTGGCCCTAGAGACAACTATCCTCCACCTTTACTACCCCGACTGCGTCCTCCTTTAGCTGGTGGTTATCCCGAGAAGCTTCTGCCACGTGAGGCACATGTAAAGGATACTAGAAAATCTAAGGAAAGGGAACCCTTTATCCCATCTGGAGACTCGAGGGCAAACAAACATAAGAAACATCGCAAGAAACGGAAAGAAGAAAGTGAAAGCACTTCCAAAACTGGAAATGATGGATCCAGAAAACACAGAGAGCAGCATGGGGATGATGGCAAAAAAACTGAACATGTGTTTGTGTCCACCAATAAGGATGATGCTACCCCGGTTAGAGATGAGCCCATGGACGCCGAGTCGATTGCTCTGAAGCCTCTCTCCGAAAAGGACAAACGAGAAAAACCCAGAGCAAAAGTGGATAAGATGAAACGTAAGACCGATGTTGTTAACACACCCAAGAAAGAAACTTCCTCCAAAGTAGTCAAGGTGGAAAAAGCAGGAGATGCAGAAAAAGCTAAACCTGCGAGCACTGAGCCACCGGCGAAAAAGGTCAAAGAAGAATCTCAGAAGAGTGAGGGCTCTAAGCATGTTTCCAGCCAAAAAGATGATAAAACCGCGCCGCCTCGTAAAGTCCATCCCAAGACCACGAAAGACGGTCAGGATAACAAACCGGTGAAAGAAGAAAAAAGCAAAAAGGACTCCAAGGTGGACAAGACCGCAAATAAGGAAGAAAAATCTAAGAAAGCTTCTGAAAAACCGAGAACAGCAGAGTCCAAACCAGAGAAGCGCAAAAGAAAACTGGACGACAAAACCACGGAAAAGGAGCAAGAAAAAACTGTCAAAAATATAAAATTCGAGACCACCGAACCCCCAAAACCCCCAGCTGCCAAACTGAAATCTGAGGCCGAGCTCGTCAAACCCGAGAAGGTTCCCGAGAAAGACGCAACTCCGACGCCAGCGACGACTGTGAAAAAGATCAAACTGAACCGTGAGACTGGGAAAAAAATCACAAACTCTGAAGCTGCTGGAGGAACAGAGGAGACGCAAGAGAAAAGCGAGCCGACGCCCCCGCCAAAGCCAAGACGGAGCGTGTGAAGGGGAAAGTGAGGAAGAAGATTGCTGCCTCCGATGGATCTGGGTCCACACTGGTGGATTATACCAGGTAGGAAGGATTCTGGATTGTTAGAATTGTTCTTTTGTCATCTCTACCTTCAGCCAAACAATAAACGGTCTATGGGTCAGGCCATTGCTCCACTGGGGCTCGAAATTATATTTAAGGGCTTGAGCTTTATGGTTTCAGCCTCGTGGACCAATTAACACTACTGAATTCTGGGCATATGCTATATAAAAAAATAGTTAAAATTTACCTACCCATTTAGGAAACAATTGGGTTAAAAAATAGCACGAATCTAGTAAAAAAAAAAAAAGTATGACTAATTTATTTTAATTACATTTTTTCCCAATGGGCAACTGATCTCACCGCATGACATTGTTTGCATATGATTTGGGAGCTTTTTTTTTCCAGAATACAGCAATACCTTGACTACAGAGCGCACGAAGATGCACATTTTTCTAGATGCGAGCCGTCGCTCTCTTTTCTCCTTCGCCTCATTGGGGGACACAGGACCGTGGGTGTTATGCTGCTGTCCACTAGGAGGCGACACGAAGTATACTTCTGAAACAAAGAAAACAGTGCGGCTCCTCCCCTGCAGTATATACACCCTGTCTGGCTCCAGCCTCACCAGTGTTTGCTTAGTGTTATTAGGATGTAGATGCGGTCCAAGGCTCACATTACTAGTAGTTAGTTAGATTTTTATTTTTTCCTTTTTTTTTTTTTACGAAGATATAATAGGGCGACGGTATCCTCGCGTGTCAATGTCCCAAAAACCATCAATAGATGGGAACGCGGGGTGTTACCTCCACGTACCCCCTTCTGCCACGAAGAATAGGAAGCAAGGCGACGGTTCCATCGCGTTCCGATCTCCTTTGCTCCTCTACCGGTGTTTCCAGACATACACCTCTCCCCCTGCTCCCACGGCGAATCACGGGCGGCAGCCACAGTAAGGATTCTGCTGGACGCCATGCTAAAAGCAGACACCCTCCCCATACTCTTGCTAGGTTATGGGTCGAGAAATCTCCAAGATGCCCGCCCCATACCCTTCTGGGGTTCTGGGTTGAGGAGCCTCCAGAAGGTAATCAGGGCTGCTCCGGGACCCTGCACCCTCCCCCTCTCCAATCTCCCCTGGGTCTGGGGTCACTGTGCACAAGGGAGCCCGTTTGACTATTCATATCTAGGGGGGCCGCTCCAGATGCACACCGCTGTCATTAGCGCTGTGGGAGTCCAGAACTCCCAAGTCCTCCGCGCCGGAGTGCGCTTCTTTTCTGCCATACAATCTAATCTAGCCCCCGGCTTGCAGCCTACACCATAGTGTAAAGCCCCCTCCCGCCCTCGTTACCGCCCCCGTCTGACGTCACGCAGCCGGGAATTGCAGATCCCGACCGCGTCACAGTGGGCAGACACCTCTTCTTGGCGCTTCTCGCATATCACGGGATCTTCTGCGCGCCATTTTCTGCCCGCTGCCTCCGGCTCCAGCATCACAAAGGCCGCCTCTCTTCTCAGGGGGACACCTGACCTGGTCTGCGGTCCATTAGGAGCGGTAAGGGGCACAGCAAATCTTCTAGTGCTCTTTTGTCTTCCTTTCCTGCAGCCCCCCACTGTCATCATTAGTGCTGTGATTATTTGCACCCTGCTGCTCCAGGTACACTGTCCCAGGCAGCACATATAGAGATACCTGTACACCCTCTCTGGGTCAATACCAGCAGGTACTGAAATCATGCAGAGCTCCAGAGGTAACAAGAAGGCCTCAAAGATGGTGACCTTTTATGCCTCATGTGCCACCTGCAAGGCACACCTGCCCAGCGGTCACACGACCCTTCTCTGCCAGGCCTGTGATGAAACTAATCTGGAGCTCTCCAACTCAGCAGCCTCAGCTCCCGAGGTCTCCCCTGAGCCTGTTGCCTCTGACGTAAATGGTAGCCTCCGCACCACCCCAGAATGGGCTGTTTTTCTGACTCATTCCATAACTCAATCCACAGAAAGATTGACTTCGACTCTCATCCAGGTTCTGCAGACCTGATCCACATCAGACCCCTCCGGGCTCCCCGAGCCAAGAGAGGATAATACAGAGAGTCCCGATACTGTACCCAGAGACCAAGAGTCCTCTTCTTCCCGCCAGGCTCCTACCCGTAAAAGAACCCACAGGAGCCCTCCTCCCTTCCCCTCGGGAAGCTCCCAGGATTCCCCATCCCAGGACCAGGAACCAGGTTCTCCTTCTTCTCAGGGCCCATATGACACTGACCCAGAGCAGGATATGTCCCTTGACCTGGACAACCCTGACACTCAGTCTGTGATACAGGACCTGATAACGGCTGTCAATCAGACGCTTAACGATGATGGTCCTCCATCAGATACACCAGAACCCACAATATCTTTTAAGCGAGTAAAACGCCTGCATATATTTTTTTTTCTGACCATCCTGAATTCCAGGAATTCTGCGGTGTGCGGCTCGCATGCTTCTGCGTCCTCTCCCGCATTCCCTTCGGTTTGCAATGCAGTCTTGGGGAAGATGGTGGCGGCAATGGAGACAGTACCATTTGCCCAGTTACACCTCCGACCATTACAGCTGGCCTTACTATCGGCCTGGAGTCGCAGTCCATTCATTCTTCATTGGATTTTCCACCCATCGGCGGCAACGAGGACACTCTCTCCGTTGGTGGCTGATTCCGTCATCTCTCTCTTGGAGGAGATCCTTTCTGCTGGTCCGGCGGGACGTGTTAACCACCGATGCCAGTCTCCTCGGCTGAGGAGCGGTGTTTCGTCATCACACGGCCCAGGGTCGATGGACTCCAGCGGAGTCCTCTCTACCCATAAATCTCTTGGAGATTCGGGCCATTTACTTGGTATTGAGGAGTTTTCATCATCTCCTGAAGGGCCGTCACATCTGCATCCAGTCGGACAATGCCACAGCTGTGGCATATGTCAACCATCAGGGCAGAACGCGCAGCAAATCAATGATGCAGGAAGTGGAATCGATTCTTTGTTGGGCCGAAGGTTCAGGGACTGTTCTTTCGGCGGTTCACATCCTGGGGATTGAGAATTGGGCGGCGGACTTTCTCAGCCGTCAGGGACTTGCCTTGTGCGAATGGGCTCTCCATCCGGATGTTTTCAATCAGATCTGCATTCGCTTCGGGACCCCGGATGTGGATCTCATGGCGTCGCGGATGAACGCACAGGTCCCCACCTTCTTTGCCCGCTCTCGCGATCCCCATGCTCTGGGATCAGATGCTCTGGTCCAGAACTGGACGCAGTTTTGTCTTACATACCCTTTCCTCCTCTGGCCCTCATTCCCAGAGTGGTACAGAAAATCAGAGCGGAGCGCGTCCCAGTGATTCTAGTGGCCCCGGACTGGCCCAGGAGATCGTGGTACACCGATCTCGTGCAACTCGCCGCAGACGTTCTATGGCGGCTGCCGGACCGTCCAGATCTTCTCTCCCAGGGCCCATTTTGTCATCAGAACTCAGGGGCTCTTCATTTAATGGCGTGGCCCTTGAGGCCCGAATTTTGACTCAGGCAAGTTTCTCAGAGGAAAGTTGTGCACACTATGGCCTGCGCGAGAAAACCTGTTTCCGCCCGTATATATCACAGGTCTTGGAGGGCGTTTGTCGCCTGGTGTGATTCGGGGAATATCCCGCCTTTTGCGTTTTTCGCTTCCAGCGGTTCTGGGGTTTCTTCAATCTGGGCTGGACAAGGGTCTTTCCCTAGGCTCTCTTAAAGGGCAGGTCTCGGCGCTGTCTGTGCTTTTTCAGCACTGATTGGCCAAAAACCCCAGGTTTGCACTTTTTTGCAGGGTGTTTCACGTGTCATTCCACCGTATATGAGGCCTTTGGAGGCCTGGGACTTAAATGTGGTCCTGGAAGTGCTTCAGAAACCGCCCTTGGAACCTCTCCGGGAGGTCTCGTTGCGACTTCTCTCTCAAAAGGTGTTTTTTCTTGTGGCGGTCACCTCCATTCGGAGGGTATCTGAACTAGCGGTGCTTTCCTGTAAGACACCTTTCCTTACGGTTCACCAGGATAAGGTGGTGCTGTGGCCAGTACAGTCCTTTCTTCTCAAGGTGGTTTCCCCTTTCCATTTGAATGAGGACATTGTCCTTCCATCTTTGTCTGTCCCCAGTGCACCGCATCGAAAAGGCTCTGCACACCCTGGATCTGGTCCGTGCTCTCCGAATTTGTGTGTCTAGGACAGCACTTTTCAGGAAGTCGGACTCCTTTTTCGCCCTTCCAGAGGGTCACCGGAAAGGGATGGTCGCGTCCAAGGCCACTCTTGCCAGATAGCTTACCATTCAGGAAGTTAATTCCCAACGCAATTTGCCCATTCTGTTGGGGTTGAGTGCTCACTCCACTCTAGCGGTGGGTGCCTCCTGGGCTATTCGGCACCAGGCTATGGCTGAGCAGGTGTGCAAAGCTGCAACCTGGTCCAGCCTGCACACTTTTGTAAAATATTATCGTGTTCATACTCAGGCCTCGGCAGATGTGAGTCTGGGTTGACGCATCCTGCAGGCAGCGGCTGCTGACCTGTAGAACGGCAGTTTCAGAATGTGGATGTTGTTTTCCCACCCAGGGACTGCTTTGGGGACGTCCCATCGTCCTGTGTCCCCCAATGAGGCGAAGGAGAAAAGGAGAATTTTGTGTACTCGCCGTAAATTCCTTTTCTCTTAGCCTCTAATTGAGGGACAAAGCACCCTCCCTGTGGCCCGTTGGCCTTGTTGTGGTTGGTGTTCTCTTGTTGGTTGCCTTTACGGCTTAAGTAGTTTTTTTTCCTACTGCTTCAACACAAAACTGGCTAGACTATGTCAGTCAGGGGGTTATATACTGCTGGGGAGGGGCCACGGCGCTTATTCTTTCAATTGCTTAGTGTCGCCTCCTAGTGACAGAATGGCATAACCCATCGTCCTGTGTCTTCCAATGAGAGGCTAAGAGAAATGGAATTTACAGTGAGTGCACAAAATTCTCCTTTTTATCTGCCTGGAGTTCCCCTTTAAAAAAAAAAAAAAAAAGTATTGGCACTCACCCTCCTTCTAAACCCTGCAGCCCAGCATTCTCATCATGCAGCCAGCTGCCTGCATGAGATGAGATCACCACGCTGCAGGCGATCGGGGGAGAAAGTAATAGTTTTTGTTAAGTGTGTGGCGTGATGGGAGGCCATATACCAGGCTCGGGGGGCATGTACCAGGATTGGTGAGGCCCTGTACCACAATATGAAGGGGGTGGGGGGGCCTGAACCACAATATGGGGGAGGCAATGTACAAAGATGGATGGGTCACCATGTACCAGGATGGGGGGTTGGCGAACATGCACCAGGATAGGGGGGCACAACGTACCAGGATGGGGGGGACTGTATATACCAGAATGGGGACCATATACCAGTATGAGGGGCCATAAGTAGGGGTTGGAACAGATCAATAGCATGTAAATTAATTTTAATAGGGAAGTTTAATTTAAAATAAGGTCAAATTGAGTTAAAAGCTTGGTCACAGAACAAATAAAGCTCATATGTCAAGGTATTACTGTGATGTTTAGTAGACTACAACCTTGATGTGTATAGAAATATTTGTGTATGCTTTTCTAGTCCTTGCAAACTTATTAGTGATGTTGTTTTGGAAGCGTTGGTTTTACTTTCCCCGTAGTAATTTATTACAATTTTCTTCTGACAGCACCAGCTCTACAGGTGGAAGTCCTGTTCGGAAAGCAGAAGAAAAACAAGACACCAAAAGAACGGTTATTAAGACCTTAGAAGAGTATAACAACGATAGCACGGCTCCGCCAGAAGACGTCATAATAATGATTCAAGTTCCACAGTCAAAATGGGACAAGGATGAGTTTGAGTCTGAGGACGATGAGGCGAAGGAATCTAAAGACACGCAAGGAACGTCCAGTACAGGGAAGCCGATGAGTGTTGTAACCAAACCAGTGTCTACTGTCATATTGCCAGAAAAAGAAGTGAAGTCAGGAGGTGAAGGGACACCTCAAAGTGGCAAATCCACCAAGGAAACTGTTGTTTCCCTGATCAAGAGTAGATCAAAAGATAAAGAAAGCCCAACAGTCGAAAAGGAATCTTCTGAGAAAAAAAAAGGAAGTTCCCAAAATGATAGTTCTGAGCGCAACCAACAGTCCTCAAAAGAGCGGGCATCTGAAAAGCAGGAGGCGGCACGTGGGAGCTCCAACAAAGACTTTACCCCCACTCGTGAGAAGAAGTCCGACCATGGGGACAGCAGAGATCGAAAGCAAGACCATGAGAGCAGAGAGCGGGAGAAGAAAGATCATGACCAAAAGACCGAGCATGAGAGCAAAGACAAAAAGAATGATCATGACAAGAGGCAAGACCACGATTCCCGGGAGAGAAAGGCTGAACATAACATCAAGGATCGGGAAAGGAGGCAAGAACATGATAGCAAAGAACGGGATAGCAAACATGAGCATGAAAGCCGAGATCGAGAAAAAAGACCTGAGCATGATGGCAAGGCAAAGGAGAAGAAGTCTGAGAGTGACAGCAAAGAGAAGAAGTCCGATCATGACAGTCGGGAGCACACTGGATCCAGGAGGAGGGATGAGAGGAGAAAGAAATCTCCTGCCAAGGGCAAAGATTCATCATCCAGCTCCCAAAAAGTCAGAGACTCCTCTAGAGAACCTAAGAAAGCACCGAAAGACTCCAAGAGCGGTAGCCACAGCCCTGGTCAGGAACGGAAATTGAAGGCAGACCAAAAGTCCTCAGAGTCTAAACGGACAAGCAGTGCTGATCCTCCATCGTCTGACAAAAGTAGTGAGAGAAGGAAAGAGAAGATCTCGTCTAAATCCAAAACTTCAGAAGACACAAGTGATAAAAAAGCCTCACACTCCAAACGCTCCTCGCCGGACGCAAAAATGGACAAGGAAACCTCAGAGAAGACGAAGGTTCCTCAAAGCCGAACCACACGTCTCTCCACAGACTTAACCAGAGACACTGACGAAGCCTCATTTGTGCCTGATTACAATGAAAGCGATAGCGAGGCTTCTGTCAAACAAGACGACCCTCAGGAAACCAAAAACAAGGACAACGAGCACACAACCTCTACAGATGGGGCTAAAAGCACCTTGCCCGCCACTGACGCCAGCAGTCCGGCTGGCAGCAAAAGCCGTAGCCACAGCCCGGGCGATACTGGTAGTCGAAGCACCAGTGTGAGCTCGACAGGCAGCCCGGATAAAAAGAAAAGGAAGAAGGATAAGAAGAAACACAAGAAACATAAGAAACACAAGAAGCATAAGAAGCACACGGGCAACGAGTCAGAGACTGAGAAGGGACAGAAACACAAACACAAAAAAAAGAAATCCAAGAAAAGTAAAGACAAAGAGACTGAAAAAGAGGAGGCCAAACCTCCCGCCACCACATAACGTCGCACTGTGCAACGGGGCAGCTCCCGTCACCATGCAACGTCACACTGTGCAGCAGGGCAGAGAGCCCCCACCACCGCGTAACGCCGCACATGCAGCAGGGAGGAGAGCTGCCGCCACTGTGCAGCGGGGCGGGGAGCTCATCCGCCGTTGCCTGTATTAATTTGTATTTTCCATGTAATGTAAGCTAACTTGCTGTGTAAATAACGAAAAACTGTGCCACACCTAATATATTGATTCTTTGATTTTTACATCAGAGCTTTATAAAGGAAATATTTGTACAGAAATCTGTGTTGTGACCATGTTGCAAATACTTTATTTTTTAATTTATCTAGTAGGCATTTAGCCATGAATCGGATGGAAATTAGGGTACTGTGAACTTAGGGCCAGGATGTGCCAATGTGTCTGTCCTGCAATACCAGCCGCATTGGATAGGCCCCGGTCATTTAGACTTTTACCCCAGATACTAATTGCCCGCCCTTGATGGCAAACTACTGGCACCGGTCCCCCGATCGCTGCCCATATGGTCCAAAGCCCAAGCCTGCACTTTATCATGACGGGAAGGAGTGCGACATCTCCCCTACGCTGTGCTCTCACCTTCCACACATTTTTCTTGTAAAATCCTTCATTTTTTTCCTCTATATAATATGAGCAATCAACAAAGGAGTTGATGGGGAGGTTTGTTTTTGTTAATTTGACCAGGATAGTGGGATGCATTGTGTAATGGGAGATGAGAAAATGACGATTCCAAAGCTTGATTTTTGCCAATAAACCATTTTTACTAAACAAAAGGTTGAATTATGCAAAAACGTGACATATTTTGTGTTGCTTCAGAGTCACGTATGACCCATCTGCTTCACCGAGCTCTCGCAATCTGCTGCTATTGGGAAGCTTTGGCTGTAAATGGAGAGAACAAAAGTGGGTACCATGAATACATACAGCAGAGGGGATGATTCATATTTCCATTCACTGTAGATACATAAGAAAAACAATAATGCTAATCTACTGATTTGCAGCATTTATATAGCCGTTTACTACAAGGTAGTCGCTTTATGGTACATGTTGGTCATGGTGATCCTGCCAGTATGTCACGTTACTATCGTTAGGGTGATGTCTTTATTTTAAGTTGACCCTCCAGCACTAACAAACCGGGACAGGCGAATGGTTACAGGCTCTGATTTACTACTTTAGATCCCTAACATGAATGACTTCTTTCTTGCCCCCCCAGAAGGAGGGCAAAGCTTTTAAGGCTGCCACAGTGATAGATACATGTCCAATGTGGAGGACACAGGGACTCTAGACAATTGAAGCTGGAGGACGAGTCGTCATCGTATTTAACCCCGCGGGCCCTGTCCTCTATCGCTTTCTTTTTACCAGCTCTGTAGTTTTTCTTTTAAACTAGATTTTTCACATATTTTTTTTTTTTTATTAAGAATTGGCACTATGCAGAGAAGCGGATTCACCACCATGTCCCCATTGTACAAAGAAATTTGTAAAAAAAAAACAGCGACCCTACCTCAAACCAAGCCTGTAAATAGACTTTTTTTTCTTCTGTGAATAAATGACAATGAATCTAAAGTTCTCTAAGCCAAACGTTTGTATTTCTGTCTGTTCATTTCTAGGTAGATGTCATTCTGCAGGTCGCTGGTTGGTTTATTATACTAACGAGGTCTGAAAACTTGTCAGTTTCTTTTGTTTTTGGGCTACCAAGTTCACCCCTGCAGATTCCTACCCGCTAATGGGTTGGACTCGACCGGTGAGGATGTAGGATGGGCATATTATACTCCCAATATGGCCGATCCTGCACTCCCCATTCATCAGCTGTTACAAGAGTCAGGACACATCAGGCGAGACTTCCCCCCCCCCCATACACATTACATGGGGATAGTCTCTCTTATAAATGGGTTGTCCAGCTTGGTCTACATATGAAAAGAGAAAACTGTGCATTAATTGCCCTTGGAGTGGCATGAAAGTCAATAGACTTAAATATAATCATTCATTTGGGGCTAAAAATAATTGTTGCAATTGGGCATTACTAAAAGCTTAGCACATTTTGTCTCTTCAGCCTCCGCTGTCTGCAAGAATGAGGTAACTGAGCATATGTCAGTGAGGTCATACAGGTTGAATGAGTGGAGAGTTTTGTAACTGAGATGTGACCAAAATATAAATAATTTTTTTTTAATTAAATCAAATTGCAAAAATGATCTTTGGCCTCAAACACATGCATAAGCATAAAAAAGTCCTCAAAGGTGAACAATCCCTTTAAAAATAGAAAACATTTTTAAAGTAAAGCATTAGAGGAATGAAATAAAAAAAAAATTGTCCAAATTACACAAAAAGCTAAAATTTCTGGTGGTGACAGCTTTTTTTTATTTGCTGCCGCAATTTGGGGCTTAGAACATGCAACACACTAAAGGCCGAGTCACACATAACGAAGCACCAGCGATCCCGATAACTATGTGTAGGATCGCTGGTGCGTCGTTTTTCACATCACTGGTAAGATGTCAAACAGGTATCTCACCAGCGATCCAGAATTATACCGAGGTCGTTGGGAATTGTCACTCCATAGCGTAGCATTGAGATCGTTGGTCATTGTCCCTGTCAAACACAAGGACATAGAAATGACACAGAGCAGTGTGTAACGATCTCACATTGGGCCAGATCGTTGGTGCGTGTCACACAGAACGACATCGCTAACAGGATCGCTGTTGCGTCACAAAATCTACAGCGATCTCGTTATGTGTGACAGGGCCTTTAATCTTATATACCCTATGTCAGATGATTATCTCATCACAGGAGATGTGGTATGATCAGACCATGTCCCTGTACGGTCAGACACATCCATTACACAGTACATAGCAGGGACACATATATAAGATTATCTCAGCACAGGAGATGTGGTATAATCAGACCATGTTCCTGTACGTCAGACACATACATTAAACAGTACATAGTAGGGACACACATATATAAGATTATCTCAGCACAGGACATGTGGTATATCAGACCATGTTCCTGTACGGTCAGAGACATACATTACACAGTGCATAGTAGGGACACACATATAAGGTTATCTCCGCACAGGAGATGTGGTATGATCAGACTATATCTCAATACGGTCAGACACATCCATTACACAGTACATAGCAGCGACAACATATATTTACGTGATTAAATGATATTGTACACCGGAGCTAGCAAAGTGGAAAAGTGCTGTTGTCAAGAGCCTAGGGGTGCCACATCTAACCCACCTAACACATAAGTATTAAGCGTTAATATATGTGCAATAGGGCTCGGCGCTAAACATTTAGGACCAATGGCATGGGAAAAAAAATTACTGTGTCTTATATATAAAACAGAATAAAATGTATTTGACAGTATAAAATCAAATAAAATTATTAAAATAATGAAAGTAAATTTGATCCGTATCCTTCTGTGGGGTCGGAGACTTCTGTTCATGTGCCCCTTGTTGGGATGTAGGATGCAGTTCAAGTGGCTCCTGAAAAACATACAATCTCTATTGAGGATATGCACATATGCTGATATGCTAACGTGTGCTTAACCAGCTTATTTTCTTACCTATGTGCAGAGTAAATGTGTAGAGATGTTCTACTTTGGAGCCTTGTATGTTCTCACCTAGAAGCCTTGGAGATAACTTCCCGGTGGAAAACAGGTGTTGTATTTGTATTTATACTTATACTGATGTCATAAATACATTTTATTCAGTTTTTTATATACAAGACCCAGTAATTTTTTTTCCATGCCATTGGTCCTAAATGTTTAGCGCCAAGCCCTATCACACATGAAAAAGATTCTCAGTACAGGAGCTGTGGCATGGTCAGGCCATGTACCTGTACGGTCAGACACATCCATTACACAGTACATAGCAGGACACATATATAAGATTATCCTCAGTACAGGAGCTGTGGTATGATCAGGCCATGTACCTGTACGGTCAGACACATCTATTACACAGTACATAGCAAGGACACATAAGATATTATCAGCACAGATGAATGGTATGATCAGTACCATGATTGTCCCTGTATGGTCAGGCACATCCATTACACAGTATATAGCAAATTGTCACTTCAGTGAGGAAGTAGACAAACTCAGCCACCTAACAAAGGTAGCAATTGTAAAACTCATAATTGACTCTTTAACAAGCCTTTTAATATGACTAAGGATTTGTGCCAGATCAGAACCTCAAAGTGCAGATGCTACATTTCGGGGTGATTGCCCCTCATCAGTGCAGTGTGTGGGATTCTGATCTGGCTGTATGAGAGGTTAAGACGAGGTCTGGGGTAACAGCTCCTCCTTGTGGAGAGTATTCTGCTGCGCTGACGAGACTTATGGCAGCAATGCTCCTCTGGGAAATATGCAAATTGTCACTTCAGTGAGGAAGTAGATGAAGGGCCTTTTCACATCTGCATTTTGGCTGCGTTTGCATGTATTTTTACCTCTAAAACCGCATCCAAACGCATGTGTTAACGCACGCATAGGCTGTAATGCAAACTTAGCCAAAAACATGGCCTGCTGCGTCTAGGGCTGCGTTTGGAAAATGGCATGCTTTGTTGCATGCGTTGCAGTGCGTTTTGCATTGCAGCCTATGGGTGCGTTAACGCATGCATTTTGAGCTGTAAAAACGCATATAAACGCAGCCCAGCCTTAGATGTGAACTGGGCCGAACTCTAGTGACACCTAATAAAGTTATATCGACTTCCCCAGACCTCGTCACAGCCATGTTGTCACTTCTGTGTGTGAAGGGAGTTAGCTTGTTTTGAGTAGCTAAACCAGCCCCCTTCTCTATCATGGAGGATGCTGGATAAGCTGTTAAAATGAGCCAGACACTTTCACTGATGACTCATTTTGGATCACAAGATAAGAATAGATAAAGTAAGTTAGGGCTAACCCTCTCTGCTAACATTTATATCAGAAGGTGAGCTGAGCTGAGCGTCGGTGCTACGATACCTGCCTGCTCAGGTGTATGGCAGGTCCCACACACTTGTCCTTATTTTATAGCGAGGTCCCCAACTCCAGGCCTCGAGGGCTGCCAACACTTCAGGATTTCCTTAGTATTGCACAGGTGTTAATGTGAT
Organism: Allobates femoralis; assembly: GCA_033576535.1. Taxonomy (NCBI): domain Eukaryota; kingdom Metazoa; phylum Chordata; class Amphibia; order Anura; family Aromobatidae; genus Allobates; species Allobates femoralis. The sequence continues at coordinate 221,211,372 of JARQOC010000011.1, read as the reverse complement.
CAAATGCACAGGTGATGATTCCAACCCCTGTGCAATACTAAGAAGATCCTGAAAACATGCACTGTTGGTGGCCCTTGAGGCCTGGATTGGGGACCCCTGTTTTATAGGGTCGGGTCCACAATATTTGCCGCTCATGGCCTCATTAACTTCACAATGGTGTATCGGGCTGAGCTTGAGAACCACTTTACTCTTACACGGTCTTATTTGGACATTTTGTAAGCTGCCTCCCTCTAAATACCACAGTGAATGATTCCTCTTCTCTGCTGACTTGTGATAACCTTTCGTTGGCTCTGTCTTCAGCTACGTTTCTCCTGCTCTGTGCATGGCCTTCAGCACTTATAGGAAAAATCCTATTATCATGGTGGATGACAATATCTTCATCCATCTCCAGGAGGAGGACCAGGATAATGCAAAATTGTAAGAATCTGTGCTGCTGCATCGTTACATCATGGGAAATACAAGGATTTACTAAAACAGATGAACCACCACTGAATGACACCGTTCTCTGCTGTGGTCCACATCTAGAATATAATGTAAATATGTTTACTTTTTATTTTTAACGCCTAATTCCTCATTGTAGGATCTTAGTGGTTCACAAAAAATCCTTGATGTACAGGGCAGATTTCCTATTAATAAGTAAAAAGGAAAAAAAATTCCTTTGACGCTAAAGATCCTACTCAGCGGTTATGTTCGTCTGATTTTCTACAAAATGGCCTCCCTGCCTGCGCCTAGGTGCCCTCACTGGTCGGCTCAATGCTACTGTACAAATTGCAATGCTCAGAGCATGTCAATGACACACGCAGTTCATATAGTGACCAGCAGAGGTAGCCAAAACTTCATATCATCTATAATGTAGTGTATTAGGATCCATGTAACCCATCACACCCTGATAATATATTTATTATTTATATAGCGCTATTAATTCCATAGCAACTTACATACATCAGTAATGCTGTCCCTCTTGGGGTTCACAATCTAAACATCCTATCAGTATGTCTTTGCAATGTGGAAGAAAACCAGAGTGCCCGGAGGAAACCCACGCAAACACGGGGAGAACATACAAACTCCTTGCAGATGTTGTCCTTGGTGGGAATTGAACCCAGGATCTCGGGACCTCAGTGCTGTAAAGGCAGCAGTGCTAACCACTTGAGCCACCGTGCCGACTGATAAATAGGAACTTGTAGTTTGCTAAAAATGAGTATAGGCCATTGCAATGGATGTAATGTGCAATATATCCAGAACTCACATTGCCGCCCATCTCTTTCTGGACGCCAGAACACATAGATGCTGAAACCTGACTGACCTGCTCTTTACCCAGAAGATGAGCAGTCTGTTCAGTTTGTAGATAGTGCTGCCTCCATCTTCTCCTGTAAATAATGTATGCACAGATAGTACTGCCTCCCTGTCAATGATGTAGGTACAGATAGTACTGCGTCCCTTCTCTCCCTATAAATGATGTAGATACAGATATACGCCTCTGTCTCTCCCTGTGTACATGTCTCTCCTATAAATGATGTAGATACAGATAGTACTGCCTCCCTGTCTCTCCCATAAATGATTTAGTCACAGATAGTACTGCTCCCTTGTCTCCCTATAAATGATGTAGGTACAGATAGTACTGCCTCCCTGTCTCTCCCTATAAATGAAGTAGATACAGATAGTACTGCCTCCCTGTTGCACTTGCAAATTATGCCGTATCCAGATTAGTCTCCCATTACCTGTCTTGTTCCCTATAAATATGTAAACAGATAGTACTGCCTCCCTGTCTTAGCTTGTAAATGATCTAGGTACAGATAATACTGTCAACCTGCTTAATTTGTAAGTATAGATAACCAGGGCTGCCACTAGGAACTGTTGTGGGGCCCCTGAGATTCAGCCCAGGCTCTGCCTCCACCCCAACATACATATATACACAAACACACAATAAGACGGGTTTTGGGCTGAATACACAATAGCTGTATGCACAATGAGACGGCTGCAGCTGTATACACAATAGGCAGCTGCGCTGTATGCACATTACAGACTGATGCTATATACACATTAGAGACTGCTGGCTCTATCTTTATATACACACATATGTACACACAGGTCCACACACACACCACACACTTAATTATATACATATACATATAACTTATAGGACACTTTATTAGTATAGTGTGTAGGGAGACACACATCATACCACCACCAGCAGTTCCATCCTTCAAATCCTGCCGCGTGTGGTTTCTACTGCGCATGTCAGCCTATTGGGTGCAGGCACAGTACAAACCTGGCTGAGCCTGACGTCACTAAGGAGGTCAGTCTCGGCCTGGCCCGTCCTCTCTGCTGCAGACTGCTGCGGTATAGACATTAGAGGGGGCCTGCAGAAGAGGTGAGGGTGTAGGCCTGTAGGAGATTGGGGCCCGCCTCACAGGTGTCAGAGCAGTCATGCCCTGATGGCGGCCGCCCTGTAAGATAACGAACCCATCCCCCTCGCCTTTATGACTGTTATAGATGATGTAGGTACAGATAGTACTGTCTCCCTGTTTCTTTCTGTTGAGTCATGCATCAGACTCTTGTTCTGATGGAAAACTCAGTTAAACAAAAAACATGGATGCAGAGTCCAGATATTAAAATTAATGTGGGGGGATGCAGCCGCCTGCTGGGCGGCCTCATGTTGGGGATCACTAGCCCATGTATATACTAATGTTTCTAACATTACTATTCCAAGACAAGACACAGAAGTATTGTCACCGATGCCTAGTAAATCTTTATAACGCGCTGCTTGGTGGTCACACGGAGGTGACTGGTACATGTCGGAAAAAATGACGCAATTATTTCTTTGACGTGTCCTAGTTTATGTATAGAAGCAGATTGGTAATGATTAACCGTGTGCAGGGCAATGTGGTGTGAGCACAGCAGTCGCTGCTTAACCTTGGAATTCACTATCGGAATTAACTACCCAGTACAATTGGATGGTCGCCAGCCCTGACCGTTAAAACTAAAGGAGACCAATCAGCTTCTCGCAAATTGTAATAATAATTCTGGATAATGTTTTCTTAGAATTCTGCATTGTGCCGTTCCTGTTATTATTCCTGGAAATCTAATATATAAAGCTGTGTGTGTGTGTGTGTCATTAGCCCCGCCACGTCACATAGCACCCACTCCACACAGCCATTGTATAGCCCACCCACTCCACACAGCCACACCTACTTCACAGCCTGCATCTCCACATATCCCCGTCTCCTCCACCTAGCCCCTGCCCTTGGGACTATGAAGGGGTGGAGCTAGAACAGCAGGTCTATATGTGGGCGGTGCTATGTGTGGTGGAAGCGCTATGATGGGTGGGGAACCGGGATGGCGGGGTTATGATACATACACCTACATTACCATAATGGGCGATATTGCCATATTGAGCATTACAACCATATATGGGCATTATGCCCGGGCTGTACAGCTAGTCCAATATTAAACTACCAACTGGGTGTTACCATTGCCCGTCACTTGCTAGCACGGATGGGCCAGTGTATTATTGTGTAAGGAATGGATACCACTGGTACGACACAAAACACAAAGATGGAGGTCCCAAAATCCCCCCCTCTGTGGATGAAGTGGTGATGGACATTCTCAACCACTGCTCCATTGACTTTTATAGTACTGACAGTGTGTAGATCTCCCTCCAACCAATAGAAGTCAATGGAGCGCTGATCACACGTGCACATTTACCACCCACTTTACACAGAGAACTTTGGGGCACTCTTTATCGTAATCATTAGGGAAAACCTTTTAAAGAGGTTAAAGGGAATCTGTCACCAGGTCATTGCCACCTAATCTCAGATCTGCATAATATAGAGGCAGAGATCCTGATTCCAGCAATGTGTCACTTACTGGGCTGCTTAGTGTAAACCGTGATTGTACTAAAACTAATCAGCAGGAGATTATCAATAAAGAACCAGTAACTCTGCTGCCTGTAGTCAGGCATATTCCTGAGCGCTAAAACCACACCCCCACCACTGATTGGCAGCTTTCTGCCCATATACAGTAAACAGCTGCCAATCCGTGATGTGGGCGGAGTTATAGAGCTGCACATTTTGCTAGATCTTCAGCCGAGATAATAGTGATGATATCAAAATGACAGCACGCAGCTCAGCAAGTGACACATCACTGGAATCAGGGTCTCTGTCTCTACATTATGCTGCTCTCAGATGAGGTAGCAAAAACCTGCTGATAAATTCCCTTTAAATTCCAATTTTTATCTTGTCCTCTGCAGTTTCTAAATATTTTTCTATGTAGGATTAACTCTGTTCATCCTGATCTCTGGAGAATGTCAGAAATGTAGAACAGATGAGGAAAATGTCTGATATATAGTACAGAAAATATGTACAGAAAAATCTGTTTAAAAATATATATTTTTGAGAAAAAAAAAAAGGTAGGGGCTGTTAAACCTCACTTTGCATAGTTTCTAGATCATTTAAGGGTTACGTGAGCCTTTTAGTTAGAGAAATAAAACATGGAGTTCCCCTTTAAGTCAGTGAACCTGTGGTGCCATATGCCCCAGCATCCTTCTCCAATAGTCATTGATATGGGATTCCCTGCGCGGTGTCGCTGGGGCTGAGACATCACACGAGGGACGAGCGGAGGACGTCTCCATCCATCCCAGACTAATCTCAGGAGGGGACGTGCAGCAGAGCCCTTCGGAGATTTGTCAAGGTGACTGCTGCAGTCCATCACTCCGCCGCACTCTCTGCTTCTCATTGTTCCATCTCTGGAGCACATGTCCTCCTCAGCAGGAATTCCCAGGAACATGTCCAGCTGCTGCCGCCGCCGCCATCCTCGCTGGTGACTCTGTGCCTGGGAACGAACCTTCATGCATCTTTATCCTTTAGGTTCTGTTCACATCTAGCAGTTAATTTCTGAACCAAAAAAAACGCATCTTCTGGCAGGGAAAATGTTGTGTTTTTAGCATTGTAGGTGCTTTTTTTTTTGTGCGTTTCTATCGTACGGGCTATATATTAGTAATATTTATTCATTTATAAAGCGCTATTAATTCCATAGTGCTTTACATAGATCAGCAATTCTGTCTCCATTGGGGCTCACAATCTAAACATCCTATCAGTCTTTGGAGTGTGGGAGGAAACCAGAGAACCAGAAGACTCACGAAAATACGGGGAGAACATACTGACTCCTTGCAGGCGTCGTTCTTGGTGGCATTTGAGTCCAGAACCCCAGTGCTGGACGACTGAGCCACTGTATATAGTATTGCTTACCACTGAACCATCATACAGTGCTAACCACTGAGCCATCGTATAATGCTAACCATTGAGCCACCATACAGTGCTAACCACTGAGCTATTATATGATGATAACCACTGAGCCACTGTGCAGTGCTAACCACTGAGCCATTGTATAGTGCTAACCACTGAGCCTCCATACAGTGCTAACCACTGAGCCTCCATACAGTGCTAACCACTGAGCCACCATATACAGTGCTAACCACTGAGCCACCATATACAGTGCTAACCACTGAGCCACCATACAGTGCTAACCACTGAGCAACCGTATAGTGCTATCCACTGAGCCACCATATACAGTGCTAACCACTGAGCAACCATATAGTGCTAACCACAGCCACCATACAGTGATAACCACTGAGCCATAATACACTACTAACCACTGAGCCACCATACAGTGATAACCACTGAGCCATAATACAGTACTAACCACTGAGCCACTGTATAGTGCTAAACACGGAACCACTGTATAATGATAACCACTGAGCAACCGTATAGTGCTAACCACCGAGCCACCGTACAGTGCTAACCACTGAGCCACCATATAGTGCTAACTACTGAGTCACTGTACAGTGCTATCCACTGAGCCACCATACAGTGCTATCCACTGAGCAACTGTATAGTGCTAACCACAGCCACCATACAATGCTAACCACTGAGCCACCATACACAGTGCTAACCACTGAGCCACCATATACAGTGCTAACCACTGAGCCACCATACACAGTGCTAACCACTGAGCCACCATACACAGTGCTAACCACTGAGCCACCATACAGTGATAACCACTGAGCCATAATACAGTACTAACCACTGAGCCACTGTATAGTGCTAACCACTGAGCCACCATATACAGTGCTAACCACTGAGCCACTGTATAGTGATAACTACTAAGCAACCGTATAGTGCTAACCACTGAGCCACCGTACAGTGCTAACCACTGAGTCACCAAATACAGTGCTAACCACTGAGCCACCATACAGTGCTAACCACTGAGCCACCGTGCAGTGCCAACCACTGAGCCACCATATAGTGCTAATCACTGAGCCACCATATACAGTGCTAACTACTGAGTCACCATATACAGTGCTAACCCCGAGCCACAATATACAGTGCTAACCTCTGAGCCATAATACAGTACTAACCACTGAGCAACTGTATAGTGCTAACCACTGAGCCACCATATACAGTACTAACCACTGAGTTACCGTATACAGTGCTAACCACTGAGCCACCATACAGTGCTAACCACTGAGCCACCATATACAGTGCTAACCACTGAGCCACCATATACAGTGCTAACCACCGAGCCACAATATACAGTGCTAACCTCTGAGCCATAATACAGTACTAACCACTGAGCAACCGTATAGTGCTAACCACTGAGCCACCATATACAGTACTAACCACTGAGTTACCGTATACAGTGCTAACCACTGAGCCACCATACAGTGCTAACCACTGAGCCACCATACAGTGCTAACCACTGAGCCACCGTATACAGTGCTAACCACTGAGCCACCATATACAGTGCTAACCACTGAGCCACCGTATACAGTGCTAATCACTGAGCCACCGTACAGTGCTAACCACTGAGCCACCATATAGTGCTAATCACTGAGCCACCATACAGTGCTAACCACTGAGCCACCATATACAGTGCTAACCACTGAGCCACCGTATACAGTGCTAACCACTGAGCCACCGTATACAGTGCTAACCACTGAGCCATCATATACAGTGCTAACCACTGAGCCACGATATACAGTGCTAACCACTGAGCCACTATACAGTGCTAACTACTGAGTCACCGTACAGTGCTAACCACTGAGCCACCATATACAGTGCTAACCACCGAGCCATCATATACAGTGCTAACCACTGAGCCACCATATACAGTGCTAACCACTGAGCCACCATATACAGTGCTAACCACTGAGCCACCATATACAGTGCTACCCACTGAGCCACCATATACAGTGCTAACCACTGAGCCACCATATACAGTGCTAACCTCTGAGCCACCATACAGTGCTAACCACAGAGCCACCATACAGTGTTAACCACTGAGCCACCATATACAGTGCTAACCACTGAGCCACCATACACAGTGCTAACCACTGAGCCACCATATACAGTGCTAACCACTGAGCCACCATACAGTGCTAACCACTGAGCCACCGTATACAGTGCTAACCACTGAGCCACCATATACAGTGCTAACCACTGAGTCACTGTATACAGTGCTAACCACTGAGCCACCATACAGTGGTAACCACTGAGCCACCTATACAGTGCTAACCACTGAGCCACCATATACAGTGCTAACCACTGAGCCACCATATACAGTGCTAACCACTGAGCCACCATATACAGTGCTAACCACTGAGCCACCATACAGTGCTAACCACTGAGCCACCATATACAGTGCTAACCACTGAGCCCCCAATACAGTGCTAACCACTGAGCCACCGATACAGTGCTAACCACTGAGCCACCATATCAGTGCTAACCACTGAGCCACCATATACAGTGCTAACCACTGAGCCACCATAACAGTGCTAACCACTGAGCCACCATATACAGTGCTAACCACTGAGCCACGTATACTGTAACCACTGAGCCACCCTATACAGTGCTAACCACTGAGCCACCATATACAGTGCTAACCACTGAGCCACCAATACAGTGCTAACCACTGAGCCACCTATACAGTGCTAACCACTGAGCCACCGTACAGTGCTAACCACTGAGCCACCATATACAGTGCTAACCACTGAGCCACCATTACAGTGCTAACCACTGAGCCACCATATACAGTGCTAACCACTGAGCCACCGTATACAGTGCTAACCACTGAGCCACCATATACAGTGCTAACCACTGAGCCACATATACAGTGCTAACCACTGAGCCACCTATACAGTGCTAACCACTGAGCCACCGTATACAGTGCTAACCACTGAGCCACCATATACAGTGCTAACCACTGAGCCACCATATACAGTGCTAACCACTGAGCCACCATATACAGTGCTAACCACTGAGCCACCATATACAGTGCTAACCACTGAGCCACCATAACAGTGCTAACCACTGAGCCACCATATACAGTGCTAACCACTGAGCCACCATATACAGTGCTAACCACTGAGCCACCTATACAGTGCTAACCACTGAGCCACCTATACAGTGCTAACCACTGAGCCACCTATACAGTGCTAACCACTGAGCCACCATATACAGTGCTAACCACTGAGCCACCATATACAGGCTAACCACTGAGCCACGTAATACAGTGCTAACCACTGAGCACCAGTATACAGTGCTAACCACTGAGCCACCATATACAGTGCTAACCACTGAGCCACCATATACAGTGCTAACCACTGAGCCACCATATACAGTGCTAACCACTGAGCCACCATATACAGTGCTAACCACTGAGCCACCATATACAGTGCTAACCACTGAGCCACCATACAGTGCTAACCACTGAGCCACCATATACAGTGCTAACCACTGAGCCACATATACAGTGCTAACCACTGAGCCACCATATACAGTGCTAACCACTGAGCCACCATATACAGTGCTAACCACTGAGCCACCGTATACAGTGCTAACCACTGAGCCACCATATACAGTGCTAACCACTGAGCCACCGTACAGTGCTAACCACTGAGCCACCATATACAGTGCTAACCACTGAGCCACCATATACAGTGCTAACCACTGAGCCACCATACAGTGCTAACCACTGAGCCACCGTATACAGTGCAACCACTGGCCACACCATATACAGTGCTAACCACTGAGCCACCGTATACAGTGCTAACCACTGAGCCACCATATACAGAGCTAACCACTGAGCCACCGTATACAGTGCTAACCACTGAGCCACCATAACAGTGCTAACCACTGAGCCACCATATACAGTCTAACCACTGAGCCACCATATACAGTGCTAACAACTGAGCCACCATACAATGCTAACCACTGAGCCACCATATACAGTGCTAACCTCTGAGCCACTGTACAGTGCTAACCACTGAGCCACCATATACAGTGCTAACCACTGAGCCACCATACAGTGCTAACCACTGAGCCATCATACAGTGCTAACCACTGAGCTACCATACCGCCCAAAAAATTAGGTAAAAATGCACAAAGAATGAGAATGTTGCGTTTTTCTGCACTAAAATCTGCAAAGAAAAAACCTGAAGTTGGGCACAGCACTTCAGAAAACCTATAGACCTTGCAGGAATGCGTTTTCACTTGAAAAACTTATTAAAATCCGCAGGTGAAAACGCATCTGAAAATGCTAGATGTGCACTTAGCCTTAGAGGCAAGTGATGTTTCCTGGGGCTCAGTGCCAACCCAGCCCTGATTTGCATGGAGCATATGTAGATTGCTACCCTTGTTTGCACCTCGGGAGTCGGGACATTAGGTAATTGTTGGCACCAGGCCACAATCTGGGGGACAATCCAGGAGATCTGATTGCTAATTTACCCCCCTTCTGTCCCTCTCTCTGTGCTGCCTGTCAAATGTAGAGATAATACCAAGGTAGACCTTAACCAGGGAGCTCGAAACCTTTCTCGATAGTCCAAAAATGTGTCCATTGTGCTGAAACATTCGTCAGCTGGTTCTGTATCGTTTGTGACAGTAGATACTTTCCCTGTGGGTCAATGTATTTGCTATTTTTTTTGTATGTGCTTGTGATGGTACAAGTTCGGGTGTTTGAAGCTACATCTGGGTTTATGTCTGCAGGCAGCATGCCATCTGGAGACCCCTTTATTACATATGTCCTACTAGGAGTCATAAAAGGGATCCCAGTTGACGCCCCCCTCACCCCCTTCTACTAGCCAAGGTGTAACATCATTGTTCACATCAATGACAGCTTCTACACTTAGTGGACAATCAGGGAAACTTTCTGCGTCATAAAAGGTACGGGGGACCCAGACTTGTGCACCCCTATAGCAGCTACAGTAAAAAGCTCCTTCACCAGCAAACGAGGCATGACTGTCAACTCCATAGTCATTCACCTTCTTCGATGGTCGCTATATGCTACATCTACCCTGCAGAAGAAATAACTGGTTGGGGGGAACGTTCCATAGCGATTTCAAGGGTGGCATAATTGTGATATGATGCCCCCGACATCAATAAAACTGACATCACTACCACATGTCAATGATTAAAGAGACCCTTTCAGTAGAATTTATCACTATAAGGGTGGAAACACACTTATGCAAGATGCATGCGATGCAGAAGTATCCACCCAGAACATCCCCTGCCTCTCTCCCCCCACTCACCCAGAAACATCCCCAACATCGTACTGTTTCCTCATCACACATCCAACTTCATACCTCCTCCTTGCTTCTAATAGTGTATTCTTAAATTTCACTATGTCCCCTTATTCTACCCGCACCCATCTCTGAAATATTCCCCCCTGCCCCTAATTACAGTAAATCTTCAGCTCCACCAAAGCGCTTGGCAGCAACGCTGCGCCTCTGCAGGGCCGCCGAGTGACGTTAACAGTGTGATAGACCTTCCCAGCCTGCAGCTGTCTGTTTTACCTTGCTTGGCTGGTTATCTAAAAAGAGAATTTTTTTGTTCCCATTCATTCTCATGAATTAGGCCTTTTTCCCCCATACATTCTTACATACATAGGGCCTTTATTTTTTTCATTCATTCCTTCATTCATACACTACCCACTAATATGCACTAGTGGCCACAAGACACCAGCCTGCAGGTGCATTATTTATAGTCCTATCATTTCTAAGCTTTTAATTTGATATTTTTTTTCTCATTATTGTTCATAGTCTACAAATGTAGCGGTGAAACAAAAAAAAAAAAAAAAATATTCTATAGGGAAAAAAATGAATTCCACAAATCAATATGAGAATGAGATAACTCTGTCTGTGTCAGACCTATAAGAATATGTATGTGAAGCATATATGGCCATATGCTATTGTTATATGAATTCCCATCACATGCTGTAGAAGACGTGGAATCTGCACGCTGCTGACCCTCTGCAATAATAAAGATTGCTCTCCCCCACCAAAAAAATAAAATAATAATAATAAATAATAAAATAAATATTAGAAAAAATTCCCCTCAAAAAATAACCTCTCTAAGGCTGATAGTATAATGTTGACGTTCCAGTGATCCCCACAACGATACGACCTGGTAAGGATCCCTGGAACGTCGCTACGTGGTCGCTGGTGAGATGTCAAACAGTCAGGTCTGAACGACGCAGCAACGATCCGGCGACCCGTTTAACGACCTCGGCGGTCGTTGGGACCTGTCACATATCACTAGTCTGATAACTCAGAATACGTGGCTGAGTTCTGAGTCGTCAACGAGGTCATTGTTAAGGCGTCAAACACACTGATGCATGCTGCCTAGCGGGAGCCCGACGATCAAAAAATGGTCCAGGCCATTTTGACCCAATCGCGATCTCACAGCGGGGGCCCGGGCGCTGCTACGTGTCAAACATAGCGAGATCGCTGGGAGTCGCTGTTGCATCACAAAACCTGTGAATGAAACAGCGATGTCGCTAGGTGTGACAGGGGCTTTAGACAGGTGTTTTAAGGGCATTGTAAGATTCCTGGACTTCCTAGCTACTGCCACATCTGGCACAGTTTCTAAAATTCACCCCCTGGAGGTGTCAAAGCACTGCAAACTCCAGGAAGCTTCAAAAAATTATACAACTTGACACAAGACCCGACAACGGGAACACTCCTAACCGTTTTGGATCCAATCAAACAGGGAACGTTTTAGGGACATTTTAAATTTCGAACTGTTTTCAGTGATTTTTTTTGCAAAAAGCTCGAGCTTTAGATCGCGATCCAAATCTGTGAGGTTCGTGCCAAATTTGAAATTGGCGAACATGTTCGGGGAAGCTTCACTCATCCCTAATCAAATCTTGACTTCGTTCCTGCGTCGCTTCACGATGACTGGTCAAGCTACTGCCTTGAATGGAGCTTTCATATAACGATCATGTTAGCGAGTGCAAAAGCTCCATTTCCTATTGTCTATGAACAACAGCCGTGTATGCCTCTCCCGGTGTCCTCCACCTCTGGCATCCCAGGAGCTGACACTCCAGAGAATTCTCCAAGATTAGTGAGAAGACTAGAGTCACTATCAAGACATCCCCGATACATCAGTCCTTTAGAAGTCATCAATAAGATCAATGATGACTCCTATAAATTGAAGCTCCCAGATTTGCTACATATACCCAATTCCTTCCACTTCTATCCCTTAAACCGATTGTCCTGAGTGGCTTATTCCGAGACCCTGGTACCTCACTTCAACCAGACAGCTCCGAGATCATCGTTGAAGAGATAGCTTGGCCATTAAAAACGTAATAGGTAAACCCCTTTTCTTAATTGATTGGAAGGGTTTTGGCTTAGAGGAGAGGTCTTGGGAACCCAGTGAGAATATTGATGCCCTCCTTCTCCTGGAGAAATGACTTTCCGGCCAAAAAAAGAGGGGGTGTAAGGGAGGGGTGTTACTGTTAAATTGTCAGCGCCGTCATACTCACCACGCTGTCTTCCCACTTATCCTGGCTTTGCCTCCCTTTTCCAACTCCTGAAGACCACGCATGCACGGCAGGGAAGCATGCTTACGGTGCGGCTGCGCTACACAGCTAGCTGCACTGCACTGCTGTGCAGCTGCATAGAAACACAAGCAGCTGACGCGCTTGCATTCAGTGAGGGGGCGGCCATGCCGGTGAGTTATATGAGATGCATGCAAGATACGTGCATGCATCTCGCATAGTGTGTTTACACCCTAAGGGTACCTTTACACGCAGCTACATTTCTAGGGTGGCTACAGGTAACTTACTGGTTGCAGTGAAATCATGGAGAGATTATTCCATTTGTACACAGCAACAAGATAGAACCTTGTCTCCATGATTCACTGCAACCAGTAAGTTACCTGTAGCCACCCTAGAAATGTAGCTGCGTGTAAAGGTACCCTAAGGGTGGAAACACACTATCCTACTTACATGCTAGTTACATGACTCTGAATGGCCTCTCCCTCTCTGGACAGAGTGTCAGTTGCTTGTGTTTTTGTGCAGCATCACACTCCGTCCAGAGAGGGAGAGGCCATTCAGGCACTGATCCAAGTCTTGTCCGAGAGACTTGCATGTAAGTAGGATAGTGTGTTTTCACCCTGCAGTGCAGCCTCTGCCATAGTGTCGCTGTGATGCTGATTACACTGATCCCTGCGGTGAAGGATCCGATTTGAGGTTGGTGAATAATCTTCATCACTCTTTGCAATCTCAACAGTAAAGAGCTTGTAAGCACTGCACAGAAGCTGCCCAGGATTAAACAGTGCTTACAAACTCAATAGTAAAGATCTTGTAAGCCCTGCACTTGTTGTACTGTCTGGCAGCGGTGGTCGGTTTCTAAGGCAACACGATGTAAACAAAAGTGTTAATATCTCAAGAACGGATGAAAACTTAAGCAAGCAGTAAATTGCAAAATTAATTAATTAGTTTTTAGAGCTAACAGTGCCATGGGGTGCAGTGTTCTAGCGCTTGTAGATCAGGTGACATACGTTACACTATACAATGGATCTCATGACACTGAACAGTGATTTTTCACTAATTGTTTCCAATGAGGGATTTGTAATCACTGCAAAGTGTAATGATCATCCACAGCTGCCCTGCGTTACAGTGTAATCTCCTCACATCAGTTCTGGACAATTAATCCCATCCATAGAGTTTAATGGGATTGGAAATTAATCAGCCGTCCCTAGAGATGTTTCCCAAATACTCATTTCAATAGGAAATACTGGATGATTTTTTTTTTCTCTCTGTACAAGGGGCAGAAATATAGTCTCATGGGACGACTTGTACAAGATTGGCTTTAATTGCTGTTTTCATAAGATTTAATTGACTTGGATTGTATTATCAGGGGAGGGCGTCCATAAGATGGATCAGTGGTCTGGCATTTACATTCTGCCTAGATCGTATTCACACTGTATGTCAGTGGCTGCCCATATACTTTATATAGTTTTAGGAGTGCCTCAGAAAGTAAGAGGTTGTCTGGTGCCGCTTGCGTTCACAGAGATGGAGTAGCATCTGTACATACCTGGCGGATCAGTGGTGAAAATGAGCGGCCCTGGACAGCCCCTTTAAATGGGCTAGACAATCCCTTAGGAGCTCCCACATAGTTTTCTACATACATTTTGGAGCCCCTACATAGCCCTGTATATACAGTATGAGCCCCTATATAGCCCTCTATATTATTATTATTATTTATATAGCGCCATTAGGTTACACGGCGCTTTACAAGTGAGAGGGTAGACAAAGACAAGTAGTAAAACGACGACAAATCAGTCATACGGGTACAATAGGGCAGAGGATCCTGTCCGCGAGGGCTCACAGTCTAGAGGGGTGGGGAGGGAGACAGTAGGAGGGGGAGAGGTGAGATGGTGCAGCGGATTAGGTCTCAGTGTGGGTTATAGGCTTGTAAGAATAGGTGGGTCTTCAGGTTTTTCTTGAAGGTTCCCAGGGTCGGGGAGTGTCTGATGTGGTGGGGGAGGGAGTTCCAGAGTATGGCAGAAGCACGAGAGAAGTCTTGTATGTGGTTGTGGGAGGTGGAAATGCGGGGGGTTGAGAGTAGGAGTTCTTGAGAGGAGCGCAGGTTGCGCGAGGGGAGGTAACGGGAGACCAGGTCGGAGATGTAGGGAGGGGACAGGTTGTGTATGGCCTTGTATGTCAAGGTTAGGGTTTTGAAGTGGGATCTCTGGGGAGTGGGGAGCCAGTGGAGGGCTTGGCGAGGAGGGGATGCGGGGGAGTAACGGGGCGACAGGTGGATGAGTCGGGCAGCAGAGTTGAGGATGGTGCGGAGAGGTGCAAGGGAGGAGGCAGGGGGGCTGGTGAACAGGAGGTTGCAGTAGTCCAGGCGGGAGATGATGAGGGCATAGACAAGTGTTTTAGCCTTGCTGTGGTCAAGGAAGGAGCTTGGATGTGGGACTTGAAGGACAGGGAGGAGTCAAGGATAACCCCGAGGCACTTGGTGTGGGGGACGGGTGAGAGTATGCAGTCATTGACGGTGATGGATAGGTCAGGAAGAGGGGGAGGGTTGTTCGGGGGAAAGACGATGAATTCGGTCTTGTCCATGTTGAGTTTGAGGAAGTGGGCAGAAAAGAAGGATGCGATGGCGGATAGGCAGTGAGCAATTTTGGATAAAAGGGAGGAGATATCAGGGCCAGACAGGTAGAGCTGGGTGTAGTCAGCGTAGAGGTGGTATTGGAGGCCATGTGACTTGATAAGTTTGCCTAGGCCGAGGGTGTAAATGGAGAAGAGTAGTGGTCCCAGGACCGAGCCTTGGGGAACTCCTACAGAAAGGGGGTGGGGCGAAGAAGAGGTGTGGGAGTGGGTGATGCTGAAGGTCCTGTCCATTAGGTAGGAGGAGATCCAGGAGAGGGCTAGGTCAGTAATGCCAAGAGATTCAAGGATTTGAAGAGGGAGTGGTCAACAGTGTCGAAGGCAGCAGAGAGGTCGAGAAGGATGAGGACAGCGTAATGTTGTTTGCTCTTCGTGGGAGAGGGATGAGAAGGTCAGTAGGTTGTGGTCAGAGTGGGTGAGGGTTGAGTTTGCGAGGTCGGTGATGGAGCAGAGACAGGTGAAGACGAGGTCAAGTATGTGGCCACCAGTGTGCGTGGCGGAGGAGATCCATTGGGAGATGCCGAAAGAGGACGTGAGGGATAGGAGTCTGGAGGCAGCAGTGTTGGGGGTGTCGATGGGGATGTTGAAGTCACCCATGACGATGGTAGGGATGTCGGAGGAGAGGAGGTGGAGGAGCCAGGTTGTGAAGTGGTCGAAGAAGGTGGAGGGGGATCCAGGGGGCGCTAGACAACGGCCAGTTGAAGGTTGCAGGGGGAGTAGATGCGAATAGAGTGTGCCTCGAAGGAGTGGGGGGTGGAGTAAGTGGGGAGAAGGAGCTGTCATTGGCCAGAAGTAGGCCAACACCCTCCGCCACGGGTGTTCGTGGGGCGGGGAGTGTGGGAGAGCGTGAATCCACCATAAGAGAGGGCAGCCGGGGAGGTTGTGTCATGGGGGATAAGACAGATCTCCGTGATGCCGAGGAAGGAGAGTTTTTTGGAGATGAAGAGGTCGTGGATAAGTGTGAGTTTGTTACAGACCGAGCGGGCATTCCAGAGTGCGCCATTACGTGTGCCAATATACATTACTATCCCCCACGTAGGCTCCTATATACATTATCATCCCCCCACATAGTCTCCTATATCCTTTATGAGCCCCCACATAGCCCCGATAAACATTATGAGCACCCACACAGCATCCTTCATACATGCAATTAGCCTACACACATTAAAAAAAAAAACACTACATATAAAGGGTTGACCCGCCCAGGCTGGGGTACCCAGAGCCCGGGCACGGTGTCAGGGAAAATGCTATCACTGGTGGCTGCACCCGAGTCCATGGCTCTGGGGGTCGGTGACTTCTTAAATACAGTTTTTGTTAGAATGGTTTGTGATGCCACCTGAGGGATCACCAGTGCCGCTGCAGTCCTCTGGAGGGCATTGGTATTGCGGCAAGGGTGGTATAGCTTCCTACAGGTGAAGCTGGCCTCCAGGGCAGCGTTAACTAAAATAAATGTTCAATAATGGCAGTACAGAGACACGAAGGTGGTTTCACTCTTTCCGGGTACTTTACTGGGAAGAAGCATCCAACGAATACATAGTCCACAGTTCAGCAATGATGTAATTCACAGGTAACCTTTCGAGTGACTGTAAATGGATGCAAGGCGGTTTGAAGGTACCCGCGGTATGCCTTAGTTAACGAACCCGTGTCCTGTTAGCCCTGCCTCAGATAAATCTTTTCCCAGTCCCGCTGAGGTAGTAATCGAGCTCCTCTCTCTCTCTGCTATCTGGACCCCAACCTCTATGGAGAACCGGGTGTATCGCTCCGTGTGTGGCATGGTGCTGTGGCTGGTAAACAGGCTGCAGCAGCCGGTTGACGGCTACGGACATGGACTCCAGCCGTTTCCTCGGATCCGGCTTTCCGTGGTGGACTGGGGAAGTTCCGGAGTATGGTCGCTCCGCTCTGGGGTTCCCCCTTTCTCTCTCGGGCCCAGACTCATGCGTCAGGCACCCTCTCTCAAGGTCCCCTCAGGATCCCCTTACATCTTCCCTCAGGTTTCGTCTGCAACTCGCCTGTTATGCCCTTCCGACTCCCCTAACCCTCCCCCTAGGGTACCACCCCGGCTTGAGTGTGGGAGCGCTGGAATTTTGTCCCTCCTACCAACCCTGCATCCACTTACAGTTGGGATTATTACACCGCTTTTACGGGTGTAATACCCCGGTGTGACCCCCTGACCAACGGGGGTGCCAGAGGGTGAGGTAAGCTAAAAAAGAAGCCGTGACTTTACAACCATTGAGTCTAGTGTCCGTATTGGCCCCTTTACACGCAGCTACAGGTGACAGGTTTTCCACAGGTAACTTACTGGCTGCAGTGAAATCATGGAGACATGGTTCTATCTTGTTGTTGTGTACAAATGGAACTATGTCTCCATGATTTCACTGCAGCCAGTAAGTTACCTGTGGAAAACCTGTCACCTGTAGCTGCGTGTAAAGGGGCCATATCTGGTACTTGTGGCCCTCTGTGGTGAACTGTCCCCCTCGTATAGAGCAACATTCAGCCTATAACTTAAAAGGGGGTTTTCCCACAAAGTTAATTTTCAAGTTTAATCAATAGATCTTGGAATAATAATAATTTTCACAATTGGATGTGTTTACAAAAAATGTTCATGTGCTGAGATAATCTTATATATGTATCCCTGCTATGTATTTCATAATGGATGTGTCTGACCATACAGGGACATGGTCTGATCATACCACATCTCCTGTGCTGAGATAATCTTATATATGTGTCCCTGCTATGTACTGTGTAATGGATGTGCCTGACTGTACAGGGACATGGTCTGATCATACCACATCTCCTGTGCTGAGATAATCTTATATATGTGTCCCTGCTATGTACTGTGTAATGGATGTGTCTGACCGTACAGGGACATGGTCTGATCATACCACATCTGCTGTGCTGAGATAATCTTATATAGGTGTCCCTGCTATGTACTGTCTAATGGATGTGTGTGACCGTCCAGGGACCATGGTCTGATCATACCTCATCTCCTGCACTGAGATAATCCTATATATATGTGTCCCTGCTATATACTGTGTAATGGATGTGTCTGACCGTACAGGGACATGGTTTGATCATACCACATCTCCTGTGCTGAGATAATCTTATATATGTGTTCCTGCTATGTACTGTGCAATGGATGTGTCTGATCATACAGGGACATGGTCTGATTATACCACATCTCCTGTGCTGAGAAAATCTTATATATGTGTCCCTGCTATGTAATGTGTAATGGATGTGTCTGATCGTACAGGGACATGGTCTGATCATACCACATCTCCTGTGCTGAGATAATCTTATATATGTATCCCTGCTATGTAATGTGTAATGGATGTGTCTGACCATACAGGAACATGGTCTGATCATACCACATCTCCTGTGCTGAGAAAATCTTATATATGTGTCCCTGCTATGTAATGTGTAATGGATGTGTCTGATCGTACAGGGACATGGTCTGATTATACCACATCTCCTGTGCTGAGAAAATCTTATATATGTGTCCCTGCTATGTAATGTGTAATGGATGTCTGACCGTACAGGAACATGGTCTGATCATACCACATCTCCTGTGCTGAGAAAATCTTATATATGTGTCCCTGCTATGTCCTGTGTAATGGATGTCTGATCGTACAGGGACATGGTCTGATCATACCACATCTCCTGAGGCTAGTGTCCCTATCTGGCACTTGCACTCTGCTGTGAATTGTCCTGTATAGAGCAACCTTCAGCCTCTGTCCGTGCCTTGTATCTGGCTTGTAGAAGCTCTACAACACGGTCAATCCCTCCACTAATTATATCTCCGCCTGTTGTTTACACTGGTAGTTTTTTTTAGCTCCTAATCTTGTCTCTGGGCCTCATCCCCAGTGCATGTTTTCTGGATCCCATCCAGGATGGAGGTATAATAAGGATGAATGCCTGGGGCCCAGTGTATGCAAGGAGCAGACATTCCTTATTTAACTCGGTCATATAATACGCTGGGGGCCAGGGGCTGACACTTTATTCTGTTAAATCACAAGGACTTAAAAACTTCTCTGAAAACTGAAGTATCCGGATATAGCTAACGAATTAGAGGGCTTTGTTGTGTCTGCAGGATTCGTTACAGCCCATCTTTGCTGAATGTCATCGTGTTTATTTCTTGTCTCTTTTCTGCCTCCACCTTATATGTATAGATAAAAAATGTTTGTACCGTGTTAACCAGAAGATAGAAGAATACATATTAGAATCTGAGAGGCCTCAGTGGTTGATACCATCTTTTCAGTTCGCCATTAAAAGGTAAGTAAGGCAAGCTTGTGAGGCAGTAAGGTCTCTTCATTAGGCTTCAGAAGCGATGTACAGCATGTGCGACCACTGCTATACATAGCGGATGGAGAGATATTGAGCATGTGTGACCACTGCTATACATAGCGGATGGAGCGATACTGAGCATGTGCGACCACTGCTATACATAGCGGATGGAGAGATATTGAGCATGTGTGACCACTGCTATACATAGCGGATGGAGAGATATTGAGCATGTGCGACCACTGCTATACATAGCGGATGGAGCGATATTGAGCATGTGCGACCACTGCTATACTTAGCGGATGGAGCGATATTGAGCATGTGCGACCACTGCTATACATAGCGGATGGAGCGATATTGAGCATGTGCGACCACTGCTATACATAGCGGATGGCGCGATATTGAGCATGTGCGACCACTGCTATACATAGCGGATGGCGCGATATTGAGCATGTGCGACCACTGCTATACATAGCGGATGGCGCAATATTGAGCATGTGCGACCACTGCTATACATAGCGGATGGCGCGATATTGAGCATGTGCGACCACTGCTATACATAGCGGATGGAGCGATATTGAGCATGTGCGACCACTGCTATACATAGCGGATGGCGCGATATTAAGCATGTGCGACCACTGCTATACATAGCGGATGGCGCGATATTGAGCATGTGCGACCACTGCTATACATAGCGGATGGCGCGATATTGAGCATGTGCGACCACTGCTATACATAGCGGATGGAGCGATATTGAGCATGTGCGACCACTGCTATACATAGCGGATGCAGAGATATTGAGCATGTGCGACCACTGCTATACATAGCGGATGGCGCGATATTGAGCATGTGCGACCACTGCTATACATAGCGGATGGAGCGATATTGAGCATGTGTGACCACTGCTATACATAGCGGATGGAGCGATATTGAGCATGTGGGACCACTGCTATGCATAGCGGATGGAGCGTTATGGAGCATGTGTGACCACTGCTATACATAGCGGATGGAGCAATATTGAGCATGTGTGACCACTGCTATGCATAGCGGATAGCACGATATTGAGCATGTGCGACCATCCATAGTGGATGGAGCGATATTGAGCGTGTGCGACCACTGCTATACATAGCGGATGGAGCAATATTGAGCATGTGCGACCACTGCTATACATAGCGGATGGAGTGATACTGAGCATGTGCGACCACTGCTATACATAGCGGATGGAGTGATACTCAGCATGTGCGACCACTGCTATACATAGCGGATGGAGCGATACTGAGCATGTGCGACCACTGCTATACATAGCGGATGGAGCGATATTGAGCATGTGTGACCACTGCTATACATAGCGGATGGAGCAATATTGAGCATGTGCGACCACTGCTATGCATAGCGGATGGAGCGTTATGGAGCATGTGTGACCACTGCTATACATAGCGGATGGAGCAATATTGAGCATGTGTGACCACTGCTATGCATAGCGGATAGCACGATATTGAGCATGTGCGACCATCCATAGCGGATGGAGCGATATTGAGCATGTGCGACCACTGCTATACATAGCGGATGGAGCAATATTGAGCATGTGCGACCACTGCTATACATAGCGGATGGAGTGATACTGAGCATGTGCGACCACTGCTATACATAGCGGATGGAGTGATACTCAGCATGTGCGACCACTGCTATACATAGCGGATGGAGCGATACTGAGCATGTGCGACCACTGCTATACATAGCGGATGGAGCGATATTGAGCATGTGTGACCACTGCTATACATAGCGGATGGAGCAATATTGAGCATGTGCGACCACTGCTATGCATAGCGGATGGAGCGTTATGGAGCATGTGTGACCACTGCTATACATAGCGGATGGAGCAATATTGAGCATGTGTGACCACTGCTATGCATAGCGGATAGCACGATATTGAGCATGTGCGACCATCCATAGCGGATGGAGCGATATTGAGCATGTGCGACCACTGCTATACATAGCGGATGGAGCAATATTGAGCATGTGCGACCACTGCTATACATAGCGGATGGAGCGATATTGAGCATGTACGACCACTGCTATACATAGCGGATGGAGAGATATTGAGCATGTGCGAAAACTGCTATACATAGCGGATGGAGCGATATTGAGCACGTGCGACTACTGCTATACATAGCGGATGGAGCGATATTGAGCATGTGCGACCACTGCTATACATACCGGATGGAGCGATATTGAGCATGAGCGACCACTGCTATACATAGCGAATGGAGCGATATTGAGCATGTGTGACCACTGCTATACACAGCGGATGGAGCGATATTGAGCATGTGCGACCACTGCTATACATAGCGGATGGAGCGATATTGAGCATGTGCGACCACTGCTATGCATAGCGGATGGAGCGATATTGAGCATGTGTGACCACTGCTATGCATAGCGGATGGAGCGATATTGAGCATGTGCGACCACTGCTATACATAGCGGATGGAGCGATATTGAGCATGTGGGACCACTGCTATACATAGCGGATAGAGCGATATTGAGCATGTGTGACCACTGCTATACATAGCGGATGCAGCGATATTGAGCATGTGTGACCACTGTTATACATAGCAGATGGAGCGATATTGAGCATGTGTGACCACTGCTCTACATAGCCGATGGAGCGATATTGAGCATGTGCGACCACTGCTATCATAGCGGATGGAGCAATATTGAGCATGTGGGACCACTGCTATACATAGCGGATGGAGCGATATTGAGCATGTGGGACCACTGCTATACATAGCGGATGGAGCGATATTGAGCATGTGCGACCACTGCTATCATAGCGGATGGAGAAATATTGAGCATGTGCGACCACTGCTATACATAGCGGATGGAGCGATATTGAGCATGTGGGACCACTGCTATACATAGCGGATGGAGCGATATCGAGCATGTGCGACCACTGCAAGATATAGCGGAAGGAGCGATATTGAGCATGTATGACAACTGTTATACACAGTGAATAGAGTGGTAGTAAGCAAGTGTGACCTTCTATACATAGTGAATAAAGTGGTACTGAGCATATGCTACCATTCCAATAAATAGTGAATGTAGTGGTAGTGAGCATGTGCGACCACCTATCTTCACAGTAATTGGAGCGGTAGTGAGCAGGTGCAACAACTTTTATACACATAGAATAGATTGGTAGTAAGCATGTGGGACCATTCATATACACAGTGTATGGAGTAGTAGTAAGCATGTTGAATAGAATAGTAGTCAGCATGTGCAACCACAGCTTTACACAGTGAATGAAGTGGTAGTGAGCATGTGCGGCCACTCCTTTACACACCCGCTCAACTTGCTGTATTATAGATCCTTCAGATCTGTGTTGTTGGGGTCCCTACACCCCCACTCATCACTTTAAAAAGTGCTATAAAGCTTGCACAAGTGTTTATCTCCTCTTTGAGTGTGTGCACAGAGAGTATAAATTCACTGGTCACTGGACCAGAACTTCCCACTATTTGTGGTATCCCTGATCTTCTGATTAGTAGGGACACTTAATGTCATGCATGCATGCATGGCACCACAACAAGGCCCACTAATCAGAAGAGGAGCAAGCAATGTTACAGATAGTGTAAGATTCACAGGTCTTTGGTCAAATGGTTACATCAGTTGTGTGTGGCCACCGGACCAGAACTCTCTACTACCTGTGGTATCCTTGGCATGTGTTCTGATTATTAGGGTCCCTCAATGTCATGCATGCATTGCACCGTAACAAAGCCTACTAATCAGTAGAGGTGCAAGCAGAGCTGTGGACTCGTATTCAGGTTAATTGAGGAGTCGGATTGGATGTTTGGCTTACTGACTCCACAGTCATGATTGTGGAGTTGGAGTCGATTTTGGTAGAGTTGGAATTGGATTCAAGGAAACTGAGGAGTTGGGAGTCGGTTGTTTGGCTTTACCGACTCCACAGCCCTGGGTGCGAGGTGTGTCAAAGATAGTAGGAGATCACAGGGCTCTGATTGTACGTGGCGGGTGTTGAGCAATTCACTGGTGATCCAACAACGTATGCCATTAAAAACGTCAGCAAACACAACATGTAAATCCGGCTTTCTATGGAGAGGGAAGGGGTCTGATATCCACAGTGCCGTTTATCTGGCAATAAAGCAACATCATGGGTTCAGGTTTGCAGGCCAGCATACACGATAGCAAAAATTATAACAAAGAACCAATGATAGTATTAGTGATGGACCGGGCGGCTCATCCCATCATTGCAATCAATACAGGAGTACGGTATATCCAGTGCTTGTATCCAGCATTGGAGTATAAATCTGGCCTTTGCTTTCCAGGAGTATATATCATCCTCACAATTAATTTCCCCGGAGGTTATATCAGTTGTATGTAGTGTTAGTAACACAAAGGCTGTGACTTCCCTTCAATAAGTAATGTGGGATTCTTGTGTATTTATTGTTTCATTCCGTGACAATTATTTTACCTTTTTTTTGTCGCATTTTTTCCCTGACGTGACTAGCGCCTACTGAAAGTGACACGGGAAATTGGAATAATGATGGGTAGATCCTGCCTGCCAGTCTGAATCGAGTCCTACCCAGTCTGCTCTGGCTTTAATCGCCTCCCATTCATTAAAGAGTCTGGCGGAGTACCAGGGCAAGCGGGGACACCTCTCCTCCTCCCCCTCCCCAATGCGTCCTTGAGAGACTGCAGCTATATAAACATAGGAATAAAAAAAAACGCCTATGTGGGATTGTCAGCAGCAATGCAGTGTAATAGAAGATCAGGAAAAACAACGCCTGTGAGGCCGGGGGAGCAGCGATAGCAGAAGGATATAGTCCTGCCTGGGGGAACCAGATGCCCCCATATAAAAATCAGTGTGAATGCTGAGTGACTTATCGTGCTAATTACCTGATGGAGACGGGGTTATCTCACTATACAAATAAATGGCTCATTATTAGAATGCACCCTGCAAATCATGGAGGCAGAATAATCGGCACCGCTATAGGAGCACACAAACATCAGACATGATCTGGGTGAGATTTGATGTCTGTATCACTCAAGATGCAGCAACGGCACCGGAAGTCAATAGGAGAATAGCTATGGGGAAATCAATAATGAAAGTCACTGGACAAGGTCTTCAAGTCACTGGTGATGCAGACACGGCTCGTACATAGTCTGGTCTGTTCTGCAGTAACATATGGAAGTGAAACCTGGACGATAAAGGAACAAGACAAAATAAGAATCAACGCCTCCGAAATGTGGTTCTCAATAGGAGCACATAAACATCAGACATTATCTGGATGAGATTTGATGTCTGTATCACTCAAGATGCAGCAACAACACCGGAAGTCTATAGGAGAATAGCTATGGGGAAATCAATAATGAAAGTCACTGGACAAGGTCTTCAAGTCAAGGAATATTTCACTGGTGATGCAGACACGGCTCATACATAGTCTGGTCTGTTCTGTAGTAACATATATAGGTGAAACCTGGACGATAAAGGAACAAGACAGAAGAAGAATCAACGCCTCCGAAATGTGGAGCTGGAGAAGGAGGTTCTCAATACTTATGGATGGATAGGAGAACAAGCGCATCAATACTAAAAAAAAATCAAGCCAGAGATATCACTGGAAGCAAAGATCACCGAGCTACAACTTGCCTACTTTGGACACATCTACGAAGAGAAAAATCACTAAAGAAGGATAGTATGGTAAAAAAAGAATAGACAGGACAAAAGAGGAAGACCAGAAATCCAATTGCTTGATGCTGTCAAGATAACGGCAGAGAAGACCCTAGTGGACCCATACAGGCTTGTAGAAGTCCTTGGTGGACCTATCTAGGCTGCCCAAGATCGATCAAGTCACCATGCCTCGAGATCGAGCTGAAGCCGATAATAAAAATAAAAGGGCTGTCAGACTTGGAGAGGCAGCTCTGTAGCTCAGAGGTCACACTGCTATTGAGGAGGTTTTTGGGCACCAAAAATTTCCAATGGTTAGAAGAATTGCTCTCAAGTTGCAGTAATGAGGAGATTATTTGCATATTGCAGTAATGATGAAATCACAAGTCGATTGCATGTCGCAGTAATGAACAAGATTATACGCAAGTCAAAGTGATGACTACTCTAATTGGGTAGTAATGAGATTTTTGTAAATTGTAGTAATGACTAGATCGCTTGCACGTCGCAGTAAGATGATCATCACAAGATCGCTTGCTTATATTAATGACAAGATCCCTTTGCTTGTCGCAGTAACGAGGAGATCATTCCAATGCAGCAGTGATAACTAGATTGCTCGGAAGTTGAAATAATGAGTAGGCTGCTCGCATGTCACAGTAAAGACGAAATAATTCACAATATTGCTTGCGTGTCGCATTAATGACGAGATCACTTGCATTTCGTAATAAAGACAAGATAGCTTGCATGCTGTAATAAAGATGAGATTGCTCCAATGTACAGTAATTATGAGATTGCTCGCAAATTGAAAAAATGACCTTGACCGATCACAAGTCAAAGTAATGACTAGATTGCTCATATGTCACAATAATGAAGAGATCACTCACATGTTGCAGTAATGACTGATCATTCACAAGATCGCTTGCAAGTCGCGGTAATGAAGAGATTGCTTGAAAGTTGAAGTAATGATTAGATCATTTGCCTGTCACAGGAAAGACGAGATCATTCACAAGATGCTTGCATGTTTAGTAACGACGAGATCGCTTGCATGTCTTAGTAACGACGAGATCGCTTGCATGTCTTAGTAACGACGAGATCGCTTGCATTAGTAAGAGATCTTGCAGTTTGTAACGACGAGATCGCTTGCATGTCTTAGTAACGACGAGATCGCTTGCATGTCTTAGTAACGACGAGATCGCTGCATGTCTTAGTAACGACGAGTCGCTTGCATGTCTTAGTACACGGATGTGCATGTCTAGTACGACGGATCGTTGCATGTTGTACGACGAGATGCTGCATGTCTTAGTACGCGAATCGCTGCATGTCACAATAATAAGATTGCCCCAATGTAGCATAAGTGATGAGATTACTCAGATATTGTAGTAATGACAAGAACTCTCACTTGCAGCATAAAAAGAAGATCACTTAGCAGGTATTGTTGAAGTATTGACAAGATTGCTGCATGTTGCGGCACTAAAGAGATCACCAGCGGTAAAGACAGGATCATTTATGTCTCAGTAATTATAGAGATCGCTGACGTGTCACAGCATTGATGAGATTGCTTGTGTCACAATCATTATGAGATCGCTTGCAGATTGCAGTAATCGTGAGTTTGTTCACGTCGCACAAGTAACAAGATTGTTTGGATGTCGCAGTAATGATGAGATAGTTCCCATGTTGGAGTAATGACACCATTTTACTGTACGTTTGGGCCATCGTATTGTAATTGAGGGGCCCTTGTATTCCAGCTGGCCTTGGATACGATTTTATCCTGGGTGCACAGGTGATCCAGATTACGTCTCAAGACTACAGATATGGCGTTGGGGTGTGTACACTTTGCCCTTCATTAGAGCTATATGTCTGGAATATTTACTAACATCGCCAAGGGTAGGCTGCGACAAATGCCGTAAATGCATACCTTGTCACTGGCCACAACGTACAAAAAAACGTTTTTGCGATACCCCCATAGTCTGCTGAGATTTACCATACAGTTAGACCAACCTATATGAGGCTCACAGAGGGCAAAAATAGAGATATACCAACCTATATAGGCCTACAGACAGCAAAAGAAAGGTAAACCAGCCTATAAGAGGCCTATAAAGAGCAAAAGAAGCTATATGAGGCTACAGAGAGCAAAAGAAAGTTATATGAACCGATATAAAAGCCTACAGAAAGCAAAAAAAGTATACCAACCTGTAAGAGGCCTACAGAGGACAAAGAAAGGTATATCAACCAATGAGGCCTACAGCAATCAATAAAGGTACACCAATCTATACGAGGTTCACAGAGGGCAAAAAAAAAAAAAAAAGATTTACCAACCAATGAGGCCTACAGAAATAAAAAAAAATGGTATACCAAAAGGGGCCCAACAACCACAGTCACAGGGGTCGTGATCGAGCCCAGGGGTACCGGGACCCGCTGAACCCAGCATCTGCTTCAGCTAGATCTGTGTCTTTGCCGAGGACGTAAATCCAGTTGAACTGCATTGTGGTGCAGAGACCCGCTGCCGGTCAAACAGTGGCTGGGAGCTGACGTCGGAGGTGCAGTGACAGGGGGCGACGCATGGCAGTGACATCATCCGCTTGGATTGCACTTCGATATCAGTGGCTGGGCTATGCACTGGCTCCAGGGGACACCAGCGACGTGGGAATGGAGGGAAAGGTGAGTAGAATGTTTTTGTTTTTAATTACGCGTTAGGGACAGAATAAGGACACATATACCAGGATAGGGACCATATATATTAGGAAGGGGATAATATATACCATGATGAGGGACATATATATACCAGGATGCCCCCATATACACCAGAATGGGGACACATATACTAGGAATGGGGCCATGTAAACCATGATAGAAACATATGTAACAGGATGGGGACCATGTATGCCAGGATGGGGGAGCATATATACCAGGAAGGGAGATCATATATACCAGGATGCCCCCATATATACCAGAATGGGGACATATATACCAGGATTCCCCATATATACCAGAAGGAGGACCATATGAACCAGAATGGGGATCATATATACCAGGATGGGGACCACATATACAAGGATGGGCCTATATATACACAACAATGGAGACATATATACCAGGATGGGAACATGTATACCAGGGTGCCCCCATATATACCAGGATGAGGACTATATATGACTCGCCCCCAGGGCCGTGGGGTACTCGGAACCAGGTTGGTTCGGTCTCTCGGGGGACGCACGGGGGCTGAGAACCGGCTTCCGTGGCCTTGCCAAGTCACTAAAAATGCAGGGGAAATAATTTAGGGATAATTGATCGTGACGGCACCTGTGGTTTGGGTTTCTCTTCGTGCTCTTTGCGGGCGCCACCTACGATGATACGCCCCCTCGGCTTCTCGTGCGCCTCACGTTACAGTAATGGCAACACTCAACACCACAGTTCAATAAAGTTACGGCACACAGGGCCCTGTGGTACCGGGCTATGATATCCTGTTCGTGACGCAAGAAGATGACTCACCCCCAGGGCCGTGGGGTACTCGAACAGGGCTGGTTCGGTCTCTCAGGGGGGGACACAGGCGCTGAGACCCAGCTTCCGTGGCCCTGCGGAGTCACTAAAAATTCGGGGAAAATGATTTAGGGCTAATTGATCATGACGCCACCCGTGGTTTGCGGCTATGGTTAGCCGCTGCTGCTGCAGAACCTCTGGGGATGATGGACGGGCAGCTGGGATAGAGTGGCTCCCCACGGGTGGAGCAGGTCCCCAGGATAGTGGATGTTGGAAGGTTGTGGGGTGCAGGATGGAGGCGCAAAGTAACAGACTCACGGTTTGTTGGTTCCTCAGGTCCTTTACTGGTGGTACTGGTGCAAGGACAGGTGATGTTACTGGGAGCCCGTGCAACCTGGGATCAACTCAGGGTTTTCCTCACATGGCAAGTTGAGGTCTCCCTGCAGCGGTTTCTCTATGGGCTCCTGCTGCTGCTTTAAGCTGAGCTGCGGCCCTCTCTATCCTGCATGGTGTCGGTATGACAGGCAGCTCAAGTCCTTCTCCAGCCACACTTCTCTGGCGGCTATTCTTGGGCTCTTCACGCTGCTTTGCTTGCGGGCACTTTGGTGTGGCTGGGGGACTTACAATCCCCTACCCTCCGATGCTGGCTGCCGGGACGTTAGGCCATGCACAGGTTCGGATTCCGGTGTCCAATTCTTGGCGCACTCTACAATGGGGTGAGCTCCCACGCCTCTCCTCAGCTTCCTCAGACCCTTGCCTTAGGTCCTCAAGCTAGGTTCAGCTATCCTGGGACAAGCTTAGCACTGCTCCAGTCCACAGGATGTCATCCTCAGTCCTCCTAGGAATTGAACTGACTAACATCGCCCCAGACAAGGATTTATAGGGGAGCTACCCGAACTAGGTTTTAAGAGCTCCCCCTTCAGGCCTGGAGGCAGAAAGGTGTTGTGTGCTTTGGTTTTGCCTGGTGTGGATACCCTCTGCTGCTCTCAGGTATGACACTACCCACCAGGGAGGCAATGACATTGTGGCATCTGGACTCTGGGGTGCCACATATATACCAGGATGGAGACACACATCAGGATGGACTCAGGATGTGGGGGGGGCGCATACCTATAAGAGGTCCACAGAAAGAAAAAAAAAGTACACCAACCTACATGAGCTCATGAGGGGGAAAAAAAGGGAAGAAGACACTTTGTGCCGCTCACAGTGAGACGAGTATGCCCGACAGTTCATTTGATACATTTTTGATGTGTGTGCAGAGTCGGCACAGCCTGTCTCTCTGCCTATTCAAGGACACAACACATCTGCACTTTCCGTCCATTCATGACTGATATCAGAGGACAATAGAAGCTGTCAATATATTAACAGCTGTATTTAGCCGCCGACCTTTTATAAGCTTTGCACTTTTGAGGTTTATGGTCCTATAAAACAAAAGAGGAGGAAGCCTATAAAAAGGATGAACATCCAGGCGTGCAAGGAAGCCATGTATATGATGGCATATTGTATACACATAACTACATCTATATCTATCTATATTTATACACAATGTGATGATTAGCTCCTGATCCGCTGATAATACCACATTTTCGCCTGCTGTAGACGGATGCATTATTTTTATCTGCTCCTCTCCCCATCTTTGCTTATCCTGAAATCACCTATTTCCCCGCCAATGAACTGCCGGTGATTCTACGTCACTTATCTCCATTCCCATAGAGTTATACACAATCCTTCACTGCTCGGTTATGCTGAACGGCGAGGGTCGCCATGGCAACACATCGCTGCGCTGCCTCGTTGCCTTTACCGCTGGCGAATGGCTTCTTATACACCATGGTGATGTGGGACTGTACGATGGCGACTGTCAGCGGAGGGGTCTGACAGCGCACAAATGTCCAGAAGCATAAAGCCGGCTTCTGTAGGGTTATATCACCACTGCTACAATCAATACAGAGATCTACCAAGGGGATAGCCCATGTATTACTACAAGGAAATCCTATTTATCACCAGGAGGATATCCAATTTATAAACAGAAGGACATTTATTTTTTACTAGAAGGATATCCTATTTATTATCAGGTTATCTTAGGGTATCTTCATAGTAATATTCATCAGTTAACACAAGGATATCCTATTTATTAATAGGAGGATATCTTACCAGAAGTATCTAATTTATTACCAAGATGATATCCTACTTATTACTAGAGGATACCCTATTTATTACCAGGAGATATTCTATTACAGGAGGATATCTATTATTACCAGGAGGATATCCTATTTATTACTAGGATATTTTATGTAGTACTATGAGGATACCCTCACTAATAACACAAGGATATCCTATATATTAACAGGAAGGTATCCTATTTATTACTAGGAGTATATTATATTAATTAGCAGTAGGATATCCCATTTATTACCAGGAAAATATTATATTTATTACCAGGAGGATATCCTATATATTACCAGAAGGATATCCTATATATTACCAGGAGGATATCCTATTTATTACCAGGAAGATATCCTATTTATTACCAGATTGATATCCTATATATTACCAGGAAGATATCCTATTTATTACCAGGAAGATATCCTATTTATTACCAGATTGATATCCTATATATTACCAGGAAGATATCCTATTTATTACCAGGAAGATATCCTATTTATTACCACGAGGATAAACCTATTTATTACC
This sequence comes from Allobates femoralis, assembly GCA_033576535.1. Classification (NCBI taxonomy): domain Eukaryota; kingdom Metazoa; phylum Chordata; class Amphibia; order Anura; family Aromobatidae; genus Allobates; species Allobates femoralis. The sequence continues at coordinate 221,179,799 of JARQOC010000011.1, read as the reverse complement.
AGGAGGAAATCCTATTATATTAACCAGATGGATATCCTATATATTACCAGGAAGATATCTTATTTATTACCAGGAGGATATCCTATTTATTACCAGGAGGATATCCTATTTATTACCAGGAGGATATCCTATTTATTACCAGGAGGATATCCTATATATTACCAGATGATATCCTATATATTACCAGGAAGATATCCTATTATTACTAGGAGTATATTATATTCATTAGCAGTAGGATGTTCCATTTATTACCAGGAAAATATTATATTTATTACCAGGAGGATATCCTATATATTACCAGAAGGATACCCTATATATTACCAGGAGGATATCCTATTTATTACCAGGAAGATATCCTATTTATTACAGGAGGATATCCTATATATTACCAGATTGATATCCTATATATTACCAGGAAGATATCCTATTTATTAACAGGAGGATATCCTATATATTACCAGATTGATATCCTATATATTACCAGGAAGATATCCTATTTATTACCAGGAGGATAAACCTATTTATTACCAGGAGGATAAACCTATTTATTACCAGGAAGATATCATATTTATTACCAGGAGGATATCCTATATATTACAGGAAGATATCCTATTTATTACCAGGAAGATATCCTATTTATTACCAGGAGGATATCCTATTTATTACCAGGAGGATATCCTATTTATTACCAGGAGGATATCTATTTATTACCTAGGAGGATATCCTATTTATTACCAGGAAGTTATCCTATTTATTACCAGGAGGATATCCTATTTATTTACCAGGAGGATATCCTATTTATTACCAGGAAGATATCCTATTTATTACCAGGAGGATATCCTATTTATACCAGATGGATATCCTATATATTACCAGGAAGTTATCCTATTTATTACCAGGAAGATATCCTATTTATTACCAGATTGATATCCTATATATTACCAGGAAGATATCCTATTTATTACCAGGAGGATATCCTATTTATTACCAGGAAGATATCCTATATATTGCCAGATGGATATCCTATATATTACCAGGAATATATCCTATTTATTACCAGGAGGATATCCTACTTATTACCAGGAGGATATCCTACTTATTACCAGGAGAATATCCTATATATTACCATATGGATATCCTATTGATTACCAGGAAGATATCCTATTGATTACCAGGAGGATATCCTATTTATTACCAGGAGGATATCCTATTTATTACCAGGAGGATATCCTATTTATTACTATTTATTAACACAGGGATATCCTATTTATTACTAGGAGTATATCATATTAATTAGCAGGAGGGTATGCTATTTATATCTTATTACAAGGAGACTATCATATTAATTACCTAGAGAATATACTATTACCTGGATATCCCATTCATTCCATTTTACCACCATTATTTAGTTTAAGAATTAATTTCTATCCCACAACATTAAGGCCCCATTACACGCTACGCTATCGTTCACGATATCGTTGCAACGTCACCAGTTTGGTAACGTTGCAGTGATGGCGAAATGACATCGTAGCATGTGACACATATCAACGACAAGTTTGTTGATCGTGCAAGAATGGACTGGACCATAAATTTATCATTGGTCTCCCGCTGGGCAGCCAGCATCGGAGTGTGTGACAGCGGGAGACCAACGATGAACAACCACCCAGCACTGCACAGCAAGCGCTGGGAGCAGGTAACCAGGGTAAATATCGGGTAACTAAGCGCAGTGCTCTGCTTAGTTACCTGCTGTTTACGCTGGATACCAGCCTTCTTGCTGGTCCTGATCGCTGGTGAGTTTGCCTGTTTGACAGCTCACCAGCGATCAGATAACAACGTCCCAGAAACCCCGGCCACGTCGGATCGTTGGTTGGATCGCTGGGACATCATCGTGTGTAACGGGGCCTTTAGACACCTTTTCCGGGGTTTTCATTAATAATCAATTATCTGATAGCAAATATTCACAAGGTAACAAAAAGGGATCCAAATGACATGCTTAACAACTCCTTGTATTACGCTTTTCTGCAGAATAAACTTATGGCTGGGGCAACACAGGTCTTGCAACCAAAGATCGCTCTTAGCTACTGCTTCATTAGAGTAATGCAGGTGAATGCCACTGGTTCCAACTTGGAGACTTGCTTATTGCCGCTTACTGTGTGACCCCGTACCATTGAATGATGCTGCAATTTTTGGGCACACGACCTGTGTTGCAGCCATAATTGGATTGTATAGTATACCCAGCTGATACCAGATGATTTGAAGGTTCAAATCTGCAAGGAAAAAACAAGGTCAAATCGATCAATTAGCTAATATGTAGTCACATTTAATAAACGTTGGTTTAAACCTTATTTGCATAGGTAAATCAACCCACATTTCACCAATGTTTATGATATGGAAAAGGGGTGCAAAACTTAGCACAAAATCCTTGATAAACCACCCCTCATAGCCCCGTTGTTGCTCGCTGTGAACCTTCCCAGAGAGCAAGTTCTCATTTGTCATTGATCACATGTATTATGCAAAATTGTGTTTGTTAGCAGCACGTTCCCGTGTGAAAACAGAGATTTCATAGGGGAGATCATTCATAAAAAACTACGTAAATGCAATTAAAGGGAATTTATAAGCAGGTTTTTGCTATCTCATCATAATATAGGCAAAGAGATCCTGAATCCAACGATGTATCACTTAGATTACTGGGTGCAGCGGTTCTGACACAATCATGAGTTTTTAGATTTAGCAATGCAGCATAGCTAAGAAAGCTGCCCTGCACACACACAGGTGCAGAAGTTGCAACTGCACCTCGGCCCTGGAGCCCAGGGGGCCACAAAAGTCCATTTGGTCTATACAAAAAGGCTATTGCTATTAAAGATTTGCAATAACTGGGGACCCTGTTGGAGCTTTCGTATCAGGGCTCATGAGCTTCAAGTTACACCTCTGTATACAGGTCTATAGACTGTGAGCTTCTAATCACAGCAGGGGTTGTGCCTGAACTCTAGTTGACCCAGTCCAACAATTATAATCCCCTGAAGCTAAAACAAACATTGCAGGCAAACAACTGCACGCAGTGTGATAAGAGACAGATCGCTGAATTCTTTGTTAGGCCGGCTTCACACTGCGTTTTTGAGGCATCCGAGTGTATCCGTTTCAAAACGGATACACTTGGATCCAAAATCGGATCCCATGTATCCTTATGGGGCTCGGATCAGATCGGATGTGTGCCTTTTGCCATCCGATTTTGGCACCATCCGATCCTGTCCGATTTAAGCACGGACACAAAATCATAGCCTGCTGCGATTTTGTGTCGAGAATGACATCGGACCGAGCCGATCCAAGCCCCGATGACATGGGAGCCTATGGACATCAGACATCCGATGTCGGCTCCGTGGTCCCTGTCCTGCCTGCTCCTGCCTCCCTGCATCTTCCTCCCCTCCACTTCTCTATCCTATCCCCTGCTATTCTATGCTATCCCCCCGCTATTCTAACCTCTTCCCTGTCTTATTCCCTATCCTCTTCCCTATTCTATTCTCTCTGTTTGTTAAAAAAAAAATCCCTCCATGAGGATACATTGCCTTCCGGTGCCCCAGGGACTGTCACCATCTGTGCAGAAGGGCCTGTGGTGATGTCAGAGAGACGGTCAGCTGACGTGTCAGGTGACCGGCTCTGTGACATCATCACAGGTCCTTCAGCCACCAGATGCTGACTGTTGCATGAAGCCGCCGGAAGTAATTTATCCTCAGGGAGGATTTTTTTTATTTTTTACATACTGGAGGGGGAGGATAGAGGAGAGGGAGAGCAGAGATAGAAGAGGGACAGACAGGGACAGATAGAGAAGAAGCAGGGACAGACAGGGACAGGCAGGGAGAACAGGATCCACATGGATCCTGCATAGAATCGGATTGGATGGCTATTTGCCATCGATTGCAGGGATCAATGGCTGTCTGTGGGGATCCTGACAACACACGGATCCCCACGGACAGCCCAAAAACGCAATGTGAAGCCAGCCTTAACCGTTAGAGCATGCGGTCTTAGATTACATAGCAAAACCTTGCTGACAGATTCCTTGATCGACTTCCTATATTGTCGTTGTATTGAGCATTTTATCTGCCCGTGTAAAGGAGTCTTAAGTCTTTAGGGAGTCACGGCATTATTTTTGCTCTCTGCGTCTTGCTCCTTAGTAAACAAGCCTCGTTTGTCGGTGGGATGATGACCTGCAGGCTCTCTCCATGGCAGACAGAAGATTAAGGCTTGTGACTTGCTATGCTCGGAGGCGACTCGGTATAAATAGACCCTGCTGGGTATTTGCACCTGCTAAAACATATCTGTCTGGAAGTGCTGAGCGAAGGACGGGTCGTGCAACCCTCCCTGCAGATCACAGTGGCTGCTGACCTCTTGAGCGGGTAATGCCAAGGTGCCTTAACCCGCTGCTACTGAAAAGGATATAGTCGACCCACATGCATTGCAGCGGCAGCTTTACCTAACCCCTGTTTATTAGGGAAGAGTTACCAGCAGTGTTGAAAAACGCATTACCCCCCATAATGAACATAAAATAATAATCATTTTCTAAGATAAGAATACCCCTTTAATTAGGTCTCATTGCTCCCTATGGGAGATATAAGATATAAATATAAAAGTAATATTATGTTTTTCGATGCGGTGTCCTGGAGCTCAGCTGTGTTGAAACAAGCAGCAGGGGAACACTCTGGTATCGTGCATATACCAGTGTAAACCTCCAGGCAAACACTCCGACACATATCAGTGCATCACGGTGCAAAGTCCACGGCGCCACATTTTGGCAGCGGAGCCGAGGTCGTGCCCTCGAAGTCAGAGTATGAATCCATTTCTAGAATCTGCTCCTCCTGCTGAACAAGCATTGTGTGTGGTGAAAGTATCCGTCCTGCACCTGTCACTTGTTTTTGCTCTATACGTAACGGTTTTTACTAACTGTGGAAGGAGGGGATTGTTGGGGGGGGGGGGGATATGATGACATGAAGGACGGTGCTCACGCACATAGCCTATATTTGCTGACTGTGTAATCAATCCGGGTGGCTGTAACGGGTGACTGTAATGTACCTTTACATGCGGCAACATTTCTAGGGTGTCAACAGGTAACTTACTGGTTGCAGTGAATATGGGTGACATGGTTCTATCTTGTTGCTGTGTACAAATGGAATAATCCTCCATGATTTCACTGCAACTGTAAGTTACCGGGTGTGTGACCGTCTAGTAACACCGGTTAGCCGCCGGTAAAGGCTGGAACACCACCGGTATAGTCGCTACGTACATGTGGTGAAAAGGTGATAACCAATTCCTTTATTACCGGCCTATTTTCACACTGTTGTGTTTTTGCAAATTGGATTTGCAATGCCCGGCCTTCAATCTTGGGGAAACGGACCCGATTCCCTGCAATGATGCAACTGGATGCACCCGCACTGGTATTATCACTGATCCGGGCTCACGGAGCATACAGTTGCTTCCGGTTGTGTAGCTTGTTTTCCTGGATCCGGTTCCCAATGACAGTGTCTGCGTTCTGGGCATGCGCAGACCAAAAATCTGGATTTGGCGTCCAGATCCAGAGTCCACAGGATCTGGGTTACATAGAGCCTTATTTTCATTCCAGGTGGTAACGGTTTTTGACACGGAGACCAAAAACACAACATTATGCGTTTTTGGTCTCAGTGAAAAAAAACCATGACCACCGGATCAGGAGAAAAAGTACAAAACTGGCAGCACCCGCAAGTGCCTGCGTCCCCATTGAATCTCATACTATATGCGTCCCCATTGAAAGTCAATGGGACCTAAAATGGATGTGGCTGCATCCAGTTTAAGCAGGATACACATGGATGCCAAAAAACGGCCGTATGAAACCAGCCTACGGCTATGTGCGCACACTATTGGTGCGGAAATTTTCTGCAGCAAATCTGCATCCTTTGGCAGGAAAGTGCTCCAAAAACACAATATGGTGCAGATGTGTGCCATGAATTTTTCATAATAAGGTCAAGGCTGTCCTTCAGATTGCAGCAAGATTGACATGCTGCAGATTTGTGTTTGCAAGCAATCTGCAAGGAAAAAAATAAGCATCATGTGCACAACACTTCAGAATTGTCAGAAAGGCTGTTTCACATTCAGCGTTTCTCAGCATTTGTGCAGATTCAGCAGTTCTAATGGCTCACATGCGGAGACTGCGTTTGGCCTAACTCATTGTGTACTTGTGCGGCACTTACATTTTGCTGCGATATGGCCAATCTGGCACTTGCTAGCAGTGTTTTTTGACTCGCCGCAAGTGCGCACATGACCGCAAGTCCCATAGAATGAATTACCGTACACTAAACGCAGTCTTGCCGCAAGTGAGCCGTTAGGCGGCAGATGTGGAAAAAATGCTGCACCATCCGAGAATGCTGAGAAACGCTGATCTGAAAGCAGCCTTAGGCTCCATACTCACGGTCAGATGCAGCGTTTTGGACACAGTGTCTTACCGCTGTGTCCAAAATGCTGTGTTGTACAGTATCAGCATAGTGGATGGGATTTTAAGAAATCCCATGCCCACTATGCTTAACCCGACCGCAGAGTTCTTTTAGCTGCGGTGCGGGTTGCCGAAATGCCGCAGTCCGCTCCTCCTCGCATGTTCATTTAATGCTGCGGAGTCGGAAGCGGCTCCCATCAGGTGCACGGAGGGAGAAGCCGCCCTGCACCCGCCGCACATGGTGAGTACAGGGCGGCTGCGGCCTCCATGCGGCCACCCGCAGGTTCACTCAGGTCTGGAGGAGCCGCGTCCAGCACGCAGCTCCTGCGGACCGTGAGCACATACCCTAACTTTGCTGGCTTCAGGATAGGCTTGCAGATTTGCCACAAAACTGCACCAAATCTGCAGCGTGGGCATGTACCCTAAAGACCCGTTCGCACGCTGAGTTGGTGGTGCAGATCTTTGACTTACAAAATCTGTACCTAGTGTCAGAAATCCGCACCAAACACATGGCTGTCTGCACGGTGCCTTTTAATCTGCTGCGGAAATAGTGCTTTTTGACATTGACTTTTCTATGACTTTTTGTGGTCAAATCTGCATCGTATCGCCATGAAGAATTGATGCTGAAGATTTTTCTGCATTAAAATACGCAGCGTATCTGCAGAAAAAACAATGCACCATGCGGACAAGACTTCTCAAATCCCATAGAACACACTGCTGCACACTTATTGCGGATCTGCACCAAATACGTGATGAAATATGAATGGGCCATAAAAGATGCATTTTACTATTCCAGCGAAAGCTATAAAATTCCAGAAATCTCAATAATTGCCTTTTTTTCCTGGCTCATGTCTATTCTTGTAGTGTTTTTGCTGTGTGGTTTCACCATAGAGAGCAAGGTTCAAAAACTAACTGTTTTGGGTAAATTAACCTAACTTAAACGTGCTATAGACATAGGACACATTTAATCTGCGGCAAAAAAATGCAGCAAAACCTGCTTTTCGTCAGCAGCTTTTTTCTTTTACTGCTAACGGCCTCATCGATGCGGTTTTTCATTTGTCACTGGAAACGAGCGATCTTGTCTGGAAGGGTATCGTTCCGATATTGCATACGATTTCACGGGAGCGCGCATGTTTTTGGCACTTGTCCAAGATCGCATAGGAGATGTCACACAGGGAGATATCGGCAGGCAACGCAACTAGCTGTAGTCCTCAACTTTTGTGCGCTGGGTATGAGCAACCCAGGGACGAGCATTAACGTTGTAGTGAATAGGGGAACAAGATCGTAGTTGCTTGTCACACAGCACGATCAGGCACATCGCATATGCAATATCGTACAGTTGAAGGGCTTGCACAATCTTCTTGCAACATCGTACCTACGACTTTTTCGAGTCGCATTGCCCATTTACACGACACAACGCACGAATGATATCAACTGCAACCACCGTACCACGTGACTTTTTGGCGATGTTGCATTGCGATATCGTGATGTGTAAAGGTACCCTTATGGTACGTCACATGCGCAATCTCGGCTGCAATATGAGGCGATCTAACGTGCGCATGCACATTTTTCATGGTCGCCTCAGATCGCCGATGGCCGTGTTACACGCAATCTCACCCTGAAAGAAAGGCGATGTGTCGCCCTGGAAATCGCCACACCCACAGCGGAACCAATCCGGTGGAATTCCCTCACCGCTTCACACGATCCCAAAGGCAATGTGGGCGTACATGTTCAGCGCGGCAAAGAGATAGGCGTGCCGCAGTGGTTTACACCGCGCCCCATACGCGCTCATTGGACAACGCAACAGCGCTCCGATTAGTCAGCCTGCTCTGGGAGGCTGGCTAATACATGACGCTATTGCCATTGTGTTGTGCTGGATGGACAGCTCTTCAAATATGGCACAGTGTCAATTGACAGCCAAAGGGAACACAGTAGTCCACACCAATCAGTTCACACAGGGCGCGGACTACAGCACGCTGTGGCACGCCTACGGGAAAATCATAGGCGACGCTGATTCCATCACTATCGCCCTATCACACGCCACAACACGGAAATATCGCCTTCATGATTGAGGCCGATTTCAGAGCAGTGCTCATGAATCAGGTGACAGGCGATTTATCGCCGCGAAATTCCCCAAACACACGCCGCAACTGTGAGGCAGTTTTACGGCGATTGCTCCAGGGCGACATATCGCCTTTAGCATTTCCAAGCGAGATTGCGGCGTGTGAAGGTACCATTAGGGTACCGTTACACGTCGCAACATTGCATGCAATTTCACTTGCAATTTGCTGGTTGCAGTGAAATCATGGACACATTGTTACATTTGTACACCGCAACAAAATAGAACAATGTGTCCATGATTTCACTGCAACCAGCAAATTGCCAGTGAGATTGCATGCAATGTTGCGAAGTGTAACGGTACCCTTAGTTTAGTAGATCAGTGTTATAATCTTGGATGCATGTTTTACGCCATGCAGAATCTATATGACATATCTAAGCAATCTCCAGGCTCATGTACACATGGCTTTTACCATTCTGAAGCGTCTGGATCTGAACAATAATTGCTCGATGTAAACATAACACCGCGGACTCCTTGGGGAGCGTCTGTTTTCTTTTGTATGGAGGAGGAAGCACTCGCAGGCGGACACCTGGATATCTAGATGATTTTTCTCCCAGGTCCAGATTTCCTGCTTCCTCTCCCACCCTTCGATGGATGGGGGCTATCCTCATCAGTGTCTAACCAATAGAAACGTACGCTACCGACATACTATATACAGTGAGCAATCCTACCTGGAGTCATGTTTCAGAGAATGAGGTTATCTAGGAATAGATAAACATATCTGCCTTCTTCCAGAAACAGAAGTACACCTTTCCATGGATTATATCTGTTATTTCAGATCTGGCTCATTCAATTTCATGGCGCTGAGCTGCAATACCAAACACAACCTACGAGCGGATGTGATGCTGTTTATGGAAGAAATCAACCTTTCTAATCCTGTACCACCGCCATCTTCTATTTTTTATTTTTAACAGCCATCAGGTCTATCTCGAGCCATGATGACTTGATAGATGAATGTTCTGTAAGGAGATCGATATTGTGCAGCCTAGATGGATCCACCAGGGTCTTCTCCAATCCTAGATAGGTCCACCAGGGTCTTCTCCAATCCTAGATAGGTCCACCAGGGTCTTCTCCAATCCTAGATAGGTCCACCCGGGTCTTCTCCAATCCTAGATAGGTCCACCAGGGTCTTTTCCAAGCCTTGGTCGGTTCACCAGGGTCCTCTTCAAGTCTAGATAGGTCTGCCAGAGTCTTTTCCAAGCCTAGAGAGGTCCACCTGCATCTTTTCTGCCATTATCTCGTTGTTTCAAGCCATGGGGTTGCTGGTCTTCATCTTGTTCTTCCTATTCTTCCGACCATGATGTCTTATCCAGTGATTGCTCTCTTGGTATGTTGCGTCCAAAGCGGTCGTCGTAGCTTAGTGATCTTTGCTTCCAGTGACATGTCTGGCTTGATTTGTTGTAAAATAGATTTTTTTTCTTCTTCTTGCCAACCATGGTATTAATATCATCCTTCTCCAGCTCCACATTTCGAAGATGTTGATTCATCTTCAGTCTTGTTCCTTTATCGTCCAGGTTTCACTTCCATATGTTACTACAGAACAGACCAGACTATGTAAGAGCCGTGTCTTCATCACCAGTGAAATGTTCCTTGATCTGAAGACCTGTGTCTTCATTGTTGACTTACCCATAGCTATTCACCTAATGACTTCTGGTGTCATCACTGCATCTTGACTTATCACTGATCCGAGTAGGTTGAAAACAATCCTTTATGGAAGTCTATCCTTGTGGATTTGCCAGGTGCTACAAAAACATTTCACATTCTGCTCAGTGTCTATGTGAACACTAATGGTGGGTTTACACGCCGCGATATCGGCGTCCAACTCTGACCCAACTCCGACAAAAAGTCACGTGGGTCGCGAGTTGGAGCCGATATCGGGTGCGCGTTGTATTGTTTTAGCATCCAATGCGATGCTGGAACGATGCCAAAACGATATCGGAGTTGAATAGCAAAGCTATTCAACTCGCCGATATCGCAAGGCCGTTGTAGCAGCATCGCTGCGTGTGACAGCCCAACTCCGATGTCTACGCTCACGTCACCCATTCACTCCCATGTTAACTGGTCGTTCCTGGGTTGGTGGGCGTAGACATCGGAGGGACGTTGCATCCCGATATCGCGGCGTGTAAACAGGCGATGCGATGCAGGGAGAAACGTGCACTAAATGCGCGCTCCCGCGTCGTTGCCTCCGATATCGCCGCGATATCGGGACGTGTAACCCCACAAGTTTTTTGAGGAATCCTTGGAATAGAAATTGAGTGGAAACTCTCCAAATTCTCCTCATTAATGCTAAACTCATCAAAACGTTGGAGTTTCTGCTAGGTTTCCTCTTAAAAAACTCCAACAAAAAGACTCCATGTACACATAGCCTAAGTAGTATGCACAGAGAGTTTATTTGAGGAGTTAAAAAAAACAAACCAGTTTTTCAAGCAGAAACAGTTTTGAGGAAATGCTCCTTCTTGATAAGAGTTTTAGGAAGAACTTTTCTTTTCTTGAAGAAGTTTTTCAAGCATTTTTTATGAGGTTTTTTTCCTGAAATGTTCCCTGATTGGACAAAGCCTAGTGTGGAAAGGTTTCCTTCAGGATCCACTCCAATATTATGTCTTTGAAACGCTGGTGAAACCTTTCAGTTTTTCTAGGCGAAGCCACTCCAGGAGACAGTGGTTTTCCATAAATATAATTTGGAAGAGTTTCCCAAGAGTTTTTGAAGTAGGGAGGATTTATTAAAGGAATTCTGTCAGGTTATTTTTCAGTATGATACTAATATTACCCTTGAATTGTGTCTAGGCAGACCTTTTGAAAACATGTAAAATGATTATTGTACCCTTTGTAGCTTCCTTGCTATAAGCATTTTCAGACCCTGCAGGGAGCTGCGGCATTAGTCCTGTCCATTACTTTTAAGGATTAGTCCGGCTGCTGTAAAAGTGTTATTTAAATATCCACGCCTACCCAAGCTGGTGTTCTGTCCCTCCCCTCTGTGCTGGGAGGGGGGAGGAAGTATTGTGTCCTGCACTGTGTAAGAAATTTCTATCATATGAATATTTCCTGCAGACTTGTAATGTGTGTATCTGCTGAGCAAATGATCAAATGTTGTTATAATCACATAGAAATATCTCAGACTGCACACACTACACACATGCCTCAGATACATACAATGACATGAAGAGCTCAAAGCTTCACCTGTTGAGGAGGACCATAGGATCAAATACTTAACGTCAAGAAATAGGAGATTGAGAGAAAAGACCCATAAACTGTATTATTTCACCTTACATAAGCTTGTTTAAATCAAAAGATGTCTGTTATTTCCTGTTTCATCACACCATGCCCTGTAATGCAAGATGGCGACTGGATCAATGACTACATTCTGTTGTATAAGTTGCAAAGGTGGAGACTTTATCTATGACTACATCCTGTTATAAAAGCAAGTTCCGGGAGAAAGCTGAATTCTACAGAAGGACTAACCAATCACAGAGCGACACGTTGCTTGAAGACACCCAATTGAGACCACGCCCCCTGATGACCTCAAGGACCAACCCAACCTGATGCTCAATCCATTAACCAATGAATACATCTGGTTATTCCCATTCTAGGGCTAACTGAGCTCCCTTACAGAGTTTATATAAGTCTTTTTTCGGGTTGAATAAAAGGCACTTGGAGCTGTGCCATAGCCTGATCAAGGAGAACTTACATCTGACTGTGTGTGTCTGATGTCATTCTTTCTTGCATGCACTTGATCCATATCTATTAGGCTAGGAGCAGGCAACTAGTGAACATTTCAAACTGTTCAATCTAACACAGCTAGGCACACAGCTCCAGCCCCCTCCTTTCTCAGTTGTCTACAATGAGTCCCACAGCATAACAGATCACAGGCGGGCAGGACAATGTAGTGATGCATGAATATTCATTCCGTGGGGAGTGGGCAGCAGAGAGCTCACTGTGGTTGACAGATGAAATTAATCTTTTATTTTGATGTTCACAGAGAATAGGAGGAAAGCATAGATAATAGAAATACATGAATAAAGAGACCTTAGAGGAATTAGAAAATTATATGGATTTTTGACCTGACAGATTCCCTTTAAAGGTTCCTCTCCCAAAAACGTTTCAAAATAGCTCTACTCTTTGGTATGCTGAGCTGAGTTTTGTTCGTCTTCTAGAGTCTTTTTGAGCATAAACCCTCTCGTCTTCAAAAAACTCTTCCATTTCTACGGCAAATTTATTTTGCGGTTCATATAACGAGTTTTTCAACTTTTTCTTTCCTAAAGAAATATTCAAAAACTCCTGAAGGAACGAAAAGAAAACTTGTGCCACTTCTTTGAAGTGTCTTCTTATGGAAATGGCTCCAAACTAGGTCGTGTCCCAAAAGAAGGCTGCAAAAAAAAAAAAACTTGAAAAACTCTTCAAAACTGCTCAGAGGCAAAAGCTTCTAGAAAAACTCACGAAAGAAGTGTTTTATTAACCCTTTTTCAAAAGAAAACTTGTCTGTGATGGGTTCGAAAAAGAGACCTGTGCCCCACTCCCTAAGATTATGTGCGCGGTATGTCTATTTCAGGTGTGACTAACGTTGATTTTTTTTCAAGTATAAGGGTGCTTTCACATTAGTGTTCCCCTCCGCAGCGTTCTGCGGAGGGGAGCCGCAATGTGAGCGCAGCACCGCCAACCCCTATCTTTATAATGGGAGCACATGGTGCTGCGCTTGACTGTGCATGACCGTGCGCACCCATTCACTCCCATATGTGATATGTGAGCAGCGGATGCCTGCGCACAAATCACCCAATCTCGTCCGCACCAGAAATGCAACATGCACGCTAATGTGAAAGTAGTCTAAGAAACTTCAGGAAATGCCAGGGCTATGTTTTTATCCTGAGGCATCTTTTATAGCATTTTTGGCCCTTTCCTGGGCACTTTTTGATCCCCATTGGTTTTTCGCTTTATTTTACCTTTTTTAACATGGTTTTGGCAGGCATCTTTTTAATAATGTTTCTGGACTTCTTTATTTTAACTGCATTCAACAATGCAGAAACCGCTAGTTGTTTTTCAAGTAAAACCACTAGCAAAACGCTCAAAAAGACCCCTCCGGCATCTTTAAAGCCTTACTTTTGACCTCTAGTATTAACTGTAGCCCATCTTCACTGATTTTAACATATGAACAGCAGGTTATCTTCGCATGGAAATTTTGATTGTTTTCAGTGTTTAGAGATGTTTTTCGGAGTGGAATACACCTGAAAACGATATTGAGTTTGAAGTTGACTGCTGATAAAAAAAACATTTAAATAAATAAGAAAAATGTATATCCCCCCCACTCGCTCTTCCCCCTACCCAACCTAACCATCACTGTAAACGACTGCACACTCTCACCCGTCCCCCAAGCCAAATGCCTCTGGGTAATCCTCGACTCTTCCCTCTCCTTCAAGCCCCACGTCCAAGCCCTCGCCACCAGCCTGCCGTCTCCAACTTAAAAACATTACCCGAATCTGCTCCTTCCTAGGCCATGACACTGCCAAAACACTTATCCACGCCCTCATCATTTCCCGCCTCGACTACTGCAACCTCCTGCTCACTGGCCTCCCTGCTACCTCCCTTGCACCCCTCCGTACCATCCTCAACTACGCTGCCCGACTCATCCACCAGTCGCTCCGCCACTCCCCCATCTCCCCCCTCTACCAGGCCTTTCACTGGCTCCCCACCCCCCAACGAACTCAGTTCAAAACCCGAACTCTGACATACAAAGCCATCCACAACCTGTCCCCTCCATACATTTCCGACATGGTCCCCGATACCACCCCTCACGCAATCTGCGCTCCTCTCAAGAGCTCCTCCTTCACTCCCCTCTCATCTCCTCTTCACACAACCGCGTGCAGGATTTCTCCCGTGCATCCGCCATACTCTGGAACTCTCTCCCCCACAACATCAGACACTCCCCGTCCCTGGGAATCTTCAAGAAAAACCTGAAGACCCCCCTCTTCCTCCAGACCTTCAGCCCACACTGATACACACCCCGCTGCACCACCTCACCCTCACCCATCCCCTCCTACTGTCTCCCCACCACCCCCTATAGACTGTGAGCCTTCGCGGACAGGATCCTCGCCCTACTGTGCCTGTTTGATTAACTGTCATCACTTTTATGTAACTGTTCTCGTCCTTGTTCTACCCCCACCCATGTAAAGCGCCATGGATCAATGGCGCTATATAAATCTATAATAATAATAATATATGCTCACTCAAAAAGTGTGACTGTAGCCCGACTCCATTTTTTTAGGATTGAGATTCTCTACTCCGGCCTCTTTCTAATCCTGCGGTTTGACACACAATGGAAGTCTAAATTCTGCAGCTTCAAACAGCAAGAAAAAAAAGCACTAAAAAAAAGGAGGTTTTCAAGGACAATACAAACCACAAAGAGGAAGTGAAAGGAGTTTCTCCCTCAGTGAATACTCAATGTAATCAAGAAAGAAAAGGCGGCATTTATATGCGATGTGACAGGAGAACTGGAGCGGCGCGGCCTGCAACCTCCTCACAGCGTTCTGCTCTTTTCTGATCTTCTCACAGGTAAACGTCAGGGATAATCAGTGATTTTTACATCGTAAAAGTTGGGAGAAAGCTTTTTATGTTGTATAATGGCGTGAGAAAATAAAACGCAGCCCCCAGAATGTGTGATGTAAAGGAAAATACTCCACAATCACAATTACTTTGTATTTAGTGGGTTTTGGATCTTAGGTCAGACTTTAAATAAGACCTGTCATTCGCTATAAATATTATTTTTTACCTGGTGTAAATGACGCTGTTGTCCTGAATCTGACAATGCTTTTCTTTTGTTTCTGCGCCTCTCCATTCCCGAGATATGACCACTTCTTCCATGTATGCAATTTTAAATCTTGTTAACCAAGTGGGCGTGGTGCTAAAAGTTGGCCAGAGAAGAGCTGAAGACCACGCCCATTTGACTTACAAGGCTAGATTTAAGCCCACGTTAGGCCTCATTCACACATCCGTGCCTCTGGCACGTGTGCGGTCCGTGCCGACACATGCCAGAGGCACGGACATCGGGAACACATGTTCCCCTATGGTCCTGTGCACACTCCCGTTTTTCGGCACGGACCGTGTCGCCCTGTGAAGCACATGCCATGGAGACATGTCCGTTTTTTTGTGGACACACGGACCGCTTTTGCCATGAAACGTCCATGCACACAGATGTCATCCGTGTGACATCTATGTGCACAGACCACGGACAAAAGATACAAGGCTAAAAATAAAGAATTTTATACTCGCTCCAGCGCTGACAGCTCCTCTTTCTTCCGGTGCCGCTCATTAGGCTCATGAATATTCACTTCACTGAGCCTGACAGCGGCCTGGAAGTGAGACGAGCAGCGGCGCTGGAGAGAGGTGAGTATGTAGTGACAGGCTGACCGTGTGCTATCCGTGGATCCACGGATAGCACCCATCGTGTCACACATCCGTGACACATTGGTCTACACCCTACCCCCAAACGGCCTTGCTTCACATGTCCGTGGTGACACGGATGTGTGAAAGAGGCCTTACACATAGTGATGTTCCAGCGATCGCACCAACGATCCGACCTGGGACATCTCTATGTGATCACTGGTGAGATGCCACACAGGCAGACTTACCAGCGATCACCCAGCGATGCGCCCGACTCCCGAGGGTCGTTGGGATCATTCAGGGTCACTGCCCTTGTCACACACAACGATGCAGCCTGGCCAGCGGAAGATCGCCGATCTAAAAATGGTCCAGGCCATTCGTTACCGATCAGCGATCTCCCAGTGGGGGGCCGATCGCTGGTGCGTGTCACACATAGCGATATTGTTGGTGAGGTCGCTGCTACTTACCAAAACCTGTGACGTTGCGGCGATATCGTTAATGAAATCGCTGTGTGTAACAGGGCCTTTATACACAGCCATATTTCAGGACCGGAGAGGCACAGGAACAAAAGAAATACAGCATCGGATTCAAGAGAACAGCGGCATTTAACCAAAGTTAAAAAGAGATGTTCATGGCCATTTATGCCAAAAATGGACTGTCTCTTCTTTTTAGTCTTAAAGCTAACCCCACATTTAGATAATCGCAGTAGGTGCAACTTTAAAAAATCCCATGTAACCAAAGGGAGATTTATTTTGTCCATATCCGATACTTGCCAAATCTCCTGCAACATCCGGGAGGCTCCAGTAGAAAGGGGAGACGAATTGCCAAGTTCCTTGTGTGCTGCTAAAGCCTCCCAAAGAACAACACATCCAGAAGGTTTCTCCTGTGTGGTGCATTGATGCCTAACATCACATGAAGACCTGACATCAACGCTAGCGTTCTGGCAGCAGATGACGGGGAGCAGGTGTAAAATGCACCAGGAACTTTAAGCATTTCCTATACTGGTTTTGGTTTTACACTTTTTTTTCTCATGTTCTTTATGACCTATAAGGGCTTGTGCCCACGCTGTGGATTTTGGTGTGGAAAAGATGCAGATTTGTGTAAAATCTAAAGGCCACGTCAGACCCTTTAAACATAGCAAACTCTATGGGAATTCTGAAGTGTGGTGTCCATGCTGTGTTTTTTTTCCACTGCAGAAATGGTGAAGGCGGAAAAATCTGCAGCATGTCATAGACTCGATTATAATGTGTGAAAAATTGAGAAAAAAAGGCATTTTTTTAATGTAAAATTGGTGCATTTTGCACCAAATCTGCATGCTTTATACAATGCTCCAAAATAATTTCTGGGTACCAGAAATTCCCTCTCTCTCTACCAAAAATGCACTAAGATAAGCAAAAACACACTGCTGATTTTGCTCCTTTTTTTGACACAGGGTTCGGATTTGGAGCATAAAATTCTGCAACCAAATACTCTGTGTGGGCACATAGCCTAAGGCCTAGTTCACAAAGTGTGTTTTTGCAGCAGATTTGCCTTGGTTTTATACTAGCCCTTTCCTGCATTTTTGCTTAACATCAAAACCTATGTGATTTCTGGAAAAAGCTGTCCACACACATTGTTTTTTTTTTTGATGCAGAAAGTGGAAACATCATTGGTTTTGCTGCATTTTTGAAAGAATGAGCATGACAATTCTTTTCTGCGTTTTTGCAATAGTTTCTATTGCAAAAACGCAGCAACTAAATCTGCAGCAACTCCGAGGCAAAAATGCAGCAAACCTCCTGCCAAGAAGAAATGCAACCCCTAGGATTTACTGCTTTTTAGCAGTACAATACAAATAAAACAACAACTTAGCCTAAGGGCCGCTTTACACGTCGCGATATCGTTCCGATATTGCATACGATCTCAAGGGAGCGTGCACGTTTTTGGCACTTGTCCAAGATCGCATAGTAGATGTCACACAGGGAGATATCGGCAGGCAACGCAACTACGATGGTGTACGCCCCTTGCCCACACTGTGTCTGAGCAACCCAGGGAACGACCATTTAACATTGTAGTGAATAGGGGAAGTTGGGCTCCAAATCGTAGTTGCGCTGTCACACAGCACGATCCTGCCACATCGCATATACAATATCGTGCGGTTGAAGAGCCTGCACAATCTCAAAACGATATCGGAGTTAGGTAGTTTTTGCGTCGCATTGCCCATTTACACGACACAATGCAGGAACGATAACAACTGCAACGACCGTACCACGTGACTTTTTATCGTAGTTGTGTTGCGATATCGTGTAAAGCGGCCATAAGGGTACGTGAAGCAGGTCAGGTTTCTTTGAAAACCTGAAGCGGTTAAGGCCTCTTTCACACATCCGTGTAACCACGGACGTGTGAAACAAGGCCGTTTGGGGGCGGGGCGTGCACACATGTGTCACGGACGTGTGACACAATGTGTGCTATCCGTGGGGCTGTGGAAAGCACACGGACAGCCTGTCACCCGCATACTTACCTCCCTCCAGCGCCGCTGCTCCTCTCTCTTCCGGTCCGCTCTTGGGCTCAGTGAAGTGAATATTCATGAGCCCTAATGAGCGGCACCGGAAGTGAGAGGAGCAGACACCATTGGAGGGAGGTGAGTATAAAATTACTTATTTTCAGGCTTTTTGGTTTTGACCGTGGTCCGTGCACATGGATGTCACAGTGTGAACATCCGTGTGCAGAACGTTTTGACAAAAAAGCAATTCGTGGCTCCACAGAAAAACGGACAAGTCGCCGTGTGGAGCACACGGACACGCATGTGCTCCACACGGAGACATGGTCCGTGCGGAAACACAGACGTGTGCATGGGTCCATAAGGGATCGCGTGTCCCCGTATGTCCTTGTCAGGAGAGGGTAAAAAAAGTCTTTTACTTCAGTATTTGTAACCAAAACCAGCAGTGGGTGATAAATACAGAAGTGGTGATGTGTTGATATTAGACTTTTCCTCTGATTGTTCCACTCCTGGTTTTGGCTACAAATTCTGAGGTAAAAAACTCACCAAATACTCAACATGTGCACATGGCCTAAGACACAATTGACTTGAGATTTAGGCCATGTGCACACATTAAGTATTTGGTGTTTTTTTTACCTCAGAATTTGTAAGGCTGGTTTCACACTGCAGTTTTTATCCTGATCAGGTTCCATCCAATTGGTGTGCCAAAACCAGGAGTGTCTCCAAAAAGCCGCGGGAGACCGCAGCCGCCCTGTACTCACCGTATGCGGCGGGTGTAGGGCGGCTTCTCCCTGCAGTCTCTCTGTAGCAGCCGCTTCAGACTCCGCAGCATGAAATAAACATGCTGCGTAGGAGCGGAATGCCGGCAACCCGCACCGCAGCTCCAAACACGCTGTGGGCGGGTTAAGCATAGTGAGGATGGGACTTCTTGAAATCCCATCCACTGTGCTTGTACTGTACTACGCAGCGGCAAGACGATGCGTTCAAAACGCTGCGTATACTGATCGTGTGCACGCACCCTTAGGCCATGTGCACACATTGAGTATGTGGTGAGTTTTTTACCTCAGGATGTTTAGCCAAAACCAGCAGTGGATGATAAATACAGAAGTGGTGACGTGTTTCTATTATACTTTTCCACTGATTGTTCCACTCCTGGTTTTACCTTACAAATACTGACATAAAAACTCACCAAATACTGAATGTGTGCATGTGGCCTAACTCTTAGGTCAATTGTGTCTTAAGGGGAATTTACACGTAGCGACGCATCAGCGATCCCCACAACGATCCTGCCTGACCGGGATCGCTGGTGCGTCGCTACATGGTCGGTGATGAGATGTCAGACAGGCAGATCTCACTAGCGATCACCCAGCGATGCGCTGACACCCGACGGTTGTTGGGATTAGTTGGGGTCTCGGGTGCAGAATGGGGATCGATGGTAAGTCTGCGTGTCACACACAGTGATGCAGAATGGCCAGCGGTCGATCAAAAAATGGCCCGGGCCATTCAATAAACATCAGCAATCTCCCAGCGGGGGGCTGATTGCTGCTAAGTGTCACACGCAGCGAGATCGCCGGCGAGGTCGCTGCTACGTCACAAAATCAGTGACGTAGCAGCGATCTCGTTAGCGATCTCGCTACGTGTAAACCACCCTTTAGTCCACGTGCACATGTTGAGAATTTGGTGCGTTTTTTACCTCAGAATTTGTAAGATAAAGCCAGGAGCGCAACAATACTGAGACAAAAAAACCTCACCAAATACTCAACGTGTGCACGTGGCCTTATCCTACACAATTCCTAACTGTGTGTGAGTAACTAGAACTGATCAAGGTAAGGCGGCCGTCACACGCACAGATATCTTGCCCGATATCGTTTAAGCGATCTCCTTTTTGATCGCTTAAGCGATATCGGGCAAGAAATCGTTGCATGTAATCAAGCGATTTACGATTTGAAATCGCTAGATCGTGACATCGCAGATCTGAGCTCCGGTTCTCAGATCTAGCGATGAACGATTTCAGGATCTGCTTCATCGTGGTGTATAACACCACGATGAACGATCTCCCAGCGGCAGAGCCTATGCTGGGAGATGGTAACTATGATACACGTCGGGTAACTAAGCGACGCGTGGCGCCTAGTTACCCGATGTGTACCATAGTTACCAGTGAGATCGCGGATCCACATCGCTGGTGAGTCCTGTCTGTGTGACATCTCACCAGCGATGTGAGCGATATTGTAAGCGATTGCGCGTGCACGTGATCGCTTACAATATCGCTAGAGATATCTGTGCGTGTGACGGCCGCCTTAAGGGCGGACACAGGATATTGATGGGAACTGGGTTTCCCTTTGCATTTGTAATTGTAAAAATAAATCATTATCACTTTTATTTCTGAAAGCTTCTGATGTGCAGCATTTTTTGACACACCTGCTTAAGACTTTTGCACAGTACTGTATATACTGTATATACATGCCTACATTGTGCAGATTTCCATAGAATAATGGATCTTACACCGTCGCGGAGAGAAATGTGACATAAATCCAGGCTAAGCACTGGACTGTGCCCGTGTCCCCTGAGCTGAGGCTTCCTGTGTATTGTCACTGACTGTGTGCCTGACTGGAATACACATTGACAGCGCTGACAGACTAATTCCCAGCCTCCAATCTCACCTCCGGGAGACGAAAATGTACTGATAGCGAAAGGCGAAATGCAAAGACGCGACGTCTTATTTATTTCTATCTACCTCTGCCGTGTTCGTCGGGAATCTTTGCGACTTGATAAATATGGATGAGGGGGGATGAAAGGACGGGAGGGGACATGCCTTGGCTTTGTTTAGCTGCACATTTTACAGTTCTGTAAATTCTGTGTGATCTGGTGGTAGCGAATGTATAGAAAGCTTTACAAATCTTCAGTAAAATCTACACGAGGGGGAAGAGCAGAGTACAGACATTTTGTATGCCATTGTGGCCCCATTATGGAATGTCTCAGGCTCCTTTCACATCGGCGGTATTGCAATTTCGCAGTAGATCTGCCGCATAATGGCCAACTTGCAGCACCGACTCGGCTAGCCCCATTCATTCTCTGTGGTGCGGCAAGTGCGGTATTGCTGAATCCGGCAGATCTGACACTTGCGGCTGTGCAAAAAAAAACGCTGCTGCAAGCGTTGCATGTGCCGGATTCGGCAATACCGCACGTGCCGTACCCGACTGCAAGCCCCATAGAGAATTATCATTATTTATTTATAATAGCGCCATTAGATTCCATGGCGCTTTACATATGAAAAGGGTAGACGAGGACAAGTACAATATGCATGGACAGTCAAGTTGTACAGGTACGGGAGGGGAGAGGACCCTGTCCGCGAGGGTTCACAGTCTACAAGGTACGGATGGGGATACAATAGAAGGGGGTAGTGTCGATCGTGAGATGGTGCGATGGAGCGGGTCTCATTGTAGGTTGTAGGCTTGTAGGAAGAGGTGGGTCTTCAGGTTTCTTTTGAAGGTTCCCAGGGTGGGAGAATGTCTGATGTGTTGGGGAGGGAATTCCAGAGTATAGCGGATGCACAGTAGAACTCTTGCATGTGGTAGTGAGAGGAGGAAATTAGAGGGGAGTAGAGATGGAGCTCTTGGGAGGATCCCAGGTTACGTGAGGGTAGGTATTGGGAGACCATGTCAGAAATATATGGAAGTGACCATGTCATGGTTAGGATTTTGAAGCGGGATCTCTGAGAAGTGGGGAGCTAGTGAAGGGCTTGGCAGAGGGGAGAGATTGGGGAGTAGCGGGGAGACAGGTGAATTAGTCAGGCAGCGGAGTGTAGGATAGATTGGAGAGGTGCGAAGAAGGTAGCGGGGAGGCCGGTTAGCAGGAGGTTGCAGTAGTTGAGGTGGGAGATGATGAGAGCGTGAACAAGTGTTTTAGCAGTGACATGGTCAAGAAAAGTGCAGATCCGGGAAATGGTTTTGAGCTGGAGTCAGCAGGAGGTGGCGAGGGCCTGGATGTGGGGCTTGAAGGAGAGGGAGGAGTCGAGGATTACCCCAAGGCACTTGGCGCGGGGGACTGGGGAGAGAGAGCAGTCGTTGACATTGATGGATAGGTCTGATAGAGGGGGGAGAGCAACTTGGGGGGAAGACGATGAACTCAGTTTTGTCCATGTTCAGATTGAGAAAGGGAGCAGAGAAAGAGGAGGATATTTTGGACAGGCATTGTGGAATTTTTGATAGTAGGGAAGAGATGTCAGGCCCAGATAGATAGATCTGGGTGTCGTCGGCGTAGAGATGATAATGAATTGACCTAGGCCGAGGGTGTTGATGGAGAAGAGTAGGGGTCCCAGAACCGAGCTTTGGGGGACACTAACAGATAATAATAATAAATCTTTATTTATATAGCACCAACATATTCCGCAGCACTTTACAATATACTGGTTCGTATACGAAAAATGCACAATACAATAAGACATTACAGTAGAGAAAAAATACAGTACAATAATTAGATACAATACAATAAGCATAGATCAGGGGCGGAACTACCATGGTGCAGCTGGTGCAGCTGCACCAGGGCCCCGGCCAGCTAGGGGCCCCTGAAGGCTCCAGCGGCGGGTCCGTTCCGCTCCCTGACAGGTCGGTGGTAGTGGCCGCAAAGGGAGAAGAAATGGAGGCGGATTCAATATGAGTGAGTCCTGGGGGGGGGGGGGGGGGTCCGGAGGGCCCCCCCTCTCCTGTCAGGAATCACCGCCGCCTCGCCGCCGGGCCCCGCCCCCTGAGCTCTCTCCTCAGATGCAGGGGGTGTCGGAGCAGCCGGCAGTGTCCCAGCCCAGGATTTATTGAATAAACTGCTGGGACACTGCCTGCATTGATTCCCCTGCGTGTTGGCACTTCCGGGATCAGTGAGTGAGCTCAGCTTGGATAGAGCAGCTGAGCTCCTCCTGACCCGGAAGCGCTGATACTGCAGAGGTGCCGGCTGCATGAAGACTGTCTGGGAGCAGGAGCAGGACAAGGTAAGCGCCAATGAGCCGAAGAGAGCAGGGGTGGGGGGAACAGGGGCCACAAGAGGGACGAAGCAGGGTGAATGGGGGGCACAAGGGGAGAAGCAGGGTGAATAGGGGCACAAGAGGGATGAAGCAGGGTGAATGGGGGGGCACAAGGGGGAAAGCAGGGTGAATGGGGGGGCACAAGGGGAGAAGCAGGGTGAATGGGGGGGCACAAGGGGAGAAGCAGGGTGAATGGGGGGGCACAAGGGGAGAAGCAGGGTGAATGGGGGCACAAGAGGGATGAAGCAGGGTGAATGGGGGGCACAAGGGGAGAAGCAGGGTGAATGGGGGGGCACAAGGGGAGAAGCAGGGTGAATGGGGGGCACAAGAGGGACGAAGCAGGCAGTATAGGGGGGTCACAAGAGGGGAGAAACAGGGAGAATGGGGGGCACAAGAGGAGAGAAGCAGGGTAAATGGGGGGGGGGGCACAAGTCTGAGTCCCTTCCTGTAAGTCCTGCATGCATATCTGTACCGTATGTCCCTGGCTGAGTGTGCATGTGTGTGCATGCCTGGCTGAGTGTGCATGTGTGTGCGTGCCTGGCTGAGTGTGCATGTGTGTGCGTGCCTGGCTGAGTGTGCATGTGTGTGCATGCCTGGCTGAGTGTGCATGTGTGTGCGTGCCTGGCTGAGTGTGCATGTGTGTGCGTGCCTGGCTGAGTGTGTGCGTGTGTGGGGGGGGGGCCCCGAAAAATTTCTTGCACCGGGGCCCACTACAGTCTGGGTCCACCCCTGGCATAGATATCATGTGAAAAATACAATACAATAAATAAAGCAAAAAAAATAAAGGTGACCCTGCTCAAAAGAGCTTACAATCTACAACGGGATAGGTGTTACACAAAGTAGAGAGGCTTAGTACACCGATGGTCCAGGCATCTTGAGGAAATGGGGGATAGAAATAAAGTTAGCTGAATGGTCATCAGACAATCTGTGTAGACCTTTTGGGTTAGGTGGAGTTTGAAGAAGAGTAATGTCGAGAGAGATATTGAATGGGCTATATACAGTACAAAGGACTTCTATTAGGGAGCATGATAGGACGCCTTAAAAAGATGTTTTTTAGGGAGCGTCTGAAGCCATGCAAGTTGTGGATAGTTCTAATTTCTTGGGGTAGAGCATTCCAGAGAATTGGTACAGCTCGGGGAAATCTTGGAGCCGGGAGTGGGAGGATCGGATTAGTGCAGATGTTAGTCGAAGGTCATTTGTAGAACGTAGAGAACGGGTGGGGTGATAGACAGAGATGAGGGAGGAGATGTAGGGAGGTGCTGCACTGTGAAGAGCTTTGTGGGTGAGAACAAACAATTTGAATTTGATCCTGCAGTGTATAGCCAGCCAGTGCAATGACTGGAACAGAGCAGAGGCATGTGAGTAACGATTGGCCAGATGGGTGATCCTGGCTGCTGCATTAAGGATGGACTGTAGAGGGGAAAGTTAAGAGAGGAAGAGGTCAATTAATATAGAGTTGTAATAGTCAAGGCGGGAATAGATGAGGGCCACGGTGAGGGTTTTCGTTATTTCTTTGGTGAGAAAGGGGCGGACTCTAGAGATGTTCTTTAGGTGCAAGCGACAAGAGCGGACGAGAGATTGTGTATGGGAGGTGAAGGAGAGATCCGTGTCAAACATAACGCCCAGATAGCGAGCCTGCTGCCTAGGCGTTATCGTGGTGTCGCACACTGAGAGAGAGATGTCAACTTTAGGGAGGTTAGTGGAGGGCGGGAGCAGAAGAAGTTCAGTTTTGGAAAGGTTGAGTTTCAAATAGAGAGCCGACATGATGTTGGAAACTGCAGCTAGACAGTCATTGGTGTTCTGTAATACAGCAGGGGTAAGGTCAGAGGCTGAAGTGTATAATTGTGAGTCATCAGCATAGAGATGGTTCTGGAAGCCAAATCTGCTGATGGTCTGTCCAATTGGGGCCGTGTAGAGAGAGAAGAGAAGAGGTCCAAGGACTGAACCCTGAGGGACCCCAATAGTGAGAGGAAGAGGGGAAGAAGTGGAGCCAGCGAAAGATGCACTGAAAGAGCGGCGGTCAGAAAGATAGGAAGAGAACCAGGAGAGAGTGGTGTCCTTTATGCCAATGGAGTGCAGCATGGAGAGTAGGAGATGCTGACCAACTGTCAAATTATAAGGAAATATTGAAAACCTGGACTGTATTTCCAGTCCAGAATATGCCCAACCCCTCAAAACACTTTCTGTGGTTTGCGGCGGGATTTTAAAACACAAATTTGTCCCCATGCAGGAACGAGCGTCGATCGACTTGGTAAATCATCGGTGATCGCTCATTATGGGCAGATTTACCTACATAAAGGGTATAATAAAATAACAATTAGTGATGAGCGAATAGTGAAATAAAGAGAATTTTGTTTACGTACCGTAAATTCTTTTTTCTTTAATCATCAATGGGAGACCCAGACAATGGGGTTTAGGGCTCCGCCCTCCGGAGGTCACACTAGGTACTACAAGTTTGTAGACACCGCCTCCTCCGCTTATAAACCCCCACCGTAGGGAACATCCTCAGTTTAGTCCATAAGCTGCGAGGAGAAAAATGAACCACACCCGAAACATCGGGAAGAATACCGTGCACAGACGGTTTGAACAACCCGGAAAAACACTGTCTCAACAGAGAACAGATCAAATGCAAACATGCAACGGAACAACTGGGTGGGTGCTGGGTCTCCCATTGATGATTAAAGAAAAAAGAATTTACGGTACGTAAACAAAATTCTCTTTTTTCTGGTCATCATAATGGGAGACCCAGACAATGGGGATGTCCTAAAGCAATACCCCAGGGCGGGAAGAGTTCCTCAACAAGACGGATAATACACGGTCCCCCTTAAAGGTGGGCAACCGCCGCCTGGAGGACCCGCCTGCCCAAACTTGCGTCCGCAGAGGCATGGGCATGCACCATATAGTGCTTTGAGAAAGTGTGCAGGCTGGACCAGGTGGCCGCCTGACACACCTGTAGAGCAGATGCTCGATGTCGCAAGGCCCATGAGGCACCTACAGCTCTAGTAGAGTGTGCCTTCAAACCCACCGGGAGAGGCAAACCAGAAGACCGGTATGCCTCCTGAATGGGAGCCTTGATCCATCTGGCCAAGGTCGACTTCGAAGCCGCGGACCCCTTACAGCGACCCATCGTGAGGACAAATAAGGAATCCGAACTCCTAAAGGAGGCGGTCCTGGACACATAAATGCGTACAGCTCTCACGAGATCCAGAGTATGGAGGTCGCGCTCAACCTGATGAACGGGAGCGGGGCAAAACGATGGGAGAACAATCTCCTGGTTTAGGTGGAAAGTTGAAACCACCTTCGGCAAGAATTCAGGCCGCGGGCGCAACACCACCTTGTCTTGGTGAACCACCAGAAAGGGTGACTTGCATGAAAGTGCAGCCAATTCTGAGACCCTTCTCAGAGACGTAATTGCCACAGAAAAACCACCTTCTGGGACAGACGAGAGAGAGAGATGTCTCTCAGTGGCTCAAACGGCGGTTTCTGCAGTGCCGCCAGGACCATGTTGAGGTCCCAAGGGTCCAGAGGTCGTCTGTAAGGCGGAACCACCCGAGACACCCCCTGCAGAAATTGACAAACCTTCGGGAGGAGCGCCAAGCGCCTGTCAAACAGCACTGAAAGTGCTGATACTTGACCTTTCAGCGAGCCAAGGGATAATCCCAACTCCAAACCCGACTGTAGGCCAACAATGTCGGGATGGACAAGGGCCACGGTGAGCGTCCACCAGAGGCACACCAGGAGAAAAAGATTTTCCACGTTCTGTGGTATATCTTCCTGGAGACAGGTTTCCTTGCCCGATTCATCGTGGCAACCACCGTAGGAGAGAAGCCCCTGGATGTCAGCAACCAGGCCTCAAGAGCCATGCAGTCAATCTGAGGGCCCTGGAATTGAGGTGGAAGAATGGGCCTTGCGCGAGTAGATCTGCGCGTTCTGGAAGAGCCCACCGGTGTCCGCCTGACAGTTGCCAGAGGTCCGGGTACCAGGACCTCCGGGGCCAATCTGGAGCCACTAGAATGGCTACTCTGCATTCTGTCCTGATTTTCCACAGAACCCTGGGAATCAGAGCCAGAGGCGGGAACACATATGGCAGCTGGAAGCTGGACCAACTCAGGATCAGGGCATCCGCCCCCAGAGACTGAGGATCCCACGATCGTGCCATGTATTGGGGTACCTGATGATTCAGCCGTGAGGCCATCAGATCCACGTCCGGAGTGCCCCATTTGCTGCAGATGTCCCGGAAGACGTCTGGATGCAGGGACCACTCTCCGGCGTCCATCCCCTGTCGGCTCAGGTAGTCGGCCTCCCAGTTCTCGACCCCTGGGATGTGAACTGCGGAGATCAGGCAGCCGTTTTCCTCCACCCAGGCTAGAATGCGGTGGACTTCGGCGAGGGCCTGAGCACTTCTGGTCCCTCCCTGATGATTTATGTAGGCGACGGCCGTCGCATTGTCGGACTGAACCCGAATGGGTTGTCCTGACAGGAATTTCTGAAACGCCAGGAGCGCCAGATAGACCGCCTTGATCTCCAGCACGTTGATCTGCAATGCCGACTCCGACTGAGTCCAGAGGCCTTGAGCCCTGTGGTGCAAGAACACCGCACCCCAGCCTTTCAGACTGGCGTCGGTGGTCACCACTAACCATGACGGTTTTAGAAAGGACCGGCCCCGTGACAGATGATGTGGCTGGAGCCACCACTGTAGGGAGTCCCTGGTCGATTGTGACAGCGTCACCAGCCGATTCAGAGAAATCGTCCTTTTGTCCCATCGGCGAAGAATCTCCAACTGGAGAGGACGGAGGCGAAACTGTGCGAAAGGCACCGCCTCTATCGCCGCTACCATGCGTCCCACCAGCTTCATCAACCCCCGTAGGGAAGATTGTGGTGACAGGAGAACATTCTGCACTCCTGATTGGATCGCAAGCTGTTTGGCTTGAGGTAGGGACACCAGGGCTGAGTCCGTGTGGAAGTCCATGCCCAGATATGTCAAAGACTGGGTCGGAATCAGGGTCGACTTTGGAATGTTGAGAAGCCACCCGAACTGTTCCAGAGACTTCATGGTCACCTCCAGGCTCACCCGACAAAGGTCTTCCGATGGCGCCCTGACCAGCAGGTCGTCCAAATAGGGAATGACGGCGTGTCCCTGCACATGCAGGAGAGCCATCATTGAGGCCATCACCTTGGTGAACACTCGCGGTGCCGAGGCTAGCCCGAATGGCAGTGCCACAAATTGGAAGTGTTCTTCCCCCACTGCGAATCTCAACCAGCGCTGATGAGCCGGTGCAATGGGCACGTGAAGGTAGGCGTCTCGGATATCTATGGACGCCAGGAAGTCTCCCTGTGACACAGCCGCGATCACGGAGCGCAGGGATTCCATACGAAACTTCCGAACCAACACGTGGCGGTTGAACAACTTGAGGTCCAGAACCGGACGAAAAGAGCCGTCCTTCTTTGGGACGATAAAGAGGTTGGAGTAAAAACCCCTGAACCTCTCTCCCGTGGGTACTGGGACCACCACTCCGTCTCTGCGGAGTCCCTCCAACACCAGATGAAAAGCCTGAGCTTTGTCTAGGGATGGAACAGACCGATGGAATCGGTGTGCCGGCTGTGACGTCAGCTCTATCCTGTAGCCTTTTGAGACTACGTCTCGGACCCACTGGTCTTGAACGTGGAGAAGCCATCTGTCCTGGAAAAGAGACAGGCGGCCCCCCACCTGTGGGGAGACAGGATGAAGGAGCGAGTCATGCCGAAGCGGGTTTAGGGGTGGCAGCTGCAGCCCCTGTCGGCTTCTTTTGGCGACTTTTGTTGCGCCACTGAGTGGGGGGCTTGCCCCTACGGTCCGCGCGAGCGGACGCCGCTGATGACTGCGAGCTGGGGCGAAAGGACCACTGTTTTGGGTTCCTTTTCACGGTATACCGTGGCTTAGGCTTATTCTGCGGTATCTTAGACTCAGCAGAATCCTTTATCAGCTTGTCCAGCTCGGTGCCGAAGAGCCTGTCACCAGCAAACGGAAGATTTTGCAAAATCTTCTTAGACGTGGCATCTGAGTCCCAAAGACGCAGCCACAACAACCTGCGGATCGCTATAGCATTGGCCGAAGCCACAGCCGAGCGAGTGGCAGTTTCCAAAGTTGCCGTCCTGGCGTAATCCGCATAAGCCCTTGCTCTGTCGGTGAGTGCCAGGACCTCTGGGCTGGCCCTAGCTAGATCAGAGATACCATCCAAGCAGGAGGTAATCGCTTGTAGGGTCCAGACCGCGGCAAAATTAGGGGCAAATGAAGACCCCACAGCCTCATAGGAAGACTTGGCGAGTTGCTCGACCTGTCTATCAGTAGCATCCTTCAATGAGGAGCTATCAGAGGCAGAAAACAAGGAGCGTGCAGCCATCCTAGTCATGGAAGCGTCCACCTTAGGGGACTGTGACCATTCCAGAAGCACCTCCTGAGGAAAGGGAAAGCGAAGGTCCTTAGGTTTACGGACATAACGCCGCCCAGGATGTAACCTGGGTGCTCTAATCACCCTTCCAAAATTAGTGTGGTCCAGAAAGGACCCACTTGGTCTCGCCTCCGGCCGCAGCCATTGATAGACCTCCTTGGGTGAACAGTCACCTCCTCAGGAGGAGTGACCAGACGTAATGTCTCATTGATGGAGGACACCAGATCCTCCACCCCATCTGGAGGTTCAGAGACAGACCCGAGAGTAGAACCCCCATCATCTTCCTCACCATCAGAGGAACGCTCCTCCTCAGAGGGAGCTTGGAGCTCTGGAGAGGCCTCACGAGCTCGCTTAGGGGGTCTCACAGAAGAAGTAAGAAGCACCCGGGGGTAACTGGGAGGAGTAGCTGGGTTTTCCAGCCTCCTATGAAGTGCCTCCAGGGATTGCGACATGGAGGACATCTGGGACAGCAGAGATTCATTTATCTTATTCTGCGCTTCCCATGTCCCTGGGATCACCCGAACCTCAGGGTACAGACCCGCAGATTCTGATTCAACAGTAACTGTCCGGGTCTCTGGGCGTCCGCAATTATTGCAGGACCCCTCCACCAGTGAACCGTTGCTTGTAGCGCAGGTAACGGTGCCATCTGCCGCCTTAGCAGCATGCTTCCTTACTGAGGACATCGCCACAGTAGGGGGAAATAAGCCAAGTTGTAACAAACAAACCGGAGATCCCAGTGGCTTACCGACCGCAGTAAGCGGTAGGAGGAAGCGGTGTTCGTGTGTGACCTCCGCGAGTTCCGGTCTCCCCTGGAAAGTGCAGACACACGCTGCAGCCAGATCCCAGCCGGGAAGAGAGGGAGAAGATGGCCGCCGACAGTCATAGGCGTGGCCAGGAACACGCGGGAGAACACAAAACACGCCCATCGGTGATGTCACCGTAAGAGCTGCTTCCTCCTCCTCCAGGCAGCCTCAGTAATGGAGGTGCCAGAGCCCGCAGCGCGGGAAAAGAGTGTGTAACAATACACATACACACACAGACTGCATGCACAAAACAAACATCAGCAGTCTACAGCCTCAGCCCCTGAGACACACAGGGCGGTCAGCCAGAGTGACCCCAGCACAGGGTACACCGACAGAACCGCGGACCCGAGGGTAACCGCGCGGTCTGAGTGTCATGACACCAAGTGACAGACACTACCCCCAGGCACACAGGAGACACACCAGGTGCCTCAGTGCCGGTCCGGTCTGTAAGCACCTTTAGGGAGGCCTCGGACGGGGGTACAGCACCAGTCCGGAGTGTAAGCACCATTTAGGGAGGCCTCGGACTGGGCTGGCTCCGTCCGGTCTGTAAGCACCATTTAGGGAGGCCTCGGACGGAGCGGAGCTGTGCAAGGCTCCAGGCTCCCCCTCTCCAGAGCCTCCATGGAGGGATGGAAAGGAAGGAGCTCGACAGCGTACCGGGAGAACAGCAAGTGTCCAGGCTAAAAAGCCCTCCGGTACCTCCACCAGCGTGTTCCACAAAGGGTGAGCGGGGAGACTGTCGAGGGTCCCGACCGGGACCATTTACCTTGTCTTCATACGCCATCACGTAAGCTGTGAGAATGCAGTGAAGTGCAAGCAAAGCGTGATCCTCCGAGCAGACTAAGTTTAAAACTGAGGATGTTCCCTACGGTGGGGGTTTATAAGCGGAGGAGGCGGTGTCTACAAACTTGTAGTACCTAGTGTGACCTCCGGAGGGCGGAGCCCTAAACCCCATTGTCTGGGTCTCCCATTATGATGACCAGAAAATTCAGGTTCAGATTATTCTAACCGAATACTTTTTACTATTCAGGTATTTGTCTCGAATACTGAACCTAATGCAAGTCAATGGGGAACTCAAATATTTTTCTGGGGAATCTTCCAGAAAATTATTAAAGTTTCCCATTGCCTTGCATTATGTTCAAGAATTTGAGACGAATACCTGAATAGTAAAAAGTATTCGGTTAGAATAATCTGAACCTGAATATTTCACTATTCGCTCATCACTAATAATCAATTCCCTACATCTCTTGTTTCTGCGGAAAATCACCAGGAATTCTGCATGTATTATGATTTCTTTTGTGCAACGTGTAAAAGTACCCTAAATATTGACATGCTCATTAAATGAATGTAGGACCACCTAAAATGTGGGGAGCCATCTTGATTTTCCTCCAACGGCAAATGACAGAGAAGAGGATTGCCCATGTTGGATTTTGATATGCCCAATCTTTTCTTTAGTGGGTTATTGCAGCTACTGTATCTTGAAAAATAGTAGTCAACTTACCCTCGTGCCTACAACTGGTGGGATCCACCGTGAGATATTTCTAGCTATATAAGAAAAAGCAAAAAGATTCACCAGACCGTGGTCTAGCAGCCACGTTGGTAGTCCAGAGCTCTATGGACCTTCTCCAACCAGTCAGCAGCGCCAGCTCTTCTGATTAGTAGGTCATTGTGTGGCGTATGATGCCATGCCTGGCCTACTAATCAGGAGAGGCACTTTGGATTCCACCAGATAGGAGAGGATTCACAGGGCTCAGGTTCAGTGGCACTGGATTACCACCGTAGCCGCTTGCTCTATCCGCAAGCGCCTGCAAGCGCTCAAAAAATGCATTGATCTCAATGGATCCGCAGTGTCCTCTGCATGACACCGCAGGAGAACGCTGCGGATCTCATTGAGATCTCTCCCGGTGGCCGCCGGTGATGTCACAGGAGATCACCGACGGCCACCGGGAGATCAGCTGGAGCCCCTGATGATCTCCTCCTCCCCGCCGCCGGTAATCTCCTAGTGGTGTCGGCGGGTAGAAACAGCTGATGTGACAGCTGTTTGAATCTTCCTGCGCCGACATCTCCTCTCGGTGTCGGCACGGGAAGATTCAAACAGCTGTCACATCAGCTGTTTCTCCCCGCCAACACGTCACAGAGCTTACAGCGGCCGGGAGGAGGAGATCTCCGCCGCTGATCTCCGCCTCCGGCCCGCCCCCGGACACCGCCGATTGGCTGCCCGAGCTCCACAGTGATGTGTCCACAGGCGGACATTCTCCGCTGCGGACACAAAAAATTACCCTGCTTTTCACTGCGTTTGTGTCTGCATGCCATCAGCATGCAGACACAAACGCAAATGTGAAGCCAGCCTAAGAGAGGGACGTGAGCCACATCCAACTCTGAGAGAGGGTTGCAAAGTACATCCAGCTCGGAGAGAGGGTGATGAGCTACATTCAGCTCTGAGAGAGGTACGCGAGCCATATCCAACTCTGAGAGAGGATTGTGAGTCACATCCAACTCTGAGAGAGAGTCATGAACCACATCCAGCATAGAGAGAGGGTTGTGAGCCACGTCCATCTCCCGCCCCCCTCACAGTTGCTTTCCACTAAATCATACCACGGCAGTATCCAGGGGTTCACACCTTACCCCTATTCAAATCTGTTATTCTATATGAGTCTACTCACAAAAGTCACCATCTGGAGACCTGCTCTTCTTAGGGTGCCTTCACACTGCAGCGTGATCCGGTCCGGGGCTGTCCGGGATGACCCTGACAGCCGTGGACTGGATCAGCACACAGGACAGGAGGGCTAATATGCCCTCCGGTCCGGTGTGCAGCCGCACGCAGTTCACGCTGCTGATAAGTCAGGACCGCGGCGCTGCGGTCCTGACCTGTCAGCGGCTGAAGCTGCGCGCGGCTGCACACCGGAGCAGAGGGCATATTAGCCCTCCAGTCCTGTGTGCTGATCCAGTCCATGGCTGTCAGGGTAATCCCGGACAGCCCCAGACCAGATCATGCCACAGTGTGAAGACACCCTTAGATGTTTGCTAAAGCAGGTGCTTATGCATCAGGCTGGAAAACAGCCACGAACCACACATCATGGGGCTGTGAGTCACAGGTTGGGGACCTCTGCTATAAGTGATATATATCTTCTCTGTCCTGGCTTTAAACTTTGAACTTTTAGGACCAACAGGTTCCAAATAAGCAAGTCGTCAACTTATTCCCCGATGCCGACATTTATAAGCCTAATGAATCAACCCCATCATGGAGTACATAGAGCGGGAGATC
The DNA here is from genome assembly GCA_033576535.1 of Allobates femoralis. NCBI lineage: Eukaryota > Metazoa > Chordata > Amphibia > Anura > Aromobatidae > Allobates > Allobates femoralis. Next base: position 221,145,872 of record JARQOC010000011.1, on the reverse strand, counting down.
ATAGAGACCTCCATAAAGTCTCACTATAGGGAACGCTGGAGGGCTGGGATGTACGTCCCCGCTTCTCTTTTAGAAATAGTGACTGTGGTTTTATGCAATCGAAGAGGAAAGAGGTGATGATGCAAAACCCGGTTTGCTTATTTTCTACCTTTCTTGTTGACACGTTCCTTTCAATATGTCCTACTGGGTCCTTTAAACCCCGGAATTCCATTTCTGACACACTTCGGTCAAGTCATGATAAAATCTATAAAAAAGTATTTCTGTTTTTGAGAAAATCTGGCCACAAGGGATGTCGCCCAACTTTCCTAGAGGAAAGAACAACGCAAAATAATTCCCCACAGGAGCAGCGAGGGTGGCCGAATTGGTTTCTACCCAGTTTCAGCATTCAGATACCCATGAATGCAAATTTTAGTGTAAAAAAAAAAAAAAAAGAGTCAAGGTAAAAATAAAGTTCCTTTTTCTTTCATAAAGGGCAAAGAAACCGAATGCCTGGCACTGCCGAGTGTCGGGGAATGGGAATACCAGAGCTCGGCACGACTCCAAGCGCAAGGATCCTATTTTACAGCTGGCAGATTTCCAAAATAAGGTTTAAAGGAGAAGCCCCCACCCCTTGTATCCTCATCATCCTCCGGCTGAACCTCGTTGCTAATCTGCTAAGAAAGTATTTCAGCACAAAATGTTTGTGCTCCCTCAGGAGTCGGTCCAGCGAACCAGGCGATCCCCCATGGGATTCGTTTCAATTCAGTCCAGGTCTTAACTAGGTAATGACATATATAAAACATTGATCGGGTTCTCAGGACTAGTAAGTAATTTCACCAAAGGTGCACACAAAATCATACAGGCTGCTGTGACCCATGAGAAGGGTAGACCTGTGATATTTTACACCTCTACACCTTTCCCATTGGACATGCGGACCTATATGAAGCTCCCAGAAGTCAGGTACTGTCTCACTGGTGGGTCTCCCACGGTTGTATAACTACAACTCCCAGCATGCCTCATGAACTTTTGTTAAGTGTCTCACATTTGGGTCTCCGACGGTTCTATAACTGCAACTCCCAGCATGCCTGAGAGTAGTAGTTTTAGCGATAGCCCCATAGGTTGGAGCCAGATACTTCCACACTACTTGTGGCAGGTTGCTTTCTTCCAGCCGCAGCACCCGTCAGCCGAGGATAAAGCAGTAATATATTTGCATAACTTGAAGTGAACGTTCTGCTTGTGTTTACCTACGACGCGCCGCGTATAATTTTCTAAAATATTAGCTCAGCGTTTCCCGGGGTCTTCGCTAATGGGAAACAGTAATGATTCCTCTCTGCAGAGCGTTTTTCGCTGCTCACACTGTGATCATTTGTAATAAAATATTAATGGCTTGCTGTTCCACAACTAAACAGCAACCTGCCAAGAGGAGCTCATTAGTGGTGAGTGTCAGGCGCTGGCACGTCGCCTGCGTACACTGCACGCTCTCACTTACCTTCACTGTGCGTTCGGTCACAGAAGGACCCTTGTCTCCTTCCTCGATGTTTCTATTGACATAAGAGGCTTAAGATGTCGGGGTAAATGCTGATCGCCCCAGCCGACCGGCCTGTTTTGACTCTGCGCACATCTAATACTATGTCATTATTTTATGGGGAACCCCGCCGTTACTGAGAAAAAAGGGGTGATTTAGTGCTGCTTTTCCAGAAGCACCCGATCACCCGCCAACAGTAAAAAAAAAGACATGGTCCCTTTAATTTCTTAGGGTAACGTCACACGAGGCGACGGTACAGCCAATTTATTAGGCGATGCAGAGGCGTGGCCTATCGGCACCGACATCGCCCCTACATTGCCTAATGTAATTAGGTGATGGCGATGCCTTTTCGTGGTCGCCTGGTTTCAGAGCAGTGCTCTGAAACCGGGCGGCCAATATGGGGCAATGTGTACACATCACCCCATGTAAACGGCCGCCGGCAAGCTGACAGGCACAGGGAGCCATAGGCTCCCATTGTGCTGCATCGCCGCTGGGGTTTTGAGATACCCAGGCGGCGATGCCACCTGTCAGCTCGCCGGGGCATTGCCAGAGGTGTCTCCCCATGTAAACACGCGGCGGCGACGCTGGCATGGCGCCAAAAGCGTGCGCGCTCCCGCCCGTCGCCGGCGACATCTCTGGCGGTGTCGCATGGTGTGACGGGGCCTTTAGAATCACAGGGTCACATCCTCACCGATCATAAAGTGTTGTCAAATCCCATTACTTTATAGGATGGGAATACCTCTTCAAAAAGGACCACCTCAACTCTGCTGATTTATTTTTCCCCAAGAAATAGAAGTTCCTCAGTTGTTCCTCTTGGCAATGGATGACAGAACTGATGACTTACCCGTACTGACAATGCTGGAACCGATTGGCACATAGACTAAGAAAGGAAACGTCCAAGAGGAAGTGCAGAGCTTACAAGCTAAACAACAGCGGTGGTCGGTCTCCAAGGCAACGAGCTGTAAACGAAAGAAGAGTGTTCATATCTCAAGAACGGCTGCAAATGTTAATAAACAGTAAACAATATCCATCTATGAAGTCATTTTTTTGTTAAGATGATGATTCTTCCTGGAAATATCTGTTTTGGGATACCATGAATAAGGACCTCATCGCAACCCCCACAAGGTGTGGTCACTTAGATTTCCCAGGTCCTGTTGGACAATGATACCCATGTGTGATGCATGCCAGATATTAGACCACACGTCTACAGTCACCGATATGTAAGGCTGGGCGACTCCATCTTTTGTGGGATCGGTTATGGCGCCAATCTCACTGTCTGTCAGCAGTTAGGCAACCTCCATAATGGGGTCATTGCCGGAGCAGTGAGTGCGGCCACTGAAGATGGCTGTAACGCTTTGTACATACGTCTGTATCATTGCGCTGCTGTACTCACTGAGCCAATAACAGGCATAAATGTCTTGCTGCAGCGGGCACTACAAACTCATGATTTCAGGGGGTCCGATCACACGACTGGGTGAACCCCTGCGTACCAAAACACCGAACATTACACTGTACTATAATATATTAATAATAAAGAAGGGAGTAGCCTTTCGCTAGGGCGCTGTGTATAGTGATATCCTATCTCTGGGTGAGGTGTATGGGGGTGCTGTGTATGGGGGTATCCTCTCTCTCTGGGGCGCTGTGTATGGGGGTATCCTATCTCTGGCACTCTGTATATTGGAATATCCTCTCTATGGGGTGCAGTGTTTGGAGGTATCCTCTCTCTGGGGTGCAGTGTATGGGGGTATCCTCTCTCTAAAGCGCTGTGTATGGGGGTATCCTCTCTCTGGGGCTCTGTATATTAGGATATCCTCTCTCTGGGGCTCTGTATATTAGGATATCCTCTCTCTGGGGTGCAGTGTATGGGGGTATCCTCTCTCTGGGGTGCAGTGTATGGGGGTATCCTCTCTCTGGGGTGCAGTGTATGGGGGTATCCTTTCGCTGGGGCGCTGTGTATGGGGGTATCCTCTCTCTGGGGCTCTGTATACTGGGATATCATGTCTCTGGGGTGCATTGTAAGGAGGTATCTTCTCTCTGGGGTGCTTTGTATGGAGGTATCCTCTCTCTGGGATGAGTTGCATGGGGGTATCCTCTCTCTGGGGTGCTGTGTATGGTGGTATCCTCTCTCTGGGGTGAGATGTATGGGGTATCCTCTATCTGGGGTGAGATGTATGGGGTATCCTCTCTCTGGGGCAGTGTGTATGGGAGTATTCTCTCTCTAGGGTGAGGTGTTTAGGGGTATCCTCTCTCTGGGCGCTGTGTATGGAGGTATCCTCTCTCTGGGGTGAGATGTATGGGGTATCCTCTCTCTGGGGTTCGGTGTATGGGTGTATGCTCTCTCTAGGGTGCGGTATATGAGGGTATCCTCCCTCTGGGGCGCTGTGTATGGAGGTATCCTCACTCTGGGGTGAGGAGTATGGGGGTGTCCTCCCTCTGGGGTGCTGTGTATGGGGGTAGACTCTCTCTGAGGCGCTGTGTATGGGGGTATCCCCTCTCTGGGATGCAGTGTATAGGGGTATGCTCTCTCTGGGGTGCAGTGTATGGGGGTATCCTCGCTCTGGGGTGCTGTGTATGGGGGTATCCTCTCTCTGGGGTGAGATGTATGGGGGATCCTCTCTCTGGGGTGAGATGTATGGGGTATCCTCTCTCTGGGGCAGTGTGTAAGGGGGTATTCTCTCTCTAGGGTGAGGTGTTTAGGGGTATCCTCTCTCTGGGGTGGTGTGTATGGAGGTATCCTCTCTCTGGAGTGAAGTGTATGGGGGCATCCACTCTCTGGGGTGCAGTGTATGGGGGTATCCTCTCTCTGGAGTGAGGTGTATGGGGTATCCTCTGTCTGGGGCAGTGTGTATGGGGGTATTCTCTCTCTAGGGTGAAGTGTTTAGGGGTATCCTCTCTCAGGGGCGCTACGTATGGGGATATCCTCCCTCTGGGGAGAGGTGTATGGAGGTATCCTCCCTCTGGGGTGCTGTGTATGATTTCATCACCATGAAGGAGGAAAAGAAAATATATATCCTGCTGGGAAAAGAAGAGAGCGCAGTGGAGATAGCAGCGCAGTATGGGAGCGAATGTCATAGATTGCGAGAAAAAAAACTATGATATGCCATAGACTTCTATAGCCCCAACCCTGGATCTGCCCCCATCCATTGTTCTTATAGGCCTCACCCTGGATCTGCCCCCATCCACCTTTCCTACAGCCCCTACTCAACATCCCTACAGTCCCTATCCCTATTCCCTTTTGTACACTTGCTTTGGCAAAACCAATGTTTCTTTGAATCTTGTATGGGGGTGTCCTCTCTCTGGAGTGATGTGTATGGGGGTATCCTCTCTCTGGGGTGAGGTGTATGGGGTATCCTCTCTCTGGGTGAGGTGTATGGGGTATCCTCTCTCTGGGGTGCGGTGTATGGGGGTATCCTCTATCCGGGGTGCGGTGTTTGGGAGTATCCTCTCTCTGGGATGAGGTGTGTGGGGTATCCTCTCTCTGGGGTGAGGTGTATGGGGGTATACACTCTCTGGGGTGCTGTGTATGCTTGTATTCTTTTTCTGGGGTGGTATATGAGGGTATCCTCTCTCTGGGATGGCATATGGGGGTATCCTCTCTCTGGGTGGTGTATGGGAGTATCACACTCTGGAGTGGTGTATGGGGGTATCCTCTCTCTGGGGTGCTGTGTATGGGGGTATTCTCTCTCTGGGGTGAGGTGTATGGGGGTATTCTCTCTCTGGGGTAGTGTATGGGGGTATCTCTCTCTGGGGTGGTGTATGGGGGTATCCTCTATTTGGGGTGCAGTTTATGCTTGTGTCCTCTCTCTGGGGTGCTGTGTATGGGTGTAACCTCCCTCTGGGGTGCTGTGTATGGGGGTATCCTCTCCTCTGGGGCGCTGTGTATGGGGTATCCTCTCTCTGGGGCAATGTGTATGGGGGTGTCCTCTCTTTTGGGTGGTGTATGGGGGGGTGTCCTCTCTCTGGGGCACTGTGTATGGGGGTATTTTCTCTCTGGGGTGAAGTGTATGGGGGGTATCCTCTCTCTGGGGTGCAGTTTATGGGGGTATCCTCTCTCTGGGGTGCTGTGTATGGGGGTATCCTCTCTCGGAGGATCTGTGTATGGGGGTATCCTCTCTCTGGGGTGCTGTGTATGGGGGTATCCTCTCTCAGGGAGGTGTATGGGGTATCCTCTCTCTGGGGCACAGTGTATGGGGTATCCTCTCTCTGGGGAAGTGTATGGGTATCCTCTCTCTGGGGTGAGGTGTATGGGGTATCCTCTCTCTGGGGTGTGGTGTATGGGGGTATCCTCTCTCTGGGGTGTGGTGTATGGGGGTATCTCTCTCTGGGGTGAGGTGTATGGGGCATCCTCTCTCTGGGGTGAAATGTATGGGGTATCCTCTCTCTGGGGTGTGTGTGTATGGGGTATCCTCTCTCTGGGGTGTGGTGTATGAGGGTATCTCTCTCTGGGTGAGGTGTATGGGCATCCTCTCTCTGGGGATGTATGGGGTATCCTCTCTCTGGGGTGTGTGTATGGGGTATCTCTCTCTCTGGGTGGGTGTATGGGGGTATCCTCTCTGGGGTGAGGTGTATGGGGTATCCTCTCTCTGGGGTGTGTGTATGGGGTATCCTCTCTCTGGGGCAATGTGTATGGGGGTTCCTCTCTTGGGTGGTGTATGGGGGTGTCCTCTCTCTGGGGTGATGTGTATGGGGGTATTCTCTCTCTGGGGTGAGGTGTATGGGGGTATCCTCTCTCTGGGGTGAGTGTTGGGAGTATCTCTCTCAGGGGTGAGGTGTGGAGTATCCCTCTCTGGGGCGTGTATGGGGGTCCTCTCTTGGGGTGTATGGGGGATCCTCTCTCTGGGGCAGTTATGGGGTATCCTCTCTGGGGTGAGGTGTATGGGGGTATCCTCTCTCTGGGGTGAGTGTATGGGGTATCCTCTCTCTGGGTGGGTGTATGGGGGTATCCTCTCTTGGGGTCGTGTATGGGGTATCCTCTCTTGGGTTGAGTGTATGGGAAGTTACTTACCTTGGTGAGTGTAGTGGGGGTATCCTCTCATGTCTGTCATGTGTTGTCCCTCTCAGTATCCCCGCTCTCTGCGGTGACAGACTGGTGTACGGCGGTGTCTCTCTTTTGTGGTGGGCGTATAGGGGTCCGTCCCGCCTCTCTCTGGCGGAATTGTGGGGTAAATGGCGCGGTGCTGGTGACGGTCCTCTCCCCGTAGAGTGTAGGGAGTACCGTCTAGTCGAGTTGCGCGGTGGCGCTACCTCTTGGGGGTGCGGGTATGGGAGGTAGGCGCCGGGGCTGTGTATGACGGGTTCCTGTGCGAGCCGTGGTCAGTATAGGGAGGGTTGCGCCCCTGGGGCGATTGGTATAGGGGTATGTCTCCGGGGTGTGTATATACATCATGAGGGTGAGAGCTGTAGTGGGGTATATCAGTATAGAGGGTGCAGCCTGTGGCGTATACTCGTTGGTGCAGGGTGTGGCGTGTTATAGGGTGTGCAGAGCCCCGGGTGTGCGGTATATACGAGGTATAGCTGGTGTCACAGCCCGGTGTGTGCGGTATATACGGGTATAGGTGTGCACAGCCCCGGTGTGTTGGCGGTATTACAGTATACTTAGATGGTCGCATCAGGTTGTGCAGAGCCCCGTGTGTGCGTAATAAGGTATATGCGGTGTGCAAGCCCCGTGTTGTGCGGTTATATTTACAGGTATAGGGTGTAGCAATGCCCGCAGGGGGTCCTCTTGGTCGGGATTTTTGTGAGGTGGCGGTGCTGTGATGACCGGTTAGTGCAGCGCTTCAGATAGGGGCCCCGACGTGCTCTTATGTCCCGCGGTTGCACTTACATACTGAGGTGAGTGCATAGGGGGCTGACGGAGGGGCCGGCCGTGTGTGCGGTATATACGGGTATAGCGGTGTGCAGAGCCCCGGTGTGTGCGGTATATACGGTATAGCGGTGTGCAGAGCCCCGGTGTGTGCGGTATATACAGGTATAGCGGTGTGCAGAGCCCCGGTGTGTGTGCGGTATATACAGGTATAGCGGTGTGCAGAGCCCCGGTGTGTGCGGTATATACGGTATAAGCGGTGTGCAGAGCCCGGTGTGTGCGGTATATACAGGTATAGCGGTGTGCGGAGCCCCGTGTGTGTGCGGTATATACAGGTATAGAGGTGTGCAGAGCCCCGGTGTGTGTCGGTATATACGTGTATAGCGGTGGCGGAGCCCGCGGTGTGTGCGGTATATACAGGTATAGAGGTGTGCAGAGCCCCGGTGTGTGCGGTATATACAGGTATAGTGGTGTGCAGAGCCCGGTGTGTGCTGTATATACGGTATATGTGGTGTGCAGAGCCCCGGTGTGTGCGGTATATACAGGTATAGCGGTGTGCACGGCCCCGGTGTGTGCGGTATATACAGGTATAGCGGTGTGCACGGCCCCGGTGTGTGCGGTATATACGTGTATAGCGGTGTGCGGAGCCCCGGTGTGTGCGGTATATACAGGTATAGCGGTGTGCAGAGCCCCGGTGTGTGCGGTATATACAGGTATAGAGGTGTGCAGAGCCCCGGTGTGTGCGGTATATACGTGTATAGCGGTGTGCAGAGCCCCGGTGTGTGCGGTATATACAGGTATAGAGGTGTGCAGAGCCCCGGTGTGTGCGGTATATACGTGTATAGCGGTGGTGTGCGGTTATATACAGGTATAGCGGTGTGCAGAGCCCCGGTGTGTGCGGTATATACAGGTATAGCGGTGTGCACAGCCCCGGGTGTGTGCGGTATATACAGGTTATAGCGGTGTGCAGAGCCCCGGTGTGTGCGGTATATACGTGTATAGCGGTGTGCGGAGCCCCGGTGTGTGTGCGGTATATACAGGTATAGCGGTGTGCAGAGCCCGGTGTGTGCGGTATATACGGGTATAGTGGTGTGCAGAGACCCGGTGTGTGCGGTATATACAGGTATAGCGGTGTGCAGAGCACCGGTGTGTGCGGTATATACAGGTATAGCGGTGTGGAGAGCCCCGGTGTGTGCGGTATATACAGGTTATAGAGGTGTGCAGAGCCCCGGTGTGTGCGGTATATACAGGTATAGTGGTGTGCAGAGCCCCGGTGTGTGCTGTATATACGGGTATAGTGGTGTGCAGAGCCCCGGTGTGTGCGGTATATACAGGTATAGCGGTGTGCACGGCCCCGGTGTGTGCGGTATATACAGGTATAGCGGTGTGCACGGCCCCGGTGTGTGCGGTATATACGTGTTATAGCGGTGTGCGGAGCCCGGTGTGTGCGGTATATACAGGTATAGCGGTGTGCAGAGCCCCGGTGTGTGCGGTATATACAGGTATAGGTGTGCAAGCCCCGGTGTGTGCGGTATATACGGTATAGCGGTGTGCGAGCCCCGGTGTGTGCGGTATATACGTGTATAGAGGTGTGCGGAGCCCCGGTGTGTGTCGGTATATACAGGTATAGCGGTGTGCAGAGCCCCGGTGTGTGCGTATATACGGGTATAGTGGTGTGCAGAGACCCGGGTTTGCGGTATATACAGGTATAGCGGTGTGCAGAGCCCGGTGTGTGCGGTATATACAGGTATTGCGGTGTGAGACCCCGGTGTGTGCGGTATATACAGGTATAGAGGTGTGCAAGCCCCGGTGTGTGCGGTATATACAGGTATAGTGGTGTGCAGAGCCCCGGTGTGTGCTGTATATACGGTATAGGGTGTGCGAGCCCCGGTGTGTGCGGTATATACAGGTATAGCGGTGTGCAGCCCCGGTGTGTGCGGTATATACGGTATAGCGGTGTGCAGGCCCCGGGTGTGTGCGGTATATACGGTATAGCGGTGTGCGGAGCCCGGTGTGTGCGGTATATACAGGTATAGCGGTGTGCAGAGCCCCGGTGTGTGCGGTATATACAGGTATAGAGGTGTGCAGAGCCCGGTGTGTGCGGTATATACGGTATAGTGGTGTGCGGAGCCCCGGTGTGTGCGTATATACAGGTATAGAGGTGTGCAGAGCCCGGTGTGTGCGGTATATACAGGTATAGCGGTGTGCAGAGCCCCGGTGTGTGCTGTATATACGGTATTGGGTGTGCAGAGCCCGGTGTGTGCGGTATATACAGGTATAGCGGTGTGCAAGCCCCGGTGTGTGCGGTATATACAGGTATGCGGTGTGCACGGCCCCGGTGTGTGCGGTATATACAGTATAGCGGTGTGCAAGCCCGGTGTGTGCGGTATATACAGGTATATGCGGTGTGCAGAGCCCGGTGTGTGCGGTATATACGTGGTATAGCGGTGTGCAGAGCCCGGTGTGTGCGGTATATACAGGTATAGCGGTGTGCAGAGCCCCGGTGTGTGTGCGGTATATACGGTATAGGGTGTGCAGAGACCCGGTGTGTGCGGTATATACAGGTTATAGCGGTGTGCAGAGCCCCGGTGTGTGCGGTATATACAGGTATAGCGTGTGCAGAGCCCCGGTGTGTGCGGTATATACAGGTATAGAGGTGTGCAGAGCCCGGTGTGTGCGGTATATACAGGTATAGTGGTGTGCAGAGCCCCGGTGTGTGCGGTATATACGGTATAGTGGTGTGAGAGCCGGTGTGCGGTATAACAGGTATAGCGTGTGCAGAGCCCGGTGTGTGCGGTATATACAGGTATAGCGGTGTGCACGCCCCGGTGTGTGCGGTATAATACAGGTATAGCGGTGTGCACGAGCCCCGGTTGTGTGCGGTATATACAGGTATAGCGGTGTGCAGAGCCCCGGTGTGTGCGGTATATACGTGTTATAGCGGTGTGCGGAGCCCCGGTGTGTGCGGTATATACAGGTATAGCGGTGTGCAGAGCCCCGGTGTGTGCGGTATATAAGGTATAGAGGTGTGCAGAGCCCGGTGTGTGCGGTATATACAGGTATAGCGGTGTGCAGAGCCCCGGTGTGTGCGGTATATACAGGTATAGCGGTGTGCAGAGCCCCGGTGTGTGCGGTATATACAGGTATAGCCCTGTGCGGAGCCCCGTGTGTGTGTGGTATATACAGGTATAGCAGTGTGCGGAGCATCGGTGTGTGTGGTATATACAGGTATTGCGTTGTGCATGGCCCCGGTGTGTGTGGTATATATGTACAGGTGTGTGCGGTATATACGGGTATAGCGGTGTATACAGGTATAGTCCTGTGTGGAGCCCCGGTGTGTGCGGTATATACAGTATAGCGGTGTACAGAGCCCCGGTGTGTGCGTGATATATATACGTGTATAGTGGTGTGTGGAGCCCCGGTGTGTGCGGGATATGCGTGTATAGCGGTGTGCGGAACCCCAGTGTGTGCGGGATATACAGGTATAGCCCTGTGTGGAGCCCCAGTGTGTGCGGTGTATATATAGGTGTAGCCCTGTGTGGAGCCCCAGTGTGTGCGGTATATACAGGTATAGCCCCGGTGTGTGCGGTATGTACAGGTATAGCGGTGTGTGGAGCCCCGGTGTGTGCGGTATACACAGGTACAGTTGTGTGTAGTATATATGGGTATAGCTGTGTGTGGGACCCCTGTGTGTGCAGTGTATACAGGTATAGTGGTATATACAGGTACTGCCATGTGTGGAGCCCCGGTATGTGCAGTATACACAGGTATAGCGGTGTGCAGAGCCGGTGTGTGCAGTATATACGGGTATAGCCGTGTGTGGAACCCCGGTGTGCAGTGTATACAGGTATAGTGGTGTGCAGAGCCCCGGTGTGTGCAGTATATACAAGTATAGAGGTGTGCAGAGCCCCGGTGTGTGCGGTATATACAGGTGGAGCCCCGGTGTGTGTGGTATATATGGGTATAGCGATGTGTGGAACCACAGTGTGTGCAGTGTATACAGGCATAGTGGTGTGCAGAGCCCCGGTGTGTGCAGTGTATATACAGGTATAGCGGTGTATGGAACCCCGGTGTGTGCGGTATATACAGGTGGAGCCCCGGTGTGCGTGGTATATACGGGTATAGCGGTGTGTGCTGTATATACAGGTGGATCCGCGGTGTGTGCTGTATATACAGGTGGAGCCGCGGTGTGTGTGCTGTATATACAGGTGGAGCCGCGGTGTGTGCTGTATATACAGGTGGAGCCGCGGTGTGTGCTGTATATACAGGTGGAGCCGCGGTGTGTGCTGTATATACAGGTGGAGCCGCGGTGTGTGCTGTATATACAGGTGGAGCCGCGGTGTGTGCTGTATATACAGGTGGAGCCGCGGTGTGTGCTGTATATACAGGTGGAGCCGCGGCGTGTGCTGTATATACAGGTGGAGCCCTGGTGTGCGCGGTATATACGGGTACAGCCGTGTGCACATGTTTTTTTTATGTGCTGACATCTGCATCTGTCAATTTTAGTTGCATTTTGTAACATATTTCTATGCAAGTTCATAAACGCATGCCAAAAATGCGCCGAAAACATGTTAAAAACTGTTTTTGGTGCTGTTTTCTGCCGGGAGATGCAGATTTGATGCAGAATTTTCTGCAACCAAATGCTCAATGAGCGCACACACGGCATGATGTATAATATAATATTTATTCATTTATATAGTGCTATTAATTCCATAGCACTTGCAGATGTTGTCCTTAGTGTCCTTGGTGGGAATTGAACCCAGGACTTCAAGACCCCAGTGCTGCAAAGGCTGCAGTGCTAACCACTTGAGCCACCGTATATACACATACACACATGTCACACATTTTTTATTGTGATGACGGTGCATTTAACCCTGTAATTACAGGCGCCCGTTGTCCTGCTCCCATCACGTCGTATTATGAGATGCATTCTGGGTGTAAACCAGCACAGTGATGCTTTATGAGTCTAAATTACACCCCTCTCATGTTTACACTGTCTTTTGCTTGTTAAAGAACTACAGGTCCCAGCAGTTGACAAAAACTGTTGCCTTTGAGACCGTGGCCCTCCAGCTGTTGCACAACTATAATCGGAAACATGCTGGGAGTTGTAGTTTTAGCCACTCTGTAGAGCAAAAGCTTGGAGACTGTGTGTGTGTGCGCCATATGAGTGTAGCCGGCCGTCTCCGGGGTCTGTATTCTGTTGGGGCTCGGCTCATGTCCTGCGCACAGCTGTGTGTTTATTCCTGCAGCCGTCTTATGTCATCCTGGGACTAATATAGATTTTAATTGCAGAGAATTGGAAGCTGCAGCTACCAAAGACACTGAAGGAAGTCTGAGGAGGTGAGTCTGTGCCCCGCTGTGTGTATGTTGTGTGATCCTAAAATGTCAGCACAGGCGTGATCCTCATTCTCTGGCCCTGAGTCACTGCATGGTTACAGTCGCTGTGTGCGATTACCATCATCATCACAGCCAGTGTTGTCTGTGCTGACAAGACCAGAGCCATACAGTAATGTTACATCATTCAAGTTAGTTGTTACAAATTTATTAAAACGTGTCAATGTTCAGTTTTTGTTTTGTTTTCTTTAAACCCACCGTACATAGAAGTACTTGTGTCGTCCATCTCTCGAGTCATTTATCCACCCCACTGCCCCCCCCGAAAAACATGTTATTCCCTGTTCTTGTGATAAAGTTGATCTCTGGCACTCCTACCGATCCTGAAATTGGGTTTTTAGTGACCCTAGAGAGGAAACTCCAACTCTGCCTGCTTGCCGCGGAGCTCTGCCTGCTTGCCGCGGGGCTCTGCCTGCTTGCCGCGGGGCTCTGCCTGCTTGCCGCAAAATGGGTTTTACAATGAAAGACTCCTGGTTGTGGTAAAATATTAAATTCAGATGACTCTTTCCCTGGATCTTCGCTGCAGCTCCAGTCTGTGTATTGTGCAACTGAGCTCAGTGATTGGCTGCAGTGGTGATACGTAATGTATTTGCCACGTCACCGCTGCAGCCGATACACAGAACAGAGCGGTGGTGGAGTACTGTCCTGGGAAGGGTGAGCACTGTTTGACCTCCATTATAACAGCGCCACCCTAAATCTATCAGTGGAAAATGCATTTAAAGGGGACCTGTCCTGGTTTTTGTTTTATTAAACCACCGCCAATGTTATTTAGATCATGCACTGTGCATCCCTAACCTGGTTTAAAAAAGAAATAAAATCCATGTACTCCTCATTAAAAAGCACTTTGGATACTTAGATTGTGCAGGTACCTAATGCAAACATTTGTCACGTCAATCTATATTCAGCCAAGCAGTTTTTTATAAACGTAGTCGTGTCCTCCTGAATTGTAATATATTAACACCACTAAAAGAGAACCTGTCAGGTGGTTTATGCCTCCCCAGCTATCACTGTCTGCACCTGTAGCTTCATAGTCCTATTCTAATCATCCCTGTCTGAGCTCATAGTGTAATGGTAAAGGTGAAAAAAAGCACCTACACCTTGGAGGAGGGAGACTGTCTGGCACTACTAACTTGCATAGCTAAAGGACCTGTGTGATGTAACGATCATGTGACCTTAGTGGGCTGAGCTAAATCAGCAAACTTATGTCCTATGGGGACGTAGCTCTGCCTATTGCAGTCACATGGTTATAACATCACATTAGGTCTCCCAACATGTTCTAACATAAGGCTGAAATGTTAACTATTAACCTGCCAGATAACTAGTCTCCAAGATGTAGACTGTGCCTCATTTACATGAGAAAATGTAAGTGTATAAATGCTTTTTTTCACCTTTCACATTACACTCTGAGCTCAAACAGGGATGCTTAGACTAGTGATATAAAGCTACATACAGTGATAGGTGGGGAGGCATAAACTAGCTGACAGGTTCCCTTTAAGAATCTTTCAAAATTCTCTAATGCTGTAGAAAGGAACTGTGGTGATGTCACAGACATGTGACCATAATGGGTGGAGATAAACCCAAAACGGTCTTTCACAACAGGCCACATGTTCGTGACACCGCCACAGGTCCTGCAGTGATGTCAATCAATTACAATGCAGGGGCCATGACGAAATTCAAAAACATATCGTGAATGAAGCTGAAGTAAGGTGATTCCCTGTAGGGTATATATAAAAAACAAACATGCGGCGCCAATCTCAGCGCGTTACCAATGTAACTCTCTGGTGCCCTTTTAATGAAGTTTTATGCACTCACCTCTTGCCATAAAACTTCAAGCATATGGTTTTTCCAAAGCCTCCTCACGCTTTGGATATTTATCCGGGTCTGCTGCTCGCCTTGAATTGATCCTGTATTGGGTCCTGCCACGGATTCCCACAGGCATAAAGGTTCAATAGGAAGTGATCCAATTCTATAGTGGCCGCGCTCCCCGTGGTAATGATTTTAAGAACTTCTTGTCCACAAAAAATTTTTTTATTCCTCAAAACATGCGAGAATATAAAAACGGATACAACGCGTTTCGGCGGAGACAACCGCCTTCCTCAGGAGATACCTGAGGAAGGCGGTTGTCTCCGCCGAAATGCGTTGTATCCGTTTTTATATTCTCGCATGTTTTGAGGAATAAAATTTTTTGTGGACAAGAAGTTCTTAAAATCATTACCACGGGGAGCGCGGCCACTATAGAATTGGACCTTTATGCCTGTGTGAATGAAGCTGAGTAAGCAAAAGCGCCTCCCCTATGACTGATGACGGTATGTGTGCGCAGTCACCTGAGCATGTAAAGTCGTTTGTTTTTCTTTTAAGATACATACACAGAATTTTGTTTTTAGAAACCGTGTAAGTGATGCACATTGCATCATTTATAACACATTGGGGGCAGTTTAATATAAAAAAACAACATGACAGGTTCCCTTTAAAGGGGTGTACCAGTTATAAGAAGTTATCACACATCCACAGTGTTGGTGATAGTGGCTAAATCCATGGTGGCCCCACTGATCACCACCCCTTTACCCTGTTTACATGCAGAGGTGGTCACGTGTGGGCTCTACAGCAAATTTACCCAGCAGTCAGACCCCGAGTGCATAAGTCATTACCTGCTAAATAAACCTTTTTTTTTTTTTTTTTTGATCAAATAATTTTTATTAAACATTTTCAAAATTCACAAAAAGAATAAACATGTATGCCTTTACAGGGTGATCCCTAGGCAGCCTGTTACACATCCAACAACAAACACCCATCCACCCTTCTCCCCACACCCAACAAAAAATCTCTTTCATGATGTGTTCAGCTTCTAAATAGCTACCCTTCCCATTTACAAGTGTCTAGAGTGGATATCAAGCCATATATAATCTGGATCTTTTTCAGATTTTATTTGCCCATTTCACCCGCGAAAGCCACCTCTTTAAGATTCATCACCCGAATGTATTACTATAAATTGTCAGAGTATTAATAAAATCACCCAAAACATTCCCCTTTTTTTTTTTTGTACAATGTCACTAGCTGTATACTCATTCATCCAACCATAGAGAGGTCTCCTCACACTTTATATAGCGCTCTCATCCATGTTAATGTGACAGGTGCCAGCCCAGAACTGTCTAGCCATGGCGCCTAAATAAACCTTTTAAAGGGTCATTCCAAATCTTACAGAATACCACCTAACCTGTGGATAGGAATTAACTTTGATTGCTGGGGATCCAACCAGAGGGCCCCCACCTATCTCAAATAGTCTGGAGTGTGCCGCTTATCAGTTAAAGGGAACCTGTCAGGTGGTTTATGCCCCTCCAGCTATCACTGTCTGTAGCTGCAGCTTTATAATGCTATTCTAATCAGCCCTGTCTGAGCTCATAGTGTAATGTGAAAGGTGAAAAAAAAGGATTTATACACTTACATTTCAGTCCCCACCCTGGAGGAGGGGGACTGTCTGGCAGGATAATAGTTAGCTCACTTTTAACTTGGGTAGCTAAAGGACCTGTGTGATGTAACAATCATGTGACCATAGTGGGCGGAGCTAAACCAGCAAATGTATTATGTTCTATGAGAACTTGGCTCCGCCTATTGTAGTCACATGGTTGTGACCTCACATCAGGTCTCTCAACATGTTCTAGCACAAGGCTGAAATGTTAACTATTAACCTGCCAAACAGTCCCCGTCCTCCAAGCTGGGGACTGACTGCCTCATTACATAAGAAAATGTAAGTGTAGAAATGCTTTTTTTTTCATCTTTCACATTACACTATGAGCTCAGACAGGGATTATTAGACTGGTATTATAAAGCTACAGTGATAACTGGAGGGGCATAAACCACCTGACAGGTTCCCTTTAATTGTCTATTGAACTGCTGAATACTGCATCAGTCCCATAGACAGTGAAGGCGGGGATGCGGCTGCCTCCACACTAATAGGGGTTCAAGGATCGAGCATGTTAACGTCTATCTCATATATGGCTGATAGTGTGTCAAGAGTGGAATAAGAACAAATAAAAATCTCCATAATGTAGCACCCCTGGCGTGCACCTCCTGTGAATGGCCAGTCTTCCAAGTTGTGCACTGAAAAAGGGGCAAAGCATTTATCGCTTTCTGTGAGCGCCTTTTAACGTCGCGCCACAATGAGAAAAAACAAATTGCTGGAAACTTTTAACATATAGCGCTTGAGTCTGTGCCACCATATACAATGTTAGCTGTGATCGGCCGGCGATTGGCCCATGGATTAGGGCCAAGTTTCTGCTGTCAATAAGCCGCCCGGTAGCTTTGTGCTCTTGGTAACAGCAGCTAATAGTGTTCACTAATTACATCCCACTCAGTCGTTCTCTGCATTCTGTGTAGAGGACACGGGAACGTCAGTGCCCTTTCTGGTGTTCCTGACGTTCGCTGATGGGTAATAAAAGCGGCAGGTGCGCTCTTTCTCAGAGGATCAGCAGGGTGCCGCTCTGCAGAGAAAGTGGAGTGCCTTACTGGGAGTACAAAACCATGACATTGCCCACCCATTACAGAGGCATGTAGTCCTAAGAAATCTGCTCTTAGAGTTGTAGTGCGACCCTCACTTCTACAAGGACTGCCGCCAGGTTTTGTAACAAGCAAAACACCTGCATGATACCTGTGATAGTGCACATGCCTGCCGGTGTGTCGCAGTCTTGGGGTATGTGCACACAGTGCGTTTTTGCTGCGGTTTCTGCCTGCGGTTTACCATTGGTTTTATGGTAATGTATGCTAATTTGTTCCTGCGGTTTTGATTCCCAGCAAAACCAATGTGTTTCACAGAAATGCTGTGCCCACATGTTGGTTTTGCAAGTGTCAAGAACTGTCATATGCCTACGTTTTTGGTGCGGATGGGAAAGAATTGACATGTTCTATTTTTCCTGCGTTTGTGCTGCAGTCAATGGAAAAAACGCAGGACCTGAAGTCAGCAAATCTCCTGGCAAAGACTCTAAGATCCTTGAAACCAGTTCAGGTTTTTCTGCGTTCAGGACTGCTCAAAAAATGTCCTGTGGGCACATACCCTTATCCTCATCAAAATTGCTCTGCAGAGGTGAGCAGCACCGGAATACCCCCTTAAAACAGTAAAGTAGCTTATACTCTTCCACTAATTCCTCCGGGGCTTTACTGATCTGAAAGTGATGACATTTTGACCTTAGACATGTCAGTGACCTCGGCAAACACACGCATGTTCCGACTGATGAGACCACCCAGAGCAGCAAGCGAATTAGCAGGAATTTTTTGCAATAGATCAGCTGCATGTGATTGTAATTACTTGTCTGCAGGCATTGTGGCAGGAGATAAGCCTGCAGAGCAGGGTATGGCGCCATGCTCAGGTTACACGGTATGACAGAGCAGGGTATGGCAGCACGTTCAGGTTACATGGTAAGGCGGCATGTTCAGATTACACAGTATGACAGAGCAGTGTATGGCAGAGCAGGGTATAGCGGCACGCTCATATTACACAGTACGGCAGAGCAGGGTATGGCGGCACTCTCATATTACACAGTATGGCAGAGCAGGATATGGCGGCATGCTCGGGTTACCCGGTATGACAGAGCAGGGTATGGCAGAGCAGAATATTGCTTCACGCTCATATTACATGGTATGGCGGCACACTCATATTACAAGGATGGCAGAGCTGGGTATGGCAGCACGCTCGGATTACACAGTACGGCAGAGCAGGGTATGGCGGCACGCTCATATTACACAGTATGGCAGAGCAGGATATGGCGGCATGCTCGGGTTACACGGTATGACAGAGTAGGGTATGGCAGAGCAGAATATTGCTTCACGCTCATATTACATGGTATGGCGGCACGCTCATATTACAAGGAATGGCAGAGCTGGGTATGGCAGCACGCTCGGATTACACAGTACGGCAGAGCAGGTATGGCGGCACGCTCATATTACAC
Source organism: Allobates femoralis (assembly GCA_033576535.1). Classification (NCBI taxonomy): domain Eukaryota; kingdom Metazoa; phylum Chordata; class Amphibia; order Anura; family Aromobatidae; genus Allobates; species Allobates femoralis. The sequence continues at coordinate 221,127,235 of JARQOC010000011.1, read as the reverse complement.
AGTATGGCAGAGCAGGATATGGCGGCATGCTCGGGTTACACGGTATGACAGAGCAGGGTATGGCAGAGCAGAATATTGCTTCACGCTCATATTACATGGTATGGCGGCACGCTCCTATTACAAGGAATGGCAGAGCTGGGTATGGCGGCACGCTCATATTACAAGGAATGGCAGAGCTGGGTATGGCGGCACGCTCATATTACAAGGAATGGCAGAGCTGGGTATGGCAGCACGCTCGGATTACACAGTATGGCAGAGCAGGGTATGGTGGCATGCTTGGGTTACACGGTATGGCAGAGCAGAGTATGGCGGCACGCTCAGATTACACACACACAATTGCTACACAGCATCTTCCTCATCCTTCGGTTTTCTACTCCCATCATATAATTAGTTAATGTTCCCTTATGGCTGAGGACTGGGTGACACTTCATGCGCTCTTCTTATAGCGGGCACTCACTATTTGTCGTCCTTTGTGCACAGTTACGGTATACATCCTTCTGAAGCACATTAGCATATTTATGAACTCCTCGGCGTCCTTCTCAGTGTCGCCATTTGTGCCGTGGCATGGAAATGAGATGGGAGTACCTGTTCTTCTTCAGTCGCCCCCTCCCCCCTCCGCTGTCTGTCGAGCAGCCACAGACAACAGTATAAAATATTAAACGTTGCAAGAAAGGAAAGTGAAAGTTGAGCCGACATGGAGAAGGCAGAGTTGTAAAATCATTTATTCATGGTCTGCATATAAATTCTATAAAAAGGGGCAAAGGAAAAAACAAATCTTCCATGTGTAGTGGAGAGCACAGTGTATAGCGGTGATATTACTGTCTGCACAGGCTTCTGTAATCTATTCCCTATCACAGGATCACACAAGCTTCAAGGACACGTCTGGCTGTTTGTTTTTTTTCTGCAGAAAGTGAAGACTAATATCTCGGATGAGCAATGACTTATCTGAGCCGCACCCAAAACCTGTGGCCAAAAACATCTGGCTGCGGCTTTGCTGTTAAAGAAAGTGGCCAAATTGCAGACAAGTCGACATGACTTATTGAATCAACCAGCAATCGTCAAGTGGAAGCGTTTGGAAATATTTGCAACTCTGCTTTGCGGAAACGATAGTTTGGAAATGGTATTCTCTGGCCTAAAGGACGGAACAACCTGTGCCACCCTATCCTGCTTTTGCAGCGGATCTGACCGTCCTTCCTTGTGCCACCCTATCCTGCTTCTGCAGCGAATCTGACCGTCCTTCCCTGTGCCACCCTATCCTGCTTCTGCAGCGGATCTCACCGTCCTTCCTTGTGCCACCCTGTCCTGCTTTTGCAGCGGATCTGACCGTCCTTCCTTGTGCCACCCTGTCCTGCTTCTGCAGCGGATCTGACCGTCCTTCCCTGTGCCACCCTATCCTGCTTTTGCAGCGGATATGACCGTCCTTCTTTGTGCCGCCCTGTCCTGCTTTTGCAGTGGATCTAACCTTCCTTCATGTGTAGATCCCCTCCTGCTCGGCACATGGCTGTTTCTAAAACACATTAGATCCCAAACTTTTATCCCCCCCTCCACCACCGGATAGAGCAGACAAAAGTCCCACGGTCATGTCAGAGCCGCGCCGTCAGCATTTAGAGCTCTTTTTACACCGCTGCATGTTTTGTACTGCTGTGTAGAGCCGCTTTTTTGTTTGGATCGGCTACACTTTTAACCCCTTTATTGTGGTAAAAATAAGAGAATCATAAATCTATGACCTTATTACATGAAGTCTGTACTTTTTGTTATTCCTCCTGGAAATGAATGGTTGATTTGACAGCTGGCCGTTCCCTGCTTAAATTGTGACAGGCGACTCAAGGATTTTGACTTTTTATAGCTGCTGTATACTCATGCATGTGTACAAATGCCAAGACTGTGGAAAATCCCAGGCTTCTTGCCAAGTGGTCACTGGTGTTGGTGGTTTTCGTGCCAGCTTCAGAGCCGTGCTATAGGGCCTGCAGGAGGGCACAGAGATTGACGCAATACATTCACCAGACTGTCACAGTCTTGTGTATAGTCATCACCTCCTCAGTGATTTCCCTATCCAGAGAGATGCTGATGTGCCTAAAAATCTATATAGGAATTTGGATAAGAGGAGCACCCCCCCCCCCCCCCCATATTCCCTGAAATCCCCCAATGGATGCCCGATCAGAAAATCTGCAATTTATTGGTTGACTGTGGAAATGGCAATAAGCCCATTATCTGCTTCCAGATGCACTTGTTAGTAATGAACCTGAACGGGGCGACCCTTGGACTTTTATCTTTGCCTGTGGTAGAGCACAGAGACTAAACCAACAAAATAAACGGCCCACGTTAGTATGTAAAAGGAGGTTCGTACGGGACCCAACAAATCCAGTGATGACATGACAGGTTGATCAGCGCATAAATATAGGGCCTTTATACTGAAAACAGATGAGTCCTGCACACAAAGAACAGGTCTGTAGGAGCCTGTTCACACCGCCAGCATAATTGTAAACAAAAGCTAATGCGACCAAACAACAGTACACTGCAGTAAAATATTAAATGCAAGTGCGTATAAAAAATAGTATAACAAATACAGGGTACTTAGTCTATCCGTTTTTTTGCGCAAAAAAGTTATATCAAGCACGTCACTAACTTCAAAGTGTACCAAGGGCCTTTTACTATGTAATCTGTAATTCAGGGGTTTTTAGGCTCACATAATGCAATTAGCCGCTGTCTATCTTTAAAATTGGTCCTGAATCTCATTACTTCATAGACTATAACTGATGGGTGTTCTTGTATTGATCCTATGTACTATTAGAATTACTGATATCTTTGCATCACTGGATTGTAAAACTAAAGGCCCCGTCACACGGGGCGACATCGCCGCCAATTTCATAGGCGAAGTAGGGGCGTGGCCTATCGGCGGCGACATCGCCCCTACATCGTCTAATGTAAAGAGGCGATGTCGAAGCTGCCGCAAGATCGCTTGGTTTCAGAGCAGTGCTCTGAAACCAGGCGACCGAACTGGGGCGATGTGCACACGTCGCCCCATGTAACCGGCCGCTGGCGACCTGCCAGGCGATGGGAGCCTTAGGCTCCCATTGTCCTGCATCGCCGCTGGGGTTTTCAGACTCCCCGGCGGCGATGCCGCCTGTCAGCTTGCCGGTGCGGGGCTGGAGTTGTCGCCCCATGTAAATGGGGGACGGAGACGCCGGCGGGGGCGCCAAAAATGTGCGCGCACCCTCCAGTTGCCAGGTGTGACTAGGCCTTAAGTTGTTTGGCTGACTATCTTTTTTTCAGTCTCTCATGCACAGGAGCATTTAAGTTCAGCTGTCATGTTCTGTATTCTCCGTGCGGGCTCCGGCCAGGCTTTTCCCCCCTGCTCCCACACATTAGACTTTTGGCCATTCCTTTGGACATGTTTTTCAGGTTCGGCTGGCTGTATGGGGGCCTTAGAAAGCTCTGCTACAAGTCCTCAGACCTAATGCAGCACGTCAAGATTGCTCTCGAATTGCCATTGGCCTTTTATTGGAAATTGTGACCTATGATGGCCTTATCGCCCTGTAATGTTTGTTATTTTGTGTCTAGTAGCTTGTATATAGTCTAGCACCAGGAAACCACGCTGACAACAGGGCAGGTGCTGAGACTTTGATCCTGATATGTGACGGCTATTACTGCACAGATGAGACGCTGAGACTGAAATTCTGCAGGTGGAAACAGCAGCAAATTGTGCACTTGATTGTCTGTATGGGTTTTGCTCTGTTCACTGGAATTGAGAATTGCAAAACGCCGGGGTCTGCCACACGGTAGGAGACACGTTTTTGATTTTAGAGAAGGCTACAAAAACCTCTGAAATTGAGGTCCTAGAGAGTGGGCGACAGGAGTGCCGAGTGCAAGACATCCAAGATCACAGCAGAGATCAAGTAACGCTGTCTGATATCCTTCTAACAAAACTGGAACATTTTTTTTTAATATATATAATGTCTGTCCTTAATACATAGTCCTGGGTTTTTGTAGTGGACTGATGAGGGAAGGGTCGCCTTCCTGACCCCAGATTTCCATCCAGCGTCTCGCCGGCCGCAGAATATCTGCTAGAAGCCATTTCAATCTCCAAACCTCTCAGTAATCCCAGTGTAATCTCTCGCGAGCGGCGGCTTGCAGCAAGTGGTTAAATGCGACTATTTACTCCAGATCTGCCTGGAACGGGGGAAACAATTGTGTTATTGTAGTGGTCCAGAGACCAGCCAGCAATGGAGGGGAGGGAATTATCAAAGGGCACGCTTAATCTTTCTACAATTTGGGTTTGAGAGCCTGGCAATTTAGAGGCTTTCATAATTAAAGAGGAATGGTCTCCTCTGAGCATTCAGCTGTGTAATGAAGATGTTTTCCCTCTTTATTAATTGGTAAATGCAAAGAGAGAATCTTATGAGCGCTGCTCCGCAGTACAGCCGTGATTTTCGGCACACAAGCTCCGGGGCCCTTGCCTCTCTGGGCCCTTGCTCTGGGCCCTTGCTCTGGGGCCTCTTGCTCTGGGCCCTTGCTCTGGGCCCAACCCAGTTTAAGTGTATGGGTTTTTCTCTTTAATGATTATTTTAGGAACACCGTGGACCTAAGCTTGTATTTAGGGTGGTCTTCATGATCCATCCCTGTGAAGTCTACTGAATGCTGCCCATACGGTCTACAGTTTACGCTTGTATTTGCTCACCCTGTGCCCTGTATTGTACAGTTTGTGACTCCTGTTTGTTTTTTAGGGGCACAGCGCACGTGAAGGAAATACATTTGATGGAAGAAAAGAAACCCAGAAAGAACGATAAGAGAAGGAAGGAAGCCGCCTCTAAAAAGGTAAGCTGACGATTATCCACCCCTGACCTGTTCCCTCCCTGTGACCGAGGCCACTGATCGATCATCTCTGATCAAGGTTATTGGAGGTATAATATAGGCACTGCGCTCCCAAGACCATAAGTCACATCTGAACTGTTACAGAAGGTAAAATTACAGTATTTTAATGTATTTGTTTATTTTTTTTCTGTTTAGGCCTCTGATCAAATAAACAAAGGTAAGCCCTGTCTTTACTATTCATTATGAAAGTCGTTAAAGTTTTTTGAAGAGTAGGGTTTTTATTCCGTAGTTTGCATACTTGTATATTACCCATAACAGGTTAGAGAAGTTAATTCGCAGTTGCAATGCATTCATACTGATTGTTCATGGCTGTGTGTGCAATTCTGCCATTTACTGAGATTGTCTGATATTCTCTGCTTATTTAAAGTGGCTGTACAATGAAAGTATAATTATAATGTAATGTGTATGCACAGTGACCTAATGGCAGAATAGTGAGTGCTGCTCTGGAGTATGAGACAGGATGTAACTCAGGATCAGTAATGTCATGTATGTACACAGTGACTGCACCAGCAGAATAGTGAGTGCAGCTCTGGAGTATAATACAGGAGGTAACTCAGGATCAGTAATGTATGTACACAGTCACTCCAGCAGAATAGTGAGTGCAGCTCTGGAGTATAATCAGATCAGTACAATCAATGTGATGTTTTCATGTATTCTCATAAATTTTGTATTTCTTTTGGAAGAACCAAAACTTTTTTTATTATTCAGCAGTTGTTTGGAAATGTGAAGCGTGTTGTATGATTCCTTGGTAATTGCTCTCGCACACAGTGGTCACATTGAGCGGTGGTGACGGCTGACTTCTTTGGGCCTCTGTGGTGGGATTATTTGTGTAGTGATGAATGGGCTCCTCACAGTTGTGTGTTTTCTGGTTTGTGACTGTTATTACTCGCTGTTATATCACCGTACGAGGTTTACACTGTTTGACTTTCCATGAAAAGCTTTAGCCCGTGGGTAATATTCTGCTGCAGATGACAGATTGGTTTTACTTGCAATAAATCAGAACCGTGGCTGATTGTGTAATATGTTATAACATCCAGTCACCACAGTGAGAGGCGGCCGGCAACATGTAACAGAAAGCAGCGTGTCCTCCTTCAGTCATAGCTACATGTATATGGATGCTCCGCTGTCTGTATATTTAGGTTTATGGTCTACAAGCGACATTTATTCTCTTGATTGTCATAGGTTTATTTCCTATCCCTGCATTTCCCCACAACTCTGAGGTTGCTCAGGTAGCTCTAAGGGTATGTGCACACTGGCCGGGTTAGGGTCGGTTTAGCTGTGTAAACCGCCGGTCGGTTTACATAAATTTCATGTAAATTTATGTTAATCCAAACCGTTGTTTGGATTAACATTAAAACCTATATAAACCGACACCCGGTGTCCACACACCGGCGGTTTACACATGCTCATTTGTTGCTAACCCGCTGGGTTCCCAGCGGGTTAGCAACGAATGAGCATGTTCTATAATCCGGCCGGTTCTGCAGCGGCTGCAAGCAGAATCATGTACTGCTTCCAGCCGCCGCAACACCGCCGTCGCTAACCCGCTGGCCACCCGCCCGGCACCCGTCCGTCACCTGCCGCACATACCCGCCAGGATGCCGGTGGACGGCTCCGGAGCTTCCTGGCGGGTCCGCCCAGCCGCCGCCGACCATCCCTCCGGCCAGTGTGCACATACCCTAAAGGCCCCATTACACGGCACAATATCCTTAACGATATCTCTTAAACGTCACGGGTTTGGAGTCGTTCAAACAATATCGTTAGGATTTCGTTGCGTATAACACAGAGATTTGATTACGATAAATCCTTGGATCGGTGATCGCAGATTTTAGAACATGTTCTCAAATCAGACGATCCACGATCAGCCAACCTGCTGCATTGGTCTGTGACACCGCAGTACCGATGTTGTTCACGACTTTGGCCATTCACATCAATGGACAAGTATCGTTTGCTGGATTGTGCGAACGATACCTGCTCACTACATCGTTGGTGCGTCATCCACGATATCTCACCAACGATGTCCTAATGATCGCGCGCCCCCGAGATCATTAGCGACATCAATTTAATGTCGTGCCATGTAACGGGGCCTCTAAATTCATCTGTACACAAGATAAATTTAGTAGAATGGTTGACAATATTTGGATATTACAGTGTAAGTTTTTTCAGATCACCCCATACCCTCAGGACAGTGCAAGAAACCCAACTCTGGGTAGTCCAGGGAACGAGAGTGCAAAGGGAAGAAAATCCAGTAATATTAGGATCCTTTCACATAAGCGTTTTTCATTGAATGCGGCAAATCCGGCAGTTGCGGCCGGGCAAAAAAATGTGGTCAGCCACATTTTTTTTTTGTGCGGCCGCAAGTGCAAAACTGCACTTGCCACTAGCCCCATAAAGAATGAATGGGGGCTTGCCGCAGGTGTACCACAAGTCGGCAGATTTACCGCATCTGCCGCATTCAGCGACAAACGCTGATGTGAAAGGACCCTTAGCTTAAAATAGTCTTTTTATTCCATAATGTCAATCAAATGTAGAAAAATGGGTATTAAAATATAATCCATATCCCAAGGGTTACTTTCATTTACGCGTTTAGGACGATAGTCTTTATTCATAGCAAGTACTGGATATTAGTGTATTGTGCAAGCAATCAGATGTAAAAAAAAACCTGATATCCTTCTAGGTGCTGTAGTTACTATTGACGGTAGCATCTGAGGGGTTAAATGGCCATGGATCGTGCCAACACTGATGCAGAGTGGTGTCAGCTATAGTGTACGACTGACAGATATTGTATTTCCACCCATTGCTATTCATTTCTCGGGTCAGTAAAAAGATGTATTTGTGGTCAATAAGCCTTTAATATGTCCAAGAACTGTCACAGTGCAATGGAAAGCTACAGAACATGACATGTATAAATTTTGTTATTGATTTATTTTTGTGGGCAGTTGCTCTTCAACAACGTCTACCAGCATTACAGGAGCTGGAACTTCCTTTCAGATTCCAGTATGCATTGTACGTGCCCAAAATAAAGAGAGAACATCCCCCCCAACCACATCTGGTAGAGCAAGACGAGGAAGACCCCCAACCATCTCTCTGCTTTAGAGAGGGACAGAGAGGACCCCCAGCCACCTCTCCGGTAGTGAAACTGGATGCACCCCCAGCTACCTCTCTCTGGTAGAGATACACTAGGGATATCAGAACAGCACATGTCAGTGAATGGCAGTAGGCACGTGCCAGCTGCATGTAAACATGTTGGGACCCCCACTGATTCCATGCTGGATCACCATAGTAAATAGAATGTCTGTATGGTAACTTCCTTTTTTGTTTGTTTGAGGGTGCGTTCACACGCTGCATATTTTTACGCGAGTGCTCTTGCAGCTTTTCCTATCCACCGAGAGACTGGATCCATCCCCCAAGTACAGGAAACCTACAAATAAAAAGGGGCGGTCCCCCTCGCCTCCTCAGTTGGTTTTCTGTCCTTGTGAGAAGAACCTACAGATGAAGATCTTCTTGCCTAGGGCCTGAGGCTTCCATGCGGGGCCGAGTGAGGTCTGTGGAGTCGGGGGAGCCCTGGTCCTGCAGCCTCCCTTTGTCGGCTGGTTGTATCAGCATGACCAAGGGTCTGGGTGGTGCCGCTCTGGGTCGTGCGGGCGCTGCCTGGGGCCGTCCCCTGTGCTTGTCCAGCGATACAGGGCGGGCTGGGCGAGGAAATGTACCGCCCTGCGTCGCATGCCAGCCGACCTCCGGGGTTCCCGGTGCGCATGTGTGGCCGGCCAGCGGGTGCGCCCTTTGAACCGGAAGTGCGCATCTGACGGCGGGGAGAGCGCCATTCAAAATCGGGGCTGGGGCCTCATGGATGTGCCGACATGTCTTCCCCCAGAGATGTGGAGGGGACCGATTGTCAGTCAGCCAGTCAATAGGAGCAACAGCGGCAGCAAACAGAAGTCCAAGTCCGCCAGTGCGTGTAAGGAGCGCTCCACTGAAAGTTCTAAAGGCTCCAAGGCTGGGTCTCCACCTCCTGAACCGGTACCTGTTTGTCAGCATTAGGGGTGAGTTGTGCATGTTCATCCACTATGCTAATCCCCCTACTCTCTCTGTCTCCTTCTGTATCTAATTGTCCTTCTGGGCAGCCTAAAAAGAGAACAGAAAAGCAGAAACGTAAGTTTTGTGTCTTGTGTGAATTGCCCCTGTCCGACGACTAACAAGCTGTTGTTCCGCTCCTGTATCGCTCAGACTCTTGACGAAGAAGCCCCTATACGTACTGCAGACCTTAAGACCTTTATACGGGACTAGATCAGGCCTCCCCTTTCCCAGATTCAGCAACCCTCTGTGCCTGCTCCTCTCCATCTGTCTCCCTGTTGGTCGGATGTTGATTCCCAGGAGGAGGGTCTCGTTCATTCGTCCCATTCAGGCTCCTCATATGAGGATGAGGGAGGTTCTTGTTTTGCCATACAAGAAATGGATAGTCTGGTGAAGTTTGTACGTGCCACCATGGGGATTGTAGACACTAAGGAAGCAAAGTCCGCTCAGGACGTCATGTTTGCTGGGTTGTCTCAGAAAAAGAGATTTTTTTCCTGTCATTGAGGCCATTAAATCCTTGGTCAAATCTGAGTAGGAAAAGCAAGACTCCAGGGTGTTTTTGCCTTCCTCTTCAAAAAGAAAATACCCCTTTGACGATTCAGAGTTAATGAACTGGTCAAAGATCCCTAAGGTTGATGCTGCTGTGGCATCCTCGTCCAAAAAGAATGTTACCTTTGGAGGATGGGGAGTTGTTGAGAGAATCCTTTGATAGAAAAGCTGATACCCTGTTTGAAAAAATCCTGAGAGATGGGTATTGGGGCGCTTAAACCAGCCATTGCTTCTTCTTGCATAGCCTGTTCCCAGTTGGTCTGGTTGGATCAGTTGGAACAGCAGATTCAGTCCGGAGTGCCGCGAGACCGGTTCTTGGCCGCTCTTCCTCAGATCCGGAGTGGCTCGGCATATCTGGCGGATTCGTCAGCAGATTCTCTCCGCCTGGCGGCTAGATCAGCAGGGCTCTCTAATGCGGTCCGCAGATCTTTGTGGCTTAGAGTGGAAAGGGGACGCCCATGCTAAAAACAAGATATGTGCGATCCCGTGCGGGGGCGAGTACCTCTTCGGCTCCGTGCTTGACAATATTCTTGCTAGGGCAGGAGAAGTAAAAAAATGGGCTACCTAATCCTTCTGTCCCTAAGTACAGGACAGCCTTCCGGAAACACCAGTTTACCAGGCAGCAGTCAAACACCAAGTGAGATACGGCAAAGAAAAAAAGAGTGCTTATTACGGTGGTTCCTCATCCTCCAAGACCCTGCCCAAGCTCCATTGATTATGACCCATCTGTTGGTGGACGATTGGCTCATTTTTTTCAACAATGGTCCCAAATTTCAAATAGGCAATGGATCCTTGGCCTCATTTCATCTGGTCTTAAACTTGATTTTGTGAGGGTCCCAGGGGACTCCTTTTTTCTATCTATTCTTTCTAGTCCTTGCCAGCAGCAGGCACTGGAGTTGGAGGTCAAGGACTTGTTACGTAAACAAGTGTTGGTAGCGGTTTCGGGGGACCAGGAAAGAAGGGGGATTTATTTGCCTTTTTTTCTGGTTTCTAAACCGGATGGTTCATTTAGAACTATTATTAATCTTCGAAAATTAATGACCATGCCCCGTTTGATGCTATTTTGGAATTTTTGCAGATGGGCCGTGAGTTGGGCCTTGCTGTCAGTACTCTTCGGGTTCAGGTTTCTGCTTGGGGGCCCTTTTTAGTCCGAATATAGCGGGTGACGGTGGATTTCTGTTTTTTTTTTTTTTTTTTTTTTTTTTTTCAGGCTTGTGACTGCGCTGAACAGATGCACATCCCTAGCCTTGCTCCCTGGGACTTGAATTGGTTTGGACGCCTTGACAGGACCTCCCTTGATCCATTGCCCTCAGCCTCCCTTAAGCGCTTGACTTTGATGACAGCCTTACTGGTAGCCTTGACATCTGCTAGGCGGGTGGGTGACCTGCAAGCCTTGTCTATTGACACCCCCCCCCCCCCCCCCATTCCTGTTAGTGTTCCCTGATAGGTTGGTACTTAAGACGGACCCCTCATATCTCCGTAAGGTCCCCTCGAAGATCCATAGAGGCCAAGAAATCATACTGCCCTCCTTCTGGGACAATCCCACTAGCCCTGAGGAATTCACCTTTCAGACCTTAGATTTTAGGAGAGCTGTGCTTGAGTATATTGCTAGGACTCGGCCTTGGAGGAAGTGTAGGGCCTTGTTTGTTTCTTTCCAGGGGTATCATAAGGGAACTTGTACCACTAAGCGCACCATCTCCAGATGGATTCGGGAGGCTATCTGCTTGGCCTATTCCGCGAAAGGTGAGCAGCCTCCTGATGGTATTCATGCCCATTCTACTCGTGCCATGACGGCCTCCTGGGCTGAACGCGCTAATGTTTCTATTGAGTCTATTTGTAGGGCGGCTACTTGGGCTTCACCCTCTATCTTTTTATCGGCACTATCGCCTTGACCTGTCCCCTTCGTCTGACCTCGACTTCGGGAGGGCACTTCTTAATACTGTTATTAATGTTATTAATCATTATATTTGTGTATTTATATGGTTATGGCAGGTCCCTTCAATTTCTCTTTAACCCAACTGAGGTGAGGGTGGGGGATCCCACAGATTTCTCCAGTTTATGACAATGTTGTATTGTACCAGTCATGTAATTTTGTTATCGGTTAAGTCCATCGGATGTGCGGGGTGGCCGGGTCGACTGTGCGGTTGATTGTGCCCTTGTAGAGTACAAATAAACCTACTTTTAGAATTGTGGTCTTTTGTGAAATCCAGCGGTGAATTTCAGGTCCCTCATTAATCGCCTCCTGCCCCTTGTGGCATTTTCTGAGCAGTCTGAGGATTATCGGTGCCGCTTGTAGCATCACCAGCCGCGCTCTACTCTTCTTTAGCTGCAATGGGGTTAAAGTCTCCCTGCGGTAATTAAGTATAATGCGCCCGACCTCCGTGACAATGGCTGCCCGCAGCTCTGCAGTCCTGGCTTCAGTGAGTTAATCGCTCGGTGTTCACTGAAGATATTTTCCAGAGTGGATCCAAAGCTGCAGGCATTTTTTTTCTTCTTTGCAGCGAAATTTCCAGTGCAGCACATTACGTGTCGCCTGCACAGACACCCTCTGTGCCCCCCCCAGTGTTGCCTGTACAGCAGACGTCTTCTGCGCCCCCCAGCATTCCTGAACTGTCAAGCTCCTTTCTTTTTAGAGGAGCGCGGCGTTGCAGTTTGCGCCCCTCGTCAGCGTCGCTGTTTTTACCAGCAGTATTAATGCTCAGACAGCTGCCGTTATTTACTAGAAGGGAGGGAGACTGTGTCCGAACGGGCCCCTCCGTCAGGAGGAGTTGGCAAACAGGGCTTTCACAGGAGTAAAATGACACCATGCTTCTCCTCCATTTTCTCATGAAATCTGCAGAGTGGGAAAGCAACAGGAGTTGGAAACGTCTTTCCTTGGATCGCCGCTCTTTAATTAGCGTCTTCCAGGCTTCCTCCTTGGATTTCCGTCAGGTTTGTGACTGTTTTTTTTCCCCCCTCTTCCGTCTTTCTGTTAATGTGATTGTGCTGCTCCTGCCGTCCACAATTCAAGACGCAAAGTAAAGCGCCGGAGCGAGGGACGCTGCCAGCAATGTGCGTCGTGGGCGGCCGCCGCCTTTATGTCTATAAGCGTAATCCTGACAAGGGTGTAATTGGCGGCCCCTTCCTATGGACGTGTGCGGCTGGAATTCTCCCTGCATCACTATATGCTACTTATTCCCTATTCATTTGCACACGGTAAAGCTTTGCAGTCCTGTGCAGAGATGGGGCGGCTTTGCCAGCACTTGGCTCTATTTTTGCTTGTGCGGTAGATGTGTGTCCCTACGTTGAACAGGTTTGTTTTTGCAGGGTAATGAGGTTTACATGCAGTTACATGGCTTCTGGAGAGGTCCTGACAGGAGGGAGGGATGCCGCGCCGCTGCTTCAGATAACTTTATACTTGCTGCGTTCCTGTCCACTGACTCATAATTTGCTGGAAATGGAAACTCGGGAATACAACTCGGGATAGCTGCAAATCAGCCAGCACCTTTACCGTTTACCTACAGCCTGGCAAACTGAGAACACTACAACTCCCAGCACCTCTGGAACCTCTGCCTGTAACCTGGCATGCTGGGAGTTGTAGTTTGGTAGCAGATTGCCCTGTACAGAAGCTCTTCAATACCTTCAGCGTTGGGGTTTGTCACATTTGGTTTCTGCCGTGTTTTTGAGGGAAGCAGCGTCCTGGTATGTTGCCAGATTTAATGGGCGTAGGAGATAATATAATCTCCCTAAAGCAGGAGGGACAGAGTCTTGTCTCTGGTGCCAGCAGCAGCATCTGCACCCGATCATATCACGTTTATGACGTCCATCTAATGTGTCAGCTTAGGACGCAATATGGAGGCTGCAGACAAATGCCATACAGAGACCTTCAAGCACAAAGATATATGCCAGCATTGAACATATGAAATGTGAATTACATTACTGCTATATGGAAATATACTTATAAAAATGAAGTAACTAGGCATATTGGCCAATTCATGAGCCATCAGCCAGATAGGGTCCCGTCAAGGAGGAACACCATAACTTAATATCATGCCTCTTCTGGGTTAAAAAAAAAAACGACGCAATGATGGGCAGGTATGATCCAGAATTAATCAAATAAATGGCCTTCGGCCTGTGTGAGGAGTGCTCAGTCAGAAAAGGAGGTAGACACAGACCTCCATTGGCTTTTGCAAAAACTAACAAGCACCTTTAAACAGTATAAAACAAGTGTGATGAGGTACGGTCATGGCAGCATGCATCTGTTCACATTGTTCTGTTTGGAGGCGTTGGTCAGTTTTTTAGTCTTTTGTATACAGAGGCCTCTGACGCCCTCAGTCTGGTTCGCCTCCCACGTCATGATTTTTGCAGTGTACCATCCAGTTTCGCTGGCGGGCCCCCATCTAACTTGTGACCATATCTACACCATTCATGTGAATGTCTCTAGCTATCACTAAACATATGTGAACCTGGCACCAAAAGGTGTATGATATGGGTTATTGTCCGTCTGACTTTCCTGACCTCCTCTTTTCAGCCAAACATGTCTGACCAGAACAAAAGGATCGGACGATTGAAGGCCAACATGCCTGAGCAGATGTCAGGGTTTAAACTTTTATTTTTTGTAACTAGCTTATACTTTTTTATTGTGTTTTTTTTTTTATTGCAACTGGTTATCCATATTTATTTTTGAAGATGTCTTCTGGGGCTGTAATCTGCACCAGCAGACTGAATATTAGTCTCTGGTGATCAGTCGTTGCCTCGTTTTTGAGGTGCAGGTGACCGGGGTGAGTGTGATTGGCTGTGTAGAGAATCTGGCTACTCCGGCCACACTGGACTTGTGAGCCCTTTGTGGGGACGCTCTTTTGTGTCTGGGCGGCTTGTTACGTCCACTCTGAATTCAGTCCATTTTTTATCTTTTTGCTGCAGTATTCACTAGATTTCATACAATGAACACCGAGCCCTCGGCCTACTATAGACACAGTTGTATCGGGCGGATCTATTGAACATGTCATTGTTAAATGTCACATGTAATGGGAATGTGTTTGACAGACCTGTACAGGTCCTATTCACACTGTGAGGTTTCATTTGCTGAACGTGCCAAATATTGCTTCTGGTGTAAATGTTCGTCCTTTCCTAAGGTCCCTTTTGGCCTCTGACTGATAGGAATCTACATAATTATAGCATCGTCTACTGCTGTATGGTAGTTTTTATTGCATTGTTACCTCCATGTGGATAGATCAACCCAGCACTACACGATCACAGACTGGTCCCACAACCAAAAGCTTTTTTGTAACTATTTTGGAGCTTTTAGTTTAGCTGTAATAGGTAACAAAAAAATAAAGTTAACTTGCAGAATGGTCTCATGTGGTCAGTCATCTTGCATTGAAGTGTATAGAACAAAGTATTTTTGGATTTCTGTTTTCTAGTCCAGCCCCATAGTTAAGTCACAATGTCGCTCTACCACTGTGTAGGATAGTGCAGTAAAAAGTTACCAAACTGACTTTTCAGCCTCCTTTTTTGTGAATTGTGGCCCTAGAGCCTTTCATGTGTATATATCTATCTAACACAAGGTAAGGACGAGATGTCTACAGACCTTTTCCCATTATCAGAAGTCAGAGCTGTGGGACAACCGAATCAAGTGGTGCAGTATACATTGGACTGCACTAAATAATATGTAGAGACTTTTACATGTATTTTAAAGGAGTTTTCCGGTTTCAGAAACCCCTTTTCTTAATAAGAATAACTAAAAATGAAAATATGCCTTACTCACCCTCCCCCGGTCCATCAGTGTCTCTGCTGCTCCTCGCCTTACTCACTCTCCCTGGTCCAGCACAGTGTCTCTGCTGCTCTCCACCTTACTCACTCTCCCTGTCCACACAGGCTGTGCTCCCGCCTTACTTGCCTCCCTGGTCCAGCACAGTGTCTGCAGCTGCTTCTGCTTCTCACTCTCCTGGTCCACACATGTCTCTGCTGCTCTCCGCCTTACTTGCCCTCCCTGGTCAAGCACGGTGTCTCCGCAGCTCCTGCCTTGCACACCCTCCCCTGGTGCAGCATGATGTCTCTACTGCTGCTCCCGCCTTACTCGCCCTCCCATTGTCCAGTACGGTGTCTCTGCTGCTGTCCTGTCTTAATGCCGTCCCCTGGTCCAGAATGGCATCTGCACTGCTGCTCCTGCCTTACTAGCCCTCCCCTGGTACAGCATGGTGTCTCTGCAGCCTTACTCACCCTCCTCTGGTCCAGCACGGTGTCTCTGCTGTTGCTCATGCCTTACTCGCCCTCCCCTGGTCCAGCACGATGTCTCCACAGCTGCTCCCGGAGGCTGTTTTTGGCTGCAGTGCTGCTGTGTCAACGCCAGCAGAGCTCACTGACTGGCTGCAGACAATAACCAATACCAGGAGCAGTGTCAGAGACTCGGTCCGTGACCAGGGTTGGGTGAGTAAACCTTTTTTTTTTCCCCTTGTTAAGCAGCAAGGGGACAAAAGTATTGTTGTTGGTATGTTAGGTGGTATGCATGTGTTGTATTTGCACTTTATAGTGACTAATTCTTGTCCCTTCTGCTTCCCTCTTCCAGTGCCAGAACAAATACTAAGCCAGCCTCAGCCTGTCAATGGGAACAGTGGCATTTCCACCGTAACCAGCATTCAGAATAATAATGCCAATCAGTCCACAGCAGTCAGTGCGCAGCAGCTGCAACAACTGGCATCGCGTCATCCTGCCCGTGAAGTACCACCGCGATTCCGGCCCCAGGAACAGAAGCCTCTGGTGAAGCGCGGGCATCATATTCCCGGCATCGCCGCCAATCTAGGCTTGACCACTCAAGTTTTAAAACAAGGGTCAGCAAGCAACGCTGCAGTGTGCAAGGAGCGCACACCGGACGAAAATCCGAGAGGTAATAACGGGATCGGGAATTGTAGAACATATCATAGGCAAGTATATCGAAGGCTCCTTTCACATCAGCAGTTTTTGCTGATGTGCGGCAGATCCGGCACTTGAGGCTGCATAAAAAAAAAACTGCTGCTTGCAGCTTTTTTTTTTTTTTTTTGCGGCTGCAAGTGCCAGATCCGGCGTAACCGCACTTGCCGCACTGGACCGCAAGCCCCATAGACAATGCATGGGTGCTGCTGGATCCGGGCCGCTAGGCGGCAGATGTGGCTCCACCTGCCGGATCTGCCGCATATCAGTGAAAACCGCTGATGTGAAAGGGCCCTTAACGTGTCACCTTACTACTGTTGGGGTTAGTTTTGCAGCAGTTGGAAAAAGACAGGTTTGGGAATACTCCTCTGAACAATGACGTGTTGAGGGTTGTTTTCTCAGGTCATTTAGGGTTTTCACTGTTCGCACATCCACGCAAACTCTCATTTTATCATTTAGCCCACACTTCCAGAGTCTGTGGCTGCACACGCCGGTGCATCTCAATGAATTATAATATCAGAAAGTTCATTTATTTCAGTAATTCAATACAGAAAGTGAAACGCATGTATTATATAGAGTCATTACACACGGAGTGATCTATTTCAAGTGTTTATTTATGTTAATGTTGATGATTATGGTTGCTGCCAAAGAAAACCCAAACAATATTATCTCACAAAATTAAAGTAGGGACGATCAAGGGTTAAAAATTGCGCTGCCGTATTCCACGAGACATCAAAAAGTGAATATAATATTGATTTATTAGTTTCCTGGAACGCCCTGAAACATGGCAATATATTAATTTCACCTGAGGAAGGGGCCAGAGAGCCCTGAAACTCATTGACTAGTAAATCAATATTATATTCACCCTTTGTCTTGTGGAATACTGCAGCACGATTTTTAACCCTTCATCCTCCCTACTTTAATTTTCTGAGATATTGACCTGGGTTTCCATTGGTTGTAAGCCATAATCATCAACATTAACAAAAATAAACACTTTAAATGATCACTATTTGTAATGACTCTATATAATATACACTTGAAAAAGATGCACTCGCCCATATAGACGTTGCACTAAATCCTTTATTACGGTGGAAATTTTACATGGTGCAGGGAGGGAGAAAAAGGAACGGATGACGAGTTGTTTCGACTCGGTGTGAAACGACTCGTCGTCCATTTCATTTTTTCTCCTTCCCTGCACCATGTAAAATTTCCACCGTAATAAAGGATTTAGTGCAACGTCTATACGGGTGAGTACATCTTTTAAGTTAACTCAATACATTCTTCCATGGTAGCACCCTGTGACAAAAGCACTTTAGCATTGTGCCATCATCTAAGGTGATGTTACATACACAGGGCTCGTATAGGTGGTGCCTGGCTTTCTTTCCCCAGATCCCTATATAATATATATGTTTCACTTTATGTATTGAATTACTGAAATTAACTTTTCGATGATCTAATTCATTAAGATGCACCTGTATGTCTACAAGGGATGGTCTTATACCCTCTTATATTCCAGGAGGTCCATTCTGTGGTCATGTCCTGTAGCTAAGAGCGTAATCTCTATTCTGTTCCCACGTAGTGGAAATGCAATAGATTTTCTATCCATCTGGAAAATCTGCATTTTATGGTGAAAAAAACTAAAAAAAAATCTGCAGAGTAAAGGCTCCGTTACATATAGTGAGATCACCAACGATCTCGCCGCAATGTGACATGTAGCAGTGATCGGCCCACCCACTGGGAGATCGCTGATAGTTAATCAATGACCTGGACCATTTTTGATCACCCATCTCCCGCTGGGCATGCTGGATCGCTGTGTGTGACAGGGGCAATGACCAGTGAGCTCCATGCTTCACCCAAGAAGCAAACAGATCCCAACGACCATCTGGTGTCGCCGCATCACTGGGTAATCGCTGGTAAGTCTGCCTGTGTGGCATCTCACCTGCGATCCCTGCCAGGTCGGATCATTGTCCGGATCGCTGGTGCATCGCTACCTGTAACGGGTCCTTAAGAAGATCATGTCAAATGATCCTCCAGCTACTCGGGCATATTTCGCCCTTCAGCCATAAACACCACTATGGGAGCTCTGCGGTGGAAATACTTTTGGGAATGGACCCTAATGCTACTTGCCCACGCTACGTTTGTGATTAGTTTTTTGTGCTGCTTTTTTGCCCAAAAAACTGATCTTTTTCTCATGCCAGCAAAGTCTGAGTTTGCTGAAATGCTGTGCCGATAGCTGCGTTTTTGCCTGATCAGGTTTTGTTGCAAAAACCTGATCAGGAAAAGAAGTAGCATGTCGTATAATTGAGCAAAAACACTCCAATATTTGCCCTCCCCGTTGATCCCACAGTGACCGGTGATTTCTTCCTTCCAGGCACTGGCAAGATCAGCACGAATTAACTTACAGGACCTGCGCCCCATGTGACTCAGCCTGCGTCACGTGGGGAGCAGGTCCTGGACGTACCGAACCTATAAAGAAGAAATCACCGGGGGATCTTGGGGGAGGGTGATAATGTGTGTCTTGTGTGTCCCCTTATTTGTGCTGTGTCTGTAATGTGCACAAGTGCAATACATTTGTGCTGCATTATTTATTTATTTGTTTTTGTAAACCTGATACAATTTTCATTCAGTTTTTTTTTTTTTTTTTTTTCTGACCACTAACTGATCCCTTTTATTGTGTGGACCCATAGCCCAAAGGCTTCTCCAAAGTGGGAATCCCCCTGGTTTTCTGACAAGCCGGTGACTCTTTCCCTTTACTCTTGGGTTTTAAAGTGCTCTGAGGTTACAACAAGTAGCAAAGTGAAAAACGTTAATAATACATGGGCTCCGTGCTTGGCATGAAATGCGTGTAATGCCCGGAAGCCAAAATATATACGGCGTCTTCTCTCCTGGAAATGCTTTTTGCCTGAGTGGATTAGATTGGACACCAGCCGGGAAAGTGACTTCTGGTGAATGTGCCGTCTGTTGTAGTTCTGGGCTCTAAAGAAAGATGTTGTGTTGAGAACAGGTCAAGTTCTTTATTTATTTAGTTTTCTTATTTGCGTTTGATAGCAAGTATTCACTTCCCGTTTTCTTGGGATCGGATATGCGCCAGGCTTGTCACGCTGCCTCCCCTTAAAACTATCGGTGCTTTATTTGCTGAAAGAGGAATTCCCTGTAAATGGTTGTACAATTTTCTGGATTGTCAATCTTTCAGGTTTTAGGATCTCTGCTTGTTGTCATTCTGTAGAGACTTTGCTTTAATTCCAGGGAGTCCACGTCTGTCCTGATCGTGTGACGAGACCCTCGCCTGTGCCCATCACAAGAATGACAGCAAGTGGAGATATAGAAAACCATAAAGCTTTGGTTTCTAAAGGACTATAAAGTACCGTATTTTGCGCTTTATAAGGCGCACCTGATTTATAAGACGCACCCCAAATTTGGTGAGGGAAAAGAGAAAAAAAAATTTATAATGTTTAATTGGGGTACGTCTTATAGTGCCAGTGTCTGTCTTACAATTAGTTTATATGTCCCCCATCCTGGTATATTTGTCTCCATTCTGGTATATGTGCCACCTCCTGATATATTTTCTCCCTCCTGGTATCTATGCCTCCATCCTGATATATGGTCCCAATTCTGGTATCCATGCCCCCATCCTGGTATATATACCCTCTCCTGATATATATGGCCCCCATCCTGGTGTCCGTGCCCCCATCCTAGTGTCCGTGCCCCCATCCACATAGCCCCCGAAGTCTTAACGAGGGGGATTGTAGTGGTGCAAGATGCAGTTTCACGGGCCACAGAGGTTGAGGGCCAAGCCAGGAGATGCGGGGGTGTCGCGCAGGTCTCCAGTGGGCGCTGCCATTATCATTTCCTAGCGTGCATTAGTGGTCTGACAATACATGCTCTAGTGTATAGAAATGGCCGCGGATTGCGGTCTGCGCATGCGCCGCGGCCATTTTCTTGAAGTCTGGAAAATAGAGTATATATAAAAATGGATGTGGCGCATGCGCAGACCGCAATCTGCGACCATTTCTAGACACTAGAGCATGTATTGCCAGACTGGCAATGCATGCTGGGAAATAATGGTGGCGCAACACCCCCGCAGCTCCTGCCTTGGCCCCCAACCTCAGTGGCCCAGTATTTTTTTTATTTTTTTTTTAAGATTTTGCTTTATAAGACGCACCGCCATATTCGCCCAAAATTTGGGGGAACAAAAGTGCGTGTTATAAAGCAAAAAATACGGTATATACAATATAAAGGCATTGATAAGCATTTGTCATGGGTGCCATAAACAGTGGTCCATAATAACCATTATGCTCTAGTGGTTGATCAGGTAAGTGGGTGAATGGCGCTCAGTATCTCACATGTTTTGTGCATGACGCCCCTCCAACTTTCCTGGAGCAGTAAATGTCTTTACAGCTGTGTGGTAAGCGACCCTGTAACTGTATCGTCCGCCTCTGCTGTAATGTAATCCGGCGCTCACTATCTCTTACTGAATCAGGATTGACAGCCGCAACATTGCCCGGATAGAGCCGACACAGAAAATAACGTTTTGTTTTCATTTCTTGCTTTCCGTAGGCATGCCTCCCATTCGGGACTTGGTCAGCCACTCCCCTAATCAGCTAGGTGAATTTTTATTTTTTCTAGCCTGATTTTTCTTTATTTTTCTGCGCTTCCAGCTTGTGGTTGATTTGCTGCTTGGTTGATTTTTGCCGTCTGTGACCCCGTGTGCTTGCAGCCGTCCTGCTTCTGCGGCTTGTACACTGCTTGCATGTCTATGCGTTTTACAAAATGGCATTGGTTTGCACAATACTTTGTTTTGTTTTTTTTATGTTTTAAATAAGACTTAAAAGATGGGGAGGACGCTTAAATCAAGTTACTGGGGAAATCTGTAGCAGAAAAACCTGATCTAGTGATTCTGGGCTGTCGGGAGCTCTAGTGATCAGCTGCAAGTGGTCAATTCCACTGCAGTGCCTCTACAGGTGAAAATGAGCATTGCATATCAGTAGGACCAGATTTCTCATACATGTGCAAATCTGATTGCCCTTCCAAAGTGGCTCTTCAGTCATTGCACCCACTAGGATCATCTAATAAGTTGTCCACATTTCTAATTTTGCTCACAATTTGTCTTTGTAATATATCAGTTTGTGACCTCCCTATATATCTGATTTTTTTTTTTTTGTTTTTGCATGTGTTCCCAGCCTGTGCCCTCCTATGTGCATGATCTGATGAAGTTTTTATAGGGGTCCTTTAAGACTCATCCAGTTCACTTGAGCTTTTAGTTGCGTGGAAAAGTAAACTTCCTGCTTTTAACCTGACCTCCATATCTCCTTAATGGATTATTTCCATCTTCGTGGATGGGGCTTGTAAATACAAGTCATCTTGCAATTCACAGCCTTATAATGTATTCAGCCATTCTTGAGATATTAACACTTTTTTGTTATTTTGTTTACTGCTCGTTGCCTTGGAGACCGACCACCGTTGTCAGGGCTTACCAGCTCTTTTCTATAGTCACTGTTTTGATGGGTGGTCAGTCTCCAAGGCAAACAATGTAAATAATTAGGGTCTCCAGCAGCTGGAAATTTTAACAAGGAGTAAATGGCACGAATGCTTATGATATTGGCTATTTAAAAATGTCGATGTACGGAGATGTGAACAACCCCTTTAAATATCAAAATGTTATGTTTACCACCTTTAAGGACCATTTTATATGTGTGGAATCATTCTAAAGTTAAAGAACTGCAAACAAAATGATGCATGATACCTCAGAGCTGCGCTCACAATTCTGTCATTGATCAGGATGATGCGTTTTCACTTTATTTTTGCATTCTCATGTCAACCTGACTTGGCCTGGGGTCAGGTAATCTAGTTTCCGGTATTGTTTCTGGGCTGTGTGTTTTGCCCGTTTCTGTGGAAATGATGACTGTGGTTATGCGGAGTTGGGCCTGTTTGTACAAGCCGTAGTTTTACGAGTTGTGCACACATTTCATTTCTCATTATGGAGGCCATCATTTTGTGGCAAGGCTTTTCCTTCTGAGCCGTTCGTCAGTCACTCGCTCTGATCTTGGCAGTCCCTTCCAAAGCTGCAGCCAAACACTCATAAGATGTTGACAAGCTGGACTGCTTAGTGTTAAGAGTTGCAGGAAAAGGATTCACTGCCCCCCCCTGACTTTTTGCGAACGAGGCTCCCCTCATCTATGGCAAACATTGCAGCTCAACCCGATTCACCTAGAATGCTTGATACCATTTTACTAGAGGTTTTCATTACAGGACTTGTCGAAGTGCTGAAGTATTGGACCTGACTGCAGGAAAAGCTAATGGTCTAGTGGTCCTTGTTGGGCTTTGTTCATCTGAGAGCATCATAATGATTCAAGCTATTTAAGACTTACTGGGTGGTTTCAATACAATCAGTGTTTTATCTCCAGGAGATTATCACTACATGCCTAGTGCTGCCTAAACTAACCCCGCCCCCCCAACAGTGATTGGCAGCTCTTTCACTGGTGTGGGCGGAGCTATATCACAGCTCAACAACTGATCTACAGCAGAGAAAACTGATTTTATATCAGAACTGCTGCACCCAGCAAACTAAGTGACACATTGCTCTCTGTCCCCATCTTGATTGCATAGTAAAAGCCTGCTGACAGATTCCCTTTTTAATGAAATATTTAACACCTCCTGGAGCAGTGTTGATGCCATTCAGGGCTTGGTCTATCCATCACATTGGTAATCTGTGGAGCCCTGAGCACAGCGCCTCTCCTGAAGGCAAACGCGGGTCGTCTGTTGACTTGCCTGGCATCGCAGGTGTCGATTAAGGAAAAAGTCGTAAATGGTATCAGGGCTACTGTCCAGCAGCCACAAATTTATGACGTGGTCGATGGATTACAGCGGCCGGTTGTACATGGTGTTCGGAGCCAGGATCGCGCATCCGTACCCTGTGCATTAGTCATTCTTGTAAACTTGGCTCCTCTTCACTTCAATCGGAGCTGAGCTGCAATACCAGACGATGACCACTACATGGTGGACGGCGCTGTTCTGACTGTGAACACTGCATATATAGCTGCCACCGGGGCAGTGTGCCGTGTCCGACCCCCACAGATCTGATCGTTTAGCCTCTAAAGAGGTCACCAATATCTCAGTCCTGGACAACTCTAACTTTAGGTAACCCTGAGCCAACGGTGAAGTGGCTGATAACAGAAAGCCATAGAATGCAAACTGGTTATATAGAAGATATCACACAGCTGCTCATATGCTTCTGTATCTTCCATAAAAGTGAATGGAGAGCGCATTGATCCTCCTATGAGGTCTTGAGGTTCTGTCAGACATTTGTCCCATCCTCTCTCTGTCATTGTCATGGCCGCCTTCTGCAGGGTTGGAGGACCTGAGCTGTGGCCTCTGCAGTCCCCGTGTCTCTGCCCCTCGCTCCTGCGTCACCGGCTGTTTACAGCACAGGGTTATTTTTACTCCATGATTTAGTGCCGCTGGAATCTGTGTTTTGTTACATGAATAGCTGGCGGCTGCAGTTTAGGGCTCCGTTGCTAGGAGCTTTTTGGATGTTTTTTTAGGTACGCATTCAGACTCAGGATTGTTCCAGAGAAATGAAGTCTTTCCCCCATCCTCCTCCGCCTCCTTTTTTGTTAGTGTTTTTTTTTTTTCTTTTATGGATTTCAAAAGAACAGATAAAGTGAAATCCCTCCCTTCACGTGTTTTTCATGGCTTTTTTTTTTTTTTTATAGTTCTTAGTAGTTTGTTCTTTGATCAAGGAATATGGTAATTCATACATTTGGGGGCAGATACAGGGGGATACCGTCGTCCTCTTCTTTCTTGCTTTTCTACATAATGTTTTGTAATACCCTTAAATAATAGTCTAACTCATCCTAAAATTAGAGGAAAAATCCCAGACACAAGGTCACAATCCAGCTGAGATATGAGGGGCTGTTTGACAGGTTCCTAGGACTGCTCTATCCAGGCAAGGGGTCCCCCAGCCGTTGAGTCCCCCTGTACCCCGAGATAATACACTTTGAAAACTTACATTGGGCAGCCAAATAGAAGGTGGCTTGTGGCTGGAGCCCAAGGGCAGTTTCACACCCCCTGTATGTTTAATCTGCCCACCGCCGCCTCCCTGATGCCAATCATTATCTCCCTCACCTGCAGCATAACACAGAGCTTATTGCAGTGATGACCGCTTTGCCCCGCCCCCTGCGGTGATGTCACCGCCTATACCCGCCCTGCTCCATGGTTAACATGGAGCAGGTCGGGGAAAGGTGGTGATGTCAGAGCAGGAGGCAGGGCGGCCGGCCTCCTGTTCTGACATCACCACTTATACCCGCCCTGCTCCATGTTTACCATGGCAACATCGCTGCGTGTGACACCGGGAGACGAGTGAGAAGCCAGCTCCCAGCGCCTCTCAGCAAGCGCTGGGAGCTGGTATCCATGGTAAACAGCGGTAACTAAGCGCCACACTCTTAGTTACCAGCTTGTTTACATGGTTACCAGCGTTGTTGCTGGTACTGATCGCTGGTGAGTCTGCCTGTATGACAGCTCACCAGCGATCAGCCTTCAATGTCGCCAGCGATGAGATCGCTGGCGACGTTGACGCGTGTGACGTCCCCATAAGACGTGCAACTTTTTACTGAATATTCCATTAGGTTGGAAACGCACTGTCCGAGTGACATGCGAGTTACTCGCACAAGTCCTCAGATCATTCACCCAGGATGGCCTCCCCCTCTCTGGATTGGAGCAGTGGTGCTACATAGAAAAACATACCACTGACAGTATCCTGTCCAAAGAGGCGGGTGTCGTGCCAGGTGAATGATCCGAGACTCGTGCGAGTAACTCGCACGTCTCTCGGACAGTGTGTTTCCAGTCTTAGTTACTTTTTTCCCAAAAAATAAAATAAGCGAATACAAAAAATATAACTATAATTTATATTTAGAAATAAAAGTATGTATTATGTATCATTTATAAAATCTTAAGTATAGCTGAGTGTGTATTATAGCTCTGCTCACTTCACATAGCCACGCCACCTCATAGCTCCGCCCTCCATATAGCCCCACCCTCTGGCATATTAGAATGTCCATCTAACCTCTCCCGTCGTGTATCAGCAAGCATTGACTGCTCATATGTACTGTACCTGTCCTTGTTACCCCCACGCCTTATGTAAAGCGCCATGGAACCAATGGCGCTATATAAATAAATAATAATAATATATAAAGCTGAGTATATGTGGCACAGCCACGCCCACTCCAAATTGCCGCACCCATTCCAGTCTGCATCTCCTCATAGCCCTGCCCCCATGACTATGTGAAGGGGTGGAGCTATGAAGGGACGAGGCTATACATGGGGTGGTGCTGTGAAAGGGGTGGGGCTACTGGTAGGGGCAAGGTTATGATACATACATTAATTGCCATATATAAGCAATATTGCCATATGAGCATTACGTGTGGGGCAACACCAGGCTCTACAGATAGTGTATTTGTAAAAAAAAAAGTTAAAAGAATAAAATTTCATATTTACATATACATGTTTAGTAGTATATGAAAATGTTTTATAAATTGTAAATAGAAAAATTTACAAATATCTAAAATATATTATTTACGGTACATAGATGTTTAATATATTTTAAATATAAATTAATGTTTCTATTTTAGAATGTATATATATTTAAATACAGCATATTAAACATCTATATATACATAATAAATGTTAAAAAATATATACTACTTTAATATATTTGTTAGAAAAATATCTAATCTATATTTATAACATATTAAAACTATTTTAACAGTTTATAAATTATAAATATATGTACGTATAGATGTTTGTTATGATCTTTTTAAATATAGAAATATAAATTCTTAATTAGAAAAATATAAATCTATCATTTACATTTATAACAAATATATAAAATATATCATTTGTAAATATATAAAATATATCATTTGTAAATATATAATATATTACATTTACATATAGATGTTTAATGTTTAATGTGTTCTTTTAATATATATATATAAATTCTAAAATAGAAGAAAAAAAATATACATATATATATATATTATATAATTATAAAAATATATATATATATATATATATATATATATATATATATATATATATATATATATATATATATATATATATATATTTATAATATATATATATATATATATATATATAATTATAAATATTTTTTTATTTTTTTTTTGCACTGGATTTTTCTGCTGTTCATTGCCTTGTTAAATGTTTTTCTTGCTACACAAATCTACTTGAGCCTTTCCTAGATTAATTTTTTCCTTTCATGTCATTACTAAAGACGTCCCAAATTAGCATCTTGGTTTGGTTTGTCCCTTTGTTAATGTATGGAGCAGCTGGAGTTGTTCTGTGGTTATACCTGGCTTGGTGAACACCACAGTGATCTTCTAGGTGATGATTTGGGGATCTCCTTTGCCCATGCTTTGTTCAGTAGCGTTTCTGCTTTCTTTTCTCCTTTGTTAATGACTCATTTGGTTTTTGCTCTTGGGTGATCTTTAATTGATCTAATAGGCTGGGAATATTGGGATCGTATATAAATTCCTTGTAACCGATGACCGTACTTACGTGGCAGCTTTGTGCTTCTGTTTCCGCAGACATCAATCACGGCAGTC
Source organism: Allobates femoralis (assembly GCA_033576535.1). Lineage (NCBI taxonomy): Eukaryota > Metazoa > Chordata > Amphibia > Anura > Aromobatidae > Allobates > Allobates femoralis. The sequence goes on along the minus strand of JARQOC010000011.1, from coordinate 221,100,233 downwards.
TCGGATCTCACTATGAAAGTTCACACTGGGGATCAGTCTCTTCCAACGGCGATTCCGGCACAAATTGGGATAAGGTTATAGTAGACGGCACCGACAAAGAAGCGTGGCCATCTATTACAGAAAGCAGCCCGGAAATAGAGCCAGAATGTATGGATATTGATTCCACCACAAACTCTGGACCGGAGAAAAGCCACATTGTGCCATTCGGAGACGCCGTAGAGGAGATGGATACCATGAGGAATGGCATCGGGCATGGTTCTCAGAGCAAGCTTTTGGTCGGCAGCAACAGCAATAATGCAGGCAATGGAAGTATTAATGGGCCTTGGGGTGTTGCTCACGGACCCATGATAAGCACATGCCAAGATCGCGCCGATAGCAAATCAGACAGTAGGCACAACAGGATGAACGCTTGGGGCGCCGTCAACAATTCGATGAATGGGGTTGTGAATCCAAGCACTTTGAACATGAATGGCAACCACGGTGCCTGGCCGGTTTTGGACAGCAAGGGGCATGCCCTCAAAGGGTCTAATAATTCTGGCACAAATGTTCCAAGTAGTACTATAGGTCAGGTGTCTAACAATCGGAGTATTAACCCTAAAGTGGCGAGCTCTAACCCAGGCTCCTGGGGCAACATTCAGGAGAACGGCGATTGTGAACTCAATGGTACACGGAAAGCTTCGTATAGCGGACAACCTCAAAACCTTAACACTGAAATGACTGGACCAAATAACACTACTAACTTTATGACCTCTAGTTTACCAAACTCTGCTGGCTTAATGCAGACACATGAACTGTCTCATTCTACAGGGCACGGGGCATGGAGTGCGGGCACCATGAATCATTCTCCACTTCACACCCCTTCAGTTACAAACGGCACTTCCATTCCTCACCACAGCAACGGCGAGGAAAGCAACGGCGCGTCATACGGTACTACATGGGGCACCTCCGGCTCCAATTACTCCGGAGACAAAAATTCAGTCCCTAAAGGGCAAGCTAATGGCGACACTGTGAATGCGACAATAATGCAGCCGGGTATGAATGGGCCCAATGGCCCAAACTATCAAATCAACGGGAATAACGGAGGATTATGGGAGTCGGGGACTGTAAACTCCCAAAATATGCATTGGGGAGGTGAAAACGGAGGGACTAATGGTGGAAATCACAGAGGATGGGGTAACCCAGCACAAAACACTGGCACTAACATTGCAAACGGAGATTGGAACAAACCTAATAATCAGCATTCCAACGAGGGGGAGAGTTCAGAAAAGGGCAGAAAATCATCAATCACCTGGATAACTGTCGAGGAAGAAAACAAGGGGCAAAATAATCCAACAGGGTCTAGGGGCAATGAGACAAGTATTGTATGGGCCAAAAGTTCGGGGACAGGGGAAGAAGGTAGCGTAGACAGCACTGGAAGCCAGAGCGAGCATGTCGATGGGCTTCAGCCTGTCGATAGGAGGAAAGTGGACCAACAAACGTTACTCCAAAGTATTGTGAATAAAGGAGACCTGGACCCTCGGGTCTTGTGCAACACTGGCTGGGGACAGACTCCTATTAGACAGAACACTGCCTGGAACATCGAAGCTGCTTCGCCTCATGGCGACAGAAAGACTGACAACGGGACAGACGCTTGGGGGACCTCTGTGTCGAAGACGTCTAACTCAGGGGGATGGGTGGAAAAACCCAACCCTAATAGCAATGATACCTCATCAGTATCTGGGTGGGAGATCCAAAGCCTGCTACAGGGTGGGGTGATGCCAAAGGCTCCACAAGCCAAGGGAATTGGGGGGATCAATTTGCTGCTACTACTGGAACGTCAAGAGCAATCAATCATGGGGGAACGTTAAAGAGGAAAAATCCACTTGGAACGATGCACAAAAGGTCAAACAAGGTTGGGGTGGGCAAACTAATGAAGGTTGGGGAGAAAATTCCAAAGGCAACCATTGGGGCGCAACAAAGTCTACTAAGTCTAGTTCTAGCAGTGACAGCGACAAATCTGGCTCCGGGTGGGGTGAGACTAGATCCAACTCTTGGACTAGCGGCAGTACTAACAACAGTTCCGGTTGGGTTGAAGCACTAAACCAACCACAAGTCAGGGATGGTCCGAAATGCCCAAAGTAGGTGGAGATGCTTCCAAATGTGGGCCAACCCAAATGGAGAGTAATCATCTGCAATCCAATGAGTCCTCAGAATGGGGAAAAAAGGCAGAGAGCGGGTCATGGGGTGGCCAACCGGCCAGCAATAAACCATCAGGCTGGTTAGGTGGCGGACCCTTGCCCACTCCGTCTAAAGAGGAAGAGCCGACTGGATGGGAAGAGCCTTCACCAGAGTCCATTCGACGCAAGATGGAAATCGATGATGGGACTGCGGCCTGGGGAGATCCCAGACAGTACAAATACAAGAACGTGAACCTGTGGGATAAAAACACATCGAATACAGGCACCTCTGGGGCACAAAATCCGCCCTCAACGCAACGTCCACCCTCACCCACGCGGGCAGTGCCAAACAAGGAGGGCAGCAGCGGCTCTGGTAAGTAGTGGCCTCACTTAGGTGTCCCATCTCCTTTCTAAATATCTGATAGATGCGATTCCCACTGCTATATTGAAACTGTGAGGCCCCAAAATAACTCCCTGAAATCCCACGGGCCATGTATGTTCATGCGCTTTCTCGTTCCCATCGGCACTGGACGTTGTATTTACATTAAGGTTTCTACTTTCTATGACCTTTAAAAGTATATCATTATATATATTTTTTTGCTTTATTATAGGTTGGGGAGGTACTTGGCCTGAGACTCCTGCTCCAAAGGTGGACAACGGTACTGCTGCATGGGGTAAGCCCATGGAAGCTGCCAGCGGCTGGGGGGAGCAAAGTGCAGAGGCGACATCATCTGGTTGGAGCAACACTCCCATAGGTCAACAGGTTCCAGGCAAACCTGGTGTGTACCCAGTGGATTTTGGGGATTTTTTTTTTTTTTTTTTTTTAAGCATATTTTTGACTAATCTGATGATTTCCTGCTGCTTCTAAACCCCAAATCATATTTTCTTTTTATATAATATACCTTGTAGGTTACAAATCTATGCAAGATGGCGGCTGGTGTGCAGATGAAATGGCTGGGGCCGGAGGCCAAGTCGGCAGATGGGATGAAGAGGATGTGGAAATAGGAATGTGGAACGCCAATTCCTCGCAGGATAACAACTGGTCGCCCTATATGAAGAAAATTCCTTCAAAGGTTCGCTCAGAGCATTATTTGTTCTTCTATGGTCCGAAATTGTGTATGGATTTTGGCTAGATTCGCTCAAGTCATTGTCACAGATTCTGGATCTTCTCATAAAGTGTTTACTATTGCATTAATTTTTTTCCATTAAAATGAGGAACACTATAATGAAAGCAGGCCAGACCTCAATGGGGTCCGTGGGGTCATCTTGCAATGGAGCTGCAATTGCTTTAATTCTCTGTTCTTGCGTTAAATATATAAATTATTTTCTTTTTCCCCTCCAGGGAAATATGAAGAATGGGAATAAACAGGATGACAGCTGGATGAGCCCATTTGTCAAGCAGTTCAATAATATGGGATTTTCAGTAAGTTTTTCTCCTTATACTTCTCCTATACCATGAATATCATATCCCAACGCTTGCACTTATTTTCTTGCAGAGAGAATCTACTGACGACACTTCACAGAGCAATAAAATGGATATTTCCGGAGGTAAGTAAATCTACAAACATTTATTTGTATTTTTTGGGGGCTGTCCTATAAGATTTTTACATACAACCCCTTAAAGGATCCAATACAGTGGTTCTTAACCAGGGGTATGGTGTGTCGGTTTCAGGGTTTCGGCGGAGCCTTCCCCACGGAGGTCAACACATTCCTGAAGGCTGCGTGTAGATTTATCACTAAAGAAGGGTTCAGTGAATGTGCATATGAAACTGGTGGGTTGGGTACCTCATACAAGGTTAAGAACCACTGATCTATTGGAGGTATATCATCTTATAAATGGGTAATATCAACTGCTCTTAAAATAAGCCACTTTGGCAAGAATCGGCGTCCCTGCACTACTCTGCTTGCAGGTTAGGAGAGCAGACAGTTTGGGCTGTCAATCATCAGGAACAAAACTTGACATAAAACATCCCATTATGATGGTTTGTGTCTTATAAGGATAAAAACTCCTAAGTATCTATAGTATAAATGATGACTAAGTAGCAGGTAAGGCTTGAAGGCGTCTTTAGGATTAAAGCTGGCTAAACCCATCAAGTTTGGTCTGATCCGGCATCTAACGTGTATGGGAACAACCCGAGTGATGGAAGGGAGAATGATTGCTTCAGTGAATTCTACATTTTCTGGTTTTCTGTAGTGTAACCATCTCACATTTGTGTTCTCAGGATTCTCTGACAAGCGAATGGATCTGGATAAATCGAGCCTTCTTGGGGATTACAGCCGGGTAATTGGAAAAGGCCCTGGGCCTCGGCACATGTCCAAAGAGTCTTCCATGGATCACAATCCTTACTTTGATAAGGTCGGTGCTTATATTGTTAATATGAGTTAGTTACTTTCTTTGCACGTGTTGCTTGTGTGTAGGCGACTGCAGGCAACTATTGAAGACCTGTCTCTTATCCTAGACTTCAAAAAGTGTCATGTAATTGCCAATTCTGGTCAGTCTGCTTCTAGCCATACAGTGGAGTACAGAAGCCCCCAGTCTGGTGTCTTATAGCTCATAGTATGAAGTGTGGTGCCCCATTAATCTAAAGCACGCTGAGAATGAGGCAAGTGGGCTTTGCATTTGATAATAAACCCAATGGAGAAACAAGTGCCCTGTTGCTTCCAGTAGGTTTATTAGCAGGCGCAAAGCCTCATTCTCACTACATTGTAGAAAAAAAAGGTTTTACACACACTATTCATTACTTGCTTTGCACCTTGCACTAACGCCATTGTTTTCTACGTCTTTGCTGTCTGTGCTTCCTTCCTCTGCTTTTGCATCTGGATCCTGAAATCCTCTCGCTTCTGCATCCTTTTCTGCTGGTCTACGTCCCAATTCTGTATCGCACCCCCCCACACCCCCAGGATGGCATTGTAGCAGAGGAAACACAAAATCTGCAGTTTATTGCCAATCAGAAGATGAAGCTTCCCTCTATAAATAGTGCACAACCCACTCCATCCCTCAGCTCTTTCCCAGGGCTGACCATGCCAAATGTTGGTTCTGTTAAACAGGTGAGTCTGCCAGGGTACCAGATATGTCTTAACACCAAACCACCTTCACTCTGGGGAATATAGTAATTTATGCCTTGATGACTGTCCTCTATTATCCAGAGCAGAAAACCAAGGATTTCAGATGTATTATGCCTGGCTATTGTCTCGTTTTCACAATTGTTCAATGCTATTAATGGATCATATTTTTATGTATTTATTTGCATTGCTTTTACTTAATCTTTTGCCACTTTGTTTTTTTTTTTTACAGAATGTCAACTCCAATATGTTTGACAATGCAGCACAAGCTCGGGGCCCACAACTGCCCCAAGCACTGAACTCCTCTCAGCCTAATCTCCGTGCTCAAGTGCCTCCTAATATGATGTCCCCTCAGGTATGGAAGAGCTGTGGGGTCTGTGTCCCTGACCACCAATATATGCCATTTGGTATTTGTTACATATATGTCGTCTCTTTTAAACAGGTTCCTCCTTCCTTACTGAAGTATCCACCTAATAACACGGGCCTGAATCCGCTCTTTGGTCCCCAACAAGTAGCCATGTTGAACCAACTTTCTCAACTCACCCAACTTTCACAGCTTTCTCAGATCTCCCAGCTACAGGTAAGTGATGTAGGAAAACTAAAACCCTTCGCACACTTTGACTTGACTTTTTAAGCAGTTTTTGAGGTTTGCAGAGTTGATATCCCAGCACCGGACAACTTGTCTCTCCACCTATAACTGAGTAATGGCCATGGATATGCAGTTTGGCTCGTACATAGAGTAATTGAAGACCATATGTGATACTGTTGTGTTCAATTCACCAACACTCGTCCATTAGTGTACATCAATTGTTCATTGAGCCACAGGAGAGCAATTATTCCAATAATTATTTGCAGTCTGTAAATGTGTTTTTTTTTCACCTTATTTATAGCGCTTATTGGCTCAGCAGCAGAAAGTGCAGAACCAGAGGGGAGGAATACCCCCGGGAGGACGCCAGCAGCAGGAACAGCCGGTACATAGAAACACAGCGTCTTTATTATGTCAGAAATTCACATGTTGCCTTTTTGGCTTGGGGGGGATTGTACAACTACATTTAATGAATGCCAGCGATCACAGTAACGCTAGGCTACGTAACTGCCAATCGCCAGAAATCCAGATCTGCTGGGCTTTTATGATGTGCATGTCTTAGCCACAGTCATTTCCACTATGTAACATCGTGATACTACAATATATGGCCGTACGCAAAGTCGGGTGACTAGTGATGAGCGAGCCCTACCATGCTCAGTTACTCGAAACAAGCAGTCAGACACTCGGACTGGCGCGGCTCGTGTACTGAATATAGTGTAAGTCAATGGAAACCTCGAGCATTTTTTCTTGAAGATATTTCTGCCCGAACATCTGACCGCTCGTTTCAAGTACCAAGCATCATAGTACTCCACCACAGTTGACCAAAAACACCATGTAATCCTTAACCTTATACTTTAGTTTCATGCTTATTATACTGGTGTCTCATATACAGTGCCTCTCCATTAAAGATAAATTTGTACGATTCAGCAACGTGAATAGTCCGAGGCCACCATATGTGAAGCAACTACCTACCGGCATTCCCAGCTCGTTTTTTTTAATTAGCTCTTCATCATTGCTGCGTGAAGCGCATAAATCATGACAGATCGACTATACAAAACAGGGGATGGGAATGTCTGCAGATAAAAAGGGGCTTGCATGGCCCCCGTTAACGTTTAGACCAGTGTCCTTTCAACTCATTCTCTCATCTGTAATGTTATCCGTTGGATATGTTTCCTTGTCGTATTGACAAAAGTGCAAGGCTGTATGCTCACAATGTGTGAGCAGCGCTTTTAACCTCTTCACTGCATCCATAACCCTGCATTGAACAGTACACGCACAGTGAATGGGATTACTAGAAATCTCCTGCCCACTGCTTCTTTTTTCTCCTTCGCCTCATTGGGGGACACAGGACCGTGGGTGTTATGCTGCTGTCCACTAGGAGGCGACACTAAGCAATCTGCAAAAGAGTAACAGTGGCTCCTCCTCCTCAGTATACACCCCTGGGGCAGGCACTGCCTCCCCAGTTTTTTGCTTAGTGTCGAAGGAGGCACACGACCATTTTTACTCTCATCTTTTTTCTTCCGATGAAGAAAAGTGGGTCCGGTGTGACCCCCGGCATGCTCCCTCCTCGGCCACCCACTGTTGGGGCGCTAGGTTGAGGTTGAGAATCCATACATATGCCGTACTCCTTTCTCGGCCTCCCACTGTTGGGTTGCTGGGTTAAAGTTGAGACAGCCCAGCATAACACCCTCCTTCCTCATTCTCTTCGGTCTGAGGTGAAGTAGAAGCTGACGGCCTGCCAGATGACGTCCCCCTAATCACCCCTGGGTGTTTTAGGCAGTGGCACCACAGGTATCAGCAGCCCCTGGCTGCAGGGGCTGGAGATGTACGGCTGCCTGTAGCACAGGCTAGCAGGCTATACAGTTTTCAAGATGCTGAGGCTGCATGGAGGGGGCTCTTGCAATCCAGCACAGGCTTCCAGTACTTTGCACAAGCCTGCACAGCTGAGGGGCATACAGCACAAGGTCGTGCAGCTGCATCCACTGGAGCAGCTTGCACATACTGTGGAGCACCCCCCTGATATACTGGCGGTTCCCCCGCCAGTACCTTCCTCTATGCCCCCGGGACCTTCTTGTCCCGTTTTTCTGGGCCCTCCAGCGCCGTTTTCCGCGCCTCCGCGCCGGCCCCTCACTATTTCCGGAGGCCTCAACTAATTGAGGCCCCGGCTTGGGCCTAGCGCGGAGGCCGCAACCCCTGCACCGCCCCCGTCCCGCCCCGCCGGATGACGCGGACGCGCGTCATACTGGGGGCGGAGCCGAGAACGGGCGCGTTTTACAGCAAGGAGCCCGCCCGTTTAGCTCCGCCCCTTCCTCCTGCCTGCACGGACGCCATTAGCCCTGCACGTGGACCCGGCCTCAGCCATCCGGGGGACACAGGATCCAGGCGGCCTATCACAGCGGCGCTGGGGGCTGGTAAGACCTCTGCAGGGATCTCTTCTGCAGAGGTTTCTCTCTCTCTCCCCCCTCTGTATCCCCCTGCAACAGGCACTGTTCGACCACAGTGACCCTTCTCAGCCCCTCAACTAAGGGCCCAGGCACCTAGCTGGACAGCTAGACAGTGCCTGATTACACAGGGGACTCCTGGTTACCTTATATACTGCTCACTGACCATACCACAATGTCTGGCAATAAGAGTAAGAAAGGCTCCAAGGCAGCCAGCACTTACTATGCTACCTGCACTATTTGTCAGGCTGACCTCCCTGCAGGATGCACCTCGCCACATTGTGAGAGCTGCACGCAGGCTGCGGACACTGAGACCCCCACTACCCAGGCTTCTAACAGTGCCCCTGACCCTACCCCTGCGTGGGCCACGGTCATGTCTCAGAATATGACGCAGTCCATGGACAGATTGTCTGACACACTGCTGCAGTTTATGCAAGCTCGTTCGCCACCTGCAGCCGCTGTTCAGGCTTCTGCGTCGCAGCAGGAAGTCCCAGAACCGCGACAGACTGCTGACCCTGACCCGTCAGCTTCCGACTCTGGCCGTAAGAGACCACCACCTTCTCCAGAGTCCCATGCAGGCTCTGCAGCCTCTGCTTCCCGTAGGCGTCAAGATGACGCGCAGGACTCCGAAGGTCTCTGCTCTTCGAGCTCGGAGGATCACTTAGATGACTCCCTAGATTTGGATACGACCGATACGGTCGCGTTGGTGGAGGATTTAATTACTTCCATTAACCAGGTTCTGGAGGTGTCAGACCCTCCGGCTGATACTCCTGAGCATAAGGTGTCCTTTAAAAGGGCCAGGAGACCACATAAGCATTTCTCGGACCATCCAGAGTTCCAGGAAATCCTCAAAAAACATAGGTTACACCCTGACAAAAGGTTTGGTAACCGTAAGGCGCTGGAAACCCGTTATCCCTTTCTGCCTAAGGTCACCCAGGATTGGACAGATCCGCCACAGGTGGACCCTCCTGTTTCTCGTCTCGCTACTAAGACCCTCCTGTCCTTACCGGACAGTTCATCCATAAAGGACGCCACTGACCGTCAGGTGGAGCAGATGGCGAAGTCCGTCTTTGAGGCCTCAGGCTCTTCTCTAGGGCCTGCCTTTGCCTCGGTTTGGGCTTCAAAGGCTATTATGACTAGAGCTAATTCCGTACACTCGGCCCTACGGTCTTTGCAGGTCGACCCAGCCTTGTTAGACCAGGTTGCCCAAATAGCGGTGACCGCCGAATACTCCATGCACGCTGCCTTCGATTCAGCTAACTGTGCCGCGGCTGCGGCTTCCAACGCCATAACCATCAGGCGAGCCCTCTGGTTGAGAGAGTGGAAAGCAGATGCAGCGTCTAAAAAGTCGCTCACCTGCCTTCCGTACAACGGTGGACGTTTATTCGGCGAAAAACTGGATCAATTGATTTCAGATGCCACTGGGGGTAAGAGTACCTCTCTTCCACAACGTCAGATTAAGCGACCCTTCTCTCGTCGCCAACAAACCCGTTTCCGGTCCTTGCGGAACTCCTTTGGTTGGTCAGTCTCGAAACCCCCGACGGCGGCCAATAGGTCCCCCCGTAGGGAACGCTCCCAGACGATACGGAAGACTGGTGCAAACTGGCAGTCCCATTCACGCCAGTCCAGAGCCAAGGGTTCAAAGCCCGGCAGATTTTCTTCTTCCTGACTCTGCCCCTTCGGGAGACACTATTCAGGTTGGCGGCCGACTTTCTCGCTTTCGTCAGGTCTGGCTCGCTTCTACCGACGACAAGTGGTACACACCTTGGTGTCTTCCGGATACGCCATAGAATTCACGGCCTATCCTCCAACTCGTTTTTTTTCTGTCAATCCCACCTGCTCATCCCCCCAAAGCTCGCGCCTTCTTTCAGGCGGTCGATTCCCTTTTGAAAGCCGGTGTCATCATTCCGGTACCGCCAGCCGAACGCTTCCAAGGGTTCTACTCGAACCTGTTTGTGGTACCCAAAAAAGGAGGGGCTGTTCGCCCCATTCTGGATCTGAAACAGTTAAACTCCTTCGTGAAGGTTCGGCATTTCCGCATGGAGTCACTGCGCTCCATCATAGCGTCCATGGAGAAGGACGAATTTCTCGCGTCCATCGACATACAGGACGCTTACCTCCATATCCCGATCGCGACAATTCACCAGCGGTTTCTCCGATTCGCCATCGACCGGGATCATTATCAGTTTGTGGCCCTCCCGTTCGGCCTAGCGACGGCCCCCAGGGTGTTCACCAAGGTCATGGCGGCTGTCATGACCATACTGCACACAAGAGGAATGGTAGTCCTACCATACCTAGACGATTTGCTCATCAAAGCTCCCTCCTTCAGGGAGTGTCAGCAGAGTGTTTCCATCACGGTGGACACCCTGCGTCGGCTAGGCTGGTTGGTGAATCTGCGGAAGTCATCGCCAGTTCCGTCACAATTTCTAACATTCCTCGGGATGCTTTTCAACACCCCCAGGGGTCTGGTCCTCCTCCCTCAGGACAAGGCGAAGGCCCTTCGACAGGGGGTCCACAGTCTTCTACGGCCGTGTCCTCATTCACTTCGGTTCGCCATGAGAGTCTTGGGAAGGATGGTTGCCTCTATGGAGGCGGTGCCGTTTGCTCAACTTCACCTCAGGCCTCTCCAACGGGCAATTCTGACTTCGTGGAACAGGAATCCTTCTGCCCTGGACAAGTTATTCCGTTTGTCTCCTACAGCAAGGAGTTCCCTCCATTGGTGGCTCAAACCTCGTTCCCTCACAAGGGGGAGGTCCTTTCTACCGGTTTGCTGGAAGATAGTCACCACCGACGCAAGCCTCAGCGGATGGGGAGCGGTACATCGTCGTCACACAGCACAGGGAACATGGTCCCCAGCGGAGTCGGCCGAGCCCATCAATCTCCTGGAAATCCGGGCCATATTTCTAGCTCTGAAGGCCTTTCATTCCATGCTGGCAGGCACACAGGTACGGATTCAGTCGGACAATGCCACGGCCGTGGCATACATCAACCATCAAGGCGGAACACACAGTCTCCAGGCCATGCACGAAGTGCAACGCATTCTCCACTGGGCAGAATCGACGAACTCAACGCTGTCAGCAGTTCATATCCCAGGAGTGGAAAACTGGGAGGCGGATTTTCTCAGCCGCCAGGGCATGGACTCGGGAGAGTGGTCCCTACACCCCGACGTGTTCCAACAAATCTGCCGTCGCTGGGGGACCCCGGACGTAGACCTGATGGCATCTCGGCTCAACACGAAGGTTCCCAGGTTTATGGCCAGATCTCACGACCCGCAAGCACTAGGGGCGGATGCCCTAGTTCAGAACTGGTCCCAGTTCCAGCTGCCTTACATCTTCCCTCCTCTGCCTCTCATTCCCAGAGTCGTGCGGAAGATAAAACAAGAGGGCATTCAACTCATTCTCATAGCCCCAGACTGGCCCAGACGGGCATGGTACGCCGATCTCGTCCAGCTCGCGGCGGACGTTCCTTGGCGCCTCCCTTGTCGTCCCGACCTTCTGTCGCAGGGACCGTTTTACCACCAGAATTCAGACGCCCTGAATTTGATGGCGTGGCCCTTGAGACCTGGGTACTAACCCAAGCGGGTTTCTCCCCTGCCGTTATTCAGACCATGATCAGAGCTCGGAAGTCGGCATCGGCAAAGATTTATCATCGCACCAGGAAAGCCTTCTTCGCATGGTGCTCTTCTCGAGATCAACCCCCTCTTCCCTATTCCTTGCCGCTAGTTCTAGGGTTCCTTCAGTCGGGTTGGAGTCTGGTCTCTCACTAGGTTCCCTTAAGGGTCAGGTCTCGGCTCTTTCAGTACTCTTTCAATGTCGCCTTGCTGTTAAGCCGCAGGTTAAAACTTTTCTCCAGGGAGTTAATCGCATCGTCCCTCCGTACAAACGACCGTTAGATACATGGGACCTTAACCTGGTACTTACGGCTCTGCAGGAACCTCCCTTTGAACCTCTTCGGGATATCTCCCTCCACTTTCTGGTTCTGAAGGTGGTTTTTCTAGTGGCTATCACTTCTCTTCGCCGAGTGTCCGAACTCTCGGCGCTTTCCTGTAAGCCACCCTTCCTGGTGTTCCATCAGGACAAGGTCGTCCTACGCCCGGTGCCGTCATTCCTGCCTAAGGTTGTCTCCTCTTTCCATCTGAATGAGGATATTTCATTGCCTTCCTTTTGCCCTGCTCCGGTTCACAGGTTCGAACGAGCCCTGCATACTCTGGATCTCGTCAGGGCGCTTCGCATTTATGTCTCCAGAACTGCACATTTCCGTAAGTCAGACACTCTGTTCATTCTGACGGAAGGCCCCCGTAAGGGTATGCCAGCTTCCAAGGCTACACTGGCTAGATGTATTAGATCAGCTATCCAAGAGGCCTACACGATGAAAACTACTCCTCTTCCAGCGGGGATCAAGGCACATTCTACCCGAGCCGTGGGGGCCTCCTGGGCCATTCGGCACCAAGCCTCGGCTCTCCAAGTGTGTAAGGCGGCCACCTGGTCGAGCTTACACACTTTTACCAAGCACTACCGTGTTCATACCCAGTCCTCGGCGGACGCTAGTCTGGGTAGGTGCATCCTTCAGGCGGCGGTTGCCCACCTGTAGGTGTTTCTCTGTTCACTGACTTGTTCAGTATCATTAGTTCCATTGTCTTTCCCACCCAGGGACTGCTTTGGGACGTCCCACGGTCCTGTGTCCCCCAATGAGGCGAAGGAGAAAAGGAGAATTTTGTATACTTACCGTAAATTCCTTTTCTCTTAGCCTCTAATTGGGGGACACAGCACCCACCCTGTTGGCCATACGGCCTTGTTTCTAGTGGTTTTTGTTACTCTTATTTTGTTACGTTATGGCCTTGCCAGGCCTTGTTGGTATTGGTTAACCTTGTTACTTCTCCTACTGCTTTAGCACAAAACTGAGGAGGCAGTGCCTGCCCCAGGGGTGTATACTGAGGAGGAGGAGCCACTGTTACTCTTTTGCAGATTGCTTAGTGTCGCCTCCTAGTGGACAGCAGCATAACACCCACGGTCCTGTGTCCCCCAATTAGAGGCTAAGAGAAAAGGAATTTACGGTAAGTATACAAAATTCTCCTTTTTCTGCTGCGTAAACTGACATGCGGCACGACTTCCTGAGCTGCAGCATGTCAATTTATGCTTGCTGAGACGTGAGCGTTCTTGGTGGGAGAACATTGCATAAATATGCGGGGCCCGGAATCCCAATCGTGGGCACGGGTACTGTGTTCTCCTGCAGATAAAGATGTGCTGCGTCTAGAATGCTAGATGCGATCGTACCCTACAGAGCTCACCTGTCCATGGTCCAGCATTGTTTGGATGGCTGGTGACACTACATTGCTCCCTGGTTATTCCTATTGTCTTTGCACTTAATGTATATAGGATTTTATTGGTGTCTCCTCATTATTCAGGCCCGCTCCCTTGGAATGCAGCAGCAGCCACAATCCCGCCAGCTCGACCCCAATCTTCTGATGAAGCAAGCTATGCCGCCTTCACAGGAGCGAATGCTCCATCAGCAGCCCAAGTCTTACCTGGACAATGTTCTCCCCCATTCGTCCCTAGACCTTCCAAAAGGTCCTTCACCCATCGGTGCTTTCAATGGCTTCTCATTAGGTGAGTTTTTCCTCCTTCTCTGGCGCTCTCCACAGATCATGGTTTCTCTTGTGTGATTTTATTGCATTTGTTATATCCTCTTCAGGCTTGAACTCGAATGTAAATATGGAATTTGGTGGCATAAAGGAACCACAGTCCCGGTTAAGGAAGTGGACTACAGTGGATAGCATGTCTCCGAATAATTCACTGGATCAGAACTCCAGTAAACATGGTACTGACCTTCCCACTAGACCGTGAATGGTATAAATCATCAGTTCTGTTACGTTCGGCTTGTTCTTGGATACTAAATAGATCTTCCGTTTCTAACAGGTGCTATTTCAAGTGGGTTTAGGCTTGAAGATTCTCCATTTAGTTCTTACGACTTCATGAACAGCAGTAACTCTCCCTCCAGCCCTCCAGGATCTATAGGGGATGGCTGGCCCAGTGCCAAATCGCCAAATGGCTCCAGCAGTGTCAATTGGCCACCAGGTGAGGAAATGTTTCCTTTATGCACCATTACTAAAATGTCATTCATAGACTGTGAGCCCTCGCGGACAGGATCTTCTCCCCTATTTTATCTGTACGTTAGAATTGTCCACATCCATTGTTACTTGTATTGTTACTATGTTACTTGTCCTAATCTGCCCTCTTAACATGGAAAGCGCCATGGAATATTATGACGCTATATAATAATAATTAGGGTGCGCATTTCATGCTGGATTTTTAAACTTTAATTTACCATGCAATGTTATAAAAAATGAAGAAAAAAAAAAAGTGAAAAATCCAGCCCCCTTCTGTCACAGTTCACTTCATATAGAAAGGGACTGGCTTAATTTAAAGAGGCAGCCACAGTTTAAAGATTTTGCCTGTCTGCTTTTTTTGGATGCCCTCCCCCTACCCTGTCCACAAGTGACATCCGACATTGAAAGTTACCTGTAAAAATGCAATCCCAGACATGACTCACTGACAGGTAAAGCTGCAATCCAGACAGATCACACGACCATCCACTGACCAGGTAAAGCCCAATCCCAGACATGACACACTGACGGATAAAGCCGCAATCCCAGATATGACCCACTGATGGGTAAAGCTGCAATCCCAGACACGACCCACTGACGGGTAAAGCTGCAATCCCAGACACGACCACTGACGGGTAAAGCTGCAATCCCAGACACGACCCACTGACGGGTAAGCCGCAATCCCAGACACGACCCACTGACGGGTAAAGCCTGCAATCCCAGACACGACCCACTGACGGGTAAAGCCGCAATCCCAGACACGACCCACTGACGGGTAAAGCCGCAATCCCAGACACGACCCACTGACAGGAAAAGCCGCAATCCCAGACACGACCCACTGACGGGTAAAGCCGCAATCCCAGACACGACCCACTGACGGGTAAAGCCGCAATCCCAGACACGACCCACTGACGGGTAAAGCCGCAATCCCAGACACGACCCACTGGCGGTGTGTCGGGTTTCCCTGAAGAAAGCAGCCGCATTTTTCTACTAGCAACTACATTTAAGTGACTGACTCATAGTCATGGATGTGTATATCTTGTATCCCATTATTTCTGTGGTGAGTGAGCTGACCCCAAGTTTGCAGGATTTGTGATACCTATTGTAACGTTTTGGATGTTTTAATTTCAGAATTTCGCCCTGGTGAGCCATGGAAAGGATATCCAAACATTGACCCCGAAACTGACCCTTACGTCACTCCTGGCAGTGTGATCAATAATCTGTCAATTAGTACTGTGCGGGTGTTGACCACCTCAGGGACAGAAACAATGGTAGGTGTCCCACAGTTTTCTTACGCCTCGTCTCATAGCTGATTGTCCGTCTGATGCGGTTATTGAGGGTGGTGTTCTGGACTTTTGTAGGGTCATCCTCATCTTTGAACACCACGCTGCCTTCAAATAGTGCCTGGTCATCCATTCGTGCCTCCAACTACAACGTCTCCCACAGCAGTACCGCACAAAGCACTTCAGGTACAGCTATGGGGAAATGGACGTCTCCGCAAACTTTGTTCAGCAATTCCTTGAATTTTTGGCAATGTTGTAAATGTTTCTCTTTTTTATTTCTTTCAGTTAGAAATAGTGATCCCAAACCAACGTGGTCCCCCGGCGCCGTCAATAACACCTCCCTGGCTCACGAGCTGTGGAAAGTTCCTTTGCCATCTAAAAGCATCAGTGCTCCGTCCAGGCCTCCCCCGGGGCTCACTGGTCAGAAGCCGCCTTTATCTGCCTGGGATGCCGGCTCCCTGCGCCTAGGTACTGGGTGGGGGACTTCTGAGTCCAGATACACGCCAGGTACGTACACTTCTCTATGGTAGGATGATTTTAGAGTTCTATGTAACGAGGGTCATTCAACAGTGTTCGCTTATGCAAATCGAGCGGTGCCAGTGACGTTGCGATCCCACACCCCTGATGAGGCGTGCACCCCACTGGCAGTAGCATCCACACGTCTGTACATTCATTTTTTTTCGGTCGATGGAGCCTTGTTGTAGCTTACTTTTTCATGGGGCGAGACGTTTTCATTGATGCTATTTTTTTTTATACTGAAGGACTTATTTTTTTCTTTATTTGGAATCTTGTTTTTTTTCCAGAACCTTACTTTTACACTCCAGAACCTTATTTTAACTTTCATTCATTGTTGGGTGAGTTGAATGTGTGATCTTCGATTCACTTATCCACTGAAAACCTTCAGAATACTCTTAGGACCATCCACTGGGTGATCCAAGGGCTATTGCTAAGTCACTGGGTGCTGTAGTAACCCATCAGCACCTCTACATCATATCACTTGGATAGTTGATTGGTTCAGCGAGTTTAGTCACTTTCTGTGGTGTTAAACAACTGTGTGCTTAGATTATGACCTTAACTTTTTGACAGCACAGGCATAGCACCTTAGAGCGTGGAATCACAATGACACATTTGGTGGTGGATGTTAGTGTTTTTTGGGCCCATCAGCCCATCTACAAATAGCTGATCACTGAGGATTCTTGAGTCAGACTCACACCCATCAGATTGTGGTGACTTGTCTTAAGGATAAAGCATAAATATTGTCATCCTGGTAAGCGCACCTCTGCTGCCTCCTGGTGTTGAAATAACATCTTTATTTCTGTAAGTTATGACGCACTTTTTAGCAAGTTAAAACCTCGCTATGAAGCTTGCGTGTCCAACAAGGTCTAACTGTGACGCAGCTTCCTGACCTCTTCTTTATATCATCGGGCAGCATTTTAAAGTGTGGTGCTCCTATCACAGAGGGCTATACCTATATTTGAGGTCAGGGAGGTCCGGCACTGTTAGACCTTCTTAGACAAGCACACTTGGTAGCAAGGCTATAACTTGCTAAAAAGTGCGTTGTATAATAAAAGGTTATTTCAACACCAGGAGGCAAATCATTGGGTGTCATCTACAGTTACATGCAAATAAGTCTGTGGAGCCTCGGTTAGGAGTCTCAAACACAGGACCAGCCAGATATCCTTCCAGTGAAGGACCCAGTCAAGGGGTGGCTCCTTGCGGAGGACACCATAACCACCATGTTAAGTGGCCCTTTTAGTCAATATCCAGCTCTTTTACAAGCTTAGAGATATGACAAGGGAATACCAAGACCAGGTATCCATCCACAGACAGCTGTTTCGGGGTGTTGCCCCTCATCAGTGTGGAGTAGGATTCTGGCTAGGTGGAAGCAAGGCCTAGTAGACCAACATCACAAAGTATTCACTGATCTCAGGGAGACCAGTCCAAGAAAACACTGCGGGCAGCTGGCTAAAGCGCTCAACACAGTGAATTCCTAGGCGCATTGCCTCCTGGGAACTATGAATATGCAAATAAGTCTGTGGAGCCTCGGTTAGGAGTCTCAAACACAGGACCAGCCAGATATCCTTCCAGTGAAGGACCCAGTCAAGGGGTGGCTCCTTGCGGAGCACACCATAACCACCATGTTAAGTGGCCCTTTTAGTCAATATCCAGCTCTTTTACAAGCTTAGAGATATGACAAGGGAATACCAAGACCAGGTATCCATCCACAGACAGCTGTTTCGGGGTGTTGCCCCTCATCAGTGTGGAGTAGGATTCTGGCTAGGTGGAAGCAAGGCCTAGTAGACCAACATCACAAAGTATTCACTGATCTCAGGGAGACCAGTCCAAGAAAACACTGCGGGCAGCTGGCTAAAGCGCTCAACACAGTGAATTCCTAGGCGCATTGCCTCCTGGGAACTATGAATATGCAAATAAGTCTGTGGAGCCTCGGTTAGGAGTCTCAAACACAGGACCAGCCAGATATCCTTCCAGTGAAGGACCCAGTCAAGGGGTGGCTCCTTGCGGAGGACACCATAACCACCATGTTAAGTGGCCCTTTTAGTCAATATCCAGCTCTTTTACAAGCTTAGAGATATGACAAGGGAATACCAAGACCAGGTATCCATCCACAGACAGCTGTTTCGGGGTGTTGCCCCTCATCAGTGTGGAGTAGGATTCTGGCTAGGTGGAAGCAAGGCCTAGTAGACCAACATCACAAAGTATTCACTGATCTCAGGGAGACCAGTCCAAGAAAACACTGCGGGCAGCTGGCTAAAGCGCTCAACACAGTGAATTCCTAGGCGCATTGCCTCCTGGGAACTATGAATATGCAAATAAGTCTGTGGAGCCTCGGTTAGGACTGGGTCCTTCACTGGAAGGATATCTGGCTGGTCCTGTGTTTGAGACTCCTAACCGAGGCTCCACAGACTTATTTGCATATTCATAGTTCCCAGGAGGCAATGCGCCTAGGAATTCACTGTGTTGAGCGCTTTAGCCAGCTGCCCGCAGTGTTTTCTTGGACTGGTCTCCCTGAGATCAGTGAATACTTTGTGATGTTGGTCTACTAGGCCTTGCTTCCACCTAGCCAGAATCCTACTCCACACTGATGAGGGGCAACACCCCGAAACAGCTGTCTGTGGATGGATACCTGGTCTTGGTATTCCCTTGTCATATCTCTAAGCTTGTAAAAGAGCTGGATATTGACTAAAAGGGCCACTTAACATGGTGGTTATGGTGTCCTCCGCAAGGAGCCACCCCTTGACTGGGTCCTTCACTGGAAGGATATCTGGCTGGTCCTGTGTTTGAGACTCCTAACCGAGGCTCCACAGACTTATTTGCATATTCATAGTTCCCAGGAGGCAATGCGCCTAGGAATTCACTGTGTTGAGCGCTTTAGCCAGCTGCCCGCAGTGTTTTCTTGGACTGGTCTCCCTGAGATCAGTGAATACTTTGTGATGTTGGTCTACTAGGCCTTGCTTCCACCTAGCCAGAATCCTACTCCACACTGATGAGGGGCAACACCCCGAAACAGCTGTCTGTGGATGGATACCTGGTCTTGGTATTCCCTTGTCATATCTCTAAGCTTGTAAAAGAGCTGGATATTGACTAAAAGGGCCACTTAACATGGTGGTTATGGTGTCCTCCGCAAGGAGCCACCCCTTGACTGGGTCCTTCACTGGAAGGATATCTGGCTGGTCCTGTGTTTGAGACTCCTAACCGAGGCTCCACAGACTTATTTGTATATTCATAGTTCCCAGGAGGCAATGCGCCTAGGAATTCACTGTGTTGAGCGCTTTAGCCAGCTGCCCGCAGTGTTTTCTTGGACTGGTCTCCCTGAGATCAGTGAATACTTTGTGATGTTGATCTACAGTTACAGTCACACAGAACGTTGCCCATACTTGACTCCCCCCCCCCCCCCCCCCCCAGTGAATGCCATCTTAACAAAGTAAAATATATTGGGAGTTTGTCACTAGTGGACACAGAATATGGTCCTCTTTTATTTTTTACATTTACATGTATGAACCTCTTCCATCCTCAGAAACCAAGCAATGAGGCACGACCCAAGACCACAAACATTAGTGACATTAGCACCCTCCTCTTTACATTATCATGGTAGTTCTAATCAGTATGATCCCTCCTTATTTTCTGCTATCTACACCCGGGCACATCTAATAATCCGGTGCATCCTACAGTCTAAAAAATCCAGTGGTCAGCACCCTGCACTAGGACAAGCAAGTGGTTCCAGTAATAAGTATCACCCGGCACTTGGTGTGGGATAAACAGGTTAAAAAAAAACCTGCCACAACTGTTAAATATTCTATTATTTGTGTATTGTTTTTTTTCCAGGTTCCACTTGGAGTGATAATAGCTCAGGGAGAATAACCAATTGGCTAGTTCTAAAAAACCTAACACCTCAAGTGAGTAATGACGTCTTCTCATACTTCAATGGCATTTATTAGTAGTCGATTTGAGGCTTATTCAGACGTTTGCGTTTCTTGTCAGCGATTTCTACGGAATAAACTCATACCTATAATTGTCTATGGAGCCGTTCACAGGTCTATGATTTAATGTGCTCCGTATGTCCATAAAAATACAGAGACAAGTCCACTTTTGATCCGAGTCATGGTACAAACTCCCCAACGCAAGTTTGTGGGTCCAAAATAAAAATCGGACAGCACTCGGATCCCTTCTGTATGTTGTCCTTATTTACACCAACTGCTTGCAGGAGAAGCTTGAGAAATCTTCATGGTTTTTTGCACATTAAGTATTTGGTTGCAGATATTTCTACACCAGATCTGCACCTCCTTGGTAGAAATCCACACCAAAAACGCATTGCGTATTTGCTGCATTTTCGTCATGCGGATATTCCATGTGCTTTTCCTTCATTTAGGCTGCAAACCCGAAGCACATACACACCAAAAATTTACATGTTTCTGAGATTTATTTCTGCACCAAATGTGCAAGGCAAAAATGAGCAACGTGCGCAAAATGTCAGAATTCTCAATGCCACTGCTGGCATCAGGATAGCAAGTCCAAAAACGCACTATGCATAGGGCCTTATGGTAAAATCTGCTATACTTCAGCCTCATTGAGACATCAGTCTACTTTTTGTTTTTCCCATATGTGAAAAAAAGCTCCGAGGGCCGCGCTCCGAGGGCCGCGCTCCGAGGGCCGCCAGGCGCTCCGAGGGCCGCGCTCCGAGGGCCGCGCTCCGAGGGCCGCGCTCCGAGGGCCGCGCTCCGAGGGCCGCGCTCCGAGGGCCGCGCTCCGAGGGCCGCGCTCCGAGGGCCGCGCTCCGAGGGCCGCGCTCCGAGGGCCGCGCTCCGAGGGCCGCGCTCCGAGGGCCGCGCTCCGAGGGCCGCGCTCCGAGGGCCGCGCTCCGAGGGCCGCGCTCCGAGGGCCGCGCTCCGAGGGCCGCGCTCCGAGGGCCGCGCTCCGTCCATGAATAAAGACAGTACACAGACGTAATCCAAGCGCTGTCCTTTTTTTTTTTTTTTTTTTATTTCTTCTTTCAAAGACTCAGATCTGCATTTGGGTCTGATCTGACACTTGTACGATACTTATCCAATTCTCCAAGATTTTGCACAGATCACATGGTCCAAGGAGAAAAAAAAAAAAAAAACACTTGCACTACCCTCTTACACTATAATGGGTACGAATGAAGTCTGGAGAGCAAGTATCATGTGAATGAGCCCTAATTGTGACGGCTACCTTTACTCACTACGATTCTTTCGACAGATTGATGGCTCCACCCTGCGCACCCTGTGCATGCAGCACGGGCCTCTGATTACATTCCACCTGAACCTGCCCCATGGTACCGCTCTGGTCCGATATAGTTCCAAGGAAGAGGTAGTAAAGGCACAAAAGTCTCTGCACATGTAAGTAGCTCTCTGCTCCGTGGGAAGTGAGCAAAATATTATTTATTCATTTATACAGCGCTATTAATTCCATAGCACTGTACGTACATTTGCAGATAAGGTTTATACTAACAGGACAATTGGATATGTATTCTGCGGCACTCCACACAGGTTTAATAATACGTTTTGTTTTTTTTTTACCCCTCATCTTTTCCAGGTGTGTTTTAGGGAACACTACTATCCTTGCCGAGTTTGCTAGTGAAGAGGAGATAAGTCGTTTCTTTGCACAAGGCCAGTCGATGACCCCTTCCCCAGGCTGGCAGTCCCTGGGCTCCGGCCATTCCCGGCTGGGCTCTCTGGATAGCCCCCACAGCATCTCGAGTCGTGGAGATATCAATCACTGGAACAGCCCAGGCGCCTCTGGCTCCAGCTCCGGAGATCTCCACGGCACCTCTCTTTGGGGCACCCCAAACTATTCCACAAGCTTATGGGGCAACCCAAGCAGCGAGAGCAGGGGTCTGAGCAGTCCGTCGCCTGGCAGCGCTTTCCTACCCGTCGATCACTTAAACGGAGAGCCCATGTAGCCGACCGTCACCCATGACCTCAGATGATTGTTACTGATCAGCCCCGGGCTGGACTGTGTGAACCCGCTGCACTGCAGATCGCTCTCTGCACACTTCCCACTTTTTATTTTAGCCCACAAACATATCAGTGCGAAATACTTGAATAATGCAGGCCAATATTATAATGTGAAATAGAATGAAAAAAAAAAAAAAAAGAATCTATATTTACACTTCCACATTAGCGCTATGGAGCCGCGTCTAATGAGCTGTTTGTTGCTTTCCAATTCCACGTGTTGTAGGTTTTCTTTGGTGTCCGGTCCCGGTTTGTACGTCCGAGCTCGGTATCTGGTTGCACTGAATCGGTGCGCGACATTTTATCTTTATTTTTTTTCTGTTTTTGTACCTTTTTTGTTAAACTTATCAGAAACGGCTCAAGTGTAACTGTTTACTCTAGCGTGTACTTAAGACGACACCTACGTGATTTAATGCTCGTTATTTCTAAGATGCCTTGATTATATACCTACCTAATTGTGGTATTACGTTTTATCCACCCCTTCCCGGCTCCCCCCGAGCGGGCGCCCTGCCGGCCTACGTTGCAGAGCAATGGCGTTCCGGGAAATGGCGCCTCCGGGTGCCGAAAGGGATTAAAAAAACAAACAAAAAACTGACGGTTTATGATTTAGTAGTTTTTAAGAAGAAAAAAAAAAAATACATTGAAAAGTATTGCACCAGGTTTATCATGACCTAAATGAAATTTAGCTCTAGGGTTTTAATAATAAAAAATAAAAAATATATATAACATTAAAAAAAAGTGAAAAAAAAAAAATTAAAATAAAATGCAAAAAAAAAAAAAAAAAAAAATAGTGGCCACAGCTGTGACATACACCCTACATGTGCCAGTAGGGGGCAGCACTTTCAAAGGCTTTGCATTTTGTTTTAGAGGTGCCTTACCAGGAACCTCTTGTTTACATTATTTTTTTTTTTCCCTGTTGGGAGGGTCATTAATTATTTTTTTTTTTTTTTTTTATGGGCGAGGGAGGGATTTTTTTTTTTATTTAATGTGTACTCTTCCATCAGTTTAAAGAAAAAAAATATTGAAAAAAAAAAATATACGAAAAATATGCTGAAGACGGTTTTATCTCTGGGAGTCCAATTGTGTTTGTGTGTGAATATTTTTTTTTTCTTTTCTTTTAATTAAATAATCCAAAATGGGGAAAAACATTGCGGCTCTCAGGAATAAAGAGTTTTCTTCCCTCAATATAACGGATATATCACTCTGAAGAATACAATTTATTTATTATTTTAATTTTTTATCCGTTTTTCATTTTTTTATTTTTTAATCATTTTGTTTATTTTTTTATTTTAAACATGAATTTAAAAAAAATTGTTTAAAATAAAAAATTAAAATAAAATGAATTTAAAAATTAAAACAATTAAAATAGAAAATAAATTATGTATTTTTTATTTTAATTTTTTTTTCAAATTTATTTTCTATTTTAATTGTGTTTTCATTTTTAAATTCATTTTGTTTAAAATAAAAAATTAATAAAATGAATTTAAAAATTAAAAAATTAAAATAGAAAATAAATTAATAGAAAAAAATTTAAATTAAAAAATACAATAAAAAAAATTAAAATAAAACATTTTTTATTGTAATGTTTTATTTTCTTTTTTTTTTTTTTTTTTACTTTTATTTTCTTAATTTTAGTTTAATTTTTTATTTTCATTAAAATATATATTTTTTTTTTTTTTTTTTAGTCTTTAGGCACTAACCGTGCTAATTTCTCAAAGACTTTTCCTCTCTGCCAAAAACAATCCCCCATCCCCCTCAGCTCTTTCCAGCTTCCAGTAGCCAAGGTAAAGAGTTTTTTATTTTTTCATTTTTTTTTTTTGCTTTGATGCTGTGTCTTTTTAGTGAGTAGTCTGGAGATTTAGCTGATATGATCAATTTTATTTTTTTTTTTATTTTAATGTTACTTTAATTATTGTGGCTCAATGTCTCCGCTCGTGACAGTGTTTTTATTAATGTTTTTTTTGCTATGTGTGTTTTTTTTTTTTTTTTTTTAAAGCAGATTATTTAGTAACTATGCACATTTATGCACATTGTAACCAAGTACTGGGCTGATTCATTTTCTCGTGTGATGTACAAATCGAAAAAAAAATGTTGGAAAAAATGTTGTATTTTTTTTTTTTTGTAAGCGTAAATGATTGCAAATACTTAAAATTGCAAAAAAAAAGGAACAAGTTACATAATATGTCGTTGCCATAAATGGTATTTCTGCTTGTTTGGTCAAAGACTTCAGAAAAACTGAACAAGGGTAAAAAAATAAAAAATCTCTATATATTGCAATGTAAATTCTGACCTTTGACCCTTCCACCGCACATTTATAGTGGGGGACAGGGTTACCAGCGGTTACTCTCGCCTCTTCTCCCGAGCCTTTTTTTTTTTTTTTTTTGTTATTCTCCCCTCTGTCCCACAGGGCCCTGGGGGGCCACATTACTGGATTGCTGGGTCCAAAAGAAATAAAAAAAAAAACATAAGCTATGCGTCTCATGTTAGTGGATGGATAAAAGTCGGCAATCCTAATGGCGGCACGTTTACTGTGCTGACACTCGCCAAATACCTTATGCACCCAAGTGTTACAGTAGGGGTAGACGCAGCAAGTCCTTAGGATGATATCACTGTGAGATGGTTCACTACGAACCTTTTAAAAGGGGATTAGAAAAACATAGCGACGTTAGAAAAGGCAGCCCCGCTCTAAATCATAGGTCTGGTCTAAATGGAGCGGAACTGCAGTACCGCATCCAGCCTCTGATCGTGGGGGCAGTGTCTCAGGAAGTAGTTATGACTTTCTAATCTCTTAAAATTCCCTTCATGCACATCAGTCCAGAAAATAGCTGCCTCTGCGTGTGTGTAAGATATATTACACATATGTATATACACACCATGTATGTATAATCTATACATACACACGTATACACATGCACAAACACAAGTATGCATCTGCACACACATGCACCTAAATACATAACCACCTACACATATGTCCACATGCACACACACGTGCATGCACGCATATACGCATACATAAATGCTTGCATGCATATATACATGCACATGTGTATACACACCAACCACACACCACACACACTACTCCTTATGCCATGCATCTGCCAGGAATACACACCACTAATCTGAGCCCCAATAACAGCCTGTATTTACAACCCCCCCTTCAGTCTATCGACTGAAGACTAGGGCTTCCATGACCCTAAGATCGCAGCCTCTAATAACTGTCAGCCCGATCGCCTGCACGTTTCTACGTCGGTCGTAAAGAATCCAAACGTGATGGGTTTCTGGCTGCAAATCTTAAATCAGGCGCACCTTTTCCATCCAGGCTATAGCGCGCGTCGTCCCAGACTATAGCGCGCGTCGTGCTCTTCAGCTCCTGTCTGCCGTTTAGTTCTGTTTGTTTAGTTCTATTGCAGTTGTAACATAGCTGTGTTCCCTTCGTCTGTGACTCTGTAGCCGGTGACTTATCACTTCACTGCTGGTGAGGATGATAGGAACAAGATTTACTAACGGTGGGTTCTAGAGATATTTTGGGACAACCAAAGCCAGTTTTATATATATATTTTTTTTTTTTGTATTAAAAATAAATCTTAACACATGGTGCATTAATATTCCAACCATTTCCAGGTTTCCTACCCACAGGACTGGCGCAGCTTAGCTTCCCAACTATTAGCAAACAAATAACCCCCCACCCTGCGGGGTCGTTCCACTCTGCACACATTGCCATTTGCTCATTGCCTTGACTCTGATTGTTTTGTGTCTGATGATACAAATCAAACTTGTGGCTTTTTAACTGTTTACAACTAGAAATGATTGTACATTTTACAATTTTTATTATTTTTGATTGATTGAAGTTTGAGATTAGTGAACCATGTACTTTTCGCTGCTTAGCCTTTGATAGATGGTTTGTCTTTATTTTTTTTTATTTTTTTTTGTCAGTCTGATTTAATAGAATCCATTACATATATGGGTCAGACTGTTTTTTTTTTTTTTTTTTGTGGTGTGAATCGTGTTGAATAATCAAAGGAGAAGTGTAATATTCGTAACGTACGAGGCAAACACTTCAGCGTTTTCTGTTCCTGGCATATAAACATATAGCCTTAGTTTTTATCTGGGAATACTTTAAAGTGACCCGACTCCTCGGGGGCGGGGCAAGCAGCCTTTTGTTATGGGCGGATCCCACCCCCACTGAGCTATGACGATGCACAAATAAGGCCGCCGCGTAACAAAAACTCTGCTCTGCTACATCCGCCGCCGCCGGAGGAAGGGGGGGGTCTGCTTTAAGGAGGAGTTTGTTTCTAACTGTACTATCCTGCACTAAACTTGTAACTTGAAAAAAAATATATATAAAATATATATACAGGACACAGCCGCTTGGAAATGACATTTGATATTAACACTTGAGTATGCTTTTTACCGCCTTTATACCTCAGTTAAAGAACAACCCAGCAGTGGACTAAATAGCATTGTATTTCCTTTGTATCTAGCACATTTTTGTCTTGCACCCCCCACCCCCTCCCATTCCCCCGGTGCCGGTGCTTTTCCTAGCACAATGGTGTTTTTTTGTATTGTGTGTAGCTAGACAAGTCGGTCTAACCTGCCAATGAGTGCGCTGTGATCCTCGTATGGTAGTCATTTCAAGTCCGCCTTCTGTATTTCAATAAAAAACACTTTATCTGTAAATTATTACAAACAGTACTGTAGTAAATCCTGGGCCTGCTCTAATCGAAGGTATGGGGGGGAGGGGGGGAAGAGGGGCACCCTGCATGGTATTACTACACAATGTGTTGCAGGGGTCTGTCTTCCCCCCCACAATAAAAGGACTAATGTGTGCGGAGGCCTCTAGTCTGGTCTCACACTTACTGGGGGCTTGAATATTAACAATAAAAAAAAATAAAGTGAAAAATGTCAAAAAAATAAATAAAATAAACTACCAAAGCTAGCTTTGTGACACTTCCCAGGAGAAGGTATAAAGTATCTCAATGTTTAGCTGCCCTCCAAACACTTGAATGGAGCGAATCTTTCTACAGCATCTTATTGTATTGTTCAATGCTTGAATGCTTCCTGTTTTATTTCTGTTTTATGAAGCTTGTTATGTAATAAAGTACGTTTGCTCTTAATAAATCCAGGCGTGATCGACTCTTATGTTATCGAAATGTGGCATCACTGGCAGTAAAAGGATCCATGTATTGGGGGGGAGGGTCTTTCCTACTTGAGCACCCATCACCGTTTTCTCCATCGCCTCATTGGGGACACAGGGATTTTTGTGGACTCACCGGAAAATCCTTTTCTCTGAGCTTCCATTGGTGGACACAGGACCATGGTTAGATTGTCTATAGAGCAATGGAAGAGAGAGTTCTGGGTTCAAAACCTATTGCTCCATGGATGGACCATCTTAACCATGGTCCTGTGTTCCCCAATTAGAGGCTTAGAGAAAAGGATTTTACGGTGAGTACACAAAAATCTCCTTTTTCGGTGAGTACTCAAAAATCCCTGTTTTGGGAGCACCATGTATCCTCTACAGTCCACCATGTGCCCAATTACTGAATTGTCACTTATAAGGGATGGATTATTGCCAATGCCCCATGGGAAAAGTAGTATGCAAATTAGATCTTGCTACCCTTTAAATGCCGTGTAATGAGATGGCACCCTCCCCTCCTTCCTCCCAACAAGAAGTGTTTGGCACTAGCAAGATGACTTTCTTCAGGCGAGAGCTACTGTCATGAGAGAAAATAAGTACACCCTCTTTGAATTGTATGTTTTTTTTTCTGTATTATCTGATCCTTTTTGAAGCCTTTAGTTTATTAACAGATTTTGGTATGTTTAATAGGATCAGAAAGCCTGATTCCAACAATGTGTCACTTAGGCCTGAGACACACTGAGCGATATGCATGTGAGAGACTCGCATGACTCACCCAGAACGACTGCCGACTCTCTGGAGAAAAAAGCGCCAGCTGCATAGAAACACAAGCACCTGATGTGCTCCTGTCCAGAGAGCCGGTGGCCATTCCGGGTGAGTCATGCGAGTATTTCACATTCATCTTGCTCATTGTGTCTCCGGCCTTACTCGAGTGCTTGGTGCAGATTTAATAAAATCCTTGTTTTCTTTGTTGAAGATCCAGCACTGCGAAGCATTGTGGGCTGTAAATAATGTCACCCACACCACTGATTGGCTGCTTGATAGCCAATTCAGTGGTGGGGGTGTAGTTTAAACACTTATCTGGACTGCCTGACACAGGAACCCCTAATCTTGTAGTGATAGTCCCCTTCTGATAAAACAATGATTGTATTTGAAAGTACAGCAAGCCACTGAACAAGTGATTTATCGTTGGAATCAGGCTCTCTACTCTTACATCATGCTGATCCCAGAATAATTAGCAAAAAACTGCTGAGATTTCCCTTTAAAATTATGTACAACACGTGACATTATTTTCCAGCAAGTGTAACCACCTTTATAAAAGCAGAAGCTTTGACACTAAGCTGCACTTGGAGAATTGAGGCATGTTTTAATAACCTCTATAAAAGCAGATGTTTGGACACTGCAGGTCTTGGAGAATTGAGGCATGTGTTAATAACCTATACAAGCACAAGTTTTGGTACGTTACTGGTCTAAGAGAATTGAGGCATGTTTATTCAACTCTATAAAAGCAGAAGTTTTGACACTTTGCTGGTGTTGGTTAAAACATTCCTCAATTCTCCACCTCCTATAAAAGCCTGTAATTGAATCATCAGATTTGCTAATGACTGAAGTCTTATTTTAACTTCTTAACCAATAGGTCTTCCATTGAGGCACATTACCCTCCCAAAACCACAATACATCACATGAGATAGTTGGTTGCTGTACCCCAACCTCCCAGTTTATCTGAAACTAAATGGGATCACCAGCAGCTGGGGCCCCAAACCCAGATGTCTGGATCCAGGCACATCTACTAAAATGGACCCGATTTATGCGGTGTTCACACTGCATTCAACCAGAAGAAAGCCCCAGTCTTCAGCCGAACCGATCGTACCCGTGACCCCTCACCAAATAACTTGTACCTGCCTGCAGAGCCACACTTTATTATTGGTAATGAATTAAGTGGTGAATCTGTTGCAAGAATCAATCTGCAAGACGGTAGATGAGAATGTGGTCAGATGGCCGGGATGTGTTAAGTCCACACTGTCTCTATAGGGGTTGACATGGGATGATGTACACCACACAAGCGCTACACGCAGTATATAGTTTGTGCATGGTCCATCTCGTGGGACTGACGAGTCCTGTAAGGAGTCACTCCGGTCAGGGTATGTATATTCATAGGCCGCAGGCACTAGTACATGTCCTCTTCATAATCCGTGCTCCACTAGCCCTTCTTAAAAGATTTTCCCATCAGAATGCAACAGCTATGCGGTCCAGCTCCTCTCTGTGTTCACCAGCTCCATCCCTTCAAAGTAGGAATGAGGTCTGCGAGCATGAAACTAGAAGACAAAAGCCCAGATGTCACTACAGAATGCAGGATTTATTAATGCAATATCAAAAAGGCCACATGGAATGTAGATTTCCAAACTTAAAGAGCTTTTCCCATAAAAAAATTCATTTTAATCAATAGATCTTGGAATAATGTTCATAATGATGTTTAATAAAAATGTTCCTGTACTGAGCTCTTATGTGTCCCTGCTATGTACTGTGTAATGGATGTGTCTGACCGTACAGGACCATGATCTGATCATACCACATCTCCTGTGCTGAGATAATCTTATATATATGTCCCTGCTATGTACTGTGTAATGGATGTGTCTGACCGTACAGGGACATGGTCTGATCATACCACATCTCCTGTGTTGAGATAATCTTATATATATATGTGTCCCTGCTATGTACTGTGTAATGGATGTGTCTGACCGTACAGGGACATGGTCTGATCATACCACATCTCCTGTGCTGAGATAATCTTATATATGTGTCCCTTCTATGTGCTGTTTAATGGATGTGTCTTGGTGATCATGAGGAGTAATGCTTGCTGGTAAGTGGAAGGAGGAGATTCCAACACCTATAGTACTGGTAGAATACAGAGGCAGCTGGCCTACCCTCTGAAAAGTTGTGAATTGCACATTAGAGTGGGAGTGATCCAGTACATATTGCGCACTACCGTGTTCCATGAGACATCAAAAAGTTAATACATACTTATGCTAATATACTTTATAAAAACTAATAAAGATATATTTAACAAAAAAAAAAAAAGTTAATACAAATTGATTACTTAATGCGTTTCAGGGTTCCCAGAAACATGGCAATATATTGATTTATCCTGAGAAAGGGGCCAGGGAGCCCTGAACCGTGTTGACTAATAAATCAATCATATTCACCCTTTGATGTCTGATGGAATATGGCAGCGCAGTGTTTAACCCTTCCTCCTCCCTACTCTATATGCACCACGCTGGGGACTGCAGCAGGCGTGATCTGCTTTTATAGTGGTTGTGACTCTCACAACCACACAAGGTGAAGCCTCTGATACCTATTTAGGTCATATTTTATCTCTCAGACCCTTCATCCTCCCTACTCTAATTTTCTGAGATAACGACCTTGGAGTTTTCATTGGCTGTAAGCCATAATCATCAACATTAACAGAAATAAACACTTGAAATAGATCCCTCTGTGTGTAATGACTCTATATGTGTTTCACTTTATGTATTGAATTACTGAAATAAAGTCACTTTTTGATATTTTAATTAAATTGAGATACAGATGTATATTCAATTTGTGTGTGAAAAGATGAGTATTGTTTAAAGGGACAGTCAGCAAAAATGACTGTTCAATCAGGAGCTCGGTGCATCATGGCGGAGCTGATCATTACAGTGCACCTGCTTGTCTCTACCCACCTCTTCTTTGATTGACAGCTCTGGTTTCACAAAGCCAGAGAAGGGCGGTACACTTCAATATTTGGCCTCATCCTGATGTATCGAGCACCTGTGCTTGGCTTGAACAGTCATTTGGTGCTGACCCTCCCTTTAAGAATAGGTCATCCACCTGGGATACTGCCTGACTATATCTATTGGGCTTATGGGTTGAATAAGAGAATCATCGCAGTTTTGTTGTCTCACCATCCTCCTCCACAGGTTGTGCCTGAGCTGCAATACCAGGTGCAACCTGTGAAGCAAGGGTGGCGCTGTTTCTGTAAAAAAAACAAAAACACGTTTTTTAATTTTTAAATCTTATTCCTCACCCTATAATATTTGTTTAGACAAGAATATATAAACCTATTGAGGTCAGTTTTATAATTTACCACTGCGAAGAATGAATGGTTGATTTCCAAGGAAAAGGCTCCATTTTTCCAATCAGTGACACGTACCGGAGACTGCAGGGAAAGCTGGTGCAGGATGGGGAAGGGAGTCCAGTGGATCGGTTCCATCGGCCAGCTGCACACCGACACGTCGCTCGCTTTCCCAGAGTCGATCATCAAGTCGTTGACGCTGCTGCAACTCGTCTCCAGCCTGGAAGGAAGAAACCGAGCAAAAATACAGTCAGACGGCACAGGTCTGTAACCTGGCTCATGAGCCTTTAGAAGTAACCTCTGGTGTAGAGAGGGAGAGCCAGAGTCATAGATCGTGGAAGGTATCTTCCCAACAATAACTTATCTATAGGTGATAAATGTAAACAATAGTATACTGTGCCTTCCTGCAGCCACCACTAGAGGGAGCTCACTGTATACAGTGCCATCCAGGTAAATCCACAACAGTATGCAGTAAGCTCCCCCTAGTGGTGGCAGCAGAGAACACACATCAACTTTTAACTACTTCAAAGCGCCCAAAAATTGAACATAAAGATAATTTGACGTTTTATATATGCAGAGCTATGGTTAAAAATGATTATTTATACTCCACCTGTTCCCCATCTTCTTGCTAATTGTTAGGGGTCATTTGTAACGCTCAAGCAGTTTATGTTGTTGTGCTCGTTCCCCCCCTGTAATACATCCTTATGGCCACTATGGGGCATCCCGCAGTCACAATGAGCATCTGAGTGTCTGCTGCCACCTGGTGTCTGACACTGGAATTACAGGTATAGAATTGTACTTACAGGCACCTGCTGATCCTGCATATCTCAGTTTCCTGTGTATTGGGAATGGATGTATCAGAGTTTAATGCAATAACACTCTAATTGTCATGTGTTTAATGTGAATCCTCATGCGTCACAATTGCATTGTGTGGGATGTCGTCTATGTAACGGACACAGCTGGACAGAGCAGTCCGCACAATAGAGAAGGGTCCAGATACACTAGCTCAGGTTCAGCTGGTGTTTTCTATAGTAAAGCATGAAGTCTGTACTTTTCTGTCCCTGGTCACAATACATGGAGATAATCCCTCAGCATGGTGTAGCTGGGGGCCCTCAGGGTTCACCATTGTTCTACAATCCATAGTTAAAGGGCCAGTAAAGTACAAGCAGGGAGCTGCTACTACACTCGTGTATCTTGAAGCACTGGGCCTAACTTGAAAGCTCATGGCCCCCAATTATTGTAGATCTTTAATAACACTAGTCTTTTTCTATAGGCCAAAGGGACTTTTGGGGCCCCCTAGTCTCCAGGGCCCGGTGCAATTGCAACCCCCTTCACCTGTTGTAGTTACGCCCCTGTCTGGAAGGAACTATATAAGTAGTGATCACAGCAGACAGGGATTTTTCTGATCATCCCATCTTTACTTAGATTCCTGCATTGTTCTCGTTCTCTGTTATTTCTCCTAAAAATTCACAAATCAACGGACATCTGATTAGGGGCGTGTCCCTGCTCCGTCTGATACTGTCCAATCAGTGCTGACGAATAAGAACACACCCCCTTTGAAAATAGGAAACTTTAATGCTTGTTTCTCAATACATTTCCAGGAGGAATAACAGAGGTACAACAAATAATTCTGAGCTGTAATAGGATTACTATGAATGAGTAATACAAGCATTTTGTAAACTAAACATGTAATTTCTACTTTACATGTGACTGGACAAACAAAATTGATGCCCATTAACTACAACTGCATCTCAATGAATGAGAATATCATCAAAAAGTTCATTTATTTCAGTAATTCAATACATAAAGTGACAACATATATAGAGTCATTACACACAGAGGGATCTATTTCAAGTGTTTATCTCTGTTAATGTTGATGATTAATGAAACCCAAAGAAAATTAAAGTAGGGGGATGAAGGATCTGAGAGATAAAATATACCTTAAATAGGTATCAGAGGCTTCACCTGTGTGGTTGCGAGAGTCACAACCACTATAAAACAGATCACGGCTGTTTCAGTCCCCAGCGTGGTGCATATAGAGTAGGGAGGATAAGGGTTAAACACTGCGCTGCTGTATTCCAGGAAACATCAAAGGGTGAATATATTGATTTATTAGTCAATGTGTTTCAGGGCTCCCTGGCCCCTTCCTCAGGACATCAATATCTTATTGCCATGTTTCAGGGAGCTCTGAAACACGTTGACTAATCAATATTATATTCACCCTTTGATGTCTGGTGGAATACGGCAGCGCAGGGTTTAACCCTTCATCCTTCACTCACTCTATATACACCACGCTGGGGACTGCAGCAGCGTGATCTGCTTTTATAGTGGTTGTGACTCTCACAACCACACAAGGTGAAGCCTCTGATATCTATTTAGGTCATATTCTATCACTCAGACCCTTCATCCTCCCTACTTTAATTTTCTTTGGGTTTTCATTAATCATCAACATTAACATAAACACTTGAATAGATCCCTCTGTGTGTAATGACTCTATATAATATATGTAGTTTCACTTTATGTATTGAATTACTGAAATAAATGACCTTTTTGATGAATTCTCATTCATTGAGATGCAGCCTGTATTTTTAGGATCATAACTGAAGCCATGGGGTAAAAGATGAAGCCAAATCTACATTCCTTTACACGACCCTACAGTTTGAAATATAGTATTACACATCGCCATTAGTCTGCAGATTATGGGGACACCAGCAGGGACCCCCGGCCCCCCATTACGGCCATATGCTCTAATAGGGGATTTGGCAGAATACAGTCTGGTGATAAATACATCACTGATCCTGTATGTCACCTTGTCCCACACAAAGCCTGACGGACCCCACAACCGCACGTGGTCGGGGGGGCACCGCCTGATGAGCGCTAATTGATTTCTTTACTTCTGTGAACAATCTTCCCGATTCCATGATGTCTGTTTAATGGAGCAAAGGACGGAAAAGCACAGCGGGGAAATGAACCTTTAATTAAGCCGCAAAGAATCCCAGCGATCTATTACAGCGAGCTCTGCCAGGGACGCATTGCAGAGGCCGGAGAGGCGGGAAGGTTCACTGCATCAGAAAAGACCTCAAACTTTCATATGGGTTATATTTCACTTCCTCGTCCTTTTGATGCCAGTGAGCGGGTACACACGTTTCATTAAAGCTCTACAAACCTAAAACGGTATCTAGTCTGGACAATCGGACATCAAAGCAAATTCGGTCAGGGTTTCATTAAGATCTCATAAAAGGAGCTCACTGATAGATTCTCAGTTGACTCCATTTAAAAAAAAAAATCCTTTTCTTGGAGCCTTCAATGGGGGCCCTGCTGCGCCCACCAATGAAGGTTCAAAGAAAAAGACTTTACGGTATCAAAAGCCTCAAATCCCATACATTTAGTTAAAAACAATTGCACCCCTTTTCATTCCTACATGACAATGCTTCCATTCACTGACAGCAAGCAGAAATGTTAAACAACTGGATTATTAGACTGCAAAGGCCCGGACTCGTCATTCAGTTGACACCTATTTTAATTTAGATTAAAACGATAGAATGATCAATAAATAAAAAATGACAAATTGTAGCAGCCAATTGGACCGCCCCAAACTTCTTGCCCATGGATGGATGACCCCCACTATCCCTGGTGAGGGTGATGATGAGAGGGACGCTCTTTTCCTTGTTACCCCACGTGTTCTCATCAGGTGGAGCAGGACTACACGTGTCGGCGCAGTGTGAAGCCTCCGCTCTCTGATCTGTCCCCCCCCCATCCCCCGCTTCCCTGGTAACGTTACTCTCAGCATCCTCCCTGCAGCAGGGCGCCGCCCGCGCTCCCTGTGCAGATGGACCAGTGTAACCATGACAACAGCTCAGCCAATCACAGTCCCGCGTTCCAAATACCTTCACGGCAAAGGTAATGGGGGTCTCAGAGCGGGTGATGGATCTGAGTAACCCCCGCCGTGCTGGAGCGGTGGGGAAGATGCCATCAGAAGAGCCTGATTAGATATTCACCGCACTCGTTCCAGACGCAGCGTGCGCCCAATTATACACAGACATGCAAATCGCCCGTCTCTGTCTGGCTCCGACACCCAAAAATGAAAAATTAACCCTAAAGTATGTGTAGATGTGCCACAGATTGTAACCATTATTGTCAATCGTTACACCCATGGTATATAGAATGATATACGATCATGGGAAACATGTGACCCCTAATAGGTTATTCTAGGGTAAAAAGACATATCTTAAAGGATTTTTACATGGAAAAGTATCTACTTAAAGGGCACGTCCAATCTAATATTGAGAGATTCTTTCAGATGCCTGAATATAATTCTTTTACTCAGTCACCACTAGGGAGCTACAAGTGCACGATGCAAATTGAATCATTATGTATCATTTAACTCGTTCTAGTGTTGCCCAAAGATATCATTTTACTTCTACCGTGCATTATAGAGCTCCCCTAGTGGTGAACCAAAGATATCATCTTTTCCTTCATTACTGTAGCATTATAGAGCTCCCTCTAGTGGTGACACCAAAGATATCATCTTTTTCCTTCATACTGTGCATTATACAGCTCCTCTAGTGGTGACACCAAAGATATAATCTTTTTCCTTCATACTGTGCATTATAGAGCTCCCTCTAGTGGTGACTACCGGTAAATAAAATGATATTCAAGGCATCTGTAAGAACTATCTCAATATTAGATTGGACATGTCCTTTGAGAGAGTTCTTCCAGATACCCTGAATAAAAATTTCTCTACCTGCAGTCACCACTAGAGGGAACTAACAAGCACACTGCATGCAATGAGCTCCATAATGTATCATTATAGAGCTCCCTCTAGTGGTGACACTCAGGATGTCATCTTTTACCTTCATACTATGCATTATAGAGCTCCCTCTAGTGGTGACACCCAGGATGTCATCTTTTACCTTCATACTGTACATTACAGAGCTCCCTCTAGTGGTGATACCCAGGATATCATCTTTTACCTTCATACTGTGCATTATAGATCTCCCTCTAGTGGTGACACCCAGGATGTCATCTTTTACCTTCATACTGTGCATTACAGAGCTCCCTCTAGTGGTGACACTCAGGATGTCATCATTTACCTTCATAATGTGCATTATAGAGCTCCCTCTAGTGGTCACACTCAGGATATCATCTTTTACCTTCATGCTGCACATTATAGAGCTCCCTCTAGTGGTGACACCCAGGATATCATCTTTTACCTTCCTACTGTGCATTACAGAGCTCTCTCTAGTGGTGACACTCAGGATGTTATGTTTTACCTTCATACTGTGCATTATAGAGCTCCCTCTCGTGGTGACACTCAGGATTTCATCTTTTACCTTCATACTGTGCATTATAGAGCTCCCTCTAGTGGTGACACTCAGGATGTCATCTTTTACCTTCATACTGTGCATTATAAAGCTCCCTCTAGTGGTGACACTCAGGATGTCATCTTTTACCTTCATACTGTGCATATGATTTGGAGCTTTTTATCAGGAAAAAAAACAGAACCGGCCACTATAAAAATAAAAGCTAAAACTAACGGGCTGGACGTGCAAGAGCTACAAAACACAAGGTGGAGATTCACTATGGCTCAGATATAACGTATTTTTCGGATTATAAGACGCATTTTTTTTCCACCCAAATTGGGGGGGAAACAGGGGTGCATCTTACAATCTGAATCTTTTGTTTTAAAGAAAATAAATAAATCTTACTGAGGGGGTAGGGTGTGGCAGTGACGGAGCAGGGGTCCTGGAGGCAGGTTTCACGGGTCCACGGAGGGTGTGGGCAAAGCTGCAGGACCAGAGCTGCGGCAGGGGGGGGGGGGGCGTGGTTGCAGCATGTGGTCAGCGCTGCCATTTTCTATGTGCCTGGATTCACTTCCAAGCTGCAACTTGTTGCTAGAAGTTGAGACTTCCAGAAAATGGCCGCGGATCTCCATCTGCGCATGCGATGCCTCCGCGGCCATTTTCTGGAAGTCTCGACTTCTAGCAACCAGTTGCAGCTTGGAAGTGAATCCAGGCACATAGAAAATGATCACAAGCTACAGCCTCCTCCATAGCTCTGGTCTCGCAGCTTTGCCCCACCCTCCGTGCACCATCAAACCTCCCTCAGGCACCCCCGCTTCACCACTTGAGCCCCCATCCTTGGTAAGCCATGGTGGGTCCGGGAGGGGGGGGATATATACCAGAATGGGGAGCCATGTACAAAGGATGGGGGACATATATACCAGGATTGGGAGAATATGTACAAAAGATAAAGGAACATGTATACCAGATTGGGGAGCTATGTAAAAAGGATGGGGGGAACATATATACCAGGATGGTGGGCTATGTTCCATGATGGGGTCCAGGCTGCCATGTTTGCATATGGCCACCCCGCTGTCTCTGGACGCCCCTTGTGGATCCCCCTGTTAGAATGGGGAGCCGGCGCAGCCACTTCCAGGTTTGGAAGCAGCGAGACTCTCGCGCATGTGCAGTGCGCGCAAAAGAGAATCAAGGCGGTGACGTCATCGGGGGCGGGAAATGTAAATGCTGACACTGCTGTAAGCCCTGGTTCTCCCTGTGCCGAGGTACTGTGGGTTCCTTTTGCATGATAGACAGGGAAGTTCTCAGTGTACATGATCCCCTGTCTTGTATCTTGCAGCTGTCTTATCTTGTGCAGCAAGTGTCAGCAGCCACCGCCAGAGGACTACAGCCATGAACTCTACTAACAGATAGATCCGGTGGTGCAATCCAAGGCTGCCCAGTAAGGACGGGGCTGGTTTAAGGAGCAGATGGTGACAACATTCCAAGACGTCAGAGGCTCTGCGTCTGGGGGCCCACAGGTCCACCATCATGATCCGACACCTGACATGGCTTCCGGTTCATCTTCGCAGTCAATGTCTGATACGGAGTCAGAGTCCACGGACGAGAGTGGTGGCGAGTTGTATCTTCTGAATAAAGAAGCAGTTCCCTCGCGGATTAAGGCAACAAAAAAGCCCTTAAGCCCCCGTCACACATAACGAGATCGTTGTAACGTCACAGGTTTTGTGACGTAACAGCAATCTCGCTAACTATTTCGTTATGTGTGACACTTAGCAGCAATCAGGCCCCTGCTGTGAGATCGCTGATCGTTATAAAGTGCTCTGGGTCATTTTTAGGTCGTTGCGTTCCCGCTGGGAGCGCTGCATCGCTGTGTTTGAAAGGGACAACGACCAACGATCTCAATACTACGCCTGAGAGTGACAATTCCCAACGACCTCCTATCATTCCGGATCATTGCTGAAGTCGCTGGTGAGATCTGACTGTTAGACATCTCACCAGTGATCCCAAAGTGACGCACCAGCGATCACTACAGGTCGTATCGTTGTCGGGATCGCTGGTGCGTCGTTGTGTGTGACGGGAGCTTTAGTGTCTGACCAATCCTTGGACCATAGAGCCAAGAAGCAGAGGTTGTTGTACTTTCCACGCTATGTTCCCTGACCGCAGCCGTCTACATCCAGAGGGAAGAGGTCCTTTTGTATGGACAAGCACTTATGATGCCAGGAGCTTCAAGAAGGAGGGAGGAAGATTGTCTGACTTCTATCCAGAATGGTCATCAACATCAGACGACGCTTGGGTCCTGTCAATTATTCAGAGGGGATACTCGCTGGAATTCACGGAGCTTCCTCCCGATCGCTTTGTCACAAATCAATAATGGACTGATGTGGTTTCTGGTGCAAGAGTTTCTCCAGAAGAAGTGCCCGTACATCAAGAGTACAAAGGGGTTTATTCCCCTCGGTTTCCGGTTCCTAAACCTGGAGGAAAATGGTGACTAGTAATAGACTTGACCTACTTGAACACCTTTCTCCAGAAGAAGTTCAGTATGGAGAGTCAACGATCTGTCCTGTCAATGCTGTGCAGAGGCGACTGGTTGGTCACCACCGATCTGGAAGATGCTTATCTGCATAGGCCAATTCTTTCTTCTCGTGGCAGGTTCCAACGGGTCGCAGTGCAGCAAGGTGCTCATCTTCACCATTTTCAATTCATCTGCCTACCTTTCAGGGATTCAGTGACTCCAAGAGTCTTTACCAAGACAGTGGTGGTCCTGGTGGCTGCCCTCAGACGTCAGGGCATTTACATTGTGTCTAAAGGTACCATTACAGGGCACGACGTTGGAACGATGTCGGCAACGTTCTCGTGGGCGCAAGGTCGTTTCCGACACCATTTTGACATCGTTGGTGAGATGTCGCACGTCTAGATATCGTAAACGACGCACCAACGATGTAGTGAGCAGCTATCGTTCGCACAACCCAGCGAACGATACCTGCTCATTGCTGTGAATGGGCGAAGTCATAAACGACATCGTTATCGCGGTGTCACACACAACAATGCAGCAGGTTGTCCCTCATAAGCTCATGACAGGGAGAATGGTGGTCTACATTCTGCAGTTCCTACAAAGTGGGTTTGATATAGGCCTGAAGCTAAACACACTGAAGACTCAGTTTTCGGTGATCAACGCCAACTTGGATGGACCATGTCTAGACATCCACTGATAACCAGGCAAAGCAGTATAGAATTTGAGGCCTCCTTTTGTTCCACCAGTCCCTTCCTGGGATCTCTCATTTCTTCTTAAAGCTCTTCAAAGTCCTCCATTCGAACCAGCAGAGCAGGCCTCAACCAAGCACATCTCCTGGAAGACCCTATTCCTAGTAGCGATAACGTCAGCAAGGAGAACCTCAGAGAGCCAAATCTCCGCATAGCTCCGGAACATATAGCTTTGCAACTCGTGCCAGGGTTCTTACTGAAAGTGGGGTCTGCATCAAACATAAATCAAGAGATTATTCTTTAGGTACTCGGAAAGGACCCAGACGATACCACTGCTCAAGATCTTGCTCTGTTGAATGTAAAGCGGCCGTCACATGCTAAGATATCGCGAAAGATATCGCTTGAAGGCGCCTGATTAAACATCGCGTGAACGATGTCTCTGCGTGTGACGGCAAGATACGACGAGCGAGAAGTGTTCAAATCGCAAGATCGAGATCTGAGCTCCGGACCTCAGATCTTGCGATGAACGATTTTACAAACAGCTTCATCGTGGTGTATAACACCACGATGAACGATCTCCCAGCGGCAGAGCCTATGCTGGGAGATGGAATCTATGGTAAACGTCGGGATACTAAGCGCCGCGCGGCGCCTAGTAACCCGATGTGTACCATAGTTACCAGAGATCTCGCTGGCCCACATCGCTGGTGAGTCTGTCTGTGTGACATCTCACCAGCGATGTGAGCGATATTGTTAGCGATCGCGCGTGCACGTGATCGCTTACAATATCGCTCACGATGTCGTAGCGTGTGACGGCCGCTTCAGAAGGATGGTCCTGATCTACCTCCAGAACACTCTCACATTCAGGAAGGATGAAAATCTGTTCCTCCAGTTCACAGGACCAAATCGTGTCCGCAAGGCTAGCAAAAGCACTCTAGCTAGATGGATCTAATCAGTGATCTGTGAGACCTATGTATCAAATCAACTGGAACCTCCGTTGTCAATTAGAGCTCATTCCACTCGCTCTCCATCCGCCTCATGGGCTGAAAGGACACATGTTCCGCTGGATCACATCTGTAGATCTGCGACATGGTCATCTTCATCGACATTCATGAAGCATTACCGGCTAGACATCTCAGCCTCTGCGGGTTCAGCTTTCGACAAAGGAGTACTTCAGCAGGCGTCAAAACCAATTCCCAACCCTATTTGGGGTCTTACTTGAAAAGTCCCATTCTGTGCTGCCGGAGGACGACCAGGAAAGATAAAAATATACTTACCCGAAATATAATATTATCTCAGCTCAGAAACTTTTTTTTTTCCAATTGTGGAAATTATTATTATTCCAAAATCTATTGATTAGAAAACAACTTTAAAATTAACTTTGTCAGCCAGAGGGGTGCCGCGCTCTTGGGGGGCGCTGGACAGGGTGTCGTCACATGACTTGTGCCATGTCCTGTCCCATGTGGGTGGTCTGGGATGGGCGCTCTGGATGAGCTGGCCTATCAGAGGCGCCTTTATATGCAGTTGATATGGTGTAAGTGCGATGCTCCGTATCTCATATGGACTCTCAGGTCTATGGTGCCCATCATGGACCTCTTCGGTATGTGTCTTTGACACACGCGTCCACCACAGCCTCACAGTGCTACACACTCGCCCCGCACCCAAAAGTACAATTAAACGTCAGCTCTGTTTATGAGCCCGAGTTGCAGACACTTTTACGTTTGGCAAACAAAAGTCTCCAAATTGCCAAAAAATTGAACTCCTGACATTGAACCCGCCCCTGCTGTCAAACTGCCCCGCCCCTGCTGTAAATGACCCGCCCCTGCTGAACATTTAGTAGAACGTGGTTGAAATGCTGTTGGTTGCTGATTTGCATATATTGATGAGCGAGCATTTTGATTGGTTAGCTGTAGACTGCACAATCTGTGAGATAGGGAAAGTACTATAGAGAGATCCCAGATCATCATCAATAACCTGCAGGGATCTGAGTGATCTCCAATTGTGATCAGTGTCTTTTTCATTTATCTCATTGACCTTTTTTACTCTTCAACTCCAGTCCTCAAGGGCAGGTTTTCAGGGATTTCCTGAGCATGTGACAGTTGGTAATTTAATCTCCTGCAGGTGATGATTGCAACTGTCCAATGCTAAGGAAATCCTGAAAGCCTGCACTGCTGGTGGGTCCTGAGGACTGGAGTTGGGGATCTCTGCTGTAGGGTAGGGGTGATGATGCTTGTCAGTGCTTAAGTCAGGCTTTTCCTTTTAGGCCTGTGGGGATTTTCTCCTTCTCTTTAAACAGAACAGTCAAGTCTGACATCTTGGGAACTGCTGCCTAACAACGTATACCTTCCTACATATGAAT
Organism: Allobates femoralis; assembly: GCA_033576535.1. NCBI lineage: Eukaryota > Metazoa > Chordata > Amphibia > Anura > Aromobatidae > Allobates > Allobates femoralis. The sequence continues at coordinate 221,058,008 of JARQOC010000011.1, read as the reverse complement.
CTATTGGGCATTTAGGCCGTATCCACATACCATGCAGCAATGCCCAATCCTGCTGCCCCCCCATGGGTAAATCTGCACTGACCACATCCCCGTACCAGATTCCCAATCATTGAAATCCAACAGAATAGTAGCTTACTTGTATTTCCCAGGCAGCGTCCATTACCTGGGTAGGGCCCGGTCGGGCTCCTGGGCCTGGTTTGTTTGGGAGCCGTTCCGCGCCCCGTCCTGACAGCCGCACACGCAGCTCCCCAGAGCCTGGAGGGGAAACACCTCTTCAGAGCTGCTGAACGCCGGGTTATCCAGGGAATTGAGCGACGCCGAGGTGGTCAGCCATGTTTGTGAGGGACACCAGAAATGCGTGGGGACGTCATCAAAGCGACTGAACCTCCTGTAACTAAAGGATTACAAATGTCAGTCAACACAAATTACATCAGACCTGGAACATGAGCAAAATATCTCCTAATAGAAGAGGGACATCGATCAGCCATAACATTAAAACCAGCGTCCTAATATTGCTTAATTTATCCTGGTGCTTACCCAATATAACACCCCACAAGACCTCCCGTATACCGGGAACACCCCACAATCTCCACCGTATATTAGGAGCATGCCCCAATACACTGTGTGCAGAATTATTAGGCAAATGAGTATTGTGATCACATGATACTTTCTATCCATGTTGTCCTACTCCAAGCTGTATAGGCTGAGAGCCAACTACCAATTAAGTAAATCAGGTGATGTGCATCTCTGTAATGAGGAGGGGTGTGGTGTAATGACATCAACACCCTATATAAGGTGTGCTGAATTATTAGGCAAATGCCTTTCCTTAGGAAAAATGGGTCAGAAGAGAGATGTGACGGCTCTGAAAAGTCCACAATTGTGAGATGTCTTGCAGAGGGAGGCAGCAGTCTGGAAATTGCCAAACTTTTGAAGCGTGATCACCGAACAATCAAGTGTTTCATGGCAAATAGCCAACAGGGTCGCAAGAAGCGTGAGGGCAAAAAAGAGCAAAATAACTGCCCATGAATTGAGGAAAATCAAGCGTGAAGCTGCCAAGATGCCATTTGCCACCAGTTTTGCCATATTTCAGAGCTGTAACGTTACTGGAGTATCAGAAAGCACAAGGTGTGCCATACTCAGGGACATGGCCAAGGTAAGAAAGGATGAAAAACCACCTCTGAACAAGAAACATAAGATAAAACATCAAGACTGGGCCAAGAAATATCTTCAGACTGATTTATCAAAGGTTTTATGGACTGATGAAATGAGAGTGACTCTGGATGGGCAGATGGATGGGTCAGAGGCTGGATCAGTAAAGGGCAGAGAGCTCCACTCCAACTCAGACTCCAGCAGGGTGGAGGTGGGGTACTGGTATGGGCTGGGATCATCAAAGATCAACTTGTGGGACCTTTTCAGGTTGAGGATGGAGTGAAGCTCAACTCCCGGACCTACTGCCAGTTTCTGGAAGACACTTCTTCAAGCAGTGGTACAGGAAGAAGTCGGCATCGTTCAAGAAAAACATGATTTTCATGCAGGACAATGCTCCATCACATGCATCCAACTACTCCACAGCGTGGCTGGCCAGTAAAGGTCTAAAAGAAGACAAAATAATGACATGGCCCCCTTGTTCACCTGCTCTGAACCCCATAGAAAACCTGTGGTCCCTCCTAAAATGTGAGATCTACAGGGAGGGTACACCTCTGGGGACAGTGTCTGGAGGGAAAACAGCACACCTCTGGGAACAGTGTCTGGAGGCTGTGGTGGCTACTGCACGCAATGTTGATCATAAACAGATCAAGCAACTGACACAATCTATGGATGGAGGCTGCTGAGTGTCATCATAAAGAAAGGGGGCGATATTGGGCACTCATTTTTTGGGGTTTTGTTTTTGCATGTCAGAAATCTTTATTTCTAAATTTTGTGCAGTTATATTAGTTACCTGGTGAAAATAAACAAGTGAGATCGGAATATATTTGGTTTTTATTAAGTTGCCTAATAATTCAGCACAGTAATAGTCACCTGCACACACAGATATCCTCCTAAGAGCCAAATCTAAAATCCTCCAACGTCCAAACATATTAAGCTTTGATATTTATGAGTCTTTTTGGTGATTGAGAACATAGTTGTTGGTCAATAATAAAAATAATCCTCTACAATACAACTTGCCTAATAATTCTGCACACAGTGTACTTACTGTATACCAGGAATACCCCACAAGACCTGTCGTATACCGGGAACCACCCCACAAGACCTGCCATATACCGGGAACCACCCCACAAGACCTGCCGTATACCGGGAACCACCCCACAAGACCTGTCATATACCCGGAACCCCCGACAAGACCTGCCGTATACAAGGAACACTCCACAGTATTCACCGTATACCAGGAACACCCCACAAGACCTGTCGTATACTGAGAACACCACACAAGACCTGCCGTATACCGGGAACACTCCACAAGACCTGCCGTATGCCAGGAACACCCCACAAGACCTGCCGTATGCCGACAACACACAAGAAGACCTGCCATATATCGGGAACAACCCACAAGACCCACCATATACCGGGAACACTCCACAAGACCTGCCGTATGCCAGGAACACCCCACAAGACCTGCCGTATGCCGACAACACACAAGAAGACCTGCCGTATACCGGGAACAACCCACAAGACCCACCATATACCGGGAACACCCCACAAGACCTGCCGTATATCGGGAACACCCCACAAGTCCTGCCATATATCGGGAACACCCCACAAGACCTGCCGTATACCGGGAACACCCCACAAGACCTGCCGTATACCGGGAACAACCCACAAGACCTGCCGTATACCGGGAACACCCCACAAGACCTGTCGTATATTGAGAACACCCCACAAGACCCGCTGTATACCGGAACATCCCACAAGACCTGCCGTATACCGGGAACACCCCAGAAGACCTGCCGTATACCAGGAACACCCACAAGACCTGCTGTATACCGGGAACACCCCACAAGACCTGCCGTATACCAGGAACACCCCACAAGACAGCCATTTTGCAGATGACCCCACTGTCTACCCATTACAATTTGACCCTTATCTAAACCCACCATTCTTCCGGCTTTAGCTTCCAGAACTGACTGGTCACTTGCTGATCATTTCTCCCACCTCTGAGAGCTGCCATTGTCACTAGGTAATAATATTCTTCACTTCACCTGTCAGTGGACTTAATGTTATGGCAGATCGCTCTATTTCTCCATTTTGTGCAGTCTCTTATTCTCTCTTATTACCGGGTCCAGATATACAATTGCCTGGGATTTAAGAGACCCTATATACAATCGCCAAATATCAACGCTCATCTTTGGTTACTATGGCAACAGATACCCGGGCCGCTTCCACAGTCCTCTCCCTCCTTGCAGTCTGAGCAAGCGGCGATGTCTTTCCCGACCAGCAGGAGGCGACCCGGGAACACAAAATCCGTGGATGAGGTCCGAGCCGCAGGCGGCAGGACTACGAGAGATTGCCTGTATGGCTGAACATGAGCCAGTGACCACTGGGGCATCAGTACGGTGACTTATGAAAGCCAAACTAATGGACAAATCTACCCCCAAGTACCCCAGCACTGTGCGGGGGGCCCCATCACTCCATAGAGATACACGGGGTCCAGAGCTGCCATGACACCCATCAGCTCATGTAAGGCTTAATGACTCTGCATTGTATAATCCCTCTGTTATTCCTCCTGGAAATGTGAGTTTTCCTTTTTGCATTTTCATGTTTATCTCCCACGTCCAAAAACCAGAACTTTTTGCTTTTCATTTTTCCATCGATGGCTTGTGTTTTGTCCGGAGAGCTGACGCTCTTACTGATGTCAATTCATTGCTTTTCCTTCATTTTTTAGGTCGGTCCGGTGACCACAAACCTCATTACGGCGTTTGTTTTTTTTACCATGCAGGTTAATTTTATATCTCGATAGATCAGACTTTTACACATTCAATGACATCAAATATGCAATGTTTTACAATATTTCTTTGAGACAGGGAATTGGAATTTTTATATATATTTTTTATACATTTATTTTATTTTTCACTTTATTGCTTAGTCCACTTAAGACACTTGAACCACTTCATTGCTTGTTGTATGTACTGCAATATTACCAGTACTACTATACTGCGATATATAGTCAACACAACGTCCTCTTATGAATTTACGGCACCAAAATGGCAGCTATGGGGCCATCAGCCGACCCTTACTGTTACTATGGAGCCATCAGTCACCCCAAACTGTCACCATGGGGGCCACCAACCAGCCCGACTGTCACCACAAGTACCATCAGCCTGCCCCGACTGTCACCATGTGAGGCATCAGCCGACCCCGACTGTCACCACGGGTGCCATCAGCCGGCCCCGACTGTCACCATGTGAGGCATCAGCCGGCCCCGACTGTCACCACAGGGGCCAAGAATTGACCCGACTGTCATCATGGGGGCCAACAGCCACCCCAAACTGTCACCATGGGGGCCATCAGCCGGCCCCAATTGTCACTACGGGGGCCATCAGCCAGATCCAATTGTTACCACAGGGGCCTTCAATTGGTCCCAACTGTCACCATGGGGCCATCAGCCGGCCCCAACTGTCACCATGCAGGCTATCAGCAGACCCTGTCTATCACAATAGAGGCCATCGGCAGTCCCTGAATGTCACCATGGGGGCTATCAGCCAGCCCCGACTATCACCATGGAGCCATCAGCCAGCCCCGACTGTCACCATGGAGGTGGCCATCAGCCAGCCCCGACTGTCACCATGGAGCCATCAGCCAGCCCCGACTGTCACCATGGAGCCATAAGCTAGCCCCGACTGTCACCATAGGGGCCATCAGCTGGCCCCGACTGTCACCATGGGGGTGGCCATCAGCTGGACCTGACTGTCACCATGGGGGCCATCAGCCACCCCAAACTGTCACCATGCAGGCTATCAGCAGACCCCGTCTATCACCATAGAGGCCATCAGCAGTCCCTGAATATCACTATGGGGGCTATCAGCCAGCCCCGACTGTCATGTCACCCCATCAGCAACCTGCAGGGGTTGATGGGTGCTGTACACTGGGGTATTTGCTAGCAAACCAATTAAATGCCGCTATCAGGGATCTACAGCGACATTTAACTGGTTAAACAGTCAAACTCTAGTCGCTGCTGTTAAAGGAAGATGCTGACTGTGTAACACAGCTGGCCTCTGTCACGTATGGCTGATCCCACTCTATGACTCAGACGTGTGGTGTACATTAAATCTACATGTGAATCAGTCAATTCATTTCATTCATTAATGTCCAAGCGGAATAACAAAGGGTCAGGGAACTGCAGAGTTCAAGGGGATTGTACAGTAAAATATTTATTAAAGGCGTCTGATCTTATGATATCTAAGCATGTGATCACAGACGCCGCGCTCTCATACAGTGCAGCAGCACTCGGGCGGCTTAAAGGGACACATAATATTTTGATTCTTTTTATTAAGAATCATTTTTCATGTAGTCTTACACACTGGACGACCCCTTTAAAGTTCCACAATGGGAGGAGTTGGCACACATTTAAGGTAAAATCTCCAACTTTTTGCAATTATATGCAGGTTTTTTCAGCTTGAAGGAAGGAAACTTATTAATTGCAATATTATTTTTAAGAAAAAATTACCGTATATACTCGTGTATAAGCCGACCCCCCTACTTTTGCCCCCAAAACCTGGGAAAACCTATTGACTCGTGTATAAGCCGAGGGTGGACTCCAGCATAGGTAGGTATACAGCCCCCAGCAGTGTGGTATACAGGCAGGCCCCAGAGGTATATAATGCAGCAGCCCCAGAGGTATATAATGCAGCAGCCCCAGAGGTATATAATGCAGCAGCCCCAGAGGTATATAATGCAGCAGCCCCAGAGGTATATAATGCAGCAGCCCCAGAGGTATATAATGCAGCAGCCCCAGAGGTATATACAGGCAGGCCCCAGAGGTATATAATGCAGCAGCCCCCAGAGGTATATAATGCAGCAGCCCCCAGAGGTATATAATGCAGCAGCCCCCAGTGGGTTATACAGGCAGGCCCCCAGTGGGTTATACAGCAGGCCCCCAGTGGCACTCGCTCCCCCACACTGTGCAGAGCCCCCCCTCCGATGCATTATCTTACCATCCAGCCGCGTCTTCATCACCACCGGTCCTCCCGTCCATCCTCGCGCGCTGCGTTCCCGGTCTCATGTGACCCGGCGGTCGCAGTCGGATGACGTCATCGCGCCGGGTCATGTGAGAGCCAAACACAGCGCGAGAGGATGGACGGGAGGACAGTGATGAAGACGCGGCTGGATGGTAACATAATGCATCGGGAGAGGGGTCTCTGCACAGTGTGGGGGGGCGAGTGCCATTGGGGGCCTGCTGTATATGGGGGCCTGCTGTATACCCCACTGGGGGCCTGTAAACATCTGGGGGCTGTATGCACGGCTCCCCCTGCCGCTGTGATGGGCGGGGGGAGCCGTGCATATCTAATGAGCGGCCCCATGTGACGGGCCGCTCTGTCAGGAGCCTCCCCCCGCCTCCTCCAGCCTCCCCAGCACCCGGACACAGCCCCCACACAGCACATACTGTATAGACCCGTGTATAAGCCGAGGGGGGGACTTTTCAGACCAATTTTAGGGCTGAAAAACTCGGCTTATACACGAGTATATACGGTATTCCCAGATTTATCACAATTTATGTGACACTTTGATTAACATGATATAAATAAAGTGAAACAGTTAAAGTGTAAGTGTCATTTCATTGAAGAAAACAAAACAAATCAATACTGCACTGGTTGTTATTAATGATGGGTCACAGAGCAGCTAAGATAATGCATTTTTTTTGTGCCATGTGACTTATTTTCTCACATTTTTCTGTGTTCATTTAAAAAAATGCATATTATGGCTGTGTGAGCGTGGCCAGCAGCTAATAGGGAGCAGTGTGAAAGTGACAGCAGAGGAGGGGTTAACAGAGATCCTGACTGAGCCAGATGACAGATTAGAAGCTTGTGCCAAGGAAAGAGGAGTTCGCAGTGATCCTGACATCTGACATTGCTTAGCAACTGTGCTGTAGTCTGAAGTAATCTGATACATTGTTTCCTCACCAGCTTCAGTCAGCAGTGTAGACCCCGCCTCCTCCCTTACATGGTTACATGCCCGTATTCAGTGTGAAGATGGATTTCACTGAGAATGAACATATGTCTGCTTCAGACACAGTCTAGTGGGGACACTTTGTGGAAGGTTTATGAATGGTTTTCAACCAGAATTTTCTAATGAAGTATATTTGAAAGTTTATTAAAATCCCTTGCTCTACATTATCATTGAATAAAAATGTAAATTGTGTTTACGCTTTAAAAACTGAGCTCATGATAAATCTTTCCCAAAGTCCATGCAAGTCTGGATTTTTCACAATATCGAGTTCTATCGTTTTACCTGCTTTGTGTCTGGGCCACTTTCTGTTGCAGGATCTGGGTCTGAAACCTCCGGACCAGGATGAAAACAGCGGCCGCGGCGCAGATGATGATGCAAAACACCACGGCGCAGGCAATGGCGGCAAGGCGGTGGTGGGTCATTCTGTAGTCACAGGTTTGTCCCATGTACCAAAAATCTCTGCCGATCGGGCACCTGATGGGGTCAGGAGAGAATCAGGAGAGATGAACAGAAAACCACAAGAGACGACTGAGCAAACAATGAAGAACTAAAAGTCTCAGCATCTTTCACTTCCTCCCAATCAATGAATGGGAACATTGTGTTTATCCAAAAGCTGATACATTGTAACAAACTCTGCACCTGTGTGATGCTAAAATCCATCCTGCATCTAGAGCTGCAGGGTTCATGACAAGAGAGAGCACTGACACATTGTAACAAACCCAACGCTCTTCATGGCATACAGGTATCCATGCAGCATTACTCACTGGCACTCAGGGTCCTGCCCTTTGCGGTGGATGCAGATGCCGTTGTTGTGGCAGAAGACACTGTGACAAGGTGACAAACAGAGAGCGCTGACCCTCCGCAGGGGAACGCACCGGAAACTCCGAGGACACGAGAACCAGTCTGTACAGGGATCAACATGGCCGTCTGTAGGGAGGAGAGGAGAGGCAGGGATGAGACAGAGGATACTGAGATCTTCACATAACACACTGACACCAAGGATGGCAAGATTAGTGATCCACTGGGCACCAGAGACTGGAGTAATAAACCCCTGGACACTAGAGACTGGAGTATACAATCATTGGAACCAAGCACTGAAGTAATAAACCACTGAACACCAAGTACTGGAGTAATAAACCACTGGACACAAAGTACTGGAGTAATAAACCACTGGACACAGAGACTGGAGTAATAAACCACTGGACACAAGATAGGATGGAGTAAATCACTGGAACAGAGACTGGAGTAAAAACACTGGACACAAGACTGGAGTAATAAACATTGGACACTAGAGTATGAGTAATAAACACTGGACACCAAGTACTGGAGTAATAAACCACTGGACACTAGGGACTGAAGTAATAAACCACTGGACACCAAGTACTGGAGTAATAAATCATTGGACACCAAGGGACTGGAGTAATAAATCATGACACCAAGTACTGGAGTAATAAATACATGACACCAAGGACTGGAGTAATAAACCATGGACACCAAGTACTGGAGTAATAACATGATGGAACAAGTACTGGATAATAACACTGGACACCAAGTACTGGAGTAATAAACCACTGAACCATACTGGTAATAAACCACTGGACACTAGGACTGGAGTAATAAATCACTGACAAAAGGGACTGGGATAAACACTGGACCAAGTACTGGAGTAATAAACACTGACACCAAGTACTGGAGTAATAACCACTGGACACTAGAGACTGGAGTAATAAATCACTGGACAGTAGGACTGGAGTAATAATCACTGACACCAAGTACTGGAGAAATAACAGGACACAGGAGTGAAGTAATAAAACATGGACACAGGGACTATTGTAATAAATCATGGACACCAAGTACTGAAGTAATAAAAATAAGACCAGGGACTGGAGTAATAAATGATAGACACTAGGGACTGGGTAATAAATTGCTCTACATAGACTTTAATATTTACAGGCTTATTTCTATCCTCAGGGCGAGTTGGGGCTTCCTCTATTCTTACATTCATTTATATGAGGATTCGGCTCCATGTCTTGGCTTTCAGGACAGTGTAGATTTGAGGCACAAACTCTGGATACCTGGACATAGCACTTTACCATTAGAGCAGAAATGTCACTAAATTACTAGATACCAGGACCGTGGTCACTGACACCATTAGATACCAGGACCGTGGTCACTGACACCATTAGATACCAGGACCGTGGTCACTGACACCACTAGATACCAGGACTGTGGTCACTGACACCATAGATACCAGGACCGTGGTCACTGACACCACTAGATACCAGGACCGTGGTCACTGACACCACTAGATACCAGGACGTGGTCACGACACACTAGATACAGGTACCAGTGGTCACTGATACCACTAGATACCAGGACCGAGGTCACTGACACCACTAGATACCAGGACTGTGGTCACTGACACCACTAGATACCAGACCGAGGTCACTGACACCACTAGATACCAGGACGGGTCACTGACACACTAGATACCAGGACCGAGGTCACTGACACCACTAGATACCAGGACTGTGGTCACTGACACCACTAGATACCAGGACTGAGGTCACTGACACCACTAGATACCAGGACGTGGTCACTGACACCACTAGATACCAGGACCGGGTCACTGACACCACTAGATACCAGGACCTGGTCACAGACACCACTAGATACCAGGACTGTGGTCACAGACACCACTAGATACCAGGACTGTGGTCACAGACACCACTAGATACCAGGATCATGTCACAGACACACTAGATACCAGGACTGGTCACGGACACCACTAGATACCAGGACCGGCACTGACACCACTAGATACCAGGACCGCGGACACAGACACCACTAGATACCAGGACTGTGGTCACTGACACCACTAGATACCAGGACCGCGGGCACTGACACCACTAGTACCAGGACCGTGGTCACTTACACCACTAGATATCAGGACTGTGGTCACTGACACCAATAGATACCAGGACCGTGGTCACTGACACCACTAGATACCAGGACTGTGGTCACTGACACCACTAGATACCAGGACCGTGGTCACTGACACACATGAGATACCAGGACCGAGGTCACTGACACCACTAGAAACCAGGACCAGGTCACTGACACCACTAGATACCAGGACCATAGTCACAGACACCACTAGATACCAGGACTGGGTCACTGACACCACTAGATACCAGGACCGTGGTCACTGACACCACTAGATACCAGGACCGGGTCACTGACACCACTAGATACCAGGACCATGGTCACTACACCACTAGATACCAGGACTGTGGTCACTGACACCACTAGATACCAGGACCGTGGTAACTGACACCACTAGATACCAGGACCGTGGTCACTGACACCACTAGATACCAGGACTGTGGTCACTGACACCACTAGATACCAGGACCGTGGTCACTGACACCACTAGATACCAGGACCGAGGTCACTGACACCACTAGATACCAGGACCGTGGTAACTGACACCACTAGATACCAGGACCGTGGTCACTGATACCATAGATACCAGGACCGATGGTCACTGACACCACTAGATACCAGGACATAGTCACAGACACCACTAGATACCAGGACTGTGGTCACGGACACCACTAGATACCAGGACCGGATGACACCACTAGTACCAGGACCGTGGTCACTGACACCACTAGATACAGGACTGTGGTCACTGACACCACTAGATACCAGGACCGTGGTCACTGACACCACTAGATACCAGGACTGTGGTCACTGACACCACTAGATACCAGGACCGTGGTCACTGACACCACTAGATACCAGGACTGTGGTCACTGACACACTAGATACCAGGACTGTAGTCACTGACACCACGAGATACCAGGACCGAGGTCACTGACACCACTAGATACCAGGACCGTGGTCACTGACACCACTAGATACCAGGACTGTGGTCACTGACACCACTAGATACCAGGACTGTGGTCACTGACACCACTAGATACCAGGACTGTGGTCACTGACACCACTAGATACCAGGACTGTGGTCACTGACACCACTAGATACCAGGACCGAGGTCACTGACACCACTAGATACCAGGACTGTCACTGACACCACTAGATACCAGGAATGGTCACTGACACCACTAGATACCAGGTCGCACATTTTGATATACATTTCTCCCCTTTGGACACATTGACGTCAGTAATGACACTGTGCACCGGGGCATCACATGGGGATACAGGTGAAAGACATTTATAGCGGAAGCTATGAACAGGAGGCTCAGATCATGGGATGGGTCACCGGGTCAACCTTCCCCGCAAGTCATCTCGATCATGACGGTCACACGGGTCTACCTCCACGCGAAATCATCTAGATCCATGGACCGGTCAACGGTCACCATCCCGGCGGAGTCATGTTCCGATCATGGACGGTTCACCGGGTCACCTCCCCGCGAAATCATCTTGATCATGGACCGGTCACGGGTCACCTCACCGCGGTAAGTCATGTACCGATCATGGACCGGTCACCGGGTCACCTCCCCGCGAAATCATCTCTGATTATGGACGGTCACCGGGTCACCTCCCCGGGGAGTCATGTCCGATCATGGACCGGTACCAGGTCACCTCCCCGCGAAATCATCTCTGATTATGGACCGGTCACCGGGTCACCTCCCCGCGAATCATCTCTGATTATGGACCGGTCACCGGGTCACCTCCCGCGGAGTCATGTCAGATCATGGACGGTCACTGGGTCTCCTCCCGCGAATCATCTCTGATTATGGATCGGTCACCGGGTCACCTCCCGCAGAGTCATCTCCGATCATGGACCGGTCACTGGGTCACCTCCCCGCAGAGTCATCTCCAATCATGGACCGGTCACTGGGTCACCTCCCGCGGAGTCATGTCCGATCATGGACCGGTCACCGGGTCACCTCCAGCGGAGGTCATGCCGATCATGGACCGGTCACCGGGTCACCTCCATGCGGGGTCATACCTCGTTATTCCGGGAACATAACATTTCCACATTCTCGCCCAGAGTTGTATGTAACCAGAAAACAGGTTGAAGTTCACATCATTTCCAATGCGGCTCGTACCCAAGGGGCCGAGGTCTTGCCGGGGGTCTAATCACCTGTCAAGGTTGTGTTATAGATTCTATAGGGTTTCTCCGAGGACTGGAACAGCATGGATGGGTTAGAGAGGACCAGCTCCTGCGCGAGCAGACATCAGGCTCCCCGGGCGAACGCTGAACCACACTTTGTATTCCATGGCAGTGCCAGCCACCCTGAAACGACAAGCGGAAGTCATTGCCAGGAGGCCTGAAAGGCAGATTTACTAACGGCATTAAAAATATCCTACAATAAAGGGATGAAACCTGCTACAGCATACCAATGAGTGCACACACAATGGATGGGCACGGGCGCACTTGGCTGGTGATACAGCTGTGACTGGCAGGAGATGGTGATCAGGTCACAGTGTCTACCGGAGATCGCTGGGGGTCCGAACGCCGCATTGATTGTCTGAATGTTGAAACTTCAATTGCAAAAAGGAGTTTGGCTTCAATCACATTAGTTTTCCCTTTTTTAAATTTGGAAGCGTTTATTGTATTGAGAAAGAGCTGAACAAGGAGAAAGATGTGCTTAAAGGTAAAGTGTCATCAGAAAATGACCGGCTGCAAAAACTGAGTTCCGTATTTTGGGTAATATTTTTTTTATTTCCCATATCATTATTTAGATATATAAAAAAAAATCCTGAAATCTTGCATTTTCACACTGAACAACACAACAATCTAACACTTCTCAGCAGACATTTCATTATCATCACAGGCAGCATTACAATGACAGTCATCACCTATTTATATATAACATAGTATTCACAATAGGTGATATCACAGCTCCCCTCCTCTACAATGACTGATAACATCTCTATATACAGTAGATAACACAGGATCCACCATTCACAATAGGTGATATCACAGCTCACCTCCTCCTCCTGTACAATGACTGATAACACCTCTATATACAGTAGATAACACAGGATCCACCATTCACAATAGGTGATATCACAGCTCACCTCCTCCTCCTGTTATGACTGATAACACCTCTATATACAGTAGATAACACAGGATCCACCATTCACAATAGGTGATGTCACAGCTCACCTCCTCCTGTACAATGACTGATAACACCTCTATATACAGTAGATAACACAGGATCCACCATTCACAATAGGTGATATCACAGCTCACCTCCTCCTCCTGTACAATGACTGAAAACACCTCTATATACAGTAGATAACACAGGATCCACCATTCACAATAGATGATATCACAGCTCACCTCCTCCTGTACAATGACTGATAACACCTCTATATACAGTAGATAACACAGGATCCACCATTCACAATAGGTGATGTCACAGCTCACCTCCTCCTGTACAATGACTGATAACACCTCTATATACAGTAGATTACACAGGATCCACCATTCACAATAGGTGATGTCACAGCTCACCTCCTCCTCCTGTACAATGACTGATAACACCTCTATATACAGTAGATAACCAGGATCCACCATTCACAATAGATGATATCACAGATCACCTCCTCCTGTACAATGACTGATAACACCTCTATATACAGTAGATAACACAGGATCCACCATTCACAATAGGTGATGTCACAGCCCACCTCCTCTCCTGTACAATGACTGATAACACCTCTATATACAGTAGATAACACAGGATCCACCATTCACAATAGGTGATATCAAGCTCACCTCCTCCTCCTGTACAATGACTGATAACACCTCTATATACAGTAGATAACACAGGATCCACCATTCAGAATAGGTGATATCACAGCTCACCTCCTCCTGTACAATGACTGATAACACCTCTATATACAGTAGATAACACAGGATCCACCATTCACAATAGGTGATATCACAGCTCACCTCCTCCTGTACAATGACTGATAACACCTCTATATACAGTAGATAACACAGGATCCACCATTCACAATAGGTGATGTCACAGCTCACCTCTCCTCCTCCTGTACAATGACTGATAACACCTCTATATACAGTAGATAACACAGGATCCACCATTCACAATAGATGAATATCACAGCTCGTCTCCTCCTCCTCTGTACAATGACTGATAACATCTCTATATACAGTAGATAACCAGGATCCACCATTCACAATAGATGATATCACAGATCACCTCCTCCTCCTGTACAATGACTGATAACACCTCTATATACAGTAGATAACACAGGATCCACCATTCACAATAGGTGATGTCACAGCTCACCTCCTCCTGTACAATGACTGATAACACCTCTATATACAGTAGATAACACAGGATCCACCATTCACAATAGGTGATGTCACAGCTCACCTCCTCCTGTAAACAAAATTTCATAATTTTCTATAAAAAGAAACATCATTTGACTTTAATTTTACTTCTGATACACAGATGTAAAGACATACACTGAGAGATATCTCTATGTGCCAGTACAATGTGCTTGTAAAGAAGAAGAATATAATTTAGCCCTATAGAAAGAGAAAAAAAAATCTTCCTATATCTAACAGTGCAGCCGGTGTCTCATTGCTAAAGCTCCCGCCTGCCATACAAGAGGTTGTGAGCGTACATGAAGGCTCTATGGTGCTGTATTATATACAGTGACGGCTGTAACCTATCCTAGGCACAGGTGTTGCCACCCTGGACTTAGGGGGTGTCTGCCCACCGTGCGTGACAGTGGACGCATGGACCAACAATGTCTGGCAGGCGCACTGCACGAAACAACACCAGGGAGGGGAAATACAACGGTGGCCCTGCTCATAGGGAACGGGGAAAGGTGAGCTCCTGACTCACCTGCAGCTGTTGCCTGATCTCCCTACTGTCCCTATATGAGTTCTTTCAACCCGTCGCCGAGCAGGATACCTAGTCCCTTGCTAGCCCTGATGTTAACCCTCAATAGGGAATGGCCGGCGGGAGTGCTTGTCCCAACCACTGCATAAACCAGACAAGAGGGGAAGGGGAGACAGACAGGGAACAATAAAGCAACTTCACGCCTGCTGCCACGCTCCTTAACAGCAGACGGCTTAGCAGTAGTCAGCTCTCCAGAGAACTTCCTTCTCCTCAGGAAGCTTGGCCACGAATGGATTCAGTCACCGGCAAAGGATGCTGGAACCATGTGACCATATAAAGGGGATAGGAGTGGTCACAGAGTAGCCACACCTGGACAAAGAACTAGCTAGCTTGATAGCAAACAGAAAATGACATCAACTCCTCAACTGCCATAGGGAAGAAACATGTTTAATATGAAGTCCCAAGACAGACTTGAAACAGAGGTCCCAAACCAGTCACAAGTCTCCCAGGTTAGAGAGGCCATCGTTGAAAGCTCTCCTATCAATCGAATAAAGAGGACCATGACCCCAGCAGTGGTCTCGTTACTCACGTCACATTCAGAATCTCCATCTTATCATATCCCGGGGTAGACTT
Organism: Allobates femoralis; assembly: GCA_033576535.1. Taxonomy (NCBI): domain Eukaryota; kingdom Metazoa; phylum Chordata; class Amphibia; order Anura; family Aromobatidae; genus Allobates; species Allobates femoralis. The sequence goes on along the minus strand of JARQOC010000011.1, from coordinate 221,042,354 downwards.
GTAAGCAGAAGTCAACTGGAAGAAAATACAAGAGGAAGAAAAGTGACAACATGGTTTATAGAAGCAACCAGACTTCACATCCATGGCTGGTCCTATGGTGGGACACCGACCTCTTGTAGGAGAAGGGGTTTGCAGGAGTCCGGCTGCTCACACTCTGCGCGGTGGCTCATGGTCACTTTGTAGGTGATGTTAATGGTTTGCACTGATGGAGGAAAGGAGCAAGATTGAAAAGGATTATAATTTTTTTATGAAACATCTAATCAGGAAATTCTTATCTAGATACCTGATCGTAATTGGTAAATGACAAAGACCGTAATGGGGTTGACTCAGCTTACGATCCCTAAAACATGAGTTTTACATCACACGAGCCCTGCGCCCAGTCACTGTAGGCTTCCCTCTCCCTGAACCCAATCACCGTAGGTGTTAGGTCCCCTGGCACCGCTCCCCAGCTCACCGTCCCTGGCTCTGCATCCTCTTCTGCTCCGCCAGTTGGGCATCTAGCACCCAGGTGTGCGGTGTCTAGAGCCGCCGGGTCCCCTTCCTGTCTGCCGGTCACCGGGGTTCGCACACCAGCACACTACAATACACAGTGTAGTGAGCAGTGCATTGGGTGCGGCCACACTCCTCCCCTGTGATTTCAGAGGCCGCCACAGCTCAGCCTGACACTCCCTTTGGCCAATAGCTGCCGTCCTCCGGTATATCAGGCAGCCTCCACTGCTGGAGGGTGCCTGATTGTGTTAGTTGCCTTGTGCATATCTGGCTGTTAGTCCGGTCCTCCTTGTGCTCTCTCTCCCGTGGGTAATTCATCCAGGCCACCGTCCTGTCCCTACCCCGGGGCTCTGGTGCCTCCGGTCCTCCTCTGCCATACTTCCGCTAGTTTAACCCTACGAGCACCCCCCCTGGTACTAGCTGCTGTGGTATTTAGACCCCTAGGCTTGCCCCTGACAATCCCTGAATTGGGGTTGGATCAACTAGGACCAGCTCACCCAGGAGAGTTCGGTACCACGGCTCAGTGCGTCCACTCTAGGGCACCTCCCTCCAGAAGCATGACAGTAGGCTTCCCTCTTCATTCCTTCAGATGAATTAGTAATCAAGAGAAGTGGTTGTCTGGTGGAATGTGCCAGCACAGGAGGTGAGTATAAGCTTTTTTACGTTAGGCTGGAAACACACTGTCGAGTGACATGCGAGTTGCTCGCACGAGTCTCGGATCATTCACCCGGGATGGCCTCCCCCTCTCTGTACTGGAGCAGTCGAGCTACATAGAAAAACATACCACTGACAGTATCCTGTCCAAAGAGGCGGGTGTCGTGCCGGGTGAATGATCCGAGACTCATGCAAGTAACTCGCATGTCACTCGGACAGTGTGTTTCCAGCCTCAGGGCAAACACTCAGATTGAGAAGAGACTAGTAGTGGACAACCCTTTTCATGTCTAGGTTAGCTGAATTGAAGTGAATTGGGCAGAGCTGTAGACAGACGGGGTGCCATTTTTGCAAGAAAGCCATGTTTTCACAGCTCTGTACAGAAAACCGACTTTGACATCTTTATGAGCCATCTTTCTTTCTTAAAAAGGTCAGGTTTGAAAATACTCAAGACAAAGGAAGAGAAAAACAACAGATAAAATCTAACAAGGAGAAGAGATTATTCCAGTCTGGGCAGTAAAGGTTCACAACTGACCTTTAAAGACCGGCTGCTGCTCATCTACAATGAAGATTCGGTCTCTTCCAGGCTGCGCCGACATCATCTCACCAACATTCTGGGTGGTGAACGTGTTGAATGGCGAGTTAACGACTTCCATTCGGTTGTGGAGCTCTTTACTGTCGTAAGCCCACTGACATGGTCCTTTTTTGAAGTATGGCTTCCTGTGGGGTAAAACGTTGGCACTTTTACAGACAATGTTGGCCCTGAATCCCGTCTACCGTCTTGAGTCTGGTGTCCACCAGAAAACGTTGGGCTAGATACATCACTCCAAGGAGCTGCAGTGGTGTGTGACCCAACATGTCCATCAGTTACACCTGGTGTCCCCGATACTGACGTTAGATGATCTTTTATGGTCTGATCTCCTGTAGAAAGAAACTCTGAAGTAGCCCTTGTGGTGTGTTGAGTTTCCATATCTTTCTGAGCTTGGTTCGTCAGTAAATGTCCTCTGTGGGTTGGCCATACGTCACTAAAGGGTGTTTTGGGATTTTCAGGAATTTTAGAAGTTGGCTCGTCTAAGTCTGAATCTTCCCTACCGTATCCCATTGTACTGGTTGGGTTCAGTGGTTCAGTTTTTGGTATCAATGACTCTGTCCTATCAGTTACGAGTGTTCCAGTAGGAGTAGTGGACCCTCTTCTTGGCTGGCTAGTTGGCACCGTTGGGTTCTTTGTGATATGTTGTGTCTGTGTGGGTAGTTCTGTATAGTTTTCCGAGTCGTTTTTTGGTATATAGGCGACTTTGAGCTGCTATTCGTTGGGTTCAGTTCAGTTTGGGTCGTTACTGTTTGAGTCCTTTCAAACCAATTGGTAGAGGTCCTTGTGATTGGTTTTGTTTGCGTGATTGAATACACGGGCTGCTAGTGTTGGCATGGTTTGAGTAGTTAGTTCTGTTTCTGTCCAACTATCCAATTCCGTGGCTGTTATAGGGACAGTAGATTCTGCGTTGCTCTTTGTGATCGGTTGAGTTTGCGTTGTGTATAGAGTCTTGTTTAAGATCAAGTCTGCTTGTGACTCAGTGTGGCCAAGTGTTATTGCTTGTTTCCTACTATGTGCAGGTGTTCCGGACTCAGTGTATAGATTATCTGTCGATAGTTTTGTGTGTGCTTCATTGAAGACCATCGAGGTTACAAGATCAGGTGGACCGTGAGTGGTCAACAAAAATGTAGTCACGTTAAATAGATGAGGGTGAGTATCTGTTTTTGGATTTGAGTTAGGCCATGGCTCAGTGGAGGATCGTAACCCAACGTTTGTAGACTCGGGCTCTGTGGACAGATCTGGATAGGTCTGTGTGGACTGATAAGGTGAGCTCTGTGTAGGTTCCATTGGTTGGGTCTCGTCAACTAATTTAACCTGGAACTGTGTGGTTAACTCTGTCTCATTTACGGTAACTACCTCTGGGTGTTGTGTACCAAGACCTCAGTCTTTTTATATGAGGTCACATGTGAAGTTAGCGTTGACTGTGTTTGGGTGTTAAGTTCCATCTGAAACTCTTCAGTTGTGTTATACATGGTTGACTGTGTTGGTAGATGTTTCTGTGTTATCGCTTTAGTGGTTATGTTTGCATATGGACTTTGTATGCTCTCATGTTCAGATCTGTTGATCATGTGTGAACCTTTCTTGACAGGTTCATAAAGTGTTGGGAACACCCGTTGGGTCTGAGCTGGCAGCTCACTTAAAGTACTTGGGTTCTGTAAATGTTGGGTGGTTGGTTTTGGTTCTACCGTTGTGAAGAGTATGGAGGGACTTGGTGTGGCTGTTTCAGGTTCATGAAGGTCCTTTCTTAGGTGGGACAAGGTACTTGAACCCAAATCTGATTCATTCTTTACAGCCCCTTGACTTTCTTGGAGTTGAGATTGACTTGGATGATGCTTTTTGCCTGTGTGATCTGGAGACACATGACTAGAACTCATCTGATGTTGGACCCAATGCTCATTATGCTCATGTCGATGAGTAGAGTTGTGTGGATGTCTTTGATGGTGTCTATGCGTACCACTTAACTTTGCCAGGGACGTAACTGAATGTTGAGACACAGTGTTATCAGATTGATTGTGATCACCCAACGAAGAGTGTTTATGGTGTTTATGACTATGTGTCTGGTTCCGATGAATGTGTCCACCTGTTGTCAGTTCTGGAGGGTCTGGTATTGCTGTTCCACGTTGTTGTGGACTTTTGACTCTGATGTTGTCCGTACTGAAGTCCCGTCCTCCATGGCTTCCTCTACTGGACGGGTTTGTGTATCAAAAGCTTTTTGGGTCTCGTTGATCACTGTCTCTATCGTTACCGGCTCGGTAGAACTGACTCGATTCATTTCGTCTGGTTCTAACTGAATTGTCCGATCTTGACCCAGTCCAGAAAGTGTTTTCTCTCTTAAGTCTCCCATTGTCTCGTTATAGATCCCATTGATATCTGGTACCTTTATGGTTACTTTTGAGTTCAATTCTTGCATTATTTCAGATTGGTGTGCTCCTGGCAAATGCAAACTTACATCCCTCAAACGTTCGGGTGTCGGTAAGTCTTGTGTTCTATCGATTTGGGGTACGATGGACATGTTTACGGTTCTCCACACATGGTCTGAAGTGTTCAACGAGTTCATTTCATACAAAAATTTATTTTTCAAATAACTAAAACTGGTATTTGGGAAATAGTGAGTAGTATGGTTGACATTATGAGTGACGGAACTATTATTTGTTATACTTCTAAGCAATATGAGGAGCTATTGGCTTTGTCTTTTAGTTGCTGGTTGAGCTGGGAACCCAACGCGAGGTGTCTCAATCTATCGGCTATCGGTGGGACGTTCCTCTGGCCAACTCTTAAGGTGTTCCTCAACGGTGTTACAGCTCCGTGAGGTTTGACCGACTCCGTTACACCATTACTAGCATTGGAGTGATGGAAATGTCCATTCCAGGTCTCGCTGTAACATTTTTATGATGGACGTGTGGTGGGCTCTGATATCTAGCAGATGGGTTTCTCATTGTGGTCTTCATCATATTTTTGAGTTTGCTAGGAGGGGTTGTTGCTTTCTTGACAATAGGTTTCTTTATAGTTGACTCCCTCTCAGAATGACTCTTGGCAGTAACGGGCATTTTGGTTGGGCGCGTATGAGTGATACTTTGTGCGTGATTTATATCCTGTGGTGGGTAGAATCTTTATGTCTTAAATGGGTGGGGTTTGTTATTCTGCCGCCTTGTACCAGTTTGCCTTGGTCAGTCATTGGAGAAGTATCCATAGGGGGAGAATGGAGTAATTTGCCATTTTTGGGAGCTGGAGAATGACAGGAGTTTTTTTCATGGGTGCTCGGGATCCTGATGGTTTTCGGGGAGGGGTCTGAGTAGTCACAGCCATGTTAAACTGAAACCCCAAAGTGGTTGATGTGAAAGTTTCAACTTCATATGAATAATTGGCAAGAAGTTCTGGAAGGCAAAAAGAAAAAAAAAAGTCAATTAGAAGTAATGGGGGTATACCTAAACTCAGGAGTACTAGATGGAGGTCCAATGCTACTGCATCGGGTGGGCGGTGATGTCGCAATGTGGGCTCTGGCCATCTCTCTCTCCCCCTCTGTGCACTATCCGCCCTGTGTGCTGGTTTCTCCTCTCTGTGCTCAATCCTTTGACCTGTCTCCCTGCGCCATGCGTACTCAGCTGTGTGCTGTCTTCTCCCCTCTGTGCTCTCTCTCCCCCTTGTGCTGTCTCTGCCTACTATGTTCTGTCTCTCCCCTCTGTGGGCTCTCGATCCCACTGCGGGCTATCTCTACCCCCCTTGTGCTGTCTCTACCTCCCTGTGGGCTGTCTCCCCCCCCCATGGGCTGTCTCTTGTTCCTGTGTGTTCTCACTTCCCTTTTACCATCTGTCCCCTCGTGCTGTCTCCCCCCCCATGCACTCTCTCTCCCCACTGTGTGCTTTCTCTGCCCCTCTTTTCACTCTCCTCGCTCTGTGCTGTCTCTCTCCCCCTTGTTGTGTACAAAGATAGCGGTGGCGAAAGTGCATATGCATGTGCTGGGTCACGCCATCTTTGCATACCCAGGTGTCCGAGGAGGAAGTGGATGACAGACGCCACAAGGTAAGTATATAATAGATGGACACACCGTATGTCTACTGTATAGCAGCATTATTTATTTGTACAGTATTGCAGAATTACGGTATATATTAAATCCCGCGGCACCAGAGGATAATCTTTAAATAGATATCATAGCTGTATTTTGAGGCTTGAGAAAGGCCAGAAATGGCTGAAACGTTGCCTTTGGTTCCTATCGTTCTGATTTTGTAATACTAAGGAATACAGACTTACCTTTTTAAGGATTATCCTCTGGTGTCTCGGGATATTTGGATATTGTACTGTTTTTGGCCTAGTTGGAGGCCCCACCGAGCAAGAACAGAATTTATCAATGGTGTTGGGGCTTGAAAACTGGATTAAGGACTATTTAGTGGTACAGCATAGTATGTAATAGCAGCATTATTCATTTTTACAGTAAGTAGCATTAATAATGGGTATAATATAGTGATGCAATTTGTACACCATATAGCACCACTATTCATTTGTACGTATACCAACATTACTGTTAGCCCATGGTGACACTATTTGTACACCATTTAGCAGCAATATTCATTTTAACAGTATAGCAGCATTATGTATGTGTACCACACACTATTACATGTAGCATTATTTATTTGTACAGACGTGACATTTATTGGGTACAGCATGGTGATGTGTCCACTGTATAGCAGCATTATTCATTTGTGCAGTATATTAGCATAGTGTGTGCTGCATGGTGATGCCATTTATACACCGTGTAGCAATGTTACTTATTTCTACTGTATAGCATCACTATGCTGCATTTTGTGCACAGCATAGTGATGCTATCTGTACACAGTATAGCAGCAGTATACATTTGTACAGTATAGCAACATTATGGTTAGACCGTGGTGGTGCTATTTGTACAGTATATCAGCATTATTCATGGGTAGATATGGTGACATTATTTGTAAACCGCATAACAGCATTGATTCATTTTTACATTATAGCAGCATTATTTATGTGTACACCATGGTGGCACTATTTGTATATCATATTACACAAACATGAGGGATTGCTGCTCTTCTGTCTCTTTATAGCACATAGCAGAAACAGTGTGAAGGATAATATAAAGCAGTACTGAGCAGTGTAGCTGTGAATCCAGCAGAGGGGTGGGATAAAACCATACACAACATGAGGGATTCCTGCTCTTCTGTCCTTTATAGCACATAGCAGAAACAGTGTGAAGGATAATATAAATCTGTACTGAGCAGTGTAGCTGTGAATCCAGCAGAGGGGTGGGATAAAACTATACACAACATGAGGGATTCCTGCTCTTCTGTCTCTTTATAGCACATAGCAGAAACAGTGTGAAGAATAATATAAAGCAGTACTGAGCAGTGTAGCTGTGAATCCAGCAGAGGGGTGGGATAAAACCATACACAACATGAGGGATTCCTGCTCTTCTGTCCTTTATAGCACATAGCAGAAACAGTGTGAAGGATAATATAAATCTGTACTGAGCAGTGTAGCTGTGAATCCAGCAGAGGGGTGGGATAAAACCATACACAGACATGAGGGATTCCTGGTCTTCTGTCTCTTTATAGCACATAGCAGAAACAAGTGTGAGAGGATAATATAAAGCAGTACTGAGCAGTGTAGCTGTGAATCTAGCAGAGGGGTGGGATAAAACCATACACAAACATGAGGGATTCCTGCTCTTCTGTCTCTTTTATAGCACACAGCAGAAACAGTGTGGAGGATAATATAAAGCAGTACTGAGCAGTGTAGCTGTGAATCCAGCAGAAGGTGGTGTTTAAAACCATACACAGACATGATGGATTCCTGCTCTTCTGTCTCTTTATAGCACATAGCAGAAACAACGTGTGAGGATAATATAAAGCAGTACTGAGCAGTGTAGCTGTGAATCTAGCAGAGGGGTGGGATAAAACCATACACAAACATGAGGGATTCCTGCTCTTCTGTCTCTTTATAGCACATAGCAGAAACAGTGTGAAGGATAATATAAATCTGTACTGAGCAGTGTAGCTGTGAATCCAGCAGAGGGGTGGGATAAAACCATACACAAACATGAGGATTCCTGCTCTTCTGTCCCTTTATAGCACATAGCAGAAACAGTGGAGGATAATATAAATCTGTACTGAGCAGTGTAGCTGTGAATCCAGCAGAGGGTGGGATAAAACATACACAGACATGAGGGATTCCTGCTCTTCTGTCTCTTTATAGCACATAGCAGAAACAGTGTGGAAGGATAATATAAATCTGTACTGAGCAGTGTAGCTGTGAATCCACAGAGGGGTGGGATAAAACCATACACAGACATGAGTGATTCCTGCTCTTCTGTCTCTTTATAGCACAAGCAGAAACAGTGTGAATGATAATACAATGCATTACTGAGCAGTGTAGCTGTGACTCCAGCAGAAGGGTGAGATAAAACACCTACTAGAAAGATTCTGCTTTTACTATATGTTTTATTCTCTTCCCTCTCCATAGACTTCAACAATCAGCTGTAATTTGTGAGGTGGCAGTCCTTCTTGTCTTGAGCAAGACAGATGTTTTCCAGAGTGAATGATGAGTTCAGGAGGCCGGAGGAGAAGTGGCTCATAAGTGAGAGAAGCAGATTTTTTCTGATATATTACAGCTTCTTATAATCACTTGTACTGTTGTTGTCTTATGCAAAGAATAATGAAACGACAGCGACCATTTAACATGGTGTTTTCTATCCTTTTTTTAAGGCTTTAAGTCCTTGTAATGCATCCAAATAATATTAATGGATCCATTCAAGCAAAAAATATATTGCAGTAGTGAAAAAAGAAAGCTCTATAACGGCTCGAACAAGGTAAACCCGTGCCGGCTGCCAAAGAAATCCTGCACAAGTAGTGGAGTTTACTACCAACCTAAAGAATTTTGCTGCAAGAAGGGAAAGCTGTGTTGTATGACCTGCGGGCAGCCAGACGGGAAGCCGGGAGTGATAGCCAAGGCTGCGCTTTATAGGACACCGGAGGACGCAGTAATTGCTCTGCCCATTCTTCATTTTCCACTTTCTCTGACAGCGTTTCAGAGATGCCTCTAAGAGCCGGCGGACCTCTGACTGCGTGACCATCTCGTGACCTTTATTAAAGAAACCTTCACAATTTTGGCAACCGGAGGGTGCGCAGGAGGACGGCGCGGCTGCCATATAGCGACGGTTCCTCCGCATTAAGTCCAGACTCCCGGACATGTTTTTCCATTGAGGATAGCGTAAGTGAAAGTTTGATGACTTCTCAAGCTGATGGAGGATACGGAGCGGAGTTGGCCGAGGCATCCTGTCCCTCTGTTTCCTGAGGCCGGATAGGGTTCCTGATGTCTGTTTCCTCAGATCCCCGTGGACACAGGACTGTGACCTCATCTGCCGGAAAACCTGTCCCGATAAAGGTTGAGAAGCCAAGGGAAGGGGGCCCCAAATTCACGCTACAGGAACCACTTGGTGATCGAAAGATGGCGATTGGCAGATAAATCAGGGAAAGTATTCCCCGATCACCAGTAATTCACACCGCAAATGTCGGATTGGAATAATCCCCTTTGTTACAACGTTTAACTTTTCAATTAAACTGTAACAATATTAACTCGTTTAAATCCCCTAGAATGGACATAGGGGCACTGAGGCAGCTTTTATGTCACCATTATGGCACATGTCCATCTTTACCAAATGTAACAAAAACCCATGATGTCAATAGTTTGTGAAACCCTAAACCATAGGAAGATGGTAAGAACTGCACGTTCTTCAAGCCTTCCTCCATTTAAGACCTAAAATTTAAGGAAAAAGTGAAGAACACTCCCTGCATCTCTCTTTCATTATTTTGGATAAGGGACGCAGAAGGATGAGATTTGGGGACTTATTGGCCTCCAGCTCGATCTTAAGCCATGGCAAATTGATGGTTGCACACTCTGTTGGAAGATCGATCTTGTGCAGCCTAAAGAGGTCCACCAGAGTCTTCTCTAAGGCTAGATAAGTCCTCCAGGGTCATCTCCAAGCCTAGATGGGTCCACCAGAGTCTTCTCCAAGCCTAGATAGGTCCACAATGGTCTTCTCCAAGCCTAGATGGGTCCACCAGGGTCTTCTCCAAGCCTAGATGGGTATACCAGAGTCTTCTCCAAGCCTAGATGGGTACATCAGAGTCTTCTCCAAACCTAGATGGGACCATCAGGGTCTTCTCCAAGCCTACATGGGTCTACCAAGGTCTTCTCCAAGCCTAGATGGAGCCACCTGGGTCTTCTTAAAGCCTAGATGGGTACACTGGGTCTTCTCCAAGCCTAGATTGATCCACCAGGGTTTTTTCAAGTCTGGATAGGGTCCTCATGGATTTCTCCAAGCCTGGATAAGTACACCAGGGTCTTCTCTAAGCCTAGATGGGCACAACAGAGTCTTCTCCAAGCCTAGATGGGTCCACCAGGGTTTTCCCCAAGCCTACATGGGTTCACCAGGGTCTTCTCCAAGCCTATATAGGTCAACCAGGGTTTTCTCCAAGTCTAGGTAGGGCCATCCAGAGTCTTTTCCATGCCTACATATGTCCACCACGGTCTTCTCCGCCATTATCTTGATTGTATTAAGCGGTCTTCCTCTTTGCATCTTCTGACCATGATGTCCTTCTCTAGTGATTTTTGATTCATATGATGTGTCCAAAGTAGACAAGTCTATCTGGTGATCCTTCTTCCAGTGACATGTCTGGCTTGATTTGTTCCAGTATTGATTTATTTGTTCTTCTTGCCATCCATGGAATTGATAACATCCTTATCCAGCACCACTCAAAGGCATTGATTCTTCTTCTGTATTGTTCCTTTATCGTTCAGGTTTCTCATCCATAAGTTACTACAGAATAGACCAGACTATGTACGAGCCGTGTCTTCATCACCAGTGAAATGTTCCTTGATGTGAAGACTTTGTGCAGTTACTTCATTGTTGATTTGCCCATATCTATTCTATTGACTTCCGGTGTTGTTGCTGCATCTTGAGTGATCGTTGATCCGAGTAGGTTGAAGTTCTTTACCGCTTCTGGTTTGTCACCGTCCATCTCAAAGGTGTCCCGGTCGTACCCGGTAGTTGTCAATATCTTTGACTCTACAGATTCCTGGACTCTCTCACTCTCCGGAGGTTGTGATGTGTCTCTTTCACAGGTCCTACTTTGTATATAGCGAAGACTTCTGGTCCCCAGTGGTGCATTCTCTACTCTTCCATATTTCTTGATGTGTCAGATATGTTGATTGATGAACACGAGGGTGCCATAAAAAATGGCACAGGATAGCTCAGCTAATCTCTAAGCTTCTTAGTTTCCGTTGTGCTCCCACCAGAAAGAGCAGTAAGTGGTTAATAGATCCATATAAAGTCTATAGCGCCATCAACTCTCTGCACTGGGGGAAAAGGGGCAATCTGGGTATCTGAATGTCAGGGGGAGGCCAGGAGGCCACTTTGCTTCCACTGGAAAGACTACCACGTGGCCACAACCAAGGGCAGCACGATTTTGTTTCACAATCACGAAGCTATTGGCTATCGCAGCAGGTGAAGTTACCGGCACAAGTTACAAGGTTTCCTGTATTTGCAGCCGGTCATGCACACTCCGGCGTTCTGCCATTACCATATGTGGATAGCGCTGTGCACCATGACCTTCCTGGTATCTGCATAGTACTCAAACAAGATTGTAGACATTGCCGTAAAAAGTAATAAAGTCAACGTTTTTCTATCCTGAAACAAAACGCTAATGACTCGTTAATGGCAACGAAACCTTTAATTGGCACCTTCACGGTGATCATCTGCAGCCACGACCGGTGGAGCATTGTCCTAGGACACGTGTCTCAGTGTTTATGCCACGTGTTATGTGTCAGATTTGTCCTAGGACGCCCTAGATATAGTCTATAGGGAATCGGTAAACTACAATGCTGGAGTGTACACATCTGTTGTCTCTTGGCTTACAGTATCCACAGAGCAAAGCTAGTGAGAACACACCCCAAATAGGAGAACGTCAGGGCTCTGACATCTGGAAATGAGGACAATCCGAGCCTTTGTTCCCCGGAGGTGGAGAATAACATGGCAACTTCTCCTTCATAAGTAAAAAAAATGCAGGCAAGTGATGCACGAAAAAGCATAGCACTGGGTACTAAAAATGACTATGGAGTGATGTCTGGAAACATAGTGTCTAGTGGGTCTGCTAACCTCACACAGACCCACTGCTCCAGCCTAATAGTAATGCCCACAATGCCAACTTCACAGTAATCCCTACTGGGTCCACCTTATAGTAATTTCCACAATGCCCATCCATAGTAGTGCTCATAGTACAAGTCTCATGTTAATTCCAACAACACCAACCTCAAGGTAACTGTGATAGTTCCAATCTCAAACTACGTCCTATGATGCCAACCTCATGGTAATCCCTATAGGACAAACCTCATAATAATTCCCACAATTCCAACCTCATATATTATTATATACCAGACTTCAGCCATGGCAACTTGATGGATGAACACTTGTGTAGCCTAGGTAGGTCCACCAGGGTCTTCTCTGCCATTATCTTGATTGTTCTAAGCCATTGCTGGTCTTCCTCTTTGCCTTGTTTCCTCTATTCTTCCCCCCATGAGGTCCTTCTACAGTGATTGCTCTCTTCGTATGAAGTGTAGACCAGTCGTAGCTTGGTGATCTTTGCCTCTAGTGACGTCTGGCTTGATTTCTTCCAGTATTGAGTTGTTTGTTCTTCTTGTCATCCATAGTATTGAGAACCTCCTTCTCCAGCTCCACATTTCGGAGACGTTGATTCTTCTTCTGTCTCGTTCCTTTATCGTCTAGACCAGACTATGTACGAGCCGTGTCTTCGTCACCAGTGAAATGTTCCTTGATGTGAAGACCTTGTCCGGTGTCTTCATTGTGGATTCTCCCATAGCTTTTCTCCTGTTGACTCCCGATGTCGTTGACATCTTGAGTGATCATTGATCGGAGTAGGTTGAAGTTCCTTACAACGTCCAGTTCGTCGCCGTCCATCTCAAATGTGTTCCGATTGTACTAATCAGTAATCAATATCCTTGTCTTCTTTGTATCAAGTAGGAATCCCAATGTTCAAGATTTCCATCTTTAAAAAATCCAAGAATGCGCACATAGGGTGATATCTTCTTTGAAGAAGGATAAAAGGTTATATAAAGAGGCTGCTCACCTGATACAGTTGTGATGACCCACAACTGGTAATGATCGCTCAGATACAAGTAGCTGCTGCAGGACCATACTCTCCACAGATCCCTGTGGTATAATCAGCTCCCAGGACACAGTACCTCGAGGTCCGCGCTGCCACTTCAGAAAGGAACAAAAGAAGCCAGTACAAGAGAATGTCTGGATCAACGATTCTTCTTTATTATCTTCTTTATAAAGAAGAATCGTTGATCCAGACATTCTCTTGTACTGGCTTCTTTTGTTCCTTTCTGAAGTGGCAGCGCGGACCTCGAGGTACTGTGTCCTGGGAGAAGATTTCCATCTTCACACTCTGACCCTACTATACCAGCCTCCTAGTAATTGCCATAATGCCAACCTCAAGGTAGTCCCTACCATACTAACCTCAAAATCATTCCCATGATTGTAAACTCGTAATAATTATAATAGCAATTCCCATAATTCCAACCTCAAAGTAGTCACCGTACTACCGTACCAACCTCATAGTAATTCCCATAATGCCAACCTCAAGGTAGTCCCTACCATGCTAACCTCAAAATCATTCCCATGATTGTAAACTCGTAGTAATTATAATAGCAATTCCCATAATTCCAACCTCAAAGTAGTCACCGTACTACCAACCTCATAGTGCCAACTTCATGGCAGTTCCCAGGCTGCCCGAGTGCCACTCATAGTTCCAGCCTTATAATGGGATCCATAAAGTAAAGCTCAAAGTACTCTCCATGGTGCCAGCCTCAGGGTAATGCCAATACCACAGTAGTCGTCATAGTACCAACTTCATAGTAATCCCCATAATGCCAACCCCATAGTTGCCCAATATTACCAGTGTCATATTAATCCTATAACACCAACCCCATGACAGTCCCTAGTGTGCCAACCTGCCAGACTCAAGTGGTCCCAGAAACCCAAGCTCATAATAATGTCCATGATTTAAGCCTGATTGTAGTCCCCATAGTGCCGCCCATCAAATCAATATCAATCTATTATCATGGTAATTCACATATTGCCAACCTCAAAGTATCCCCTTGGTGCACCCAGGCGTCATCACATTATAGGTAATAAAATAATCTGATCAGAGTGATCGACTGTGATCTGTGATGGTTCGTGTCATTTCCCTGCAGCGCCCCCCATAGGGTACATTTGGAAGTTCGGGATTTATTTTTGCTGGTGCTGCGTCTTTGTACCGCTCAGTGGGTATATTTCGGCTGTCAGGTCACTTTAAGTCAATGACAAAGCTAACAGTCAGTAGATGAAGGGACGGAAAATTAGATGGAGTCAGCTGAAACCCTAATCCTATTTCAACCGTAACACTTAATTACCGGCAGATCTGCGCAGCCATCATCGCTAAGCAAGACATTTTGAGTTTATCCAGTTAAAAGCCTAACAATCAACACAAGTGGGATGTCAGCGAGCGGCCGAGCTGGAGGGAAACTGATAGGTGATGGTAGAATAGAAGATGGCGAAACCGTGAAATAGAAGGCGAAGGGGGAAGGAATTAAAGGAGCGGTAACCGTCTTGCAGGAATAATCCTTGCTGCTCGATTTATTCCCATATATTGTAGGTGCACTCTCTTGTGATTGGTGGGTTTTGACCGTTTCAGCTATAGCCATTGCCAATAGGTTCATAAAATAAAGAGTTCAGCTATGTAAAGTCCATACAGTAACAATAGAAGAACCTCAGGAATGGGCTTACTTGTCACGGGTGTGTCAGAAGGCACGGACAAGACTGTTGAGGCCATTCACAGAAGGTTGCAGCGTCTGGCCATACAGCCAAAGTCCTGAATTGTGGTTCTGTCCCTTTAATGAGGTATTTCTCTGCTTGGTGATAGTTGGAGGTCACTAGGACCCAGTTGATCTCCTACCTGCCTACCTTCAGCTGTCTCTATTTATACTCCTTAGCTCCTATGATGCATTGCTGGTGATAGCATGTTTGGAGGTGGTGGTGTTTCCTGACTCAGCAGTGCATCGTGGACTTTCTGTGTGGTTTGCTGTCTGGATCTCCTTTCAGCTAAGCTTTCTCCCTCTCCCCTTTGTTTGTTTCCCTGGTGTTTTTGACTTAGTTGTTAGCTGGGTTGACCAGTCTCCATTCTATCTAATTCCTAAGTAGTCTTAGTTTGAGAGACAGACAGGGACGAGGTATCCTGATCGGCGACAGTTGTGGAGACTGTATAGGGTTGTTAGGTTAGCCACATGTCAACGCTAGCGTTTCTAGGGGTCACCATCTCCCCTTAGCCCTTAGCATCAGGGAGTCCTTTCCCCCTTCTCGTCCTGCGCTGGGTGTCCCTCTACGTCCAGTGTGACAGTACTACAATAGGTGCAAGGGTTGCAATTGCACCCGGGTCCTGGAGCCTAGGGGGCCCCAAAAGTCCAGATGACATTAAAAAAAAGACTATTGCTAATAAAGATTTACCATAACTGGGGGCCCCATTGAAGCTTTTGCATCAGGACCCATGAGTTTCAAGGTACATCACTGCCTCAGAGTATAGATGAAGGGTGATTAGGTGAGAATGATATGTAACTAAATATGTTGGCTCATCAAGTTCTTCTAGGCTCCTGGTTTGCAGGATTTTTCAGTTTTCGACAAGATTGTTCCAATTCACGGACAGCAAGCAGTGGTCTTAAAAATGGTGAGGATGTTAGCCGCCATTACTCCTGGTTCCTTCTCAGCCATTCATTGGTTAGGGCAGATCACCGCTGCTTCCGGTTATTGATGGGCAGGGGGTATTTAGCACCATTCCTAGTATATGTGGTGAGTTGGTGAGTTAACACTTTAAAATACATTTTCAGTCATTGGAAACCCCTTTAAAAGAAAGCCTTTCACTTGTCATAAATATGTTATTTTTACCCAGTATTAATCCCATTGTTCTCCTGAATCCGGCGATGTTTTTCTTTTGATCCTGCGCCTTTCCATTCCTGAGATATGGCCTCCTGTTTCCAGTACATAATTCTAGTCTTGTTAGTCAAGTGGGCGTGGTCATCAATTCTCTTGATGACCACACCCATTTGGCAACAAGACTAAAATTATGTGCTGGAAACAGGAGGCCATATCTCAGGAATGGAGAGGCGCAGGAACAAAAGAAAAACATCGCCGGAATCAGGAGAACAGCGGCATTTACACCAATAAAGTAAAAAACTAAATATCAATGGCTGTGTTTCCTTTTTAAAACAACTTTATATTTGATTTAAAAAAAATCATAAAAATATGAGCAATGACTCTATATGAAAGACAAAATAAAAAAATGCATACTGAACATGATCTACACTATAATAAAGAGACAGCTGCACTCTAGGCATGCAAACAATGAATATAGGAATATAGACATGCATCACTGCTAAGGAAATACATATATGCATGAAAAAGGCTAGTTTTATGTGAGCCCAGCAGTCAGTGACAAGGCGTCTCTGGCTGAGCTCCTTTTACATTTTCTATTAGCAGGCTCCATATCCACCGATAAATTATGTTTTTCTAACCCATCTAGGGACCCAACAAAGACATACACCTTGTCGCTGACTGCTGGGCTCACATGCACCTTGCCTTTATTATATGCTAAATATCTCAATTGTTCAAATATTTTTTAATGTATTTCCTTAGCAGTAATGCATGTCTGTATTCCTATAGACAATGTTTACATACCTTAGGGACCCAGCAAAGAGATACGCCTTGTCGCTGGCTGCTGGGCTCACATATAACTGGCTTTTATTATGTGCTAAATATCTCAATTTTTCAAATATTTTTTAATGTATTTCCTTAGCAGTAATGCATGTCTGTATTCCTATAGACAATGTTTACATACCTTAGGGACCCAGCAAAGAGATACGCCTTGTCGCTGGCTGCTGGGCTCACATATAACTGGCTTTTATTATGTGCTAAATATCTCAATTTTTCAAATATTTTTTAATGTATTTCCTTAGCAGTAATGCATGTCTGTATTCCTATAGACAATGTTTACATACTTAGGGACCCAGCAAAGAGATACGCCTTGTCTCTGGCTGCTGGGCTCACATACACCTAGCCTTTATTATGTGCTAAATATCTCAGTTTTTCAAATAGTTTTTTAATGTATTTCCTTAGCAGTAATGCATGTCTGTATTCCTATATTCAATGTTTATATACCTTAGTGACCCAGCATAGAGATATGCCTTGCGTGGCTGCAGGACTCACATAAAACTGTGCTTTTTGATGGAGTTGCAGTATGTTTCTCATTGTTAAATGTATTTCCTTAGCAGTAATGCATGTCCAAACTCCATTATTATATATAAAAGGCAGACAACGGTTCAGACCAAATCAATAAGGCATAGAATAAAGTGAAAAGGATTCCTTGTGAGGCTGGTCCAGATACTGCAGTGTGAACACGACCTTACAAGCTATTCTTATCAGTAGATATAATCAAGGTGGTAAAAAGGAGAAAGTGGAGCAGTTTCCAATAGCAACTAATCAGATCTACCTCCATATTCCTTTGCCCAGTCCTGATACATCTTCCTGAACAGGTCCATAATTGGTGCGATTTCCATTTATTGATGACATTTCATAATGATTCCAGTCACACCAGAATAATGATCAGACTACACATCAAAGGTCCTAGTGAAAAACTCATCACACAATGCAGACATCGGTCACTGACTAACTGGAGTTATTGGCATAGAGGGGAACAGACGTCCAGGGCCGTGGCCCCGGTGTAAAGGAAAATGTGACCTTTTGCCCATAACAACACATTACTGTCCATGTTCAGTTTGATAAGGTTGGTACCATTGCTTGGTATATATAAAATGAGCACTTATTTCATATAATAAATATATATAACGTATATAGATCTAGGATTGGTTGGTTGCCTACCACTGCCAAAAAACATTTTTGGGTGCTTACTGGGAATTTACATAAAATCCTTTATTTCCCATTTACCATATACCTTAATGGTCACTAGGCAATGCTCCACCTCACAGGGAATAATACCCCTATTCCTTCTAATAGGTATTCATATAGAAATTTTATCTTTATCATCATTTTCCAGTTAATTTCTATACACCCATTCATTGCCGTCTGACGGTCCATAGCCATACACCAGTCGAATCTTGCATACCAACCTATATCCACCCACCAGTCCATATCCATCCACCAGTACATTCCTACATTCCAATCCATATCCATCCACCAGTCCATATCCACCCACCAGTCCACCATATCCATCCACCACTCGATTCTTACATACCAGTCCATATCCATCCACCAATCCATATCCACCCACCAGTCCATATCCACCCACCAGTCAATTCCCACCCACCAGTCCACCATATCCATCCACCACTTGATTCTTACATATCAGTCCATATCCATCCACCAGTCCATATCCATCCACCAGTCCACCATATTCATCCACCAATCGATTCTTACATACCAGTCCATATCCATCCACCAGTCCACCATATCCATCCACCACTCGATTCTTACATACCAGTCCATATCCATCCACCAGTCCATATTCATCCACCAGCCCATATTCATCCACCAGTCCATATTCATCCACCAGTCCATATTCATCCACCAGCCCATATTCATCCACCAGTCCATATGCATCCACCAGTTGATTCATACATACCAGTCCACATCCACCCACCAGTCCATATCCATCCACCAGTCCATATCCACCCACCAGTCCATATCGCCCACCAGTCCATATCCATCCACCAGTCCATATCCGCCCACCAGTCCATATCCATTCACCAGTCCATATCCATTCACCAGTCCATATCCACCCACCAGTCCATATCCATTCACCAGTCCATATCCATTCACCAGTCCATATCCATCCACCAGTCCATATCCACAGACCAGTCCATTTCTATACACCAGTCCATCCCCACAGACACCAGTTCATTCCCACACACCAGGCCATTTGCATATCTTAGTTTATCTCCATACACCAGTTCTTTGCCATACACTATATACTATACTATTCTGTATACCAGTAAGTCATGCAATGCCATATACCTGTGTATTGCCATGCACCATCAGTTCAGATCCATTTCCCAGTCTATGGCTCCTAGTCCCCAGTACAGTGGCGTACACTAGTTGATATCTATATACCAGCTTATTCCAGTCCAAGTCTGTACACCAGTTAGTTAATGCCATAACCAGTTCATTTCCGTACATCAGTCCACTGCCAGATCCATACACCAGTCATATACCAGCTCATTACTGTCCATCACTTGATGTGTATATACCAGTCCACCTCTGTACACCAGTTTATTGTCATATACAAGTTTGTTTCTATACAACAGTCCATTATCACACACACGTCCATGGCCATACACTGCTTCGTTACTGCACACCAGTTGCTTTCCATAACTCGGTTGTCCACCAGTACAATGTTCTCACACCAATTCATTGTCCCCCTTTAAACAAGCGCTAACCCACTAACTACAACCCCCAATATCCACCATTAATCACTGGGACATTGTGGATCATATTCACTGATAAAGTCGCTTTATCCCGGCACAGGAGGAAGGATGACACACACAATTAAACCGTCTAGCTACAACAACACCCCCTCAGCTGGCTGTATAACTAAGAATGGAGCCTGGAGACCCACAGGGGCGAGGAGACAGAAGAAGGAAGGCAGCGGACATGTACAGGGGTGACCTGACACTGAAGGATGGGGGAACCATAATGGGGCTCAGCATGCTTAGCTACAGACGTGTGTGTGTGTATATATATATATCTATATATCATGTACAGGGGTGACCTGACACTGGAGGATGGGGGAACCATAATGGGGCTCAGCATGCTTAGCTACAGACGTGTGTGTGTGTGTATATATATATCATGTACAGGGGTGTCCTGACACTGAAGGATGGGGGAACCATAATGGGGCTCAGCATGCTTAGCTACAGACGTGTGTGTGTGTATATATATATATATATATATCATGTACAGGGGTGACCTGACACTGGAGGATGGGGGAACCATAATGGGGCTCAGCATGCTTAGCTACAGACGTTGTGTGTGTATATATATATATATATATCTCATGTACAGGGGTGACCTGACACTGGAGGATGGGGGAACCATAATAGGGCTCAGCATGCTTAGCTACAGACGTGTGTGTGTGTGTATAATATATATCATGTACAGGGGTGTCCTGACACTGAAGGATGGGGGAACCATAATGGGGCTCAGCATGCTTAGCTACAGACGTGTGTGTGTGTATATATATATATATATATATATCATGTACAGGGGTGACCTGACAGTGGAGGATGGGGGAAACTATAATGGGGCTCAGCATGCTTAGCTACAGACATGTGTGTGTGTATATATATATATCATGTACAGGGGTGACCTGACACTGGAGGATGGGGGAACCATAATGGGGCTCAGCATGCTTAGCTACAGACGTGTGTGTGTGTATATATATATATCTATATATCATGTACAGGGGTGACCTGACACTGGAGGATGGGGGAACCATAATGGGGCTCAGCATGCTTAGCTACAGACGTGTGTGTGTGTGTATATATATATCATGTACAGGGGTGTCCTGACACTGAAGGATGGGGGAACCATAATGGGGCTCAGCATGCTTAGCTACAGACGTGTGTGTGTGTATATATATATATATAATATATCATGTACAGGGGTGACCTGACACTGGAGGATGGGGGAACCATAATGGGGCTCAGCATGCTTAGCTACAGACGTGTGTGTGTATATATATATATATATACTCATGTACAGGGGTGACCTGACACTGGAGGATGGGGGAACCATAATAGGCTCAGCATGCTTAGCTACAGACGTGTGTGTGTGTGTATATATATATATCATGTACAGGGTGTCCTGACACTGAAGGATGGGGGAACCATAATGGGGCTCAGCATGCTTAGCTACAGACGTGTGTGTGTGTATATATATATATATATATATATCATGTACAGGGGTGACCTGACACTGGAGGATGGGGGAAATAAATGGGGCTCAGCATGCTTAGCTACAGACATGTGTGTGTGTTATATATATATATCATGTACAGGGGTGACCTGACACTGGAGGATGGGGGAACCATAATGGGGCTCAGCATGCTTAGCTACAGACTGTGTGTGTGTATATATATATATATATAATATCATGTACAGGGGTGACCTGACACTGTGAGGATGGGGGAACCATAATGGGCTCAGCATGCTTAGCTACAGACAGTGTGTGTGTTATATATATATATAATATCTTCATGTACAGGGGTGACCTGACACTGGAGGATGGGGGAACCATAATGGGGCTCAGCATGCTTAGCTACAGACATGTGTGTGTGTGTATATATATATATCATGTACAGGGGTGACCTGACACTGGTGGATGGGGGAACCATAATGGGGCTCAGCATGCTTAGCTACAGACTGTGTGTGTGGTGTATATATATATATATATATATATATCATGTACAGGGGTGACCTGACACTGGAGGATGGGGGAAACATAATGGGGCTCAGCATGCTTAGCTACAGACGTGTGTGTGTGTATATATATATATTCATGTACAGGGGTGACCTGACACTGGAGGATGGGGGAACACATAATGGGGCTCAGCATGCTTAGCTACAGACGTGTGTGTGTATTATATATATATATATATATCATGTACAGGGGTGACCTGACACTGGTGGATGGGGGAACCATAATGGGGCTCAGCATGCTTGCTACAGACGTGTGTGTGTGTTATATATATATATATATATATCATGTACAGGGGTGACCTGACACTGGAGGATGGGGGAACCATAATGGGGCTCAGCATGCTTAGCTACAGACGTGTGTGTGTGTTTAATATATATATATATCATGTACAGGGGTGACCTGACACTGGAGGATGGGGGAACCATAATGGGGCTCAGCATGCTTAGCTACAGACGTGTGTGTGTGTGTATATATATATATATATATCATGTACAGGGGTGACCTGACACTGGAGGATGGGGGAAACATAATGGGGCTCAGCATGCTTAGCTACAGACATGTGTGTGTGTGAAATATATATATATCATGTACAGTGAGTGACCTGACACTGGAGGATGGGGGAACCATAATGGGCTCAGCATGCTTAGCTACAGACATGTGTGTGTGTATATATATATATATATATATATCATGTACAGGGGTGACCTGACACTGGTGGATGGGGGAAACCATAATGGGGCTCAGCATGCTTAGCTACAGACAGTGTGTGTGTTATTATATATATATATATCTCATGTACAGGGGTGACCTGACACTGGAGGATGGGGGAACCATAATGGGGCTCAGCACCATAATGTGCTTAGCTACAGACATGTGTGTGTGTATATATATATATATCATGTACAGGGGTGACCTGACACTGGAGGATGGGGGAACCATAATGGGGCTCAGCATGCTTAGCTACAGATGTGTGTGTGTATATATATATATATATATATATATATCATGTACAGGGGTGACCTGACACTGGAGGATGGGGAACCATAATGGGGCTCAGCATGCTTAGCTACAGACGTGTGTGTGTGTGTATATATATATATATATTCATGTACAGGGGTGACCTGACACTGGGGATGGGGGAACCATAATGGGGCTCAGCATGCTTAGCTACAGACGTGTGTGTGTGTTATATATATATATCATGTACAGGGGTGACCTGACACTGGGGATGGGGGAACCATAATGGGGCTCAGCATGCTTGGCTACAGACGTGTGTGTGTGTATATATATATATATATAATATATCATGTACAGGGGTGACCTGACACTGGAGGATGGGGGAACCATAATGGGGCTCAGCATGCTTAGCTACAGACGTGTGTGTGTGTGATATATATATATATATATCATGTACAGGGGTGACCTGACACTGGAGGATGGGGGAACCATAATGGGGCTCAGCATGCTTAGCTACAGACGTGTGTGTGTGTTATATATATATATATCATGTACAGGGGTGACCTGACACTGGAGGATGGGGAACCATAATGGGGCTCAGCATGCTTAGCTACAGACTGTGTGTGTGTATTATATTATATATATATCATGTACAGGGGTGACCTGACACTGGAGGATGGGGGAACCATAATGGGGCTCAGCATGCTTAGCTACAGACTGTGTGTGTGTGTGTATATAATATATATATATATCATGTACAGGGGTGACCTGACACTGGAGGATGGGGGAACCATAATGGGGCTCAGCATGCTTAGCTACAGACGTGTGTGTGTGTATATATATATATATATATCATGTACAGGGGTGACCTGACACTGGAGGATGGGGGAACCATAATGGGGCTCAGCATGCTTAGCTACAGACATGTGTGTGTGTGTATATATATATATATATCTCATGTACAGGGGTGACCAGACACTGGAGGATGGGGGAACCATAATGGGGCTCAGCATGCTTAGCTACAGACGTGTGTGTGTGTGTATATATATATATCTCATGTACAGGGGTGACCTGACACTGGAGGATGGGGAAACCATAATGGGGCTCAGCATGCTTAGCTACAGACGTGTGTGTGTGTATATATATATATATATGTGTGTGTATGTATATATATAATATGCGTAGAACTGTGTATAAGTATATATTTTAAATATATACTGTACATGATGTATGTATACATATATATATATAATTTTGGGGGCATTTTCACACATGCCCACAAGTATATTACCCCTCCATGGAAGCTGAGTTGTACAGCTCCTTAATACGGAGCCCAGTAAAGTCTATGGGGTCACACTGTAACACCTTGGATCCATGATTTAATAGCAATTATTTTTAGGCTCACACCCAAAAAAAAAAAGAAATGCAAAAAAAATAAGTGATATGTTCCATCAGGTGCAAAATGACAGAGGCATAACATGGAATGAGCGCACCATATGGCGGCATAGTATAGAATATACTATGATACTATATATCTGTATAATATATATGTATCTTGTATAGCATTATACATGTGCCCTAATGTGTAGTTGTGTGTACTTATATATATTTTATATATATTTAGAAAACACACAGACGCATCTACACATACGGACACATATACAATCCTACACAGGATACATATATATATATATATATATATATACATACACATATACATACCAGGTAATAGACCACCAAATATATATATATATATATATATATATCTACTATATAATTGCCGTAGGCACTTCCGTGTCGGACCCCGAGTAGACCGTGGATATGTCACACTGTGACGTCACCACGGCGAAGCATTGGCCGCGTAGCGGCCATTGCGAGTCGCTGGCCGAAAATCGAACCAGAGGCTCGGCCTCAAAGTTAATGATTTACCGGTCAGGTAGCGCGAGCAATGGCCGCGAGGCCATTGTGAGTCGCTGCCTGATCCCCATACAAAGTATAGGGGGACTTGCGGCAGGTGCGGCAGCGAGTCGCTGGCTGAGTGCGAGTACTAAATTTAATTAAAATAAAAAAATTAATATACAAATAATAAAAATAATAAATAATAAAATTAATCAAAATTAAAAAAAATAAATAAATAAAATAAAAATATATATAATTAAAATATTAATAACATTAATTCTAAGAAAATCAAATTACTCAAATAAAAAAAAATTCAATTAAAATAAAAAAAATAATAATATTATAAAAATATTAAATAATAAATAATTACAATAATAAAATAAGAAATAATAAAAAAAATATTCCATATAAAAATTCATAACATTAACTAATTTTAATTAAAAAAAAACAAATAAATAAAATATTCATAACATTAAGTTATTCAAAAAAAATGTAAATAAAAAAAAAAATATAGCTACTATAGTCTAATTAACGCACGTTCTAGAATCCCGATGCATTTGCATCGGGCTCACAGCTAGTATATATATATAATATATAAACTGCACATGCAGATACATATATATATACACACATACTGGGTGATTGTGTTATATATATATATATATATGGTCTGAGACATATCTGCACATGCAGATACATACATATATATACACATATCGGGTGATAGACCAGAAACATATATATATATTATATATATATAAAACACAGACACCTGCACATGCAGATACATATATATACACATACCGGGTGATTGTGTTATATATATATATATATGGTCTGAGACATATTTACACATGCAGATACATACATATATATACACATATCGGGTGATTGTGTTATATATATATATATATATGGTCTGAGACATATCTACACATGCAGATACATACATATATATACACATACGGGGTGATTGTGTTATATATATATGGTCTGAGACATATCTGCACATGCAGATACATACATATATATACACATACCGGGTGATTGTGTTATATATATATATGGTCTGAGACATATCTACACATGCAGATACATACATATATATACACATACCGGGTGATTGTGTTATATATATATATATGGTCTGAGACATATCTACACATGCAGATACATATATATACACATATCGGGTGATAGACCACCTACATACATATACACTGACACAGCAACACATAGTGACAGACACAATTCTGCCCAGGCTACAAACATCCTAATATCTGCAGACATTCAACAGCTGGCACATCCATTGCTTGCCCTGTGTGCCAGTGATGCCCAGCAGCACATGTGGGCTCAGTGCAGACTGCAGCACAGTATGTGAGATGTGATCCATATTCATGGAGTGGGGGTTGTGCTGTGATGTATCTCTCTGTATACGGTGCCTGCTGTCTGGGGTACACAGTGATGCCCATGACCTTGCCCACCACCACCACTCTCATCTGTAATCAGTACTCACCGGCCCCTGGAAGCAGCAAAAGCAGCAGAAGGAAGCGGATCATCCTGGGGCCATGGAGCTCAGATGCAGGTTGATGCCAAAGCTGGGGTTTCCGATCAGTGTCAGCCGTGGAGGGTACCAGGATCAGTACAGTGCCCCCCTGCACCCCAGCACTGCTGCTGCCTGAGCCCCCTGTGCGCTGTTGGGGGCACGGCCGGCAGGGGGCGGTGTGGAGCACATGTTCAGGTCACCCTGCTCTGCTCACTCACTCTCCTGCTCACTGCTGCTGTCACTTGTAGCTCTCTTCTTCTTCTTCCTCCTCCTCCTTCTCCTCCTGCATCACATAGCAGTATCACCCCCCACAGGCTGCACATCACCACCCCCAGCTGTTACACACACACACACACTGCATTTAATAGGAACCTCATGTATCATGTTCAGCAGCATCCTCAAAGCACAGCACAGCCCTAATATAGAGAGAGGCTCTTCAAAGTGTCAGCAGTGTATTCTTTTTTTGCATGCCTCTATATGGTAAAATCTTGCAAAATCGACTCATGTGCAACAGATGGCAGTGAGGGGGTTAATACAATCCTTCCCATGCATCATATGCAAGCTGGACAATTGTCCATGGAACCATTTCATATACAATGGGCAGCCATGTGGATGCAGGGGTCCATAGGTTTGTTGCAGAGACAAACTCTGCATCTTGACCAAAAACCTTGAACCCCCGAATCAGGGGCACCCCGGGTGAAGTTTGAATGGGGGTCTATGAGACATGGATTCATCCGGACTCCGCATCCTGGTGGATCTGGATTTCCGGTCTGTGTGGTATGAACCGTGCATTTGCAGGACCACCCGTCAGATCCGTGCAAATATGTGCCCAGGGGCGTAACTACAATAGGTGCAGGGGTTGCAGTCTTGGAGGGCCCCAGAAGTCCCTTTGGCCTATAGAAAAAGACTAATACTATTAAAGATTTGCAATAATTGGGGGCCCCGTTGGAGCTTTCGCATCATGGCCCCTGGGCCTGAAGTTACACCACTGCTCCTGCATGGGGTGCGGGTGCATCCAGTTGCATCATTGAGGGGGAATCCAGGGGCATGTAGGCTTTTCCTGCATACCCCCAGATTCCAAAAAACACACTAGTTTGAAACCAGCTTAACTTACCATCTTCTTTACTGCACAGCACTATTGGTTAAAGGGAACCAACCAGAAGGATTTTCCCATTTACAGTACAGGCAGTGCGATACTGGCGCTAGCATGATGACTCCAATCATACCTTTAGTTGAGAGATTAGATGCCTGATTGCCAAAAAAACGTTCTCAAAGTTCCAGAAATATGTGCACGGTTTGATTGACATGTGCAGCGGGGCAGGACTATGTGGGTCAGGTCCTCTGTATATCTTCCTCCTCCTGCATCCTTCCGGCTTGCCCCTTTATGTAAACATCACGCTGCGCCAACATGGCCATCTCAAGGTCAATAAAGTGGTGTTGGAGTCAGTGCATGCGTGTACCGCGATCTCCGGTGCCATTTTATTGAAGACACTGTGGAGACGACTATGAGTTGCAGGGGCGCGAGCGCAGAAGAAAATAAAATTAAATCTGCGCATGCGCTGATGACGCTCAAGGTCGTCTCCGCAGTGTTTTCAATAAAATGGCGCAGAGATCACGGCACACGCATGCACTGACTCCGGCACCATTTTTTTGAAGACACTGTGGAGACGACTATGAGTGGCAGGGGCGCGAGTGCAGATGAAAAAAAAATTAAATCTGCGCATGCGCTGATGACGCTCAAGGTCGTCTCCACAGTGTTTTCAATAAAATGGCGCCGAGATCACGGTACATGCATGCACTGACTCCGGCGCCATTCTATTGATGACACTGTGGAGATGACTATGAGTGGCCGGGGTGCGAGCGCAGATGAAAAAATAAATAAATCTGCGCACGCGCTGATGACACTCATTGTCATCTCCACAGTGTCTTCAATAAAATGGCGCCGAGATCACGGTAACACGCATGCACTGTCTCCGGCACCATTTTATTGAAGACACTGTGGAGACGACTATGAGTGGCAGGGGCGCGAGCGCAGATAAAAAAAAATAAAATCTGCGCATGCGCTGATGACGCTCATACTCGTCTCCACAGTGTGTTCAATAAAATGGCGCCGAGATCACGGTACACGCATGCACTGACTCCGGCGCCATTCTATTGAAGACACTGTGGAGACGACTATGAGTGGCAGGGGCGCGAGCGCAGATAAAAAAAAATAAAATCTGCGCATGTGCTGATGACGCTCATACTCGTCTCCACAGTGTCTTCAATAAAATGGCGCCGAGATCACGGTACATGCATGCTCTGACTCCGGTGCCATTTTAATGACATTACAGTAGCAAGGCGCACGCGCCACCAACATCGACAATGGCAGTGCAAAATTTAAAGAAAAAGTGGGCAAGGCAGGAGGAGGAAGATATACCGAGGACCCCACCCACAAAGTCCGGCCCAGCTGCACGTCATCCAATCAATGCACTAGTTTCAGGAACTTTCAGAATGTTTTTTTTCGGCCATCAAACATCCAGGATTGGATTCGCCATGCTGCTGCTTGTACTTTATATGGGAAATCCTGCTGGTTGGTTCCCTTTAAATCTTGCAATAAATGGCAATGAAGAAGCATCTGATTTAAGTTTTAGGTACAGCGGCTTCAAATTAGATTTTTACTATTTTGCACCTGGAAACCATAAACAAGCAGGCACTCTGGCTTGGATTACAATTTTTTCTTCTTTTTGTGTCCTAGGAATGGCAGGACTTAAAGGGATCCTGTCATCCCCAAAACACCTCTAAACCTATTAAAAGCTGTCCCTAGAACATATTAACACTTTCCCTACACTCCTTTTACCTCCTAAATGCAGCAAGTGACATTGAAGAAAAACGTTTTTATAGTACCTCATTAGTGATGATAATGAGTGACTATGCTATTCATAGTCACTCATCCAGGCTGCCCCTCTTCTTCATATCACGCCTGAATAGGCGTGATCTACATGCCAGATTCAAATTGCCGCCTCCCTGCGCGCCTCCCCTCTCTCCCATAGCGTCCGGGCTGCAGTGTGGCTGGGTGACGCGATCCGCGTCATTCCCGGCGCCGGGTGACGTACTTACACCGGCGCCGCGCTGTCAGCTTCAAAATGCGCACTGCGCATGCGCATGGGCATGCGCAGTGCGCATTTTGAAGGTGACAGCGCGGCGCCGGTGTAAATACGTCACCCAGCGCCGGGAATGACGCGGATCGCGTCACCCAGCCACACTGCAGCCCGGACGCTATGGGAGAGAGGGGAGGCGCGCAGGGAGGCGGCAATTTGAATCTGGCATGTAGATCACGCCTATTCAGGCGTGATATGAAGAAGAGGGGCTGCCTGGATGAGTGACTATGAATAGCATAGTCACTCATTATCATCACTAATGAGGTACTATAAAAACGTTTTTCTTCAATGTCACTTGCTGCATTTAGGAGGTAAAAGGAGTGTAGGGAAAGTGTTAATATGCTCTAGGGACAGCTTTTAATAGGTTTAGAGGTGTTTTGGGGGTGACAGGATCCCTTTAATACAATGTACAAGCATCTAAAGAGTCTGAATAATTGACAACACCTAAAACTTGTTATTTGGCAATCACTAAATTAGGTTGTTGGTAATGATGCCCTCCGGTGATAATGGATTCATTTAACCCACGGAGCTGCGTGCAATTAGAATACTTAAGGGTGCCTTCACATTAGCGTTTGGCGCCGCAGCGTATGCTGCGTTCCCATACGCATTCAAACGCATGCGCACTGCGTTCCTATGTTTAACATAGGAACGCATGGTGCCTGCGTTTGCTGCGTTCGGGTGCGGATGCGGACGATATCTGCTCCTTCCGGTGTCCAGCATCCGCACCCGGGACGCAGCTTGTTGCATTTTTTGTGCGTTTGGGGATCTTGGAAGATCAGCAAGCGTCCCCAAGCGTACAAAAAATGCATTGCCGTCAATGGGTCCGCAGTGTTCA
This sequence comes from Allobates femoralis, assembly GCA_033576535.1. Lineage (NCBI taxonomy): Eukaryota > Metazoa > Chordata > Amphibia > Anura > Aromobatidae > Allobates > Allobates femoralis. Next base: position 221,012,618 of record JARQOC010000011.1, on the reverse strand, counting down.
GCGCTTGACAGCGCGGGAGAACGCTGCGGACCCATTGAAAAATCTCCCGGTGGCCGCCGGTGATGTCACAGGAGATCACCGACGGCCACCGGGAGATCAGCTGACGCTCTGCTGTCCTCCTTCTCCCCGCCGCCTGTAATTTGCTAGCGATGTCGGCGGGGAGAACAGCTGATCTGACAGCTGTTTGAATCTTCCCGCGCCGACATCTCCTCACAGTGTCGGCGCGGGAAGATTCAAACAGCTTTCAGATCAGCTGTTCTCCCCGCCGACACGTCCCGGTGCTTACCGGCGGCCGGGGGGCGGGGATCTCCGGCGCTGATCTCCGCCCCCGGCCCGCCCCCAGACAGCGCCGATTGGCTGCCGGGCTCCATAGTGATGTGTCCGCAGGCGGACATTATCCGCTGCGGACACATCATTTGGACCCTGTTTTTGACAGCGTTTGTGTCTGCATGCCGTCAGCATGCAGACACAAACGCTAATGTGAAGCCAGCCTAATATCAGCAAAGCAGGAGAAAATGGCTCAGATCACGGTTGTTGCGGCATCGTTGGTGCAGATTTTATGCACGGAAAAAAGTGCAGCAATTTACAGTAGTAGCAAAAAGATAAGTTCTAACTTAAAGGGGTAGTCCGCTCCCCTAAGAAATGTGGGGTTTGTCTCTATCAGTGAAATTCTTGCCCATTCTTCCTTGCAGAACAGCTGGAGCTCAGTGAGGTTGGATGGAGGCGTTTGTGATCAGCAGTTTTCAGCTCTTTCCACAGATTCTCCATTGGATTCAGGTCTGGATGTGACTCGGCCATTCTAACACCTGGATATGTTTATTTTTGAACCATTCCATTGTAGATTTCGCTTTATGTTTGGGATCATTGTCTTGTTGCAGGATAAATCTCTGTCCCAGTCTCAGGTCTTTTGCAGACTCCAACAGGTTTTCTTCCAGAATGGTCCTGTATTTGGCACCGTCCATCAGCTGAAGAAAATCAGGCCCAAACGATGATGCTGCCACCACCATGTTTGACAGTGGGGATGGTGTTTTGAGGGTGATGAGCTGTGTTGCTTTTACGCCAAACATATCGTTTTGCATTGTGGCCAAAATATAGAATTATTCTTACCGTTAATTCGGTTTCTAGGAACCTTCCACGACAGCATAGGAGGTCGCCTCTCCACGCCGTAATAGGGACAAGAAGCACATGAGAGGTTAAAAGGTCCCTCCCACCAGCCAGTGTCTTACAAAGAACCATAGCATGAGAGTAAACAACAGTACAAAGTAAAACATTCCAGGAATAACACGAGGAATAACAGGGAGGGAATTAAGTGCTGTCGTGGAAGGTATCCTAGAAAACGAATTAACGGTAAGAATAATTCTATTATCTCTAGGAACCTTTCACGACAGCATAGGAGGAATACCAACGAATAAATACCTAGGGTGGGACAATGGCCTGCAGGACCTTTCTGCCAAAAGCCAAATCCCTACCGGAGCCCAGATCCAGACGGTAGTGTTTCGTGAAGGTATGCAAGGACGACCAGGTAGCAGCCGTGCAGATCTGCTCCGGAGAAGCCCCTGCCCGTTCAGCCCAGGAGACAGCGGTAGACCGGGTGGAATGGGCAGTAAACCCAAAAGGAGCTTGCAGTTGCTGGGAAAAGTAGGAATCTGCAATGGCCTTCTTAATCCAATTTGCAATCGTGCTCTTGGATACCTTCATGTCCTTACAGGGACCAAAGGGCTGGACAAAGAGATTGTGGTCGACGCGCCAGGGCGCCGAGACGTAAAGACAATGGAGAAGCGTACGCCGGACATCCAAAGCATGGAACTCTTCCTCCTTAGGGGTCCGGGGATGCTGACAGAAGGAAGGACGAATAATTCGATTGAGAGTGATGGAAGTCCAAGACCACCTTGGGAAGGAACGAAGGATCCAGTTGAAGAACAATGCAGTCATCCCGGATGGTGAGGTACAGGTCCCAGATGGACAAAGCCTGGAGCTCCCCAACACGACGGCAGAAGTAATCGCCACCAGGAACGCCGTCGTGAGACAACCGCAGGAGGTCACAGGATGAAAGAAGGTTCGTAGGGAGGCCAAGAAAGTCCAGTGAGGACCGCATTGAGGTCCCAGGAGGGAGTAAGGACCCGAGTACGAGGACAAAGACGAGTAGCCGACACCGTGAAGCGTGACTGTTGAGGTGTTTCAGGTTGATGATGACCCTGGAATCCCCGGACGGCTTTTTGACCAGGAACAGACGGGAATAGTGACCAATCTCCACGTCTTGACTGGAAACAGCAGAAATGACGTTTGTGAGAAGGAACTCCTGTACTTTTGAGTACAGAAGATCCTGGGCACCCTGAGAGGGCAGGGCGGTGACCAGGAGACCTGGTGGAGCAAGCGACTCGAACTCGATGAGTAATCCCTCGAAGATGACATTCAGAACCCATTGACAATTGGTGATCCTTCGCCACTGGGGAAGAAAGGCCGAGAGTTGCGCCCCCACCGGGACCAAGTCACTGCTTGTTGGGACGAGGGTGCTGCTGCTGAGAAGGGATGAGGATATTCTTGCCTCGCCCCTTCTTATAACTCCACCTACCGGTTTTACCCTTGCCCTCGGGCCGGGAGGCCGGAGGCACCGGGGGCCGAAAGGACCTGTTCCACACAGGTGCCTGTTCGGGAAGAGCCTTGTGGTCAGTTGCCTTGTCCAGAATGTCGTCTAGAGCCGGCCCGAACACCAAGTCCCCCTTGAAAGGCAGGGGACAGAGCCGCATTTTAGAAGTGGCGTCACCACACCACATCTTTAACCATAATGCCCACCTGGTGGAGTTGGAAAACACTGAAGTCCTGGCCGCCAGGCGGACCGATTCAGCGAGGAAACAAGAAGCCTTCCGAAGCAGAGGAAGGGAGTCGAGAAGTTCCTCCCTAGGTGTGCCCTGCGAAACATGAGACTAACAGGTCCAACCACTTCAGCAGGGATCGGGAGAAACATGTGAAGGCGATGTTAGCCTGAATGGTGGCACAGGAAGCTTCCCAGGAACGCGTTATAAAGCTCTCAATCTTCCGATCCATCTGATCCCTCAGGTGAGAAGTGTCCTCAAAGGGGAGGGCAGTCTTTTTTGCCACACGGGCAAACTGCACATCCACCTTCAGGACCCCCCAGTGAATCTCACTATCCTCAAGGGGAAACCGCAAACCCGGATCACCCCGAGATTTGTGGTCGGGGAATTCCCATTCCTGAGCAATTAAATCCAGGAGGGTGGAATGCACCAGGAATCCAATAGGGATGGACCTGTTCCTCTTCCAAACCCATGATGCTTCTAACGGCCTCAATCAGGTCCCCCATATACTCAGAGGGAAACAAAAAACACCGAAGGTCCGAATGCCTTGAGGCAGAGACCTCCTCGGGGACCTCAGAGCCCGAGTCCCTGTCAGCTTCAGAGTCTGAGGGGCTAGCCTGGTGTTTCCACTTTTTCGGAGGGGAAGGACCAGACACAGGCCCGGATGGGCCCAGGGAGGCCAAGGAAGCCCGAATTTCCTTCTGCACCATGGCGCTTAAGTCATCCACAAGACTAGGGTGTTTAGCCTGCACTATCTTGTCGGTACAGCCTTGGCAAAGTTTCTTATCCCACCCAGGGGGGAACTTCTTCGCACGGGCAGGGCATTTAGCAGACTTCCCAGCAGCCTTCTTGGGGTTTCCTTGTCACCCTACAAGAAAGCACAAAGAATCTGCAATCAGCACAGCCCCTTTGGGCAGCACAAAGGACCCCCCCCCCTGCACCTAAACTCACTGTGGCCGGGGGAGCACTGGGCTCTGTAGACGCGGACGAAGACATGACCTAGGACAGAATGCAGCTCATCTGGCGTCAGAAGTCTTCAGGGCAGCCTTATATCACCAAAGCCTGCCCCCAGTGAAGAAAAAAAGAGCATCCCCAGCCCCCTGCCCAAGGTCCAGGCAGGCCCCAATCATGCCGCAGCACCGGGTCCCAAAGAAGCGCGTGACCGGAAGTTCCGCCACGTGACTTCCGGTCCGCGGCAGCGTGCAAAGGTGGGAGGCGGCTCTGCGGACTCAGCCCAGGAAGAAGCCGCCGACCGGGGAGCCGCCGGCCCGCTTCACCCCAGGGGGGATTCGGAGGGCCAGGGCTGGTCCTGGACTCCCCCAGCAGAGAACCACCGAGGAGGACCGAGAGACGACGGGAGGAGGAGCAGGGAACCGACCAACGCCAACCGGCATAACTCCAAGGTACACTGTAGCCTGCCGCCACCACAGTATAGGAGAGAAAAAACCTCTCTCCATGCCCCATAGGGATATGAAAGACACTGGCTAATGGGAGGTGAGAGGGGCCTTTTAAGCTCTCATGTGCTTCCTGTCCCTATTAGGGCATGGAGAGGCAACCTCCTATGCTGTCATGGAAGGTTCCAAGAGAAAGTTTGATTTTGGTTTCATCTGACCAGAGCACCTTATTCCACATGTTTGGTGTCTCCCAGATGGCAAACTTCAAACAAGACTTTTTATGGATATCTTTGAGAAATGGCTTTCTTCTTGCCGCTCTTCCATAAAGGCCAGATTTGTGCAGTGTTTGACTGATTGTTGTCCTATGGACAGACTCATCCCACCTCAGCTGTAGATCTCTGCAATTCATCCAGAGTGATATGGGTCCTTTTGGCCTCATCTCTGATCAGTCTCCTCCTTGTTTGAGATGAAAGTTTAGAAGGACGGCAGGTCTTGTAGATTTTCAGTGGTCTGATACTCCTTCCCTTCAGTATGATCGCTTGCACAGTGCTCCTTGAGATGTTTAAAACTTGGGAAATCTGTTTTGTATCCAAATTCCGCTTTAAACTTCACCACAACAGTATCTCGGACCTGCCTGGTGTGTTCCTTGGTCTTCATGATGCTCTCTGCACTTGATACAGAACCCTGAGCCTATCACAGAGCAGGTGCATTTATAGGAGACTTGATTACACACAGGTGGATTCTATTTATCATTACCATCATTTAGGCAACATTGGATCATTCAGGATCCTCACTGAACTTCTGGAGTGAGTTTGCTACACAAAGTAAAAGGGACGAATAATATTGCACGCCCCACGCCTCAGTTTTTCATTTGTTAAAGTTTAAAATATCCAATAAATTTGGTTCCACTTCACGATTGTGTCCCACTTGTTGATTCTTCACAAAAAAATTAGAATTGATATCTTTATGTTTGAAGCCTGAAATGTGGCAAAAGGTTAAAAAGTTCAAGGGGGCTGAATACTTCACAAGGCTCTGTAACTGCAGACATGCAAATCGTGAGATTGCCGATATCACGATTTCCTCGTTTTCCTCATGTGAGCGTGCAGTCACATGATCTCTAGTCACCAGGATTCTCTCAAATAGGATAATCAAGAGATGCCGGCTGAGTCTAGTTGGCAAGTGATCACAAATATATAATATGTAGTCACGTGATCACCCATTTGAACCATGAATTGTGACTGGATGCGCTCTGATTTAGAAGTTTGCACTCACATAGAGACTGTAGACTTGTCTTATGAGAGAAGGAGTACCCATTTAATCTCATCCAAATACATTTTTTTCTTTTCTCTTTTGGCTTGATTGTTTTTCTTTGTTGCAAAATCCTCAATGATGAAACTGGATGAATCTGCACCCAGTGCAGGAGCATCCGGTGGATGGTTCTGTGCATGCCAGTCCATAGCACATGGACTGGAAATCCGGATCCACCGGGATCTGTAGTCTGGACGAATCCATGTCTAATAGACCCCCATTCAGATTTTACGCAGATCCAGATCCCAGATCCAGGGGTTCACGTCTTTTTTTCATGGAGCGGGTGCATCCAATTTAGGCCAGATTCACACAGATGTCGAAAAACAGCAGTGAAACCAGCCTTAGGCTGAAGGCACACTACCTGCCTGCGCGACTGTAATGCAAGGGAGACTCACATTGCACTCAGACCAGTATCATTAAGTGATACTGGTCCCATTAGTCCGAGTTCCTCGCATTACACTCACATTAGGAGAGAAATGCGTGTTCAATCGCAGCATGCCACCGTTGTGGATAATAATATAGTCTATGGGTGCGAGAAAATCGTGCACCCATACAGCACATGGTGCGATAGTCGCACGCGTGTGCATTCAAAATCGCTTCAAACTCCGCGGCTGTCAAAGCCCCGGAGTTTGAATTTGCCGGTTTCCCAGTATAGTAACCAATCATCTTGCACTGCTGTGACAGCAGCAGTGCAAGATGATTAGTAAAAACACAGCAGATGTCAAAATGTTAAAAATCCCGGGGTTTCGCTACATATATTGCAGCATGTCAGCACAGAGGCTGCAGATGCGGCTAATAATACCGTTGTCTGCAGGGTTAACCTGCTGTTTGTGTGGTGCCAGCATGTGTCCAGGGAGTGTCCACACTCCCTGGACACATGCTGACACCACTCACTGGTTGTGCATGGGTTAATACAAGGTGTAACTCAAAGCTGGCAATTGTCGGCTTTTAGAAATATACAGAAAATGCCGGAGGCGGTACTGTACGCAATCTGCGTACAGTACATTGGTTCAGGCTCCTGACTTCAGGAGCAGTCTGAGGTGCTGTACGCTAATAGCATATATAGTAAATTGGTTCAGTCTCCTGAAGTCAGGAGCTGTCCGAAGTGCTGTACGCAAATTGACGTGCTCACTCATCACTACTGGCAACAGCAGCTTGATGACAATCTCCAGTTGGCTTTGCTACTCAAAAACTATGAGACATAGGTGACAAGAATCATCAAAATGACTAGTAGGGTCATCTCTTCATTAAAAATGTGGCTAGTTATCCCCTAATATTGGGATCAGTGTCAGAGTGATAAACGGCTATAAAATGTATTAAAAGGAATCTGTCAGTAGTATTTTGCTATCTCAGAGCAGCATGATGTATGCATAGAGACGCTGAATCCAACGATGTATCACTTAGGCTAGGTTCACATTGCATTTATGTTGTGCGTTACAACGGATCCGTTTTAAAACAGCAGAAACGCAATGTAAAGGACGCGTTAATGCATCCATAGACTTGCATTGAACAAACGCATTTCAACGCACATGAAAATGCGGCAGACCACGTTTTCATTTCTGTTGAAAAAAAATTCATACTTTCAAACGCATGTCTATTTTGTCATGCATTAGTATGCATTTTGTTCAATGCAAGTGTGACATTGCGTTTGTGCTGCTTTACAACGGAATGTGAACCTAGCCTTAGATTACTGGATGCAGCATTCTGACACAGTTTTTTAGATTTAGCAATGCAGCAGAGCCCAGCTCAGGCCCTATATGTACAATATACACTATACTATACACAGTAAGGTGCTACTCACAGCAAGGGCGTACGGGATAATCTGACCTACTATGGCAATGATAATCTTCTGAAGCTAAAACAAACATTGCAGGCAAACAATAGCAGACAGTGTAATAAGAGACTCCTCACTGAAATCTGTGTGCAAACCCCTAAAGCATGCTGTCTTCAGATTACATAGCAAAAACCTGTTAACAGGCTCCCTTTCACTTTAATTTTCAGGCAAGGGCTACACTGCTGAGTTGCATTAAAGGCACCGTCACACGGGGCGACATCGCCGCCGATTACATAGGCGACGTAGGGGCGTGGCCTATCAGCGGCGACATCGCCCCTACGTTAACTCGATGTTAATTATGACTTATCTTCGATGTGGCTTTTTATTTTTACAGCTCTAAACTAGTCGCATGACAAACTGCACAATTGTTTTTGGTCGCCGTGTACTTAATCCGGCATCTAATAAACCATCTTCAACGTAAATCTGTAATATAATGTGGAGTTGCACAAGATCAGAATCAATTTGTGCTAAAATTGGGCATGCTGTGAGTTGTAGTTCGCAACAGGTCGGGGGCCACATTTTGGCCATCATTTCATATATAAATCGTTTTCTAAAGGTGGTGAAAGGGTTAACTCCTGACATTCCCCCCCATCTCTGATCCTGAAATGAAAGGGCTTCTTTTTCTTATACAGGAGGGACAGGATGAGAATAAGAATTGCTCAGACTATATATAGCCGCCTCTCCTCGGAGGTAGCCGGTGTAGGTGGGTTATTAGGTGAACTCGTCATCGACCTTGGCATTTTGCTAGTGATTTTTGTGGGGGAACATCTGTCCCAGGGAAAGGGGGCAGCTTGACCTGTATTATATTTAGGGGAACTGTGACAATGATTATTTTTAAAGCAAGAAATTGCACACTGGGAAAATATAAAAGCCCGTCACTCGCATACAGCGAGCACGCTCTGGTAACCATGGCAACAGCTGCAACCAGGGGGAAGCGGATTAAAATGGAGGCTAAGGACAGTAATACCTGGATAGCAGATCCACCATTTAACAGCTGACAAGAATAAAATGGCCCTGAATAATAGGAAAGTGGCACTAAGCACCAAATCCTCTCATTACATTACCAGCATAATGGCTGCTAGTGAATATGATCCACTGGGAAGCTGGGCGATATGGTTGCCCATACACAGGAGCGTAACTACAATAGGTGCAGGGGTTGCGATCGCATCCGGGGCCCTGCAGCCTAGGGGGGTCCCAAAAGTCCCTCAGGTCTATAGAAAAAGACTAATAGTATTAAAGATTTGCAATAATTGGGGGCCCTGTTGGAGCTTTCTCATCGGGGCCCCTGGGCCTGAAGTTACGCCACTGCCCATGCAGCTCATTATTTAGAGTAATGGAGTAGAGGTCATAAGCATGGCACAAAAAAAAGGCAATAATGGTGGATCCTGACTAAAATATGGAAGTCAGGGTCTTGCATGGAGGCCTCAGAGTAACCAACCAATCACAGCTCAGCTTTCAGCTCTTAAACTGCTCTTGGAAAATGAAACGTGCACTGTGATTGGTTACTTTGAACAACACAGCCTGCCATTCTGTTTAATGGCTTTCATGAACGGTGTCCGTTATGTGACACAATATTAATGAATAGGCAGTGGAAATATGTGACAGGATTTATCATCCATAGGTCTTAGGTATCACAATAGTCTGTGGGGAAAAATGTAGCCTTGTTGCCCATGGCAACCAATCAGAGTCCAGCTTTCATCTCAAAACCTGTCTTGTGAAAATGAAACATGCACTGTGATTGGTTACTTTGAACAACACGGCCTGCCATTCTGTGTAATGGTCTTCATAAATGGTGTCCATTTTGTGACAATATTAATGAATACGCAGTGAAAATACATGACAGGGATTTATGGTCCATAGGTCTTATGCATTACAACTGTCAAAGTAGCCTTGTTGCTCATGGCAACCAATCAAAATTCAGCTTTCATCTCAAAAGCTGCCTTGTGACAATGAAACCCGACCTGTGATTGGTTGCTATGGACAACCAGACATGTCTTCACCTCTATCTGTATTATCCCCATTTAGTTAACCAACCTATATGTAAAAGGATTAAACATGGCTGCATTCTCTAACTATTACTCTTGTATACGGATTGTGGTCAGTGACATAAATTGAAGCTTATGGGCTCCGATGCGAAAGCCCCACGGGGCCCCCAATTATTGCAAATCTTCAATAGCATTAGTCTTTTTCTATAGGCCAAAGGGACTTTTGGGGCCCCCTAGGCTCCAGGGCCCAGGTGTGATCGCAACCCCTGCACCTGTTGTAGTTACGGCCCTGATTGTGGTGGTGTAGAGAAGATACACTAAAGTGAATGGCGTCAAGCTGCAATACCACACATAACCTGTGGACAGGTGTGGCGCTGCATGATTTTTGACATCTGTACAAGCCCTTTAAGGCTATGTGCGCCCATTGAGTATTTGGTTGCAGAAATGTCAGCACTAAATCAATGCTTATTCTTGCAGGCATTTGGGTGGAAAAACATTGCAAAAACTGACATGCTTAACACTTTTTTCTGCCCGTGAAAAAAAAAGCAACATGTGCACAAAACTCTAGTATTCTCATTGGCTTTGCCGACATAAGGAATTTCATGCAGTTTTGTGACTAAACTGCACTAAAAACTGAGTCAAAAACGCACTGTGTGCACAGGGCCTTCACAATCAACAATGCAGAAATTAGTCTCACAGAATTCTCTTCCTTGTTAAATACATCAAATGGGAAGTGCGGCCATTTTGATTGTCACCCTTGAATAAGCATAGTAAAATAAAAATGACTGGCAAAAAAGGTGATAAAAACAACATAAAGCTGCTAATGTAACCATGATACCAGTAGTGAGATAATTAGAGCGGCAAGTTGTGACTTCTCTGGTCTCGCACATCGGAGGGAGCTGGAGTAACACCTCCGAGCATGGAGACGAGCGCCAGCGCCGGAGTAATCATAGCAAAACTGTGCACACAAGATCCTCGTCTACAGCCATACGTGCTCATCATAATCCTCACCCTTTAGGAATGGCGCTTCTTCTGGGTTCTAGTGTCTGTATTCCACATTGCTCATATTGCACGTTTCAACCCAAACTTACAGCCTCATTTATGATCAGATCAGTCGGTGTATTATGATCCATATATATGGACTATGGTTCACCATATAAGGACCATAATGCCCCGACTGACCAGGTTATAGATGAGGCTGTAAGTTTGGGTGGAAAAGTGCAATCTGGGCATTGCAACATAGATGGGCAATAAAGCCACTAGAACCCAGAAGAAGCGCCATTCCTAAGGGGTGAGGAACCTTGTAAACCAGAACGAAATTTATCGCAGACTCCAAAAATTGCATTGGTCAGACTATGTACACAGCAAAAGTGGTGACTAAAAGAAAATATAGACCTAAAACGTAACCTTTAGTAGGTATTGTATTTAAAAAAGGTATAGATACCTGTGAATCAGTGTGTTATAGGGATCCTGTCACCTCCAAAACACCTCCAAAGCTATCAAAACATGTCCCCGCAGCATCCTATCACTAATCTCACACTCCTTTTGTCCGGCATCCTGTGAAAGTGCATAAAAATTATTTTATACTCCCTCATTAGGCATTATAATTAGCAGGGGCTATATTCTTTAGCCCCTAGGGCGTGTTGTTTTGCAGCCGGAATGATCCACCCTCTCTGTGCTGCTGTGATGTGGAGCTGAAGGCAGGACTAATGATTTACATTCTGTGAGTGATAGAGAGGGGTGAGGGCAAAGCCTGCACAAGCAGAGCAACACAGACAGAGAGAGGGTGGATCCTGCAAAACAACACACCCTAATGGTGGGTTTACACGTCGCGATATTGGCGTCCAACTCCGACCCAACTCCGCCCAAAAGTCACGTGGTTCGGGCGTTGGAGCCGATATCGTTCCTGCGTTGTACGGTCTGAACATCCGATACGATGCAGAAACGATGGCAAACCGATATCGGGGGTCGAATGAGCGTGCTATTCAACCGCCCGATATCGGATGCCGGTTGGAGCAGGATCGTCCTGTGTGACAGCCCAACTCCGATGTGTACAGCCACGTCACCCATTCACTCCCATGTTAAATGGTCGTTCCTGGGTTGGGGGGCGTACACATCGTCGGGATGTTGTATCCCGATATCGCGCTGTGTAAACCGGCGATGCGATGCAGGGAAAAGCGCGCTCAAAATGCGCGCTCCCGCGTCGTTGGTTACTATATCGGGCCGTGTAAACCCACCATAAGGGCTAAAAAATATAGCCCCTGCTAATTATAATCACTAATGAGTAAGTATTGAATCGTTTTTATGCACTTTCACAGATTGCTAGAGTATCATGCAATTAAAAAACATATCTCAAGCCATATGTTCTTATGTGTGCACGTGTCTACGGCTATTGTGCTTGCGAGACTGAGACAGTACGGTGCAAGCACAATGGCCGTAGACACATGCACTCAGATTCAGGCCATAATGAACAAAGGCTAGATGCCCCCTCTCTATATATTAGAAAAAAAAAAAACTCACCTGATGAAATATGAGTTATAGAAACACGTCAGGATAACTACGCACGTATGTGAGGGATGCGGTCTTGAACTTCAGGAAATGGTGGTCATTATGAAAAGGTCACTTTCCGGGGAAAAAGGGTTCAGACGGTCAAGCATCCATCTATGAACGACCACTTGGTGAGATCTTTTCATATATATACCTTGCTAGGACATTCTAATGCATAGGTATTCTATGTCATATGTGAGTCATTATGCAAAATACATGCAAAAACATGTGCACACAGCCTAAGGGCACGTGCCAATTATCTGGATTAGTAGTGTATTGGGACACAGTGGTTTTTCGGTGTTCTCCAGTGCATGAGACAAGTGTTTCCTTACAAAAATTTAACATGCAAAAATATGATGCATCCAAAGCGCTACTAATCTTGATCATGGGTACGTGGCCTAAGGTTATGATGCAGACGATTTGGAGACACTGCGTCCGGGAGCCGAGGGTGAATGTAGGGGGAGCGCAGCGACACTGTGCCCACGATCTGCGTTTGGTGCAGGGTGGCTTCTCTCTGTATTCAATCAATTCAGACTCCGCAGCATTAAATTAACATGCTGCGGAAGAGCGGCAACTGGCACCGCAGCTGAGAACACGCTGCAGCGGGGAGAAGCACAGCGAGCATATAATCTCTAGAAATCCAGCCACTGTGCTGTTAATGCACAATGCTGCGCAAACACGGTGCATCCATTATGCTACAAACCCCGATTGTGTGCACGCTGCTATAGCTACATTCACACACAGCATTCTGTGAGGATCCATTTTTGGTGCAGTTTCCCAAAACACAGCCTTGTGTGTGTGTGAATGCTGCTGTGCTGGTAACTCTGTGGACCTTTAAACCTGAAGTCCAGAGGGAGTGAGTTCAAACCAGGTCATAGTTTTAGTTTTCAAGCCAGTTGGGTTTCTAGTTTTAAATTCAATTCTAATAGAGTTCCTATGAGGAGGGGATGGTCCAGGGGTAACGTGGAGGACCCTGGATAGAGACAATGGTGAGGGGTAGGATCGATTCCCTGTGAAACCCTGAGTGTTTTATTATTTGAGATGGTTATAATTTTATTTTAATTGAATTTAAAGATTTTTTTATGCTAACAGGCTGAACACTTTGAGTTTTGTGATAAAAAAGTTTTATGTTTTCATTATTCACTATGTGTTACTCTCTATATCAATATATTGTAATGTATCAAGTATAGGGGCGTTCCTGCCGGAACTAACGTTCCCCCACCTCTCCCCAATGTGAGGTCAGAAATGTATTGATATAAATGTATGTTGTATTTGAGATCTGTAAATATATATCCTGAAGAAGTGGTTGGAGGACCACGAAACGCGTCGGCGAATCCTGTGTGCCAAATAAAGTTTGTTATCCTTTCCTTATCCCGGATTCTGCAACAAACAGCTAACTTATCCCTCACGGGATCTGCAGCGACCAGGCAATTTTACTAGTTGTGGGTGTCACAAGAGGTGAGTGGGTCCCCTCTGTTTTACCCTGGTGACCGCTCTATGTGCGCTCCCCTCCCCCTCCTTTTCTTGCTGTGCTATTGACTCACCTCCCCGTGCTCCCCGTTATCTCCAGTGATGTTCTCATCCCGAAGGCTGCAGCATTCGGTGCCTTTAGGACCCTGTGCATGTGACGTCGCTCAGTCACATGGTGCAGTACCAGGTAATCTCGCAGGTCCTGTGGCCTCCCGGGATGAGAGGACATCGCTGGAGATCACTGTGGGAGCATGGGGAGGTGAGTAAGTAGTGCAGCAGATTAATGCAAAATAGATTGACATGCTCATTATTTTTACAGATATGTTCTTGAGCCCAAGAACAGATCCAGAAAAAAAAGCAGTGTGTGAATGCAGAATTGTGAAATACATTGACTAGACTGGGACAGCCAAGGTCACTGCAATAGCGGATCCGCTGAAAACGCTACACTAATGATACAATAACGCACGTGTAAATGTAGTCTAAGAGTTCATGAATGTGAACCTCAAGTAATCACTTGAACAGTTATTCTCTGAGGTGTCACATCTCTTTAAACCCAGTGACAATCCATGGGAAACCCAGCTCATGGACGATCACACAGACCCATTTCACAAGCCCACATTTCGTGGTCTGAGGGTCTCCTGACCCAAACTTGACAGCCTCACAAATAGCTGTCAAAACCGGGTTAAGAGACTCACAGCTCATTGACTGTAAAACCATTGGGCAGACCAGGGAACTGTAATCCCGATTACAAGATGGTGAGGCAGGTGAGCCGCCTGTCACTGCATTCATTCTTTATGGGGCTGCTGGATTAATGGAGCTCACTCCTTTACACAGTGCTAAACATTACCTGTTCTTCCAACTATTCAGACACCCATCAAGAAAGTTATCACCGATCTACAACTTCAACTGGACAGACTACGGGGCTTTTGGCCTAAAACGACCAGCCTCACAGGCATACATAAGGCTGCTAGTTTGGGTCAGAGAGATGCAATCATTTCAGGAAATGCAGTTCGGCTATAACAGTGGGTATCTGTAACCAGCTAAATCTGCTTTAGAAGAATTTTAAAAATCTTTGTAACCCCCTAGGTAAAAGCTGCTGCAGTGAACATTTAATACCCCAGGAGCCAATGATGTTCCCCACACTGGAGCTCTTCTCAGATTGCAGATTATCTACAGGTGACACTTTTGCAGCATTGGTTCTCCTGACCCAAACTCAATCCCCTATGAGGCGGTTGAGTTTGGGTCAGGAAACCTGTGGCCAGTCTGTGCAAATCAGTCCGCAATGAATGAGCCATAAGGAAATTTATCAGGGGTCCTGCATCGAATTCTGGAGGAATAAAAATTGCAGATTTTGCTATTCGGTATTCCACAAGTATTTTTCTTATTAAATACTGTATTTTTCGCTTTATAAGACGCACCTGATTATAAGACGCACCCCCAAATTTGGTGAAGGAAAAGAGAAAAAAAAAATTTTTTTAATGTCAAATGGGGTCTGTCTTATAATGCCAGTGTCAGTATATATGGCCTCCATCCTGGCATCCATGGGCACCATTCTGACATATGTCCCTTATCCTGGGACATACATCTCCCATCCTTGTACATAGCCCCCATGGCTTACCGAGGGAGGGTTGCGGGGGTGCATGAAGCAATTTTCACAGTCCACGGAGGCTTGGGGCAAAGCCAGGTGCTCCAGGGGTCGCTGTAGCATTTGGTGGGTGCCGCCATTATTATTTCCCAGCATGCATTGCCGTCACAGAGCTGCAATACAATCTTGTGTCCAGACTTGCAGAAAATGGGCGCGCATCGATGACTGAGCATGTGCCACCGCTGTGGCCCTTTTCTGTAAGTCTGGACAAAAGCATGTATTGCAGCTTGGCGACGGTAATGCATGCTAGGAAATAATAGTGGCGCCCACCAAATGCTACTGCAAGCCCCCAGCAGCATCTGGCTTTGCCCCAAACCTCTGTGGACCATGAAAACTGCATTATGCACCCCCGCAACTCCCCTCCCCCCTGTAAGATTATAATTTTTTTTAGGTTTGGGTTTTAGGACACAATCCCCTTTCCCCCCCCCCCAATTTGGGGAAACAAAAGTGCATTTTATAATCCAAAGAATACACTACCCCACTCAGCGCTATCAGTCACAATTCCCATTATTTCTGGAGTAAATGGTCAATTTATAGCACTCAACGCCAGCTCAATTACAGACTGGTTTCCCGATCCACAAAAAGACAAGGTTGTAACATTCATTAACGGGCCTTTGCCTTTTAATCGGTTTGTTGCGTTTTATGTCACCGTATGAAATATTTGTGTGGCAGTGCAGTCGCCCCTCGGGGTGACGATATATAAGAGGATGGTGAACGGGATGGAACTTTATTTTATGTCACAAACTTTATTTGATATATGGTCTGCAGTAATGACAGATGGACAGTATAGTGGTTTGTTGTTTTTTTTTGTGTTTTTTTTTTTTTTCACGTTTATTAAAGGCCAACACATTCTGACATTTTAAATACAAGATCCTGGAAGTCGTGGTGACAGCAGCCACGGTGCCACCATCACAGCATGCAGGCGAGGTCGCAGCACGCCCGACCCACCTACCTGCAAGAGAGACACAAGAAAAATTACCAAAACACAGCTAAAAGTGTAGTATGAGAGCAAGATTTCAGAGGATGAAGATGTCACCACGTCTAATGGAGGAGGCCACTGACAATATTTGTGTCCAGCACAGAAACAATACGGAGAAAGAGATAGCAGCACTCGCCTTACTGTGCCTAAAACCAGTCTTTCATTGAGAATCCATAAGAAGCGCTAACAGCTTATTCTGACTACCGCTGTTTTGTGCCTGTCCAGCACTTCAACAGATCATATGGCATATATGCATATGATCTGTTGAAGTGCTGGACATGCACGAAACAGCTATAATGAGCTGTTAGCACCTCTTTACACCTGCTTGGATTCTTAATAAAGGACTGGTGTTAGGCACAATAAGGTGAACGCTGCTCTCTCCTTTTGTGCACTGTGAAAACGCTATATGCTTCACTATAGCTAGCACCACCTTGTGCCAATATCCCTTTCTACGTCTCAGAAACCATTGCCTTATACCAAACAAATCTGCTATTAGCGCAACAAGTGGTGCGGTTTTCTTCTGTTTATTGCATATGAACAGAAACAATACGGTCCTGCCCTAGAACTACAGCAAGATGGGTCACTTTTCCAGGCATTTAAAGACTGATTGATAAGCAGCAGATAGGAATGTGTCGTCCACCATGCTGCTCCCATCCTCATTTGAGTAGTCACAGTGCAAATCCAGTTTGAGATGACATTGTCAGACCACCTAGTTACACAGGTCTTCATCTCAAGGGGTAAATGGTCATTAAAAGGGATCATTCTCCCTCTGCTCAATTCTGAATTAGTAGGTCAGTGACGTTACATCTACAATTATCTGCCAGGTAGTGTTCAAGGAAGGCTATTTCTATTCTAAAACAGATGCACACACGACACCCATGAAATATCTGTATGAGTGACCGTTCCCCTCCCCATTCATAAGTGGGACCGAAATGCCCCTTCAAAGGGGATGTCCAGTTTAAAATGATAATTCTACAGTCACTATGTGACTGCAGATTATTTTAGACTGGACCACCCCTCCTTTAAGACTTGGCATGATTCAGACCACATTTTTCTCTCTCTTCCAAATTAGGCTGAATACCTTAAATAGAACAGAGGACAAAAAAAGGCTAAAACCTCATTGCTATTCTGACTTTGCTTGCACAGAGCAAACAGGGCAAGTGTCACTGGAAGCTCAATATCCGGTTGTAGAGAATCAAGGCCAAGGACCCAGCCACTAAAATCTTTGGTGGTTTGTCCAAAAATGTATTTTTTTTTTACCATTTAGTCAAATTTTTTTTTACTTTTAGGTGCAAAGAGTTTCTTGGCCTGATTGACATCCGTGCACCTTTTACAGGAGCTGGGCCATAGAAATACAGAAGCAGGGAGATGATTTGTCTAGAGCTGAGGATGAATGATCTGTAGTGATCAGACAGAGCGTTGGCTATACTTACAATGAATGGAGGAACGGACACGTGTACTTTACTCGTATACATCCTTCTTATCTGCAATGTAATCTACTATCTCCTGTGGGGTCATCAGCTTCTCACCGTCAGCATCTGGGATCTCAAATCCTGCAAGAAGTAATATGGGGAAATTAGTGACAAGTTACAGTTACCAGTGGTGTAATCATCCAGCTCTCCCACCCCCGTGAACGACATGTATGTCTGCTGACAGCACTAGCGTATCCGTAAGAGTGAACGGAGCCTAATGGCTGAACCATCTGTCTAGATCTCCTTGATTGCAAAAACAAGGAAAAAATTAGCAAATATCCTTAAATAATTAAAAAGAGAATTTTGTTTACTTACCGTAAATTCTTTTTTCTTGAATCATTAATGGGAGACCCAGACAATGGGGTTTAGGCAGTCTGCCCTCCGGAGGCCACACTAGGTACTACAATTTTTTGTAGTCTCCGCCCCTCCGCCTATAAACCCCCACTGCAGGAGCAGATCCTCAGTTTAGTTCACAAGCTGCGAGGAGGCAACCCACACCACAAACTCTAGGCATGGCCGCGAACAATGCTAGCCAAAGAAGCCTGAGCCAAAAGGTCCAAAAACACAACAAAACGTCCAACGGGACAACTGGGTGGGTGCTGGGTCTCCCATTAATGATTCAAGAAAAAAGAATTTACGGTAAGTAAACAAAATTCTCTTTTTTCTGATCATCATAATGGGAGACCCAGACAATGGGATGTCCTAAAGCAACACCCAGGGCGGGAAAAGAGTTCCTTTGAGACGGTTGATGTGCGGGGCACCTCAAAGGTGAGCCACCGCCGCCTGTAGGACCCGCCTGCCCAAACTCGCATCCGCAGAGGCATGGGCATGTACCATGTAATGTTTGGTAAACGTATGGAGGCTAGACCAAGTGGCTGCCTGGCAAACTTGTTGAGCCGAAGCCCTGTGCCGCAGAGCCCAAGAGGCACCAACGGCTCTGGTAGAGTGAGCCTTCAATCCCACCGGGAGAGGCATACCAGAAGAACGGTAAGCTTCCAGAATAGGAGCTTTGATCCACCGCGCCAAAGTAGATTTTGAGGCCGGGGAACCCCTACGGCGACCAGCCGTAAGGACAAACAGAGAGTCCGAGGTGCGTACCGACGCAGTACGAGACACATAAACCCTGATAGCCCTCACCAGGTCCAGAGTGTGTAACTCCTTCTCACTCCGGTGAGTCGGGTTAGGGCAAAAAGAAGGGAGAACAATCTCCTGATTAATATGAAAAGGTGACACCACCTTAGGCAAAAATTCTGGTCTCGTGCGCAACACCACCTTATCCTGATGAACCACCAGGAATGGTGACTTGCACGAGAGCGCTGCCAGTTCCGAGATCCTCCTGAGCGATGTAATGGCCACCAAAAAAGCCACTTTCTGGGAAAGATGGACCAGAGAAACATCCCGCAAAGGCTCAAAAGGAGGCTTCTGCAAGGCCGCCAGGACCACATTGAGGTCCCAAGGATCAAGAGGACGTTTGTACGGTGGAATCACCCGGCTAACCCCCTGCAGAAACCTACGGACCGTTGGTATCTTAGCCAAACGCTTGTCGAACAGCACCGACAGTGCCGACACTTGTCCCTTCAGAGAACTGAGGGACAATCCCATGTCCATTCCTGACTGAAGGAATGAAAGCAACGTTGGGAGACGGAAAGGCCACGCCTTCCGTCCAACAGAAGCACACCAGGAAAAGTAAATTTTCCAAGTTCTGTGGTAGATTTTTAACGAGGTAGGCCGTCTGGCCCTGGTTAAAGTGGAGACAACCGAGGGAGAAAAACCTCTGGAAGTCAAGAGCCAGGACTCAAGGGCCACACAGTCAACTTGAGGGCCGCGGAATTGAGATGGAAGAACGGCCCCTGAGACAGAAGATCTTGTCTGTCTGGCAGTCTCCACGGTTCCCCGTCTGCGAGCCGCCACAGGTCCGGATACCACGACCTCCTGGGCCAATCCGGAGCCACTAGAATGGCTCTGCGACATTCCGTCCTGATCTTGCGCAGGACTCTGGGAATCAACGCCAACGGCGGGAATACATACGGAAGGTGGAACCTGGACCAATCCTGGACCAGAGCATCCGCTCCCAGAGCCTGAGGATCCCATGAACGCGCCATGAACTGCGGAACTTGATGATTGAGGCGAGACGCCATCAGATCCACATCTGGAGTTCCCCACCGTCGACAGATGGACTGGAAGACGTCGGGTGTAGAGACCACTCTCCGGCGTCCATGCCTTGCCGGCTTAGGTAGTCGGCCTCCCAATTGTCCACTCCTGGGATGTGGACGGCCGATATCACCGAATCGTTGTCCTCCACCCATGACAGGATGCGGTGGACTTCGGCGAGGGCCTGGGCGCTTCGAGTCCCGCCCTGATGGTTTACGTAGGCGACGGCTGTCGCGTTGTCCGTCTGAATTCGTATGGGTTTCCCTGCCAGAAAACGGTGGAAAGCCAGAAGTGCCAGGTAAATCGCCCTGATTTCCAGGACATTGATTTGCAGAGAGGACTCTGACACCGTCCAGAGACCCTGGGCCCTGTGTTGCAGGAACACCGCACCCCAGCCTGTGAGGCTGGCATCCGTGGTCACTATCAACCACGAAGGTTGGAGGAAGGATCGACCCCGCGCCAAGTGATGGGGTTGAAGCCACCAATGAAGGGATTCCTTGGTCCGAGGAGAGAGAGACACCACTCTGTCCAGAGATGACGACCTCTTGTTCCACTTGTGGAGAATTTCCATCTGCAAAGGGCGGAGATGAAACTGCGCAAAAGGCACCGCTTCCATTGCCGCCACCATGCACCCCACCAGCTTCATTAAGCCCTCAGGGAAGATTGTGGCGAATGAAGAAGGGTGCGAACTGCCGACTGGATGGAGGTCTGCTTCTTGCTGGGTAGCAACACCAGCGCCGGGGCTGTGTGAAAATCCATGCCCAGATAAGTCAACGACTGGGTTGGCACCAGTGCGGATTTCGGGCGATTCAGAATCCAGCCAAACTGTTCCAGAGCCTTGAGGGTCGCATCCAGGCTCCCCTGACACAACTCCTGCGACTGGGCCTTGATCAGCAGATCGTCCAGGTAAGGTATCACGGCATGACCCTGAGCATGCAGGGTTGCCACCATTGCCGTCATCACCTTCGTGAAGACCCTCGGGGCCGAGGCCAGACCGAACGGCAATGCTACAAACTGGAAGTGTTCTTCCCCCACTGCAAACCTGAGCCAGCGTTGATGTGCTGGCGCAATGGGCACGTGCAGGTAGGCATCTTTGATGTCCACGGACGCCAGGAAATCTCCCTGAGACATGGCAGCAATCACCGAGCGCAGAGACTCCATGCGAAACTTCCGCACTTGCACATGTTGGTTGAACAATTTCAGATCCAGCACTGGGCGAAACGAACCGTCCTTCTTTGGAACTATAAAGAGGTTGCAGTAGAACCCTCTGAAACGTTCCCCAGACGGCACTGGGATCACCACTCCGTCCCTCTGAAGACCAATCAGGACTTGGTGAAAAGCCTGAGCCTTCTCCGGTGACGGGGAGGAAAGAAAGAAACGGTTTGGAGGAAAGGACTTCAGCTCGATCCTGTAGCCCCGAGAGATAATGTCTCTCACCACCGGTCTTGAATGTGAAGAAGCCATACGTCCTGAAACAGGGCCAGGCGTCCTCCGACCGGTGGGGTGGCAGGAGTTGGGAGCGAGTCATGTAGAAGACACCTTGGGGGCAGTCGCCGCCGCGGCGCCCGCTGGCTTTTTCTGGCGATTCTTGTTATGCCAGGGACCGGAGGGTTTACCTCCTTTGTCCGATCGCGTGGACGAGGCAGAAGGGTGCGAGCCGGGACGAAAGGACCGCTGCCTAGGATTCCATTTTTGAGACCTCTGCGGCTTGGGCTTGTTCTGAGGGATCTTCTTCTCAGCAAACTCCTTAATCCGCTTATCCAGCTCGTCCCCAAAAAGTCTATCGCCCGAAAAAGGCATGACTTGCAAAATCCTCTTGGACACCTTATCCGAGTCCCAGAGGCGCATCCACAGCAATCTGCGTAAGACCACCGCATTAGCAGAGGCCACGGCAGTCCGATTAGCTGTTTCAAAGGCAGCCGACCTGGCGTATTCAGCGTATGCCTTAGCCTTATTGGCGAGAGCCGTCACCTCCGGGTCAGACCCCGGGATATCGGTGATCCCCTCCAGACACGCAGTAATGGCCTGCAACGTCCAGACCATAGAAAAGTTTGGGGCAAAAGAGGAACCCACAGCCTCATATATAGACTTCGCATATGACTCGCATTGCTTGTCGATAGGATCCTTCAGAGAAGAGCTATCCTCTGCTGAAAAAAGAGAATGAGCCGCAACTCTAGTCAGGGAAGCGTCCACCCTAGGGGAGCGCGACCATTCCTCCAGAACCTCTTTAGGAAAAGGATAACGTGAATCCTTAGTCTTCCTAACGAAACGCCTCTCAGGATGCTCCCTGGGCGTCCTGACCACTCTCCAAAAATTGGAATGGTCAGTGAACAGACCACGTGACTGACCTAATGGCGGCAGCCACTGGAAAGATTCCTTCTGCGGTCTCTCCACCACCGCAGCCGGGGGGACGAGCCCCAGGGTTTCGTTAATGGAGGAAATCAAGTCCTCCACACCGTCCCCCGGACCCTCTGAAGGAGCCGTGTGGTGCTGGGGCTCAGGGCCAGGGTCTCCACCCTCATCATCACTATCAGATGGCTGTTCCTCATCAGAGGAACGATGTTCACCATCCTCAGGGTCATCTTCCCAGCGAGGTCTCTTATGAGACCCCTCACTCAGCCGGGGGTTAGCCCCAAGGGCCCCTGTCTGGGGGGCTGAATCAGACAGCCTCCTTAGTATAGCCTCTAAGGATTGCGACATGGAAGACATTCTGGACACTACAGTATCATTAAACGACTTCTGAACATCCCATGGCCCTGCCTCCCCCTGAACCTCAGGGGAGAGCAGTGGTGCTGTAGCTTCAGAGACAGAAACACTGGGCCAGGCCCAGTGAGACCGCAAGCTGCGCAGACACCATCCCCATCTACCTGTCCCATGCACTGTTTGCATGTCTTGGACCTCGTGGCGGGAGCCCTCTGTCCAGCCGTAGACATACTGGCGCTGCCCCGGGCAGTAAGGGGTTAACACCGGACACCCAGCGGAATACCGACCAGGGAAGCGGTGAATCAGAGCGGGACGTGTGCGACCTCCTCGGGCAAACTGCAGCTTCTCCCCGGAGCGCGATGTGCACGCCACCAATCCTCACAGGAATGAGGAGAAAATGGCCGACGCGCCACTAATGAGTGGGCGCGGCTAAGCAGAAGCCCGAGGAGACCGACAACACATAGGCCGCAAGGAGCGTGACGTCACCGCCCAAAGGGGGACGCGCTCAGGAGCCGCACACAGGGAGAAAAAAGGCGCCAGAACCCATCTGTAATGGCGGCCACCCACTGTGTAACGCGGATGACAATAAGAGGAGCCCTTCAGGCAGGGGCCTCCTCCCAGAACCGCATGTCCCGAGGGAACCGAGGTTCTCCATACATGGTCACATAACATACACCATGTCCCCCCAGGCCCACATAAGGAGATACAGAGTACCTTCACCCAATGGGTCCACGTCTGGCACCGGTCCAGCAGGTAGCGGACGGGGGGTCCAGGTTCCGGTCCGCATAATACGCTTCCATGGAGAGGCCGCCGACCGGAACGGAGCTGTGCAAGGCTCCAGGGCTCCCACCCCACCAGAGCGCTTCAGAAGTGAGTAGTGGGGGAGCACGGCATAGTACCAGGCCAGACAATAAAGTCCGCGTCCAGGCCCGAGGGCTACGGACCAAGGTACCTCGACCTGTATGCACCCAAAGGTGGACAGGGAGTATGCCGGGGATCCCACGTCAGGGATCCACTTGTCTTCATTGCATCACAAAATCTTCCTAAGTAAATCTCCTGTGACGTGCAAGTCATAGGTGTGATCTCCGAGCACACTGAAGTAAAACTGAGGATCTGCTCCTGCAGTGGGGGTTTATAGGCGGAGGGGCGGAGACTACAAAAAACTTGTAGTACCTAGTGTGGCCTCCGGAGGGCAGACTGCCTAAACCCCATTGTCTGGGTCTCCCATTATGATGATCAGAAAAAGTAAAATACTATAGTGCATAAATATAAAAAGGGTACTTGGTTAATTATTTTGATCAAAAAATGAGCAAGTCATCCCACCATAACAAGGTGACCCCATTGGGACAGTCCCTACTTAGCAGTATTAAAACCTTACCATATGTCCTGTGACGTGTACATGGCAAGGAATGAGTAGGCCTGGGTCCCAACAGGTGGGATGGCTTGCGCTTTCTTTTTGATCAAAATAATGTAACCAAGTACCCTTTTTATATTTATGCACTATAGCATTTTACTTTTATTTAATTTAGGGTATTTGCTGAATTCTTCCTTGTTGTTTTTGCTATTATAAGGCCAGTGTGAACATGCACCTACTGCATGCTTACATTTTAGTTCCAGTTCTGGTTTTAGATCTCCAGATTGCAGGAATAATTTTCCTGCGATCTCCACCTGTACAGTGATGAAAGCTCTCTGCGCTGGATCCGCCGCTGCCTCCCCGCACGTGTGTTTGGCGATGCTTGCGCTCAATCTGGTATCCTAGCAACCCCAGCGGGCGGCGGGAGGAGAGATCACAGCATGCAGAGAAAACATGTCACCGTGCCGGAGAGACTGTCCTAGTGACACAGATAATTAAAAGGAAGCGCTCCTGAAAGGAATGCACAATGCAGCAGGCGGCGGAAGGAAACAAGTAGTGCGACCAGAGCTGCATTGTGTGAACGGAGACCTGTGCCATACAATATGAGACATGGCCACTGACTAGTCAAAATGAAGCACATAGGGCTACATGCACATTTGCAATTCTCTACAGTGTGCAGGTGTATGCTGCTGTTCATTCAGGTCAGGTGAACCTGCCGTCTGTCTGGTAAATACCCTGGGAATATAGTTTAACACTGCAAAATCAGCACAGATGGAAGCCGGACCATTCATTGCTCCATTACAGAAAAGGTCCTGCTGCAGAAAACCCCTTTAACTTTGATCATTGGCAACCAAGACCCGCGATTTTGAAAGGGAAGATATAGCATTACATGGTGGCCATTCGGATGACAAGTGCACCAGAGCCAGAGACGCAACCTACGATGATTATATGTCCCATTGCGGATTTTATGTATGAAAATATGTATCTTAACATGAAGATAGAGGGGATATATGGTGCCAGATCAGCAGCGATCTCTATGCTGTGATGTTACAGGATAAAACTGCACTTAGTCTGAGATACTCTGGATGGAAAATCCGATATCTGGCAGTGATTGCAGCCCCTGTATAATGCACAGCGGACAGTGAGACTTGGTATTCCCATCACGTAGAGAGGCCGGCAAAGAGCGAGCCGCAGATGGCATTCACAAGAGGCAGGTGATCGCCACCTAGTGGCAAGACAAAGTCATTGCAGAAGTTAATGATTTCCAAAGATTATTATGATTATAATTTATTGATCACTGCGAATATTATCCTCCCCAATGCACATAGGGGAAAAAAAAACATTTACAGCACATGTCAGTCTGGTGAGTTACAGACCAGCAGCTCCTGCACCTGTCCGCTCAACAGACTGGTCCACAAAGTTCTGCACTTGTTTGTACTTAGCTTTTTCATGTAGGTTTTACACTAAACATTGCACAGTAGGAAAAACTAAATCCCCTTTAAAAGCTCAGCCGAGCTGTGGAGCTTCCTGCCTGTCTCTATGAACCAGGTCTGGAGTATAATGTAGGATGGAGGCTACCGGCCTCTGTTCAGACAGACTTTTCAAGGAGGTCATTTTACTGTACGGTATTAATGCAGAAAAAAAAACCAAACACACAAAAATGTCAACCATGGGAAGAGAGCCGACAGATCCCAATAAAATCTATGGGATTAAGGATTTGAGCAAACACTATTGTCAGGCATTCAGTCCTCATTGGCAGCCGGACCACTGTAGTCTTCACTTTCTCAGCTGGGCATCTCAGGCATATCTGGCGTCTATTATTTGCCATGACGTTGTATAAGGAATACTGACTAGGCCTGACGTCATGAAATCACAAGGTCTAGGAAATTACCAAGGTGCCCAGGATGCCGGTCACAGGGGTGAAGACGGCCATAGCTATCACGGAGGAGTAGACGCCACCAGCTCAGCACTGATCTTCTATCAACTTTAATTTTTCCAGGTCTATAGTGGTGCTTTAAATTGTCTCCTGCCCCTAGTGTTATTCCCCACCCCCTTCCCCGCCACCTCTCGGGTGTCGCGACGCCATCTTGAGGCGGTAGTTTCTGACTGGCTATGAGTCACAAGTTATGTCATTTAAGCTTAATACATCAGTGCCATAACAAAGCTCAGAGATGTCTTAAAAAGTGACATCCGGTCTCTATGAAACTGCAGCCAGCTGGTCACTATTCACCGCAGACCAACCGGAGCCACGCTGGAAAAGGATGAAGACACAGCGTCTTCATCCTTTTCCAGCGTCACTCCGGTTAGAGGATAAGACAGGGGACTTTGATGTAAACACCGCTCCAGCAGAGGGTTAGACACAAAACTACAGGAGTGCTTTAAAGAGAATTAAGCCCCCATCACACATAACGAGATCGTTGTAACGTCACAGGCTCTCGCTAACGATCTTGTTATGTGTGACACTTAACAGCGATCAGACCCCTGGTGTGAGATCGCTGATTGTTACAAAGTGTTCTGGGTCATTTTGTGGTCGTTGCGCTCTGGCTGGGAACGCTGCATCGCTGTGTTTGAAAGGGAAAACGACCAACGATCTCAATACTACGCCCGAGGGTGACAATTCCCAACGAACTCTGTATCATTCCGGATCGTTGCTGAAGTCGCTGGTCTGACCTGACTGTTTGACATCTCACCAGCGACCCCACAGTGACGTACTAGCGATCCCTATCAGGTCGAATCGTTGTCGGGATTGTTGGCGCGTCGTTATGTGTGACGGGAGCTTTAGAGATGCTCATGATAAGGGACACTGGAGACCTGACAGGTCAGTCACTAATCTCCTGCTGCGGAAATGACAGGTGCGAAATAACTACTAAATAGCATTAAAGGCAGCGCCAGTGCTGAAGATCAGGAAGGACGGCCGACAAGTCCGCAGCCACCCGAGCACAACATCATGATCGATCGCACAAGGGTCCTTTACCAACTTTACCAAGTAAGGAACGTTTCTTACCAAACTCATCCTCCATTGCCATTATTATCTCAACTTGGTCCAAACTATCCAGTCCAAGGTCTTTCATAAAGTGGGAACCGATTGACAACTGGAAGAAAAATAAAAAACAGCAATAAGCGTTCAGTATACGGATTCTTACTGATGCATTGGTTGAGCCTTAAAAGTGAAATATCCCCCACCAGCTCAGAGACTATAGACTATGGGGAGATCCATATATTCTGAGGACACATTCAAGACAAATACTGACCTCTGGAGGCACGAAAAACTGCCGACAGCCATGAAAAGATAGAATACTACACGCTTACATGTGGATCTAGCTGTAAGCATAGGAGGAGATCTCAGCCATCAATACATTTGCTGAGATACCTCTACTGCTCCAATTTTATCAGGTCAATTGTAAAATAAGAAATAACTGAGCCAGAATTACATATTATCACGCTCCTGTGATACATTAATTTGTGAAAAAAGGTTTAATATCCAATTTACTCCACATCTATTATTCCACCCATTACATTACACTGTACACCATTTGAGCTGAATTGAGTATATTCATTAGGTTAAAGGGGTTGTTCCACTAATAATTTTATATTATAATTAATAGATCTTGTAATAATAATAAGTTCCACAATTGGATGTGTTAAAAAAAAAAAAAAAAATGTCCCTGTCCCGAGATATTGTTATAAATGTGCCTCTGTGTAATGTATGTGTCTGACCATGGAGGAACAGGTGGGATATACCACAGCTCCTGGGCAGGGGAGGTAGTAAGAGAATATACAGACATTACAGCCGGGGATCACAGAATATAACGGTATACAGACATTACAGCCAGGGATCACACAATATAACAGTATACAGACATTACAGCCGGGATCACAGAATATAAGAGTATACAGACATTACAGCCGGGGATCACACAATATAAAAGTATATAGACATTACAGCAGGGGATCACACAATATAAGAGTATACAGACATTACAGATGGGGGATCACAGAATATAAGAGTATACAGACATTACAGCCGGGGATCACAGAATATAAGAATATACAGACATTACAGCCGGGGATCACAGAATATAAGAGTATACAGACATTACACCCGGGGATCACAGAATATAAGAGTATACAGACATTACAGCTGGGGATCACAGGATATAAGAGTATACACACATACAGAATACTAAAATATACTTTTTTTTCTTCCCCAAAATTTGTGGTGCGTCTTATCAAGAAAATACGGTATTTGTATGATCGGCATCAATGGACGATGTACCCCATTACAGTTATACGGTGGCATGCAGCAAGGATAATTTCTGACATACATCCAAGACACAGGTAGAAGAAAAATAAGTGAATAGACCAAGTCCAATGGCATAGATGATAATAAAGATTCGTACCTTTTCTGGGTCGACTTTGTCGTACAACTTTAATACATATAATACTCTCTCGGCGATGCCCTCCAGGGTGAGGGGGGGTGCTCCACTGTACTGGCGACATGACCGATATAAGGAGCCAGAGACCTGCAGATACCGGAGAGAGGGTATGAGGGCAGTTACATCATCTGTATAAATGGCTTTCTGTAAGACCCCGCAGCCTCACCCAGAAAAACTAAATAAAAATAACAAAATAAATAGATTCCGCAACCTTTTAGCCTATTAGGTGATAACGACAAGACTGGCTGGGATCCGTCAGCTGAGCCTGTACCCCCCCATACATTCACCCCACACTGGAGACCCCCTCCGATCTAGTAGTTATCGCCTGTCCTTCCATCTTACTGGAATTCCCTTTTAGTAAAACAGGACAATGGCGCGAATGTGAGCTGCTTGGCAGTGGTGTGAGGTTGTGCAGACAGCAGATAGCTCAGTATGCAGAGCCGCTGACTGCCAACTACAAAGATTATATATATATATATATATATATATATATATATATATGTTCCGTAACCCCTTCACTCCCAGGTGATTTTTTTGGTTTTCCCTCTCCTTCTTCCAAGAGCCATAACCTTTTTATTTTTCCATCAATATAGACATATGAGGGCTGTTTTTGTGGGACGAGTTGTACCTTTTAATAAAATCATTTATTTTGCCATACAGTGTACAGGAAAATGGGAAAAAAATTCCAAGTGTGGTGAAATTGCAAAAAAAAAAAAAAAAAAAAAAAAAAGTGCAATTTCACGCTTTTTTTTTTTATTCATTATGTTCACTATATGGTAACACTTGGGGTACCGTTACATGACACAATATTGCATGCAAATTTACTGGTAGCAGTGAAATCATGGACACATTGTTCTATTGTGTTGCCGTGTGAAAACGTAACAATGTGTCCATGATTTCACTGCAACCAGTAAATTGCCAG
Source organism: Allobates femoralis (assembly GCA_033576535.1). Taxonomy (NCBI): domain Eukaryota; kingdom Metazoa; phylum Chordata; class Amphibia; order Anura; family Aromobatidae; genus Allobates; species Allobates femoralis. Next base: position 220,983,605 of record JARQOC010000011.1, on the reverse strand, counting down.
TGAAATTGCAAGCAATATTGCGTTGTGTAATGGTACCCTCAGGCATGTTGGTATGATGCCTCGGGTCAGTTCTATATGGTAACACTGAGGTGTCAGTACTATATGGTAACACTGACATGTCGGTATGATGCCTCGGGTCAGTAGTATATGGCAACACTGAGGTGTCGGTATGATGCCTCAGGTCAGTACTATATGGTAACACTGACGTGTCGGTATGATGCCTCGGGTCAGTACTATATGGTAACACTGACATGTCGGTATGATGCCTCGGGTCAGTACTATATGGCAACACTGAGGTGTCGGTATGATGCCTCAGGTCAGTACTATATGGTAACACTGACGTGTCGGTATGATGCCTCGGGTCAGTACTATATGGCAACACTGAGGTGTCGGTATGATGTCTCGGATCAGTACTATATGATAACTGATGTGTCGGTATGAGGCCTCGGGTCAGTAGTATATGGTAACACTGACATGTCGGTATGATGCCTCAGGTCAGTACTATATGGTAACACTGAGGTGTCGATATGATGCCTCGGGTCGGTACTATATGGTAACACTGAGGTGTCAGTATGATGCCTCGGGTCAGTACTATATGGTAACACTAACATGTCGGTATGATGCCTCGGGTCAGTACTATATGGTAACACTGACGTGTCAGTATGATGCCTCGGGTCAGTACTATATGGTAACACTGACGTGTTGGTATGATGCCTCAGGTCAGTACTATATGGTAACACCGACATGTCGGTATGAGGCCTCGGGTCAGTACTATATGGTAACACTACTGTGTATGTGCCTCGGTCAGTACTATATGGTAACACTGACTTGAGTTGCCTCAGGTCAGTACTATATGGTAACACTGACGTGTCCGTATTATGTCAGGGTCAGTACTATATGGTAACACTGACGTGTCAGTATGATGCCTCAGGTCAGTACTATATGGTAACACTGACGTTGGTATGATGCCTCAGGTCAGTACTATATGGTAACACTGACATGTCGGTATGATGACCCGGTCGGTACGAGTTTGTAGATACTAAACATGTTACTTTTACTGCTAATGGTGAAAAAAATTCAGACGTTTGTCAACAAAAAGAAATGTGATTTTGGTACAATTGTCCGCACCCCCTCGTGATCCTCATTTTTTCGGATCTGGATTGTGTACGGCTTATTTTTTGTGTCTTGAGCTGATGTTTCTAATGATACCATTTTTGGGTGGATGATGGATGTTACTGATCGCCTGATTATTGATTTTTATTGAAATGCTTGGGTGATCAAAAACAAAAATGTAATTTGGCACTTGGACCTTTTTTCCATTACGCAGATTACAGTCTGATTAACTGATTTTATATTTGACAGATCGGGCATTTCTGAACAGCAATACCAAATATGTGTATTTTTAATAGTTTTATTTTAATGGGGCAAAAGGGGGGGGGGGTTTGAATGCGTTATTTTTCTATATTTTTAAAAACTATTTTTTTTTTTTTTCACTGCCCCCTAGGGGGCCTCAGTGCGGCACAGTCCGATCGCTTCTCCTATCTAGAGCATACGCTGATGCATCCTCCAGGTAGGTAGAACTGATCACTTTCTGCTGGTGACCTCACTGGGAATCGCCAGAGGAAGTGATTCAGGACAGCTTCGGGCATCACAGAACCCCGGGCTGTCCGGGTAACACAACAGAGGTCCCGTGATCACATCATGGACCTCCGATAATGGGGGGAACGGTGCGATCCCTGCTGAGGAGCTGCGTACTCTGTCACCCAATGACGATATTCAAAGGGTTAACACCATAGTGTTAGCTACACATCTCAGCTGATGACATCACCTGAGATGTGTGGGTGTGGGGGGATTGTGAGCTCAGCACGAGATCGCATCAGGGGGCAGGACACGGCCAAGGATGTACAATACGTCCTTGGTCGTGAAGAGTTAATGTTAAGGTCATTGTGTTGTCCTATGTGAAAATATCCTAACATGAGTAAATTAGCAGTATGTTACACTTATTTCATAAATTGGTTATATTCTAAGGCTACTTTCACACTACGATTTTGAAGGGAGCCGATGCTGTCCGATAAATTTGGACAGCATCGGCTCCCTTCTGATGCCTGGAATCGGATGCCAAATAGGCATCCGATTCCAGCATTAAATCGTAGCCTCCGTGCTAAAAAAAAAAAAAAAAAGTTTATGCTCACCTATTCTCGAGGCCCCCGCCGGCTCCCGGTGTCTGCAGAGGTCTTCTTCATCTGTACAGGACCTGCCGTGATGTCACAGTCACGTGACCGCAGGTTACACCCTGCGGTCACGTGACTGCGACATCACGGCAGGTCCTGTACAGATGAAGAAGACCTCTGCAGACACCGGGAGCCTGCGGGGTCCTCGGGGATAGGTGAGCATAAACTTTTTTTTTTTTTTTTAACCCTTCTCTCCCAGTTAGGAGAAGTTTTACTGTACTGAGCATGCTCCGTACAGTAAAATCGGGTCCGAGCAGACATCCGATGTTTCCTCGGACCCTGCTCCATAGGGCCCCATGCTAAATTGATCGGACCAAATCGGATGTGCACTAAATGCCATCCGATTTGGTCCGATTTTATTTTCGGTGCAAAAATCGATGCATGCTCCGATTTTTGCACCGATAAAAAAAAAAAAAAAAAAATCGGACAGAATCGGATGCCATTTAGTGCACATCCGATTCGGTCGATGCCATAGGGTGCATTGGCCCAAAATCGGTCGATGCTGTCCGATTTTTTCGGACAGCATGGATTTAGAAAATCCGTAGTGTAAACAGCCTAAAGCACAGAATAAAAATGTAAATAAGACAAATGAAAAAGACACTGATCAAATTACAGAACACTTCCAGATACCTGCAAGTCATTGGTGTTCATCGAGCACCTGGTGCTGATGTCCTATATCTGACAAACTATTTAACTGTCAGCCTATGGCGTTTACACGTCCCGATATCGCGTCCAACTCCGACCAAAAGTCACGTGGTTCGTGCGTTGGCCCCGATATCGTTCGTGCGTTGTATGGTGTGAACGTCCAACACGATGCAGGAACGATGTCAATGCGATATCGGGGATTGAATGAGCGTGCTATTCAATGCTCCGATATTGGATGCAGGTTGGAGCAGGATCGTGCTGTGTGACAGCCCAACTACGTGCAGTACAACGTCCCCCATTCACTCCCATGTTAAATGGTTGTTCCTGGGTCGGCCGTACAAGGGGCGTAGACATCGTAGAGACGTTGGCTGCCGATATCGCGCTGTGTAACATCTCCTATGCGATCTTGGAATTCTGCCCAGAAAAAGCGCGCTCCCGCGGCGTTGGATACAATATCGGACCGACGTTGGGACGTGTAAACCCACCATTAGGGCTCGGACACACATCAGTGAAACTCGTCCGAGTTTACTGTGCAGAAAAATCGCATTGCTCTCGGACTAATGTTAACTAATGTCCAAAAGCACATTTCCGAGTCTCATACACTTTTTCTGCATCCGATTCTCGGATTGCGAGTCAATCGCAACATGTTGCGATTCTATGCGAGTCACGGACGAGACTCGCCAATGCAAGTCTATGGGTCTGAAAAAAAACATGGATTGCACTCGGACCGCACTCGCACCAGGCAAGTCAGATGCGAGTTTTAATTGATACATTACCATTCTGTAGCTCAGACAACTGTACAAAATGCACCTGTAAATGATTAGACAGTAACTAACTGCTGAGGAAAAAAGACGGATTGCACTCGGACAACACTCGCAAGCCACACTGACCAAAAGTCAGATGACACTCGTCCAACTCTCGGATCTGAGAATCGGACCATTTTTAAACTCGGATGTGTGTCCATACCCTAACTTTCCAGTTTGCACTCACTTTTCAGTTTCAAAGTGAATGAAACCTTCCGGCAGCAGTGTCCAGGTGAAGGTCAAAGTGATCACACTATCAGCCGTAGCCACGGAGGTCTGTCGTTCCAAATCTGTGATGTCTATCACCCCACCCGTCCTCTACGTTCTACAAATGACCTTCGACTAAAATCTGCACTAATCCGATCCTCCCACTCCCGGTTCCAAGACTTCTCCTGAGCTGTACCAATTCTCTGGAATGCTCTACCCCGAGAAATCAGGACCATCCACAACTTCCATGGCTTCAGACGTTCCCTAAAAACACATCTTTTTAAGGCGGCCTATCATGATCCTCAAAAGTCCTCTGTACTGTATAAAGCCCATTCACTATCTCTCTCGAAATAACTCTTCTTCAAACTCCACCAAACTCAAAAGGTCTTTTGTATTGTATTTTTCACATTGATTCTATGCTTATTGTATTGTATCTAATTATTGTACTGTATTTTTCTCTACTGTAATTTTGTATTGTATTGTATATTTTTCATATAAGCAGAACTGTATTGTAAAGCGCTGCGGAATATGTTGGTGCTATATAAATAAAGATTTATCATTATTATTTCTAAAATATTGCATCTTTACAACATCACAAACGGTTTCCAGTCCCCCAAGAAGGCTGGTCGCTCTCAAAAGACAAATACAAGAGAGGACAGGATAATGCAGAGAATCTCCATGGGTAATACGGTAAGTTTCAACATTGCAGCTGGAATAGCTCCCCAGGTCAGCACTGAACAGGGTAAGGATCTGTCTCATCATACAGTGTCATGACGGTAAAGAGCTTTTGGACTGAAAGCCCACTGTGCAGTGACCAAACCTCATTAGCAGAAAGAATCAAAAGGCTAGACTCACCTTTGATGAGAAGCATATTGTGTGGACAGAGGAGAAGTGGTCCACAGATCATTTTAGTGATGAAAGCAAGTTTAAAGGGAACCTGTCACCTGGAATTAAGTCCCTACACTATCACTACCTGTCCCTACACCTTCCTAGCTGCTCCCTATCTGTGCTAAAATGGCCCTATAAAAGACTAGAAAAATGAATTGCAACTTACATAAGTCTGTGAGTAAGGGGACTGAGAAGGAGGTGCCAGGCTCCATTTAGCACTCCTCTATGCTGCAGAGCACGCCCCGCTGGGTGGCGTTATTGTTTCTTTCTCTCTGCCCCTGTATTTGGAATCTCCCACCCTCTGGAAGCTTGTCATGCACCGGGCGCTACGTCACTTCCGGCCCGGTGCATTATGGGGCCGATCACGTGATCAGCCTCAGTGCATTATGGGGCCAATCACGTGATCAGCCCGTCTTCAATAAGCGCATTGTGCATGCGCAGAGTTGGGCTGATCATGTGATCGGCCCCATAATGCACTGAGTCTGATCATGTGATCTGTCCCATAATGCACCGGGCCGGAAGTGACGTAGCGCCCGGTGCATGACAAGCTTCCAGAGGGCGGGAGATTCCAAATAAAGGGGCAGAGAGAAAGAAACAATAACGCCGCCCAGCGGGGCATGCTCTGCAGCATAGAGGAGTGCTACATGGAGCCTGGCACCTCCTTCTCAGTCCCCTTACTCACGGACTTATGCAAGTTACAATTCATTTTTCTAATCTTTTAAAGGGCCATTTTAGCACAGATAGGGAGCAGCTAGGAAGGTGTAGGGACAGGTAGTGATAGTGTAGGGACTTAATTCCAGGTGACAGGTTCCCTTTAATTCATTATGGGAAACATTATGATCGTTGACAAACTGGGGAAAAATTGAACCCAAAGAGTGTAAAGAAGTCAGTGAAAGATGGTGGAGGACGTGTCATGGTTTGGGGAATGTTTTCTGCTGCAGGAGTTGGACCTCCCATAAAGCTACATGGCTTCAACAACACGTGCTCCTTACTTGCATTCAACACTCAATCAGCAGCAATTTTCATGCGGGACAATGCCCCCAGTTGCCCCTCAACCTCAGGAGGCATGAAGGGGGAGCAGTCACACCCTCGAAGGATGTGAGGGGTAATGCAGCCGGACCCACGACATGTGACCTCATGCCCATCAATTTTAGCCGCATGGTCACGCTCATTGTGTTGGTGCTCCTCCACCCACTCACTTCCAGTCGCCTAAACTACGAGTATGTCCATATTTCTATGGGAGACGTCACACGATGTCATATGTTCTCCAAAATGGTATTAATGAAAGCTGCAGCCAATAAGCCCTCGCCCTGCTGTGCGGATGGAAAATTACAAGTTTTGGTTTTTGGGAGAAGGAAAAAAAAAAAAGCATTAAAAGGAATGCCAGGTCAAAAATCCATGTGTATCTGCTATCATTTTCTAATTCCTCTCTCTATTCATGTATTTCTATTATTTATACTTCCCTCCTATCCTCTGTAAACTTTAAAATAAAAGATTTATTCCATTTGTCAATCAGTGATTTCTCTGCTGCCCACTCCCCAGGGAATAAATATTCATGCATCACTACACTGTCCTGCCCTCTTGTGATCTGTCTGTTGTGTGACTCATTGCAGACAGAGGAGAAAGGAGGGGGGAGGTGGTGTGTGCTCTTGTTCTTAACTGCAGCTCTGACCTCTTCATGTCATTGTGATAAGAACATTTGATCACTTGCTCAGCAGATGCACACATTACATGTCTGCAAGAAAACAATGTTCATATAATATAAATCTCTCACAGGCAGCACAGTGCAGGGCAAAACACCTTGTACAGAGGAGAGGGACAGAACACCAGCTTGGGTGTGTGTGGATATTTAAAAAACACTTGCACAGAAGGACAAGTCTGCTGTGAAAGTAATGGACAGGATTAATGCACCAGCTACCTGCAGGGTGTGAAAATGCTTATAGCAAGAGAACTACAAAGGGTACAATAATGATTTAAGTATTTTTATAAGGTCTGCCCAGACACTAATCAAGGGTAATAGTAGTATCACACTGAAGAATGACCTGAGAGCCCCTCTAATAATGAATGCATGCAGCAGAGCAGGTCTCCATTCACTGACATGATGCTCAGCATCAGGCGGGTGCAGAGTGTGGCTTCTGTCGCCACTATCGTGCCCCTGTCACGATATGATGTAGGATCACGTGGTCCCCCCTCTGCAGCCCAGGTGACCCCTGTCTGCCCTCCCCCCGGGCCCGGGCTGTACCTGTGTGGTGAGGAGCGGGGCGCCTGCTGTCGGCCTGACCATGGAGGAGCGCCGCCTACTGGAGGAGGTGAGTGCGGGCAGGGAGCGGCGGGGCAGGGGCCGCAGAGCCGAGCGGACACAGACACAGAGGACACGGGACGCCATGGCTGACAGCCGCTACCCACACTGCACTGCAGCGCCGAGACCTACACTGACTTCCGGCCAGACTGTGACCATAGAGTCGGGACCGGAAGTAGAGGGGCCGCAGCGCCGCGTAGTCGTGACCATAGAGTCGGGACCGGAAGTAGGTGCATGAGCCGCACTGCTGTGACCATAGAGACGGTACCGGAAGTAGATGGTGTGGGCCTCAGAGCCGCGCTGCTGTCACCATAGAGTCGGGACCGGAATTAGATGGAGAGGCCGCACTCCTGTGACCATACAGACGGGACCGGAAGTAGGTGGATGAGCTGCACTGCTGTGACCATAGAAACGGTACCGGAAGTAGATGGAGGGCCCGCAGAGCCGCGCTCCGAGTACACGCCATATTCACATTTCCTTCTGAGCTGTGACTATTATCAGCTATCACCGTCCATATCCACAAGCCAGAGACAGAATTCTATGTCCAGGGCGGGAGCCGCTCCGCCATCTTGTTACACCCACTGACTAGACCCTGCGCCATTTTGGTACACCCAATGAGGACGGAGAGGAAGGTCACACGGCTCCTATAGCAGAGAAGGTGCAGGGATCTCCACAGTATCACATCCTGCATATGATATTGGGGTTTTTACACTTTGTAGGCACCATGGTGTTATATTTTTCTGATCTAAGGGTCAGTCCAGGGATTATTCTTTTCACACTTAAATATATGTAGTTTAGGGTAAAAATATGTTTTATCATTGAGCTTTATTATAAATGTGGCACCCTTTGCCTTCTTTATCCTATGGGTTGTATTGTCTATTGCTGTCTGCAGAATAAGTCAACTGAGAATCCATCAGTGAGCTCCTTCTGACAGGGAGACTTTCTAACTCTTTATCAGACTTCTTTTGTACAGTAGTTTGTTTTCATTCTCCAATTTGTAGTTCTATCTATCTATCTATCCATCTTATTATCTATCTATCTATCTATCTATCTATCTATCTATCTATCTATCTATCCATCTTATTATCTATCTATCTATCTATCTATCCATCTATCTATCCATCTTATTATCTATCTATCTATCTATCTATCTATCTATCTATCTATCTATCTATCTATCATATGAAAGGTAGGAGCAGCTTCTATCAGCTGGCTATCCCAGCGACCCAAACAGTGCCTTAAATGTTGCAATATACATACAAAATGTCGCAGCACTCCAATGGTGATGTTCAGCAGTTCTTTATTCCAGCATCTGTGGTACAATGGCAATGTTTCGGGCTCAGATGCCCTTAGTCAAGCAATCATTGACCCATCCTGCCTCTCTTTCATGCACCTAGCGCTAATTACATCAATTGTTTTACAGAATTTCTCAAAATATAATTACATCATAAAACAACATCTCTCATAATTCCCTGTGTGCACAAACTACCATTCTTTTTCCCATATACAAACTATATGCTTTTCCCTATATACATTGTGTACTGCGCCTTAGGGAACTTTTTATTAATTGGAAGCCTTACATTCATTATATTCATTTACTTCATTAGTACAGTTATTATAGTTAAAATATACATTTAAAGAGGTGGTCAGTTACTGACAGGCACCTGTTCTCCCTTCTCCTATCTATCTGTCTATCTAACATGAAATGAAGGAAACATTCATTTTTAGTAGAAATAAGGCCCCTTTCACATAGGCATTGTTGCCCGGATCCGGACAAAAAAACGCATCTGTTGCTAGTGCCTCCTAACGACCGCACTTGCGGCACACAGGCCCATGCATTGTCTATGGGGCCTGTGGTAAGGTGCGGAAAGTGCAGATGCGGCAGTTGCGGCCGTGAAAAAAAACGCGGTCAGCAGCGGTTTTTTCGCTGCTGCATCTGCCGCAACCGCACTTTACGCACCTTACCAAAGGCCCCATAGACAATGCATGGGCTTGTGTGCTGCAAGTGCGGTCGTTAGGAGGCACTAGCAACAGATGCGTTTTTTTGTCCGGATTCAGCCTAAGAGGTTCAACAACAGTGTATTGAAAAAAAAGATATGTCTGGATAGCTGATAGTCACTGTCAAATGACCACGTCAGTACATAATCTGACATTGTCCGCATGCTTAGACAGGGCCAGGATGTGTAGGGGCAAAATCCATTACCAACCGGAATAAAAAAAAAACCTATTGTCAATATAAACATTCATTTTTAGGAGAAATAACAGAGGCTCAACACATGAAATCTGCTTGATAATTATTATTTCATGGGGATAACAAAGTATTGGAAGAGAAGATATGTCTGGAGAGCTGATAGGTCCACTGTTTAAGGGGTTGTCCAAGATTAGAAAGGTAAAGGGTTATCCCTTTTATAAAACATTTTAATTTGCTCTTAAAAAAAAACAAACCACTCATTACTTACAGTGAAGGAAATAATTGTCTGATCCCTTGCTGGTTAGCTCAAAAAGGCTTCCACAGATTTGGAGCAAAGCACCCCATTCCTGCTGGTCCAAAGGAGCCCTGCCTTCACCCCCGAACCTCAGGAGAGTTTCATAGTTTTAAGGTTAAAAGATACAAGTCCATTACGTTCAACCAAAAAACTAATGTGTTGATCCAGAGGAAGGTAAAAAACCCATGATTGCTCCATATTAGGGGGAAAATTCCTCCTGACCCTCTATGTCAATCAGACTTACCGTATATACTCGTGTATAAGCGACCCGTGTATAGCCGACCCCTCCTTACTTTGCCCCCAAAACCTGGGAAAAGCTATTGACTCAGTATTAAGCCAGGTGGACTGCCTCCAGCACAGGTATTACAGCCCCAGCAGTTGGTTACAGAGTCCAAATATATATATGAAACACACCGTATAATTCAGTGCAGCACCCAGAGGTATATAATGCAGACAGCCCCAGAGGTTTTATAATGCAGCAGCCCCAGGGTTTATAATGCGAGCAGCCCCAGTATATATCGCAGCCTATTATATATGTAGAAGGCCCCAGGGGGTATATAAGCAGCAGGCCCCAGGGTATTATGCAGCCCCAGAGGTATATAATGCAGCAGGCCCCAGAGGTTATATAGCAGCAGGCCCCAGAGGATAAAAAGCAGGCCCCAGGTTATAATGCAGCAGCCCAGAGGTATATAATGCAGCAGGCCCCAGGTATATATGCAGCAGGCCCCAGAGGTATATAATGCAGCAGGCCCCGAGGTGAAAAATGCAGCAGGCCCAGAGGTATATAATGCGCGGCCCCAGAGTAAATAGCAGCAGGCCCGCATGGGTTATACGGGCAGGCCCCCAGTGGCACATGCCCCCCACCTGTGCAGAGCCACCCACCACGATGCATTATCTTACCATCCAGACCGGTTTCATCACCAGCCGGTCCAATCCTCGCACGCTGCGTTCCATTCTCGCGCTTCATGTGGACCCGGCGGTCACCAGTCGATGACGTCATCCCCCTGGATCATGTGAGAGCGAAACAAGCGCGAGCAGATGGACAGGAGGACGGTGATTGAAGACGCTGGGGATAAAAACATAATGCATCAGGGAGGGGGGGCCTGCACAGTGTGGGGGGGCAAGTGCCATTGGGGGCCTGCTTATATGGGGCCTGCTGTATACCCACTGGGGCCTGTAAACATCTGGGGGCTGTATGAACGGACTCCCTGCCGCTGTGATGGGGGGGGGAGCGTGCATATCTAGAAGGCCCCATGTGACGGGCCGCTCTTCAGGAGCCTCTCAGCCTCCCCAGCTAACAGTAAACCAGCCTCCAACAAAAACATGTACCGTAAGACCGTGATAAAGCCGAGGGGGGACTTTTCAGCCCAATTTTTGGACTGAATAACTGGCTTATACACGAGTATCATACCGGTATTTCCTGGAACTAAAAGGCCCATAACAAAATCTAGAACTAATAACCTGCATTATATTATTTTATATGAAAGGCAACATAGGCCCTCCATAGATTTTTTTTTAGTTTTAGCAAAGTAAGGATTTACAAGATCATGTGCAAGAGATCCATACTATCGTTTCTCCATCAGTAAAACATCGCCATTTCATTTCAGTTTCTTATTTATTTACGGCTTCATTCAGCTCAATCTCCAGCCATGGCGAATTGATAGATAAAACTCTTGTAGGAAGAAGGAATTATAACATTGGTGCTGGAGTGGTTGAATTAACCCTAAGGAAACTAACCAAAGCTTTTTTCCAACTGTTGGGATCTGTGTAAGTTGTCATACCCAAAGGGTTCACGGACAGACAGGCTATGCCACACCATGTGCAGGTCCCAAAGTATCTCTAGCCTTCACCATTATATCCCTGTACAGGGATAGAGACTTACCACAGGCCCAGGGATCTCTGCCTTCACCATTATACCCCTGTACAGGGATAGAGACTTACCACAGGCCAGGGATCTCTGCCTTCACCATTATACCCCTGTACAGGGATAGAGACTTACCACAGGCCCAGGGATCTCTGCCTTCACCATTATACCCCTGTACAGGGATAGGGACAGGTGCCCTAGATAACAAGGCCAATATAGATAGGATTGGCTGAATCCAGCATAGCATGCAAAACTGTAAATGATAAATATGAGGTATTGGTCGATATTTTGGCCAAAATATGCATTAAGGGTCCTCATAGTTTTGTGAGTCACTGTACCAAAATTAAAAGCAAAAGCCACAGAAAAGGGAACTCAAATTCCCCAAAAATTCTCAAGTCAATATGAAAAAAATGGGCACAAGTATTATTTACCTGCCCAGGTCACAGAATAGTTTCATGCAAAAAATATATATATCAAATTTATGTGGCAATGGTTGATATGTTGGCCAAAGTACACAAAGCTCGCAACCCGCGTCAAGGGTCCTCATAGTCTTGCGAGTTCCTAACCTAAAATTAAAAGCAAAGTCACAGCAGAAAAAGGAGGTAAATTTCCCCCAAAGTTTATAGAAAAAAAAGACAAGAGATTTGTCTGTGACTTTGCTTTTAATTTATCCCCATTTAACTAAAATCTTAATTTCCCCTTTGCGATTTGTGTAAGGCTGTCGGCTCAAATATTTTTGCAGGGACAAACATGGAGCAAAACTCTCCATCCCTGCTGATTAAAGAGAAGACCTGGCTGACAACCCTACACCTCAATACAGGGACAGTTGCATAGTTTTAAGGTTGAAAGACACAAACAAGTCCATCAAGTTCAACCTAAAAGCTAAAGTGTTGATCCAGAGGAAGGCAAAACCCCATGGGCCCTAATTGGTCCATTTCAGGGGGAAAATTCCTTCCCGACTCCACTTACGGCAATCAGACTAGCTCCCTGGATCAACGTCCCAGGTATGAGGTCTTCCTCTACAATCCTCTGCAATTCTATAACACCTATAGCGAAATCTTTGCAACATCATTGGGCGGCCCTTGTACAAAAGAGTCAGCCCTCAGTCAGCCCTGGCTCAAAATGTGTATGGGTCGTCGGGCATTCCTCGCTATAAACCTTTTCGTGGTCTTTAGGTATGTCCTTCATCATTGTTTCAGAATGCAGAGGGAGACCTCATACCTAAATCAGCTAGTAACCTGAAAAAGAAAATGCATGTTAACCTTCTAAAAAGGCATGTTTATTAGATAAAACTTCTCAAAAACAAAGTGCATATTGATAATTACATAAAACCTTCTCAAAAAGGAAAAGCATGTTAAATAAAATACATAAACCTTCTCAAAAAGGAAAATGAACTAATGTTAATTACATTACATAAATCTCAAAAACGAAGTGCATGTCATTCCATGGTAACGTACGTTGCATTCACAAGCCCAAAACGGAGTTAATAATGACTACAGACTGCTCTTTGAAGGTAGGCACAAAATTGAGTGAATGTACATTGTACATTAAACTGTTCTCAATAGATTTCAATACAGTTTGATTTTTCATCAATAGAAATTAAATACAAAATACAGTGTTATTACTTGCTAACTTACATTACACAAAAAGGGTAATGTAAGTTTCCAAGTAATAGCACTATATTTTGTATTTTACTCAGTTTTTAGCTTGTAAAAGTAAGGTAAGTAACCATAGAATGACCCTTAATTATATAAACCTGCTCAAAAAAGAAATGCATATAAATAACAATACAATTATAAGGTGCCCATGATACTCATGAGAGCATCATGGGCGTCTCATGATACTCATGAGAGTATCAGAGAACATAAACCTGCTCAAAAAGAAATGCATATAAATAACAATACAATTATAAGGTGCCCATGATACTCATGAGAGCATCATGGGCGTCTCATGATACTCATGAGAGTATCAGAGAAACATAAACCTGCTCAAAAAAGAAATGCATATAAATAACAATACAATTTTATTAGGTGCCCATGACACTCATGAGAGCATCATGGGCGTCTCATGATACTCATGAGAGTATCAGAGAAACTGCGATCCTTCTTCTTCATCTATCTTGGCGCAGGACTCCACACAGTTTAAAGGCCAATGGACCCCATGGTGCATAATGCAAGGGCACCACTGTGTGAAGCCCAAGTCTCTTCTTTCTTTGTTCTTCCTGGGTACTGTTACACACAGAAATACTGTGTATTGCTTGCAACTCACTGGTTGCAGTGAAATCATGGAGACATTGTTCCATTCCATAGCAATAAAATGGAGCAATGTTGTCCATGACTTCGCTGCATCATCCAGTGGGTTGCCAGCAATAGATCTCTGTGTGTAACGGCACCTTTGGGTTCTGCCCCATCTTCATGCATGTAGTTTGGCAAATGACTGTGAAGCTGCCAGGATCGGGGTTTTATTCCCGCTGATCACTTGTGACATCACAAAGTGATGACATAGGCAAGTGGGCGGAGCTGCTTTAGTCATCGGCTGAACTTAAGATTCTACATCAAAAACTTTCATTTGTTGAGCTGTGGTTGGCTGATGTAGTCAACCTGTGATGTCATCACCATGACAACAGACACAAACATTCCATCTCTCAGCTGTAAACAACAAGAGCTTCAGACAAGTTTTATAAAATACTATAAATCAGTCAAAACAAATACATAATAGTGCCTAAGACACAATATATGCGGTACCTAGGTTTGGAAGCGCACAAACATATAGGAAAATGAACAAATTTTATTAATATTCAAAAAAGAACAAATAAACACAAAAAATAGCAGAAATATGTGAATTAAAAACAAAGATGGTACAATCCTGGCGAAAATCCATGACTGCACATATAGCACATGGATGTAATGTGTATAATAAATACACTCAAAAGGTACCAAGATAAGGTAAATGTTGTGCCCAAAAATATGATCAAATACTACCACATCTAAAATTCATACTCCAATTAAATAGATATTTGAATGGTGTGATGGTGTGCCATGACATATAGGGCATATATATATAAACCAAATTAATAGCAGCACACTGGTTAAGCCAATACATGCTATTTGTAGGTGTTACTAGATGTTATTTGAGAAAAAAATAAAAACTATAAAGGTTTTTCAAAAAAGCTCAGATATAAATATTTTTTTTATATTTTTTATGGTTCTTAGCGCATGCATTGGCCAATATATGCCAGCCCTTCAACCTCGTCTCGGTGACCATAAATCTGAAGGGTCCCTGTCACTCTATAGCCTCTCTCGTACCCCAGGGGGTCTTGTTGCAATGGGCAGTAGCAGGAGACATACCTCTTCAGTAGGACCCAGTGGGAGGGAGGCAGGTACGAGAGAGGTTTAACCAGTGTGCTGCTATTAATATGGTTTATATTTAATTCTGCTAGATAGATTTGCACCTGGGCTGAAAAGCTTTAGGAAGTGCTGTCTGGTTTTTTTCTTCATATATTATACTATATATATATAATATACCACGTGTATTATATCTATCTATCTATCTATCTATCTATCTATCTATCTATCTATCTATCTATCTATATCTATCTATTAATATTAAGAAAAAATGAAAAGCAGCACATCCTTTAAAAGTGAGAAACGTGGATTTATTCCCAGGACCGCAATGTTTCGGCTTGTCAGAGCCCTTTTCACCTTCGCCTTTGTACCTGTACTGATGTCCCTATGATCCCATAGAGCAGGGGTCTCAAACTCCAGGCCTCGAGGACCGCACACAGTCCAGGTTTTCAGGATTTCCATAGCATTTGACAGTTGGTTATCCAACTACCAACTGTCAAACTGTAAGGAAATCCTGAAAACCTGCACTGTGTGCGGTCCTCGAGGCCTGGAGTTTGAGACCCCTGCCATAGAGCATGACCCTAAGGGAAATTATGTGGCTATAATTATGGCCTTATGTGCTATATTTGGAATAAACAGCTGACATGCTTTTGATCGTGGCTTTTGTTATGTTTACATCGTTGCCACGGTAACCAAGATGGCCGATGAGATTCCCGCAGTGCTACTAAGCATGCCCGGGATTTCAGCAACAACAGGAATTGAGTCACCATCGTCAGACATGCTCAGATGAGCTGCATTGAACATAATGGAGTACACTTGGACGGTATAGGTGAGCCCCATGCTTGATAACGTGTGTTTGTGCCCGCTTCCCTCTATCACAGGTGCACCTTATGATTATTATTGACCAATCATGTTAAATTTTATAATGGTCAATGGTTGATCTTTATCTTAAAATGTATGGAAGGTTTTACCTGCATCACTATTATTATTGTATGTAATTTTAAACACTTGTTTCACTATTAATGTCACTTTTTACACTAATTATGTAATCACTGTTGTAACTGTGGTGGGCTATATATACCGTATATACTCGTGTATAAGCCGACCCGTGTATAAGCCAACCCCCCTACTTTTGCTCCCAAAACCTGGGAAAAACTATTTACTGTGTATAAGCCAGGGTGGACCCCAGCAGTGTGGTATACAGGCCCCCCAGTGGTAGTTTACAGCAGCCTCCCCAGTGGCATATACAGGCCCCAGCAGTATATACAGCAGCCCAGTGGTATACGCAGCCTCCCAGTGGTATATACAGACCCCACCAGTATATACACAGCCCAGTGGTATACAGCAGCCTCCCAGTGGTAAATACAGACCCCACCAGTATATACAGCAGCCCCAGTGGTATACAGCAGTCTTCCAGTGGTAATACAGACCCCACCAGTATATACAGCAGCCCCAGTGGTATACAGGCCCCAGCAGATATACAGCAGCCCAGTGGTATACAGGCCCCAGCAGTATATACAGCAGCCCTGGGGTATACAGCAGCCTCTAGGGGTATACAGCAGCCCCCAGGGGTTATACAGCAGCCCCCAGGGGTTAACAGCAGCCCCAGGGGTAATACAGCAGCCCCCAGGGGTAATACAGCAGCCCCCAAATGCTGGCAAAATCGCCCCCCCTGCTGCTTATCTTTAACCATCCCGGTCTTCTTCTGCTCAGCGCCGGTCCTCGTGCACCGTCCTCGTGCTCCGTCCTCGCTGCTCCGTCCTTGCTGCATCCGGCATCCCGGCCAGTCGCACGTTGACGTCTATATGCCTGTGACGCGGGGATCCGGATGCAGCTGGACGGAGCAGCGAGACGGAGCACCGAGGACCGGCGCTGTGCAGAAGACCGGATGGTAAGATAAGCAGCAGGGGGGGGGCGAGTGCCAGCATTTGGGCATATATGCACTGCTTCCCCCTGCCGCTGATTGACAGGGGAAGCATGCATATATAATGACGGCCCCACGTGACGGGGCCGCTCATACAGCAGTCCTCCCCAGCCCCGACTACCGTATTGACCCGTGTATAAGCCGAGGGGGAAATTTCAGCCCAATTTTTGGGCTGAAAAACTCGGCTTATACACGAGTATATACGGTACCTGTACACTTTATAGCTCAGACTGTATGCTTGAGAAAGGCTTTGACAAGCCGAAACGTTGCAGTCCTGGGAATAAATCCACGTTTTCATTTCAAAGGATGTGCTGCTGCTCATTTTTTCTTAATATCAACACCTAAGGATCTATATAGAGGGCTTGCACCTGAATTATTTCTTTTTGTGCTGCTCATATATATTTCATTATTTAGTATATACATATATATATATATTATATATATATATATATATTGTTCTCCCCGTGTTTGTGTGGGTTTCCTCTGGGCACTTCCGGTTCCTCCCACATTGTAAAGACATACTCATAGGATGTTTAAATTGTGACCTCAACAGGGACAGCATTACTGATGTATGTAAAGTCTATGGAATTAATGCGCTATATAATGAGTAAATATTGATATATATATATCTCCCAATCTATCTTCTATCATAGTGTGGCCAGTATGCATGGGCAACACTGGGCTCTGCAGCTAATAGATACATAAAGGGCAAGGCAGTGCAATATATGTCAAGATATAAGCACATTGTGTATATATATATATATATATATATATATATATATACTATATATATATACACAGTGAGGGAAATGATTATATGATCCCTTGCTGATTTTATACTTTTGCCCACTGACAAGGACATGTACAGTCTATAATTTAAGGTCGGTTAATTTTAACTGTTGATCCTCTGGCAATCCAGACTTAATACTTGGTGTAAACCCTTGTTGCAGCACACCGTCAGATGTTTCTTGTAGTGATGATGAGGTTTGCACACATGTCGGAGGAATTTGCTCCACTCTTCTTGCAGATCATCTCTAAATCATTAAGATTTTGAGGCTGTTGCTTGGCAACTCGAGCTTCTGCTCCCTCCATAGGTTTTCTGTGGGATTAAGGTCTGAGATGGCTAGGCCCTTCATGACCTTAATGTGCTTCCTTTTGAGGTAATCCTTGTTGCCTTGGCTGTATGTTTTGGGTCATTGTTGTGCTGGAAAGACCAGCTTTACCCATTTAATGTCCTGGTGGGGAAGGAGGTTGTCACTCAGGATTGGACGGTACATGGCTCCATTGTCCCATTGATGTGGTGAAGTAGTCCTGTGCCCTTAGCAGAGAAACACCCCAAAACAGAATATTTCTACCGCCATGCTTGACTGTGGCCATGGTGGTCTTTGGGTCATAGGCAGCATTACACTTCCTCCAAACACAGCGCATTGATTTATTGCCAAATTAGCTCAATGTTTGTCACATTTGACCACAACACCTTCTCCCAAACACTCTCAGAATCACCAAGATGTTCATTGGTAAACTTCAGACGGGGGCACATGTGCCTTCTTCAGCAGTGGGACTTTGCAGACACTGCAGGATTTAAATTCATTACAGAATAATGTGTTACCAGTGGTTTTCTTGGTGACAGTGGTCCCAGCTGCTTTGAGATCATTAACAAGTTCCCCAGTGTAGTTTTAGGCTGATCTCTCATCTTCCTCATGATCCTGGATACCCCACAGAGTGAGATTTTGCATGGAGCCCCAAATCGATGTGGATTGACCTCATTTTGTATTTCTTCCATTTTCTTACTATTGCACCGGCAGTTGCCTCCTTCTCACCCAGCGTCTTAGGCTACTTTCACACTAGCGTTTGTGTCTGCATGTGTCTGGCATGCAGACGCAAACGCTGCTATACTGATGTGAATGCAGCGGAAATTCTCCGCATGTGTTCACATAGTATGGTGCCTGGCCAGCCAATTAGCGGTCTCTGCGGCCAGAAGGCAGAGATCAGCGGTGGAGATCTCTTCCTCCCGGCGGGCGACGCTAATCTCCCGGTGGTGTCAGCGCGGGAGATTTAAAGAAACAGCTGATCTGACAGCTGTTTAAATCTCCCGCACCGACACCAAATAGGTGATGTCGATGCTAGAGTTTTAAACAGCTGTCAGATCAGCTGTTTCTTTAAATCTCCCGCGCCGACACTGCCAGGAGATTAGCGGCGCCCGTCCCCGAGAGATCAGCAGCTGCTCCAGCTGCTCTCCAGGGGGCCACCGCTGATGTCCCGGGGGCCGCCGCTGATGTCTCGGGGGCATGCTGACGCACTGGCCTTCTGTTAGGACATAGACACTGTAATAGCTATTCAGATTTTCTTTAAAAAGTCTGTCACAGTATTTAGTTCCCCTGAATATTGCGGGAACCATGTTGCTCCCTGGGTATACGGCATTTGGAACGGCATGATTGGGGACATACCTTGCGCTGCAGCACCGCCGGATGCTCCTTCTGCTCTGGGGGCAACACCTTGAAGCGCGGGACTGACTGCTCCTACCCCTTGCACAGGATCTCTTGGCTGCAACATCTTTCTGCCCTCTTAGTGAATCCTGACCCTTCCGGTCTTTCACTTCCGTAGGGATGTACAATTTTTGTTCTGCGGTGGGACAGAGTTTCTCGTCCCCACCAGATGTTGTCAGAGCGCAGTTTGGGCCTCATTTAACGCTCTTGGGAGGGTACCGCCCACGATGATACGCCCACTGTTTCCCGCGAGCCATGCGCGTTAGTAATGGCAACAGTCAATAACATGTATTTCACACAATTCACGGCACACGGAATCCTGTTTGTGATGCCAGAAGCTGAGGCGTCCCCAGAGCCGTGGGTACTCGAGACCAAGCCGCTGCTGTCTCTAGGGGAAGTCACGGGGGTCATGACCCGGTCCAGTAGCCCTGGGTTCAGCTGCTTGGTTGTGCTGTGAGGCTGTGTGGACTGCAGATAGCTCAGCATGCAGGGCTGCCGGCCGCCAACTAAAACATATATGTATAAAAGAAATATATACAGTCATGGACAAAAGTTTTGAGAATGACACCAAAATTATATTTTTACATGATCTGCTGCCCTCTGGTTTGTATTTGTGTTTTTCTGATGTTTATATCACAAATAGAAATATAATTGCGATCATATTATGAGGACCAAAAGGTTATATTGACAGAATGAGTTAATGCAGCAAGTCAATATTTGCAGTGTTGACCCTTCTTCTTCAGGACCTCTGCAATTCTCCCTGGCTGCTCTCAATCAACTTCTGGACCAAATCCTGACTGATAGCCATCCATTCTTCCATTCTTACATAATCAATGCTTGCATTTTGCCAGAATTTGTTGGTTTTTCTCAGTGCCTCTGGCTGCAAATTGAACGACATCTCTCCCCTAGAAATTCCACTAGGCTCTTGCTAGAAAGTACACTCCTTGTCCACCGACAATCCTCAACCTATCTGAAATCCATGGCTACGCTCTTACAGGTGTGGTCTTCACATAGAGCAAATCTCCTTTTGTTCCTCCATCACTATATCACTATCCCAGCAGTGGAACTGTTGGTTGAATCTCTCTCTCTTTCATCGTGGAGGGAGCTCGGGGTGGAGTTTCTGCGGCAGGTGCGGGAGGGGGTCAGAGTTCATTCCTTTACAGACCTAGTAGACAGATTTGGGATCCCCCGCTCCTCTTTTTTCAAATATTTGCAGCTGAGACATTTTCTTGATTCCCTTGCCTTACCTGACTTGAGCCTAGTTGACGTTGATGAACCCTTGCATAGGTACTTTAAGACACGGTCTCCAGGTCTCCGCGGAGTTTCTATTGTATATAGAGCACTAAATATACTTAGGAGTAAGGTGAAACTCCCCTATATGGTTAAATGGGAGTCCAGACTCCATTTCACCAAGGCAGAGGTCCCCAACTCCAGGCCTCAAGGCCCACCAACAGTGCAGGTTTTCAGGATCTCCTTAGTATTGCACAGGTGCTAATGTGATCTTCTGCACAGGTAATGATTCCAAGCCCTGTGCAATACTAAGGAGATCCTGAAAACCTGCACTGTTGGTGGGCCTTGAGGCCTGGAGTTGGGGACCTCTGCACTAAGGAACTACAACAATGACAAAGCGCGACAGCTCATACCACAGCTTACTCTAAATGCATAACGCACCATGAACAACTAAAAAAAGTACACATGGACTGGTACCTAACTCCAGAACGGATCTCACGTTTTACTTCCCCATCGTTAACCCCTTCCTCTCCTCTTTGCTGGAAAGGATGTGGTCTCCTATGTACTGCCCAGCATCTATGGTGGTTTTGCCCAAGAGTATCAGACTTCTGGACCAAAGTTGAAGCCCTGCTGTCGGAAATAATGTGCTACCCTATAGATTTACACCCAGCTATGGCAGTTCTGGGCCTGGATCTAGAAGATTTCTCACATCTACATAGGCCGGGCATTGCCAACATCCTCATATCTGCTTGCGCCTGTATAGCAAAGCACTGGAAAGCATCAACCACACCGTCGAAACAAGAATTAATTAATTCCATTAACATTCATTTCCAACATGAACTTCTACTTGCACATACCGCGAGCCGGCGCAGCAAATTTCTATCCTGGTGGGACCCTTGGATTCTCTCATCATATAATACCATCCTCGCTGACTCGTCAGGGTAAACCTACGTACTCACGATGGGTTTAACCAAGGCTTTTGCAGTAACCTTCCTCTAACTTTTATTGTACTTCACAGTATTATTAATAACCAGTCGACTGATGTTTTTTTTTTTTTTTTCTCACTCCTCCTGATCGCATCCAGCAGTCAAGAGGATAAATCCTGTCTACGACCCCCCCCTCCTCTTTTCCCCCCCTTTTCCCCCTCTCCTTCTCTTCCCTAGCCCCCTCCCCTCATCTCCCAACCCCCCCCCTTTTTATCCTCCCCCTTTAGTTTGTAAGTTACTTCCAAATATTTCATTTTCTCTCTCTGATTAACAATTTGGATATATAGTTGTACCCTGTTTTACTGTACATCATTACGTACTGTTCGAAAACATATGTTATGCCTGAAATTTACAATAAAAATTATTGAAACAAAAAAGAATTTGTTGGTTTTTGTTTGCCCACCCGTCTCTTGATGATTGACCACAAGTTCTCAATGGGATTAAGATCAGGGGAGTTTCCAGGCCATGGACCCAAAATCTCTATGTTTTGTTCCCTGAGCCATTTAGTTATCACCTTTGCTTTATGGCAAGGTGCTCCATCATGCTGGAAAAGGCATTGTTGGGCGCCAAACTGCTCTTGGACGGTTGGGAGAAGTTGCTCTTGGAGGACATTCTGGTACCATTCTTTATTCATGGCTGTGTTTTTAGGCAAGACTGTGAGTGAGCCGAGGCTGAGAAGCAACCCCACACATGAATGGTTTCAGGATGCTTTACAGTTGGCATGAGACAAGACTGGTGGTAGCGCTCACCTCTTCTTCTCCGAATAAGCTGTTTTCCAGATGTCCCAAACAATCGAAAAGGGGATTCATCAGAGAAAATGACTTTACCCCAGTCCTCAGCAGTCCAGTCCCTGTACCTTTACCCCAGTCCTCAGCAGTCCACTCCCTGTACCTTTCCCCCAGTCCTCAGCAGTCCACTCCCTGTACCTTTTGCAGAATATCAGTCGGTCCCTGATGTTTTTTCTGGAGAGAGATGGCTTCTTTACTGCCCTCCTTGAAACCAGGCCTTGCTCAAAGAGTCTCCACTGTCTCACAGTGCGTGCAGAAGCACTCACACCAGCCTGCTGCCATTCCTGAGCAAGCTCGGCACTGCTGGTAGTCCCATCCCGCAGCTGAAACAGTTTTAAGATACGGTCCTGGCGCTTGCTGGTCTTTCTTGGGCTATGGCGCCGCCCCCTTCTGCACAGCCGCTCCCCCTGCCAGCTTGCCGCCTGAGTGAAAGGGCTCACACTGTCCAATGGACGGTGCGGCCCTGACTTCGGGGGTTTCTCAACTCTGTCCGCAACAAGCCCGAAAATAGCCCCCTGGAATTCGACAGGGCACATAGATCTTTAGGCCCTCCCCCACCAGAGGGCGCTAGACGCAGGGACATCATTTGTAGAGTCCATAATTTTAGAGCCAAAGAAGACATACTAACAAAGGCCTGGAGCCAGGAAACCTTACTATTCCAAGGCAACCCGATCCAGCTCATGCAGGACCTGTCCGCCCGCACTCTCCAGAAATCCAGAGCCCTCAGGCCACAATTGGAGGTGCTCCACAGATGTGATATCCCATACTCATGGGGCTTCCCGATCCGCCTCCAGGTCCGCAGGGATGGTCAGTCATTCACGGTCTCACACCCCCATGTTCCTGGAGAGTCTGGGGATCCCCACCGTTGGAATCCACATCACGGTGTGGCCAGCACACAAGGGGGAGGAAACGAGCCCCGAGCCCCCAGAGAGCGACGACCACGGCATTGAGCGAGAGGAGGGGGCACAGAGGGCTGGGGGCCTGGGAAGAAGGATCCTGGCCCCACTAGGAGAAGTTGACTCCCATACAATCCCCACAATGGCACACACCTGCCGATTTGGCAGAGGCCACTGCTCCAGGGATGCCCCCCCAACTTGCCACTTTAACTTGCCTTTTTAATTTACCCTGTTAATTTGCCTCTTAATTAGCCTTTTATATGGCCTCATTCTGCCTCTCAATTTGCCTTCTAACTCACCCTCCAATTTACCGACTGACCTGTTGTCTAGGGCTGGTTTCGCGCTGCGGAGGTTTTTCCTTCCACTTTTTTTTTTTCTTCTTCTCCTTCTTCTTCCCCGACCGGGATCCATCCGGTCTGTGTGCCGTGGCGGGAGTGACCCCCAGAACTCAGAACAAATATCAATCCTCCAATTATAGTTTTTTTCCTCAGCGGGTTCCCATCCGGGTTTTGGCACACGGGCCAGGTGGGGCCCGGTCGGACGGGGAGCCGCAGTGCGAGTCCAGCCTAACACAAGCCTTTTAATTTGCCTTTTAATTTGCCTTTTTAACTTGCCTCCTGACTTGCCTTTTAACTTGACTTTAAACAACCTCTGAATCTGTCTTTTTAGTTGCCCTTTAATCTGTCCCACAAGCTGCCTCCCAACTTGCCATTTAAGGGTGGGAACACACTGGCATGTGTTCTTTCCTAT
The DNA here is from genome assembly GCA_033576535.1 of Allobates femoralis. NCBI lineage: Eukaryota > Metazoa > Chordata > Amphibia > Anura > Aromobatidae > Allobates > Allobates femoralis. The sequence continues at coordinate 220,959,778 of JARQOC010000011.1, read as the reverse complement.
TTCCCTCCTTTGCGGTTGTCCGAGCTACAGAGCGCCCGACCCCGCAAAAGAGCTCCCGGACACTGAGCAACATTGGCCCAACTGCGGTGCGATAAAACCACGCATTGCAGTTGTCCTAGTCTGACGCCCTGTGTATCCGTACCCTAACTCTCCTAATCTGCGCTCCAAACCACCCGCTAACTGAGCCCCGCACCACAGGAAATTGTGGCCGCCCACCCCACCTCCCATCCCACACCTGACACACCGCCAGGTGGTACTACCTCAGCAGTCACTGTTAATTAGTTACCGTGATATCACCACAATACGAGACCCCGGCGTGGGGAGACTCCACTCCGTTCGGAAAGGTTAACAACCCCAAAGGGAAGCCGCACACTGCTGACAGGTGCAGCAGTTCTAATATCGACCCTACCCACACCGCTGATTCCACGCTTGGAGTTGGCTCCTTCCCTCGTATAATTCTACTGTTCCACCACCCCCTCCCCCTCCTGACCACACCCACTCCTCACTCTCCCACCCCCACTACCACATCTGGGTCCCATGGCGACAAAACTTGAGGCCTCGGCCCATCCATCGAGCCTAGCTACCTATAGAACGACCAGGGGACCCCCTACAGCATGGCCACTCTGAATATTGGAACCCTCAACGTAAGAGGCCTCAATATCCCCCGAAAACGCTCCCAAATCCTCTATGAAATGAACAAAAGGCGGATCCAGCTCATACTAATCCAGGAGACACACTTTAAAACAGGGTCCATACCTAACCTAAACAACAAACACTACCCGACATGGCTACATAGCACCAACCCCGACTCCAGATTGCGATACACAAAAACCTGTCCCATACAGTACTCGACTCCCAGATCGACCCAGGGGGGAGATACGTGTTCCTAATACTACGAGTGACCCAACACTATTTTAACAGTGGTCAATTGGTACCTACCCAATAGAGACCAAACTAAGGTCGGGAGAGCCCTGCTGACCCGCACCGCTGACTTTGCCAAGGGAACAATGATCGGAGGGGACTTCAACTTTACAATGGACCCCGCCTGCGACTCCACATCCGGGAGAGGCACAATCCCAACCAGACGTATGGACGGATCCTTAACCCCCAAGGTAGAGACTACACCCAGTATTCACATGTACATAACTCTTACAGCCGCATAGACATGTTCTTAGTAGGCCACCGTGCCCTCTCCTGGGACCCATCTGCCACGATCGGTGACCTATACCTGTCAGACCATGCCCTGACGTTCCTAACCCTAACCTTACAGACTCATCCCAGAAACCATGGACCTGGAGACTTAATGACAACCTCCTAAAAGACAACATATGTCTGACAGATCTGAAAAACGACATAGAGACATTCACCCAGGTCCACATTTCAGACCTGACACCTCAGCCCCTCAAATGGGAGGCCCTGAAGTGCTGCCTGAGAGGAACCTTAATAAAACACAGGACCAGACTCAAAGGATGCGATCGGAAACAATCACAGACCTCCTCTCCCAAATCCACAGACTGGAGATGACACATAAGAAGACCCTAGATCGAGAGGCCCTAGCCGAGCTAGTCCTGAAACGAGAAGAGCTCAAAATTATCCTGGAACAGAAATTCAAACGACAAACGGAGAGGTCAAGGAGTTACTTCTACAGGGTTTCCGAACAAATGCGGCCGACCATTAGCCCGTCTACTACACCCAAGGCCAAACTGCACCTACATCCCCAAGATTAGGTCGTCAGGTGGCAAAGACACATACAACCCGACCGAGATATTGGAGGTTTTCGATCATACTACAAACATCTATACAACCTCAAAGGTCGGTTTTCAGATATGCCACCCGAGAACCTCCTCAGAAGGACTCAGGAAACATTACCTCCACAGCATTCCCCCCTCTCGAAGCCACAGACATCGAGGCCCTTGAAGCCGGATCACAGAACAAGAGATCTTGATGGCCATTAACTCCTCCCCAACATCTAAATGCCTGAGTCCCGAAGGGTTCCCCCGATATTCTACAAAACACTCAGACACAATTACTGCCCCAGATGCAGGCTACCTTTAACTCAAACTCGACTGAAACAAACTTTGCCCCACAATCCTTAGAGGCCTACATAAGTATTACCCAAACCGGGGAGGGACCCGAATTTAGCTACCAACTACAGACCTATCTCCCTACTAAACATCGACATAAAGCTGTATTTAAAGATCCTGGCAGACAGGATGGCACCTCTTCTCCCCTCTATCATCAACATGGACCTGGTGAGCTTTGTCAAAGAACGCGAAGCTAGGGACAACACAAGCAAGACCTTACTCCTCATAAATAAGGCGAAACTACAAAAGGTCCCCCTCAGCCTACCATCAATTGATGCTGAGAAAGCCTTTGACAGAGTCCACTGGGGCTTCATCAAAGAGGCGCTGATACAGATTGGCATTGGACCCAAATTCCTACACAAATTGTTTACCCTTTACTCCGCACCTTCAGCCACGGTCCGAGTTAATGGCTCCCTGTCGGCCCCGTTCACGATCAGCAACGGAACTCGACAGGGGTGCCCCTATCCCCCCTCCTCTTCGTAGTGGTCATAGAACACCTGGCCAACACCATTAAAGGATATACTGACATCCACTGACTCCAGACTGGCTCGTACCACCACAAAGTGGCCCTATACGCCGATGACCTCCTCCCAACCACGGATCTCGATACCATGTATCCTACCAGAGTTCGAGAGCTTTGGCTCCTTAAGCAACTTCAAAATAAATTTCTCCAAGTCGGAGTCATTGAATTTATCTCTAGCCGCAAAAGACGTATCTTCCCTAAAATCGAGCTTCAAAGCCCTTTAAGTGGAAAGATGAAACCATTAAATATCTAGGGGTACATATTCCCTCAGACCTGTCGAAATTATACCTGCTCAACTACCAGCCTCTCCTCTCTCAACTAGAAACACAACTGGCCACATACCGGACATTGCAAATACCCTGGCTGGGGAGGATAAATGTAATACGGATGGGACATCCTCCCCCCGACTCCTATACACTTACCAGACTGTCTCCATACTACCCCACAGAGACTTCTTCTCCAAATTACGCTCTCTGATAGGGAAATTTGTATGGAAAGAAGAGAGGCCAAGGGTACACAGATACCAGACCCCCACAGATTCTTTATAGCGACATCCCTGGTCCGTCTAATTGACTGGCAATACCGATCCCACTCCAAATGCTGGGTGACCCTGGAACAGGAAGGAATGAGGGTCCCCATACGGTAGCTCCCATGGCTACTCCCCCTAGACCTGCAACAGATTGATGTCACCTGCAGCCTCACCAAAGATACCCTGCGAATATGGCAGTCACCAGAAAAACCTCCCATAGCCGACTGGTGCACGGAAATGCTGGACATTTGTCGGATGGAGGAGCTGGCGGCCGACAGCACTAGCTCGATGGACAGATACAGTGCTATCTGGATGGAATGTAACTTGTATAGGGATTCCCCCAACTTCACTAAACTATTCCTACAGCAACACTGGGCCGAGGTCACACAGTACTGGAAGGAGACGCAAGGGGCCCGAATGCTCACCACCAACCTCCCCCTCCCCCTTCCCTGAACTCCCTATACCCCCGCCATTCTCTATTTTCTTTATTCCTAGGTTTCCTCTTGCCTCACTTTAACTTTTCTTTCCCCTCCCTTTTTCTCACTGAACTTCATACTCACCCCCCCCCCCCACCCCGCCCCACACTCGCCCACCACCATTGTCCCCTCCCCTTCGACCCACTCAAGGAAACAAGGCTGAGTGCCAATACTCTAGCCACACCTGCAACCCCCCGGCCGCCTGTAACCTGGGGATTCTCCCTCGGGGATCAGCCGACCCAAAAGAATACCCCTGAGGTCCAACGGCCGCAGGGCGCCAATGATAACCCTCAAATCTTAAGTCCCTGGTACACCTTTTCCCCCCTCCTTCTCCCTTTTCCCACAGGGTACACCCCCTGTTCCTCTTTCCCTCTCTCACCTCAATGTTGTAACCCTGAAAGAGTTATGGTACCTTTACACGCCGCCACTGCAGGATGGATACCAACGGCTACTTCACATGCACGAGCACGCTCAAACGGTTACAAACGGTAAACGCACCTCCTTTACACGCCGCCACAAGGTGCGCTACGCTACGCTACATCTACAGCTAGATACATCGCCGGGTGTCTCAAGTAGCCATCTGTAGCTCATCTTAGCTCATTTACACACCGCTACAACCAGCTACTATGGGCGTACCTGGTGCAGCAGGGACAGCACATAGGCGTGCTACAATTGTGGATTACGAGACGTCCGTACGCTGATAGGACAAAGCAATAATACCATGATTGGGCAGCCAGCGCAGGAGGCTGGTTAATACAGCACGCTCGAGGAATTGTGTAGTGTGACTGGTCAGCTCCTTAAATATGCCGCCCTATGCAGCGACTACCAATCGTCATGCAGGAGCTTCCACCAATGATCGCAGATGGGGCGCGGTAACACGGAGCCTGGGTGACGCCTTAGCTACATTGCAGCTACATCGCCGGGTGTCCACAGTTCCCTTCTGTGGGTTCTTTACACGCCGATACAGCTCGCTACAATCGGCGATGTAGCCATCTGTTTATGGGCAGTGCACGGATACAGATGTATCTGTAGCCGGCTGTGTCGTCCCGTCTTCAGACGCCGCTACTACGGGTGATATTGGCGCGACAAGCTACATTTGTAGCCTGTAGCGAGTTGTATCCATCCTGCAGTGGCGGCGTGTAAAGGTACCATTATAGATTCTCCCAATGTCACAAATGTATACCAACTTACTCTCCGCACAGTTATGGATTCTTCCCACTGTTACAAATGTATGCCAGATTATACTCTATATTGACATCATGTAACTTGATAACGTGCATAAGATATACCTGCCACAACTCTTTTTCTAATAAAAATGATTGAACATAAAGTTAATTCTAATTAATAGATCTTGGAATAACAATGATTTCCACAATTGGATGTTTAAAAAAAAGTGTTCCTGTGCCAAGATAATTCTATACACTGGTGACCAAAATTACAGAACAGCAGACAAGTTCCGTAACCCTTTCACCCCCCCAGGCGCTTTTTTATCATCCCTCCCGTTCTTCGAAGAGCCATAACCTTTTTATTTTTCCATCAATCTACTATATAATTGTCTAAGGCGTCTGTCGGTCACAGAAATCGAGCGCCAGACAGAGGCCGCTCATTGGTACCCGCCGGAGGCAGGCACCAATGAGCGCTGACTATGCTGCAAATAGGTGCGAGAATTCAAAGTTCGAATTCCGCGCCAATTTGCAGCCCGGCTACAGCGGTGCGTTAGCGCCACTGTAGCCGGGATACACGGTCTCTCCTCACAGCCCCCCGTTCCTCCTGCCTGCGATCCCTGTGGCCCCTCCGCTCCTCCTTGGTGATAATAAAAATAAAAAACCTCAGTGAGGATACTCACCCGTCCGCCGGCTCGCTCGGTCTTCTAGCTTCTACAGGGCTTGAGGACCTGCCGTTGCCTGGGAAACCGATCAGCTGATCGGTTTCCCAGGCAACGACAGGTCCTGTCCTGGGAGCTACAAGACAGAGGTGGAGCGAGCCGGCGGACGGGTGAGTATCCTCACTGAGGTTTTTTTTTTATTTTTATTATCACCGTGGAGTAGCGGGGGGAGCAGGGAAGGGTCAGGAGCAGCGGTGGGGGGGCAGGAGGAGCATCCTGCCCCCCTGCCGGCTCCATCCTGCGCTGCTTGCTCTATCCTGCCCCCTGCTTGCTCCATTCTGCCCCCCCCTGCCACCATCCTGCCCAGCCGACCCCATCCTGCCCCCCTCACCACCATCCTGCCCCGCCGGCTCCATCCTGCCCCCCCCACCATTCTAATCCCCCCCCCCACCATCCTGCCCCGCCGGCTCCATCCTGCACTCCCACCACCATCCTTGCCCCCCCCCCCCCCCCCCGCCACCATCCTGCCCTGCCGGCTCCATCCTGCCCCGCTTGCCCCCATCCTGCCCCGCCATCTCCATACTGCCCTGCCTGCTCCATCCTGCCCCGCTCGCCACCATCCTGCCCCGCGGGCTCCATCCTGCCCCGCCCGCTCCATCCTGCCCCCCTCCCCCCCCCCCTTCCCGCCACCATGTGAACATTGAGAGCAACAACAAGATGCATCTCTACAAGTTTTGCTAGAAAGGACAACTGTGCCTCAATGGCTTCACCCTCTGGGTTAATGGTGCGGCTCGCTGGTCCAGTCAGCTCTTGGTGTGGGATTTAGGGACCTTTACTTTCCAATATATCCTGTCTCGATACAAAGTCTCATCCTGCAGAAATCTTTTCTAGTCTTATTATATTCTCATTTTAGTGGATGCTCCTAATCCCCTAACTGTGACCCTGCTACAGGAATAGATGCCAAGGGGAGACGCAGGTGAAGCACAAGCCTAGAACACAATAATCCACTTTACAGCCTTAATTTTATTGTAAAAGAACATTATGTAGCACAATAGTAAAAAAAGGCAACATTTACATCAACATCCGAATATACATAGAAACTTTTTATTTATACATAAAATAGGACTGTACATGTGTCTTAAATCTTTAGTAACTAAATGCTGCAAAAAATGCTCAGTGCTTGCTTAATAAAATGTGGTGAGACTTGAATCAACCCCCCCCCCCCAGTAATAACGTCCCAAATCCCTCATGGAAGTTGTAATGGGCCACAGTGTCCACTACAGGACACATATGGTATTACATGCCAGCCATTGCCAAATTGTGATAAATCTAGGAGACCACCCACTATCTACACCTACAAAACTACAGCTCCTGCCATGCCAGGGCATGCTGGGGACTTATTTGTGCAACTGCCAAAGGTGTATTGCTGTAGGAGATCTGACACAGTCACCGACGCTCTTGTGTCAGCAGTAGTAGAAAGCTCTATGTAGTGCAATAGGGGTCTGACACGTGAAGCTTGTCAACCTCTAAACTGTATATTCATAAACGCAGATGCTTCCATCCTCTCGTCCGGCGAGTAGACATGACGATCTGTTACCCCATCGTACCAGACACCAGGGGCTATCCGGGTCTGGAGGGAGCACGGCCGAGCAATGGCTACAAGGTAAATCCCACAGAACGAGGCTTCCACCAGTCAGGACAGCGGCGGCTCTTTGTTTCTTCACGTCGCCATCCAGGAATCTACAGCCGAAACACAGAAAGTTATGGTGTCCGAATCTGCATTAGATAATGTGAGGAAATGGAGGGGGGAATTGGACAGGACACTAATCTATGCTTAAGAGCAGTGTCTATCTCTGAAGGAGCCATCCCGTCTCTGTATGACACAGGCAGCACATTGATTTTACCAGATAACCCCTCTAAAATGGTCCTCTCACTTTACTGTTTAGGAAATGTTATTTCATAATGGTCCCAGGCCGCCCGACCTCTGATCCTGAGAATGAATGGGCTGCAGAGCCATTGCAGTATCGCTTTTCCCATTTACAATGGCATCTATGGTCATCTGGCCATGAAGGGAGACGTAGCTGACCCCTTCACTATTATCCAGCTGCAGTTTGAAAGCACCTCTCTGTCGTTTCACTCCGTCAAAGGTCCTCCAGAGAGAGCACACAGGGAACCGCCGGTCGTCTCCACGCTGACACTCCTTCTGGTCCCGCTGGTGCACACTTTAACTGCTGGCTGGTGAGTGATATGCCATCTGTAAAATGCCAAACCGTAGCTGACCCCTTTCCTTGGTGGCTAAAATCTGCTGCGGCTACGTCACTCTCAGGATTGGGGGGGTCAGACGTCCATGATCACATCCCAGCGACCCGACACCACTTGGTGAGTGGCTTCGGCCCCCCCCCCCACAAAATGAACAAACATTAGGTGCTTCACATTTGCGCCCCTATTACGTATGTTTTACATATACTTTATGGAAAAGAACACAGTGACAAGAATCTTTACCTCCTCGTGGCTCCATCTGGTAGTGTATAGTCTATAATACCAGTACTCGCTCCTCCCTGGGGATTGATGGCGATGAGTCTGAACACACAGCTCCCATTGACTTTACAGGATTTGCTGAGCGAGCTGCCGACGACTAGAAATAACAACCCCTGGCATGGGAAGGAACAAGAGACATGCATTAAACTTGCCATTTAAAGAGACCCTGTCTTCAGGATTTATCACTATACAGTGCAGCCTCGGCCATAATGTCTCTGTGATGCTGATTACACCGACCTGTGATTACACCGACCTGTGATTACACCGACCTATGATTACACCAACCTTGCTGATTACAAGGACCCGACCTGTGGTTGGTGAATAATCGTCCTCTAAAGCTTTAATCTGATGACGTCTTCTGTGCATCGTGGCGGGACTTGGGGGTCGGCTCTTCTTCTCCGCCCTCCACCTGCATCCTGTTTCTTTTACAGGTCACTGATTGTTCAGTCAGCTACCTCATTCTTAAAATTCTGCACCTCTGCCACCATTGGGGTGTGCGATGCATGTGCAGTTTGATTCTGCGGCTGGTCTGGAGGTCTTCAATAAAATGGCACCAGAGGCGGTGCATGCGCAGATCAAGATTTCGGCTTAATGAAAAGGTAACTAAGCTGAAATCTTGATCTGCGCATGCACCGCCTCTGGTCAATTTTATTGAAGACTGTCTGTAGAATTACACTGTGCATGGTCTTCAATAAAATGGCTCCAGAGGCGGCACATGCACAGATTGAGATTTCAGTTTAGTTACCTATTCATTAAACCAAACTTTCGATTTGCGCATTTGCCACCTCCAGCGCCATTTTATTGAAGACCGTGCACAGTGTGACTCTACAGACGGTCCCTCAATAAAATGGTGCTGGAGGCGGTGCACACGCAGATTAAGATTTTGGATTAACAAAGTGACCAATAAACTGAAAATTCAATCTGCGCATGCGCCGCCTCCAGCGCCATTTTATTGAGAACCTGCAGATCGCCCAGAATCACACACAAACCACCCACCGCAATGATGGCCGCGGTTCGGAAGTTTATACATGAGGCAAGTCAGTGAATAATCAGTGACCTCTAGAAGGAACAGAGGAGGCAGGAAGGTAAGAGGAAGAACCGACCTCAAGTCCACATACAGATGTGATCAGGTATTTTGGACGAAGTACCTTAATGTCCGCGCTGCTGCCAGAGAGGAAAATACACCAACGACACTGGACGTATGAGTAATGGTAGTAGAGGTTTATTTTCAACGCGTTTCGGAGCCACGTGCCGAGCTCCTTCCTCAGGGAACAATGTTCCCTGAGGAAGGAGCTCGGCACGTGGCTTCGAAACACGTTGAAAATAAACCTCTACTACCATTACTCAGACGTCCAGTGTCATTGGTGTATTTTCCTCTCTGGCAGCAGCGCGGACATTAAGGTACTTCGTCCAAAATACCTGATCACAGCACCGCACCTCGTGGAAGTACAGTCCCTGCAGCAGCTGCATTGTTTGAGCGATTACGCTGGTTGTGTGCTACACAACCTGACCAGGTGAGCAAATCTGATTTTTTCACATTTACCTGTCTATAAAGGATAAGACCCTATGTGCGCATTCTCAACCCTCTAGATATAATACACATACAGATGTGACATCCATGCCGATGCCTGCCCCCATTGTTTCTGCTTTTTATCATTGGGTGGTGCCACACCTTGGTTGCGATGGTCCTGTTTCAGTCTCTTGGATATGTACTAGTCTAGTCTTCATCCACCAGGAGGGTAAGATAATTTCCCCCCCCCCCCCCTTCCCCCCTTGTTTTATCCTGTGTAAGTTTCCTTTTTCCCCCTTTATTGTCTCATATCTAGACTGTATTTTGGGTTGGACCCCATATACCTGTTTTTGTTGACCTCATTATGCTGTATAATATTTTGAAAGAATCAATTTATACCATAGGTTGATAATGATATAATGATATATCAATGCTTATTTTTATACTGATTGAGCTATATCATGTGTGAATTTGTCTTACACGTGTGTACATACACATTATCGGAGCATCTTGATATCATTTTTCCTTCTTTCATCCATATACCATCTTTACCACGATCCCTGGTACACATAATGGTCCTATTAGGTGTTCCCACTATCGATATAGTCTCTAACTGATTTGCATTTTTCCTATGTAATATGTTATACATGCAGCTCAATACCTCCCGAGTCCACAACCTACACATTGGTGCATACTGACCTATACACACATTTGTCACATATGCATGTGACAAAGCCACTCTACACACTCTGCCTGATCCCTATGAACGCGGCAGTGTATCTTTGCACTGGCCGCGTGTTCCCATTGGCAGGCGGGTTGCCGCGGCAACCTGTAAACAATAACAGTAATACACTAAGCGCCGGCGCGCATCACTGCGCATGCGCGCCCGGCTACGTCAATTCCGGTCACATGACCAGCCGACCGCACATAATGCGGCGGCGGCTGGTGTGACCGCGCATTCACAGCCTGGGCACTGGACGTGCTGGCATCCACTGACACCAATGTGAGCAGGACATCCCAGTTGATTACCTAAGATAAGTATAACACTCCTTTCAGCCCTCTAACTTACACTTGTTTACCCTGTTTAGCTTAAAGGTGTACCTTACCCCACTAGTTACAGCTGATAGGAGACTGTATCAAAAGCTGGGATTTACTGTGAAGGATTGACTTGTTAATTACTTAAGGTAACTCTGTAACTAGTAACCTCCTTATTGATAAGCCCATTTTGGACCACTAGTCATTGACAATGGAATATATTCTATAGATTTTGCCCGAAGGGTACTCTGGATAACCTGTATACCTCATCCACAAGCTGACTTCCCACCCTGGATTTTGTATCCTTTCACCACACCGCTTGATGTGATACAGACTTTATCCATATACCAATACACAGGTACACAACTTCATTATATTGCATTGGTTGGCATCAGCTATACCCCTTATCACTTTTCCCTGAGGTACTTTAACCTTATATTACAGAAAATACAAGTTCACCCATAAAGTACTCCTTACTCAGTGAGTCCCATGCATACCACTGCAGGTAACCGTGTTTAGCCTTCATATCCCCTATACCCTCATCCACCTCTCTCTTCATCTACATCTACTTGGTATTGATCTCTCTTACTATCATTAGTCGGTTAGTTTGCCAATCTAACATCCTTATGCTCATTATAAGACCATACAAGACTTGATGTCACTGTAAATTTGTATATATAACCTTTACATGTTTTATCACTGTACACAATGTTTATTGTATATTTCTGATTTTATCCATAGTGACTATGTGATCAAGGCCTAATTGTGAGGCCGAAACGTTGTTTGTCCTGCTGGTCACTCTCTTGCACCATTTTTCCAAATAAATCACTTTGAAGCATATTAACATTTTGAATGAGTGCTTGGATTTCTACTTCTCTGATACTACGGATCCTGGATCCTTTCCGCTAGCACCATTAACTTTAGCCTGTAAGTGGAGTGCTGGTCTTCTACGAACTTTGATTACTCTGATTTTGACTTCAGCACCCCTGTCATCAATGTCTACAGAAACCTTCGCTTATGATGATACGATTGGCACTTCTATACTAGCCCGCATTAGGACTAGTACTGACTTTCTCCGCATACCAAACAGAGACATCAAGACAAGAGATTGGGAGAAGGAGAGAAAAAAACTAGTTTCATTTGACCTTCATTGTGCAACGTTGGGGAATACTATCGGCAGAGCAAGATCCCAAGAGGCCTAAGGTGCAACTTGAGACCCACTCTCTTTTCTGACAACGAGAAGTATTGCGCCACCTTTCAAAAAATCCTGAACAAATGCTCACTGGACTTGATTCTTCTAACTATTGAGCACTTACAAGACGCCATTAAGGAATCTGAAGAAAAGATCGCTACGATTGAAGCACAGCTGGTGTCTACCCTGAGTAACACTGAGTTTTCCAACCTTAAAAGCAGAGTTGAGACCTCACTTGCGACTCACAAAAAGACTTTGGAGGAAAGAAAGAGAACCAAGTTCCAGAGAGATACGGAGGACTATTTAAATAACAAAGTCTATAGATGGGACGAACCCGCACCAAGGCGACCATGGCCGAAACCCAGAAAGCCAACGGGAGGTCAACCACCATCTGGGGGATCCACTCCTTCGGGTGGCACACCAGCCGGCTCTGGGAGCGATACTGGAGGCTCACCAACACCTCGACTACCACCCCCTTTTTTACCCCCCCCTTTTTTAGGCCCAAGCGGAAAACCAGGAGGTCAAGGCGGTCGCGATCTGGACCGAGATCGTCAGATGGTACTTCGGTCACAGGTAGGGGTCCAAATCTAGTTATTAATATATCCGACTATTCACTCTCACCTACTGAACTCTCTGTCTTAAACAAGGGTCTTTCATTTTGCCCCACTCCCAGGTGGGATACATTTCAATTAGAGGCTGATCTACAAAGATTCTATCGCTCACTAAGGATCAAAACACACTTTGGGCAACAAACTCCGTTGCAAAGTAATCAATTAGGAACCATCTCAGAACAGAGTACCTCAGCAGGAATCTCCATTGCATCACTCGGCCTAAGAAACATCAGTGCTTTTAACCCATCTAAAACTGAACATGCAGTTGAAACCTTTATCAAACTTCTTGAACAGGACATTAAAACAGTTGTCCATGAACAGCGAGTTGGTCTCCTCCCTGTCCGCTCTAATCTGTCGGCACATGAGAAACAAGCTATCACTTCTCTAAAAAACAACCAAAACATAATCATCAAACCTGCGGACAAGGGGGGTGCCATCGTTGTCATGAACAAGGGACAATATATCACTGAGATAAATAGACAACTAGTGGATAGTTCTACATACAAAAAGGTACCAAATGATCCCGTATTTAATATAAGATCAAAGATCTATAAAGTGGTTGACAAATACTATAAAAACAACACAATTGATTCTAAAACAAAAACTTTCCTCATCAATCATAATCCAGTAACACCGGTTCTCTACACACTGCCCAAAATTCATAAGAACTTGCAGAACCCCCCGGTTCGTCCCATTGTTGCAGGTACTGACTCGATATTGAACCCTTTGTCTATTTTTCTTGAAAAGATCCTGACCCCATACACTAAGGTAACCAAGTCTTTCATCTTGGATACTGGAGATTTTTTAACCAGAATAAGATCCCTGGATAGGATTCCATTCAATAGTCTACTATGCACCTTTGATGTAAATAGCCTGTACACGTCTATTACCCACGACAGGGGGGTTGAAGCGGTCAACTCGACATTACAACATGCTGGTGTAGAAATTAATGTGAGGAACCTATGCATAGAGCTTTTGGAGTTGGTTCTAAGAGAGAACTATTTTCTCTTTGGGGACCAATTCTATATCCAGACCTGCGGCACCGCTATGGGCTCGAATGTAGCCCCGGCCTATGCTAATTTGTACATGAATCATCTTGAGGAAAACTACATCTATCCACATGACCTATTCAAAAACTTTGTCACCACTTGGTTCAGATATATAGATGACATATTTTGTATCTGGACGGGCACTAGAGAAAACCTGACATTGTTTTTGGAACACATAAACTCGATACACACTGGACTAACGTTCACTTTGAACTCGCACACCAAGGAGATCCCATTCCTGGATACCATGGTTATCAAAAACACTGAGTGTAAATTAATCACTGATCTGTATTCTAAGCCGACGGATTGTAATGGTCTCCTCCTGTATAGCAGTTGCCATCCTCGATCCACTAGGAATAGTTTACCACGTTCACAATTTAAGAGGGTAACCCGTATAGTTACAGACCAAACAACTAAAGAAGCTAGGCTGAAAGAAATGTCTACTAAGTTTGCACAGAGAGATTATCCTCCCACGCTATTGACCTCTGAATTCAACAGTGCCATAACTGATCTAGACAACAGGACGGACCGCCTCACTAATCAGGACAGAATTCCCTTCGTGCACACATACCATCCCATAATGCCTAAGATACACAAACTGGTGAGAAAGAACTGGCCCCTACTGACTAAGGCCTACCCCAATGTTAAAACATTTCAACATCCTCCGCTGATGTGCTGTAGAAGACCACCAAACATCAGAAGTCAGGTTGTCCGAGCTGACATTGGGTCAAATAAACAACTTTTCACTAGGACCCTCACCGGTCAACAGAGAACAGGGACATTTCCCTGCCTGGGATGTCTTTGTTGCTCTAACATAATTAAGGGCAGTGAGGTAGTTCATCCACGCACTGGCAAGTCATACAAGGTCCGGGGGTTCTATACCTGTGAATCGAGTTTTGTGATCTATCTCGTCAAGTGCCCCTGCGGGTTGTTATACGTAGGGGAAACAACACAGACAATCAGGGACAGAATCACTAGTCACAAATCCACTATCCGCTGTGGCAAGACTTGGTTGCCACTTCCCCATCATTTTAGGGAAGCTAACCATAATGTGGCACAACTGCGTTTCCAGGTCATAGAACATATACCTAGGCCTCGTCGTGGGGGGAATCATATTAAACTATTAAAACGCCGAGAAAGCTATTGGATCTACACCCTGGACACATTAACACCCAAGGTTTAAACCGGGAGATTGAATGGCTAACGTGATACCTCTTTTCCTTAGATACCAACTTAAACAAATATCGCTCCATCTAGTCTTCATCCACCAGGAGGGTAAGATAATTTCCCCCCCCCCCCCCCCTTCCCCCCTTGTTTTATCCTGTGTAAGTTTCCTTTTTCCCCCTTTATTGTCTCATATCTAGACTGTATTTTGGGTTGGACCCCATATACCTGTTTTTGTTGACCTCATTATGCTGTATAATATTTTGAAAGAATCAATTTATACCATAGGTTGATAATGATATAATGATATATCAATGCTTATTTTTATACTGATTGAGCTATATCATGTGTGAATTTGTCTTACACGTGTGTACATACACATTATCGGAGCATCTTGATATCATTTTTCCTTCTTTCATCCATATACCATCTTTACCACGATCCCTGGTACACATAATGGTCCTATTAGGTGTTCCCACTATCGATATAGTCTCTAACTGATTTGCATTTTTCCTATGTAATATGTTATACATGCAGCTCAATACCTCCCGAGTCCACAACCTACACATTGGTGCATACTGACCTATACACACATTTGTCACATATGCATGTGACAAAGCCACTCTACACACTCTGCCTGATCCCTATGAACGCGGCAGTGTATCTTTGCACTGGCCGCGTGTTCCCATTGGCAGGCGGGTTGCCGCGGCAACCTGTAAACAATAACAGTAATACACTAAGCGCCGGCGCGCATCACTGCGCATGCGCGCCCGGCTACGTCAATTCCGGTCACATGACCAGCCGACCGCACATAATGCGGCGGCGGCTGGTGTGACCGCGCATTCACAGCCTGGGCACTGGACGTGCTGGCATCCACTGACACCAATGTGAGCAGGACATCCCAGTTGATTACCTAAGATAAGTATAACACTCCTTTCAGCCCTCTAACTTACACTTGTTTACCCTGTTTAGCTTAAAGGTGTACCTTACCCCACTAGTTACAGCTGATAGGAGACTGTATCAAAAGCTGGGATTTACTGTGAAGGATTGACTTGTTAATTACTTAAGGTAACTCTGTAACTAGTAACCTCCTTATTGATAAGCCCATTTTGGACCACTATTCATTGACAATGGAATATATTCTATAGATTTTGCCCGAAGGGTACTCTGGATAACCTGTATACCTCATCCACAAGCTGACTTCCCACCCTGGATTTTGTATCCTTTCACCACACCGCTTGATGTGATACAGACTTTATCCATATACCAATACACAGGTACACAACTTCATTATATTGCATTGGTTGGCATCAGCTATACCCCTTATCACTTTTCCCTGAGGTACTTTAACCTTATATTACAGAAAATACAAGTTCACCCATAAAGTACTCCTTACTCAGTGAGTCCCATGCATACCACTGCAGGTAACCGTGTTTAGCCTTCATATCCCCTATACCCTCATCCACCTCTCTCTTCATCTACATCTACTTGGTATTGATCTCTCTTACTATCATTAGTCGGTTAGTTTGCCAATCTAACATCCTTATGCTCATTATAAGACCATACAAGACTTGATGTCACTGTAAATTTGTATATATAACCTTTACATGTTTTATCACTGTACACAATGTTTATTGTATATTTCTGATTTTATCCATAGTGACTATGTGATCAAGGCCTAATTGTGAGGCCGAAACGTTGTTTGTCCTGCTGGTCACTCTCTTGCACCATTTTTCCAAATAAATCACTTTGAAGCATATTAACATTTTGAATGAGTGCTTGGATTTCTACTTCTCTGTCTGTAGAATTACACTGTGCATGGTCTTCAATAAAATGGCTCCAGAGGCGGCACATGCACAGATTGAGATTTCAGTTTAGTTACCTATTCATTAAACCAAACTTTCGATTTGCGCATTTGCCACCTCCAGCGCCATTTTATTGAAGACCGTGCACAGTGTGACTCTACAGACGGTCCTCAATAAAATGGTGCTGGAGGCGGTGCACACGCAGATTAAGATTTTGGATTAACAAAGTGACCAATAAACTGAAAATTCAATCTGCGCATGCGCCGCCTCCAGCGCCATTTTATTGAGAACCTGCAGATCGCCCAGAATCACACACAAACCACCCACCGCAATGATGGCCGCGGTTCGGAAGTTTATACATGAGGCAAGTCAGTGAATAATCAGTGACCTCTAGAAGGAACAGAGGAGGCAGGAAGGTAAGAGGAAGAACCGACCTCAAGTCCACATACAGATGTGATCAGGTATTTTGGACGAAGTACCTTAATGTCCGCGCTGCTGCCCTGAGGAAGGAGCTCGGCACGTGGCTCCGAAACGCGTTGAAAATAAACCTCTACTACCATTACTCATACGTCCAGTGTCGTTGGTGTATTTTCCTCTCTGGCAGCAGCGCGGACATTAAGGTACTTCGTCCAAAATACCTGATCACAGCACCGCACCTCGTGGAAGTACAGTCCCTGCAGCAGCTGCATTGTTTGAGCGATTACGCTGGTTGTGTGCTACACAACCTGACCAGGTGAGCAAATCTGATTTTTTCACATTTACCTGTCTATAAAGGATAAGACCCTATGTGCGCATTCTCAACCCTCTAGATATAATACACATACAGATGTGACATCCATGCCGATGCCTGCCCCCATTGTTTCTGCTTTTTATCATTGGGTGGTGCCACACCTTGGTTGCGATGGTCCTGTTTCAGTCTCTTGGATATGTACTATCATCCAGGCTGGAAGGTTGGGAGTTAACTCCTGGTTTGTGCTGGTTCCTTGCTGTCAGTACAGGGCAGGGCTGCTGGCTATTTAAGCTCCTGAATTACTGTTCCCTTCTGCTAGTTAGAAGCTCTGCTTGACCTAGTTAACCTAAGTTTTCCTACCTCAGCCCTGCTAAGTAGATTCTGGTTGTTTGACGTTGTCCTGTATTCTGATCACCCTTTTTTCATTTTGTTTTTCTAAGTAGTATTAAATGTTCACATTCCTGTGTTCACTGTTTGCATTTGTCAGACTTTTTTCCACCTTGCTTGAATGCTACGGTTATTGTGATAGTATATATGTTATCTGCTGTATGCCCTTCAGGTTAGGAAGTGCCTGTAATTTATCTATTTATGTGGTGCCACCAAGGCTTGGGAGTTCACTGTTGGGTTGTGCTGATTCCTTGCTGTCAGTACAGGGCAGGGCTGCTGGCTATTTAAGCTCCTGAAGTCCTGTTTCATTCTGCTAGGTAGAAGTGTTAAGGACAAGATTCTAAAATCTGTTGAAAAACATTATGAAACACTGATATGTATATTGTACTAAATATCTATACCTATATTCTGCTATATTTTATGAAAACGTAATGAATATATATATATATATATATATATATATATATATATATTCATATGTTGTATTGCTTGTCTATGCCTGCATTTTGATGTATATGCTGCGAGACCTTGATATACATCGGGATGGGGGTTATATACATATATACCAGAATAACGGACATATATACGATTTGTAAGATGGACACTTTATATTATAAGAAGGACCCCATTTAACATAAAATGTGTTTTTTTTCCTTTTCCTTCACCAAATTTGGGGGTGTGGCTTACAATCAGGTGCATCTTCTAAAGCTAAAAATGCAGTTTTTAAATTTCCATAGAAAAAGCAACGCATTTGGAACGCACGCAACCATCCTTTAACCATGCTGGAGACACAACACTTGCATGAATCCGAAACGCGTTGTTTTTGCTTTAGAATGTTAAATATTTGAGACTTTCAGGAACCTGGAGTACAACTTTTTTTTCTAGAGCTAATCTGAGTTCACCAAGTCCCAGAGCTTTGCTATAGTAGCCGAGACCTGGCGATGATGTGATCTGTCATCAGCACTGGTACCGCTGGTGCTTCTGTTCACTGTATGCCGCTTAGTGAGCGCTATGTGACAAGTAAAGGAGAAGATAGAGGTGGTAATAAAAGCTGGAGACTGTATCCGGGAGGTTTAATTCTTAACAATGGTGCTGGGTAAAAATCCAGGACCAAGCTCTGTAAATTTTGGGCACTAGGTTGCTATCAGGTTAAATGAGAATACAACAAGGTATGCACAATAAAAGGGCAGCGTTCTCACCGAGTCAGATGTTGCACTTATACAAGTGAGGTCAGAGCAGAGGTGTCCTATGTAATATGTGCCCAGGAGATGTCCGCTGGCTGAATTCCTGCATCACACAATAAGGAAATCATCACATTGTATTTATGGTCTAACTCATTAAGGATCAACCTCGTCCTCTATGCAATAATATGACTATATTTTTTTACAGGTATCTCCACTGACTCCCATGCAACTACCTTTATGTATAACGCGCACGTGCACTTTTGCCCTTGAGATCGCTGCTCCATTTGCCACCTAAGTCGGCAACAGTCACACATGAGCAATATCACGCTCATAGAGAAGAATGGAACAATAGTCACACATAGGAACCCAATATATAGGGTGATGGGGGTCCTAGTAGTCAGATAACTAACAATTATACTTTTCTAATCTACCCCAAGGGTAGGCAAAATATATTACTGATTGTAGGAACACTTTAATGACACCAAATGAACAGGTTTTCTGGACCAAGAGGTGCCGGATTAGTGGACTTCTACTGTCATTTTCAGTACTGGTTTTACCAGAGAACTATGTTGTTGTCCACGGTAGATCCGATCAGAGCGTCCCTCTCGCCGTCCACTTCTGCGAAGGCTACAACACTGACTTTAGGGGCCACAAGAGTATGGGATCCAGCCACACTGCAAAACAAGGAAGTGTAAATCAATGTCCCACAAATTCAAGTGTATCTGAAACTTCTCTTATCTGTATACTTTCATGTAACTGTTGTCCTTCAATTCTTGCATATGGTTCGAAAAACCAGCCAAGGACCATAGCAAGAAAAGAGACTAGTCCGGCTGCTCCAGATGATTGACAGTTCCTTCTTACTGAGACCTGTCAATCAACTGAAGACTGGTGGGGAGAAGCCAGACGGGGGCGGACAAGTCTCGTCTCCAGCTGGATCTTCATACATCTTCTCAGAAACCCTGGAACGTTTCAGAGTACCGTATATACTCGGGTATAAGCCGACCCGTGTATAAGCCGACCCCCATACTTTTGCCCCCAAAACCTGGGAAAACCCCTTGACTCGTGTATAAGCCGAGGGTGGACCCCAGCACAGGTATGCAGCCCCCAGCAGTGTGGTATACAGCAGCCTCCCCAGCAGTGTGGTATATACAGCAGCCTCCCCAGCAGTGTGGTATATACAGCAGCCTCCCCAGCAGTGTGGTATATACAGCAGCCTCCCAGCAGTGTGGTATATACAGCAGCCTCCCCAGCAGTGTGGTATATACAGCAGCCTCCCAGCAGTGTGGTATATACAATTTTTGTGCTGTAAAACTCGGCTTAGGGTGCTTTCACATCTGCGTTTTTCGTAATTCGCGGCAGATGCGGTGAAAAAAACGCATCTGCCGCGTTTACCGCATAACCGTTCCACTTGCGGCGCGGTTGCGTTTTTTTCTATGCAATGTATAGGGGGACTTGCGGCAGATGCGGCAAGTGCGGTTTTGCACTTGCGGCAGGTGCGGCCGCGAAAAAAACCGCGGCTTGCTGCGGTTTTTTTCGCGGCCGCACCTGCCGCAAGTGCAAAACCGCACTTGCCGCATCTGCCGCAAGTTCCCCTATACTTTGCATAATAAAAACCGCAACCGCGCCGCAAGTGGAACGGTTATGCGGTAAACGCGGCAGATGCGGTTTTTTCACCGCATCTGCCGCGAATTACGAAAAACGCAGATGTGAAAGCACCCTTATACACGAGTATATACGGTAAATTATACCTGGCTGCACTATCAAGCTCCGATTTGTGCTCCTCTTGGTTTGGCAGCATGAATCAGATGACCGGTTCCCTTTAACCCAAATCCCAATGTTTCTGGATTAAAAGACTTTTACTGTATTTACGTCCAGACTAAACAATCAGTTAGTTCTCATATTATCTGCTCACCTTCCATTTTCTGACAGCTGCCACATCTCCACCACCTGACTGCAGCCTCCACCGCTGGCGGTGACCACGCGGTGCCGGGACAGACCCTGGGCCATCTTGGTGAATCCACGTTTGACCAACTTTTTCTCCCAGGTAGGTAGCTCTGGATCTGAAGCCAGTACCCTGTGCCAAATAGAAGCACTTGTAAGAAAACATGGCAAAAAGAACATTATATATAGGGCATACAACCCTGTATTATATAATAATAATAATAAATCTTTATTTATATAGCACCAACATATTCCGCAGCGCTTTACTATACAGTGATATACAAAAGGTCATAGGTAACAATAACTATATAGACAAAGAGAGGGGCTGATGTGAATGAGTGGTGATGGAGAGGGGATGGTGTGAAGAAAGCACAAATGAAGACAAACAAAGAAATAAAAGACCTGTTAAAGATTGATAGTGAAAAGAGTTATACACATTGTTTTCAGTGGCCCTCTATCCCATTACCTTCCAGTCTATTACTTACTGTATATTTTCTGTACTCTAACCCTACATTGTAAAGTGCTGCGGAATATGTTGGCGCTATATAAATAAAGCTTTATTATTATTATTATTATTATCCCAGTCAATTCCGGTCAATTTCTGGTCTATTATATGAAGTGAAACATGCCATGAACAAAGCGCCACATAACTGTGACCAAAACCATAGCAAATTTACCACATTCTCTGTCTTTAGTACATTTTTTTAAACAACCCTTTCACGTTTGGGTTCAGTGATTCCCCCAGTAGGTGGCACTTTCACTTACCAGATCTCCATGATTTCTACATTCCCCACAGCCACACACACCAGGTTCTTCTCTTGGGACAGTGGAAGAATTTGTATGACTGATATCTAGAATCACAAGACAATATGAGTTATGCCAAAAGGTGCAGAGAAGACCGACAGGTGCTGTCATCCTCTCACCTCCTGGAAACTCCATGTGTGAACGCATGTCCATGTGCAATCGTCTTGGGGTCTCCATAGACAGACGGAATATTCACTCGCTGATACAATGCAGAGATCTGTACGACCAGAGAAATCCCACCATAGAGAGCACAGGTCTATGGGAGGTCCTCCACCGCACGCGTCCTGCAAACACAGACGTCCATCATCTGCCACTTACCAATACAGCTCACAGAGATCAGTCAGATATATATCGAATAACTATCTATACTGTAGCTCTCAGTGATTAGTAAGCTGAGATAGATTGATGCTAAAAACACACATCTCTTAGCCATAATATAAACCAGCTGGTGCAAATCGATTTGGACCTGGTCCATGGCCACATCAGTAATCTGGGGCCGATGGATGGGAGCCCTGAGGACCAACTCTAAAGGGGGTGTCACACGCGTCAATATCGCCTGCACGATATCGGCTGCACGTGACGTTGCAGCGATATTGACGCGTGTGACATACTGCATCAACCAGCGATAAATCGCTGGTTGATGATCGCCAGGTTTCAGAACCAGCTCTGAAACCTGGCGATTGTCGCCCGGTGGACACGCAGCATCGCTGCGTGTGACACCGGGACTAGCGATATTCCAGCTCCCAGCGCCTGTCACAAGCGCTGGGAGCTGGTATCCAAGGTACACTGCGGGTAACTAGGCAGCGCGCGCTGCCTAGACACCCGACGTGTACCTTAGTTACCAGCCTCCTCCGCTCACTGGGTGAGCGGAGGAGGCTGGTAACTAAGGTACACGTCGGGTATCTAGGCAGCGCGCGCTGCCTAGTTACCCGCAGTGTACCT
This sequence comes from Allobates femoralis, assembly GCA_033576535.1. NCBI lineage: Eukaryota > Metazoa > Chordata > Amphibia > Anura > Aromobatidae > Allobates > Allobates femoralis. The sequence goes on along the minus strand of JARQOC010000011.1, from coordinate 220,937,449 downwards.
TGGAGACCAGGCTGCTCCCGCTTCCAGCAGGCTGGCAGAGGGAGCAGGACATCGTGGAAACGATATTTAAATCGTTTCCATGATGTCACTGGTCAATTGATCGCTGGTGAGTCTGTCTGTGTGACAGCTCACCAGCGATCAGCCGTCAATGTCGTCAGCGATCAGATCGCTGACGACATTGACGCGTGTGGACACCCCCTTTACTTGATGGCATTCATCGCTCTCTTTTCAATTGACCAACCTCGCCCCAGCCGGCTAATCAAAATAAAGGCTGGGGATGGCGTCAGGTAAGAGGAGGTTGGCACAGATTACTAATGTGACTGTTGGACGCGATCTTGTAAATCAATTCGCACCACCCCTAACGAATAGATAAGACAAATAGATCAGGGCAATTTGATTTTCCAGAGCAGACTACAATGGCCGGCGGACGTCACACCTGCATCCAGCATCCTCTGAGCTTTAGGATCCTACTAGCCCTCCTCATGTAATGTCATGATGTTTCTTGGTCACCTGGCTACATACCTTACTGTGGTACTTCAGGCTAGGATCCATGATTCCAGCTGGAGAATGACAGAAGTGCTTCACTGCACAGTGCTGAACCTACAAATTCATTTGAAGAACCCAGGTTGGGATAATTTGGTCACCTGGCTACATACCTTGCTGTGCTCAGCTTCCTAAGCTTGTCACTATCTCTTCTCATGTGTGTGCCCACCAAAAGCGGGGTGTTGTTGGTTGGGATAGTTGGCCCTGGAAGCCCCGAAGATTCTAATCCCTGGTGAGCCAGTGGGAGGGGGACGTCTCTGCCTCTTGCATATGTCGTGCTCTTGCTGGGAATGAACTATATGTTGTTGACTATTGGTGATCAAATAAAGTCTTACTGGAGTGAGATACCCTCGCTCTGTGTTGTCTGAGTAGTGTACTGCCCTTGGGGAATGAGTTTGGGCGATCAGTGGGATGAGCCCTGGTCTGTACAGTCTTTATAATGACAAGACCACCCATTGACCCTCATGTCTCCACTAATACCAGCTGCCATTAGGGACCAGACCAGGACAGCGCAAACCAAACTGCTCATCTCTAATAGATGATTGTACCATAGATACATTGATAGAGACATGTTCTCACCTTAATTTCAGAGACCAGATGTAGCCGATCACCTCCTGTCGTTCTTTCCTCCTTACATTGAGCTGATTTGTTTGCACCTTCCTGGAAAGATGAACTTGCCTTATTAGAGCCAGTGGTACCTGTGCACCATGTCCTGATCGATGGGTTGTCAGCAGAACTTACCTCTAGAAGACAAGTGTCCTGAGCATCACCTTTTGATGGAGGTAACGATAAATGACTGTACTGATGGGAATCCACATCCTCCTGTGCCTCCGATTCATCTGCATTGTTCGATGGCGCACTCTCCTCCGGAGTGAAAGCTGTTGTCCTTTGGGATGACTGCTCCTCACAAGGAGCAGGGGACGAATAAGCAGCTGGCGTAAAACCTAACATGGGCAGGCTGGGGGTGCACCCTGAGAATACACACTCAGTATGAGTATCCGCTGGGACAGAACACATGGAGGTGAACAGGACCACGTCATGAGCGTCATTGACAGGACTGTGGACGCTCAGTGGTGGCTTTGGCTCCGAGTTCGGATCTCCTGTAGGCTCCATATTTGTGGAGACGACATCTTGCACAAAAGGAGCAGCCTCGGGATCTAAGGATCCAAGATGTGCTTGTAAGACAGGATTGGATACCTGTGTATTAGAACAAGTGGGTTCACAAAGTGTGGAACATGAGGGGGATCACATGGGACCTGCTGGACTGCAGAAGCGGCTGCGAGGGCCTCATCATTCTCTTTAGAAAGTGAGTAGTGAGAAAGCTCCGCTGCCTCCCTGAAAATGAAAGTCTGAGCTGCCGTCACATCATGATGAGATGGCGATACATTGTCACGAAAAGGGGCTTGTTTGCCGCGAAGAAATGAATCATCATTCACTTTATTGAGTGTTGCCAGTATTGGAGATGCCGAGGTGCAGACCCCCCCTGCTCCGTGTAGCGGAGCCGCATTGTTGCAGGACGGATTCACTGAGCTGTCAATATTATCGGACAATTTGTTCTGTTTCGTCATGTCAGGATCAACCAACTCCAGGAGATTGGTGGATTTCAGCTTTTCAAGTTTAAGGAGCCCGAAGTCTTCATCCGGCAAATGGAAATCTGTTATGTCTGAATGGTGCAAGAGATTGAGCAGTTTGAGCCTCCCGCCAAAAAGATCGAAGTGGGAACCTTACAAAAAGAAGAGAAACACCATTATCACAAGACAGGTTACACCATGTAATGTAGATCATTCCGTAATTACAGATCCTGAGTTACCTCCTGTATTATACTCCAGAGCTGCACTCACTATTCTGCTGGTGCAGTCACTGTGTACATACATTACATTACTGATCCTGAGTTACCTCCTGTATTATACTCCAGAGCTGCACTCACTATTCTGCTGGTGCAGTCACTGTGTACATACATTACATTACTGATCCTGAGTTACCTCCTGTATTATACTCCAGAGTTGCATTCACTATTCTGCTGGTGCAGTCACTGTGTACATACATTACATTACTGATCCTGAGTTACCTCCTGTATTATACTCCAGAGCTGCACTCACTATTTTGCTGGAGAAGTCACTGTTTACATACATTACTGATCCTGAGTTACCTCCTGTATTATACTCCAGAGCTGCACTCACTATTCTGCTGGTGCAGTCACTGTGTACATACATTACATTACTGATCCCGAGTTATCTCCTGTATTATACTCAAGAGCTGCACTCACTATTCTGCTGGTGCAGTCACTGTGTACATACATTACATTACTGATCCCGAGTTATCTCCTGTATTATACTCCAGAGCAGCACTCACTATTCTGCAAGTGCAGTCACTGTGTACATACATTACATTACTGATCCTGTACTGATCCTGAGTTACCTCCTGTATTATATTCCAGAGCTGCACTCACTATTCTGCTGGTGCAGTCACTGTGTACATACATTACATTACTGATCCTGAGTTACCTCTTGTATTATACTCCAGAGCTGCACTCACTATTCTGCTGGTGCAGTCACTGTGTACATACATTACATTACTGATCCTGAGTTACCTCCTGTATTATACTCCAGAGCTACACTCACTATTCTGCTGGTGCAGTCACTGTGTACATACATTACATTACTGATCCTGAGTTACCTCCTGTATTATCCTCCAGAGCTGCACTCACTATTCTGCTGGTGCAGTCACTGTGTACATACATTACTGATCCTGAGTTACCTCCTGTATTATACTCCAGAGCTACACTCACTATTCTGCTGGGGCAGTCACTGTGTACATACATTACATTACTGATCCTGAGTTACCTTCTGTATTATACTCCAGAGATGCACTCACTATTCTGCTGGTGCAGTCACTGTGTACATACATTACATTACTGATCCTGAGTTACCACCTGTATTATACTCCAGAGCTGCACTCACTATTCTGCTGGTGCAGTCACTGTGTACATACATTACTGATCCTCAGGTACATCCTATGTTATACTCCAGAGCTGCTCTCAATATTATGCAGTCTGTTCTTTTTCACCTACTTGTCTCACATGATTTTGCTGAGGTTCTGAGGTTATATACTCGTCTCTGATATACTTCAGTGTGTGGAGTTACATCCTCTGACCCGCAGTCGTCACCCTCCTGGGTTATGGACGCCTTCCTTCCTTCAGTCACAGCCTCCACTTTCTTTACGCCTTCTTCCATCTTTGGGTTTTCTGCAGACGTCTCGTGACTTACTTCCTTCTCTTTTACACCTTTGGTCTCGTCATCTTTAAGGCTGGTGTCAGAACCAAATTCCAGCTGCTTGGATATGTCGTTAAAACTAGAAGACACGGATGCAGGACACGATTTCCTCGCTCGTCTGGACCTCGTGCCACCTACAGGAGTGTTGCTGACCCAAAGTGATGGAGTGGAGGAGGTGGCGGCCCGGCGTGGACCGCCTCTTGCCCCCTTCCTGGCTGTGCACCCCAGCTGGCTGTTGATAACGGCTTCTAGATCCACCTTTCTTTGGCAGCTGGTCATACGCCGAGTTGTCCGAACGTAATACTCCACTGGGAATAAAAGCCCCTCCACTAACGTGCAAGAGTCGAGTGGGCTACACATTTCTTCCACCGGAGGTGACCCTCCATAGTGGTTTGGTGTTTTCGTTGAGTGGTCATCAGCACAGGGAGGGATGTAGATGGGGTCTCCACAGCCTGAGGGACAGGAGAAGGATCACAGGTGATATCCAGTCTCAGATCCTGATTCCTTCCTCCACCCATCTGCTGGGCATCACTGTGTGCCAAGTCTTTACCCGTCTGCACAGCCTTAATTTTGGTAATATCTTGAGAATGATTTGTTGCTTCTTCCTGTCCTGTATCCAGTGTATCCTTCTCTTTGTGATCTATATTCTCCGAAAAAACCTTTATAGTAGTTAGAACATCCTCCTTAGGGCACTTCTTAAACACGGGTGATGCCGGAGCATTTGTGCCCTCCATGTTAAGACGCTTTACACCAAGGTCATTCTTACACTCAGGAGACACTTGGACACGTCTTATATTCTCAGAAGAATTAAAAGTGGTCTTGTTTATCTTTAAGGGTACGTCTTCTACAACGCACGGTGCAGATGCCCCTGTGCTGCCGGAGTCTGTCGGATTACACCGTCCATCTAGACTCCCGGTGACCGGAGAACATGGAGACGTGGACCCTGAGCCGAGACGCCTTGGAGATCTGTGTAGTCTCAGTCGGCTCCTTTTGCCATGGCTTGGATCGGCTTCCGTCTTGCTCGCTGCGCTCTGGTCTTGACCGCTACTTTCGCTTCCAGAACAGGACGACGACCTCTTGTCGCTCCGGAGGATTTCTGGATTCAAGTTGAAGCTGACGGACGGCTTCTTCTCCCTCTCTGCCGGTGGAGCATCAATGCTTTGTGTCGACTCAGTGACATTTCCAGTAAAGTTATTGACGTCAGTTAAAGGACCTGAAAACAACACAGTCTTTCTGTTCATTGAAAAACTTCATATTTAAAGGGATTTTTTTTCATACTACATAAATAACTATAAAAGGAAAAAGTTACATAAACTTTGTAATATACTTTTGTGTTACAATTTCTCATCATTTTCAAGATTCTGCTTGCTGTCAGTGTCTGGAAACATTCACAATTTGCTTTCAGAGGAAGGAAACCTGATCTTGTTCTACTTATGCAGCTGATAGTTTGTTACAATGTACCACTTTAGAAAAAGAGATAGGACACTGCAGTCTTTACATTAAGGCTGCTTTCACATCACGATTTTCGGTCATCCGATTGTATCCGTTTCAAAACGGATACAATCGGATCCCATTTTCCTCTATGGGAATCGGATGGGATCGGATGTGCCACTATTGGCATCCGATTTTGGCACCATCCGTTCCCATCCGATTTAATCACGGGCACAAAATCGTAGCCTGCTACGATTTTGTGTCCGTGACTCACATCGGACAGCATCGGATCACTGCTGATCCGATGCTGATCCGAGGGCCCACAGCATGGGAGCCTATGGACATCGGATCCGAGTTCACCTCGGATCCGATGTCGGCTCCATACTCCCTGTCTTTCCCTGCTCTGCTCCTCCATCTTTTTCCCTCTCCTATTCTATATACTGTGCCCCCGCTATTCTATTCTGTGTCCCTGCTTCTCTATCCTCATCTATCCCTATCCTGTCCCCTGTCCTCTTCCCTGTGTGTAAAAAAATAAAGAAAACTCCTCCCGGAGCATACATCACCTGTCACCGGCACCAACGCTGCAGCAGCATCAGGACTGAAGGAAATGTGATGTCGTCACAGATCCGGTTACATGACCCGTCAGCTGACCGGATCTGTGACGACATCACAGGTCCTTCTGCCCTGATGCTGCTGCAGCGATGGAGCCGGTGACAGGTGATGTATACTCCCGGAGGAGTTTTTTTTATTTTTTTACACACAGGGAAGAGGACAGGGGACAGGATAGGGATAGATGAGGATAGAGAAGCAGGGACACAGAATAGAATAGCGGGGGCACAGTATATAGAATAGGAGAGGGAGGAAGATGGAGGAGCAGAAGCAGGGAAAGACAGGGACCGCAGGATCCACACGGATCCTGCAGAGAATCGGATCGGATGGCTATTTGCCATCCGATTGCAGGGATCCGTGCCTGTCCGTGGGATCCTCTTTTAAAGTCGGATCCCACGGACAGGCACAAAATCGTAGTGCGAAACCAGCCTAAGGTTATCTTACAGGCCGGTCGGATGAAAAAGGTAAGGTATGACAGTGTGTCGATTCTTTCCTTGACACTAAATGATGGGGAGGGAAAGAAGGCTTGGACATATTGGATTTAAACTAAACCTTTTGCTCTAAGCTGGGGTAGGCTGCAACCAGTCAGTGTATTCTCCTCTATGAATACAGAACACATGCACACACGGCTGAGTTGAGCATGCACGTGTAGGGTGATAGTTTGGTTAGAGTATCTGATATAAAAAAGGTGTATGGGCCCCTTTAGCGCATCTGTTAGACAAACCAGTAGAACTTGTGGATCCAGTAATGTCACATGCCACTCTCTAATATTGTATATATATAGGGTAATCAGCAAAGGGCCAAATTTAAAGGAGTCTCCTTAATGGGGTTGTCCAGGCTTTTTATAAAATCTATGTGTATAGGCTGCAAAATGTTGACAGTTTGTAATTTACACCTTGTCAGCATTTTGCATTGCTACCTATATATGACAGTTTGGTGTGTGGAGGAGCAGCTCAGCCCCTGTCTAGAGTAGTGTTTGTTTTGGAGCCTGGCTGTAACATCACAGCTGGTCATTTACACCCAAGACTCCTACAAGCCCGCCCCAGTCCCCAGCAGGTCCGCCACCCCCCCTCCCCCCAGTCTCCAGCATGCCCGGCCGCCTCAGACTCCAACAAGCCCTCTCCAGTCTCCAATATGACCATCCACCCCCATTCACCTATGTAAACTCTGATTGAACCATATTGCACTGAGCAGTCATCTCTGTCATAGAGGAGATGGGTGCGGCTGTGAGGATCGCATCAGTGACAGCGCAGGAACAGGAGAAGGTGGTGAGTGCACACACACTGCAGCACTGCAAAGAGCGGTCATCTCCTTCACAAAGCTGTGGATTCATCACAGTGTTGCAGAGAAGGAGACGACAACCGCTCAGTGCAATGTGGTTTAATCAGAATTTACATAGGTGAATGGTGGTGGGTGGTCATATTGGGGACTGAAGAGGGCTTGTTGGAGACTGGGGGGCGGGCCTGCTAGAGACAGAGGGGAGGTGGGCTTATTGGAGTCTGGGGCGGCTGGGCATGCTGGAGACTAGGGGCAGGTCTGCTGGGGACTGGGGCATGCTTGTAGGAGTCTGGGTGTAAACGACCAGTTGTGAAATTACAGTTAGGCTGAAAACAAGGGGAGTGTCACTCCTCCTTACAGCTCAGTGCAATGTAGTTCAGTTAGTATTTACATTGATGATGCAAGTGGTCCTGTTGGGAGTCTGGGTGCATGTAAACATCCAGTTGTGACGTTACAACCAAACTTCAATACAAACCCACCTCTAGAACAGGCCTGAGCTGCTCCTCCACACGCCAAACTGTCATATCGAGGCAACAATGCAAAATGCTTACTGGGTGTAAATTAGACACAATTAGCATTTTGCAGCCTAGATACACACACAGATTTTATAAAAAGCCCAGACAACCCTGTCAACAAATTCAGAGATGCTTGAGCCTGGACTGACAAATTGCAACAAATCCTTAGCAGTGTAAACAGCTTTAGGTCAGAATGGATTCACGTTTACAGATGATCACAATCCATCTAATATGTACAGATCTCCAACCTGATAGTAAAGACAGAGCATCTTGTTTGGAGAGTTCCTGGCTTAACAACCGGTTCTGCTCTTCTATGGTTTTCTTGATGTGGGTTTTCACCCTTTCGGCTCTCTGGGATCTCTATAAAGACAGAAAAAAACAAAAAGTAATCTGAATGCCTTATACGGAGAGTCAATGGGAGCCTCAGTGGGAGAATATCTGATGCTATAACGGTTTATCCCTTCCAAGTAAAAAAGCAAATAAAGCAAAACCCTTAGTAATAAAGCCCCAGTACACTTCAGAAGTGTCGGCAGAACGACGGTTCAGCTGGCAGCTCTCTTGCCTGACTCTCCCATGCACACTCACCGTCCTATGTTTTCTATGAGAGACAGATCACTAGCAGTGGCTTATCTCTAAAACAGGGCTAGCGAACTCCAGCCCTCAAAGGCCGCAAACAGGTCATGGGTTCAGGATTTCCCTGGTATTGCACAGGGTGATAATACCATCACCTGTGCAAGTGATGATTACAACCCCTGTGCAATGCTTAGGAAATCCTGAACACATGGCCTGTTTGCGGCCTTTGAGGACTGGAGTTCCCCACCCCTGCTCTAAGAGATAAGAGATTAGTAATCTGAAATAAGACATGTTAGGTCATTGAGTCTCCCCAACATCATCTATTGGGGACAATCAGGAAGCGCCAATACACATTAGACTGTCATCTGAATCAGTTGATATCGTTGGGTTCGACCAATCAATTTTTGGGAGCTTAAAGCATCACTCCAGCGTTTTGTTTTTCTATTTCACCGCTGGATCGGTCCTTTAAAGCTTAGCCTCGTCTTATACTCACCTTCCGACAGTTTCATCTTTTACCAACGTTGCTCCGTTCAATGTCTGGCAATTTGTGTCATGTCGGCAACTCCACTATTTCATGGAAACTCAACACAAGTCTATGGGGGCCTTGTTCTGGCCTCATAGAGATGCATTGAGCCCTTGTGATGTAACGTCTCATTTCCGGACAGTCAGAAGTTACAGACACAAGATGGCACTGTTGGACCAGAGTGGCGTCAGTAAGAGGTGAAATCGCTGGAAAAGAGTATAAGAGTTATATGATGGGAGCAGGGGATAAGAGTTAAAGTGCCACTCCAGTGCTGAACCCCCCCCCCCCCCCACTCTATAGTGGTGCTTTAATTCTAAACTGTGCACATGGGTCCATATCATCATCAGTCTTGTGCGCACCTGTAAACGGTGAACAGTCTTCTTGTATTCTTTCTTCAGTAAGGCGAGTCTTTCCTTCAGCTGAAAAAGAAAAAAAAATTAGGGCAGATTCGGAACATCCAGATGAGATTTGATAGGGTGGATGTTTTATTATTATTTACTAGATGGGTGCCCGATGCACAATGCATCGGGATTCTAGCAGAGCGAGTCTCTGACTCGCAATGGCCGCTTCGCGGCCAATGCTTCGCGCTGCTAAGGCGACTCGCCATGCCCGCTGCGCGGGCATAGCGAGTCGCCTTAGAACTGCTCGCAATGGCCGCTTCGCGGCCAATGCTTCGCGCTGCTAAGGCGACTCGCCATGCCCGCTGCGCGGGCATAGCGAGTCGCCTTACAACTGCTCGCATTGGCCGCTGCGCGGCCAATGCATTTTTCGTATCCACATGACCACGCTGACTCGCAGCGAGTGCGGTCTCAAAAGGGGCACTCGCTCCATTCGTGATTATATAATAGATAGAGCACTATTATTATTATTATTATTATTATTTATTTATAGAGCGCCATTAGATTCCATGGCGCTTTACATATGAAGAGGGGAGAACGGGGACAAATACAGTAAACATGGACATTCAAGTCATTACAGGTACAGGAGGGCATGGTGCTGTACATGAGAAAGGGTTACATACAAACAAGTTAAAAATACGATGAACAAACAAACAGTGACAGACTGATACAGAGGGGAGAGAGGACCCTGCCCTTGTGGGCTTACATTCTACAGGGTGGTGGGGAGAGAGACCGTAGGTTGGGTCTGCTCTGGTGGTGGTGGAGTTCCGGGTCCAATGGTGGTGGAGTATGGGGTCCGATGGTGGTGGAGCGCCGGATCCAGTGGTGGTGGAGCGCTGGGTCCAGTGGTGGTGGAGCGCTGGGTCCAGTGGTGGTGGAGCGCCGGGTCCAGTGGTGGTGAGGTGGCACTGTGGTCATTGCAGGCTGTAGGCTGTTCTGAAGAGATGGGTTTTCAGGTTCCGATTGAAGGTTCCGAGTGTGGAGGACAGTCGGACGTTTTGGGGTGAATTCCAGAGGATGGGGGATGCTCGGGTGAAGTCTTACAGGCGGTTAGATGAGGAATGTACAAGTGTGGAAGAAAGGAGGAGGTCTTGGGAGGATCGAAGATTACGAGTTGGATGATATCGGGAGATTAGTTCAGATATATGGGGGAGACAGATTGTGGACAGCTTTGTAAGTCAATGTTACTAGTTTGAATTGGATATGCTGGGGAATTGTGAGCCAGTGGAGGGATTTGCTGAGGGGAGAAGTGGAGGAGCAGCGAGGAGAGAGGTGGATTAGTCGGGCAGCAGAGTTAAGGACAGATTGAGAAGTGCAAGAGGGTTAGCAGAGAGGCCACAGAGGAGGAGGTTGCAGTAGTCGAGATGGGAGATGATGAGGGCATGCAGTAGTAGTTTAGTAGATTGAGGGTTGAGGAAGGGACGGATTCTGGAAATATTTTTGAGTTGGAGGCGGCAGGAGGTGGCGAGAGCTTGAATGTGTAGCCTGAAGGATAAGGTAGTGTCAAGGATTATTCCGAGGCAGCGGACATTAGGTACAGAGCAAAGTGTGAAGTCATTTATTGTGATAGATCAGGTAAGGAAGGTATGTGAGATGGAGGAAAAAGGATGAGTTCGGTTTTGTCTACATTGAGTTTTAGGAAGAGGAGAAGGAGGATATGGCTGATAGACATCCGGGACTCTGGACAGCAGAGAGGTGACGTCTGGGCCAGAGAGGTAGAGCTGAGTGTCCTCAGAGTACAGGTGATACTGAAAGCCATGAGACTTTATGAGTTGTCCCAGACCAAGGGTATAGATTGAAAAAAGAAGCGCCCCAGGACAGGGCCTTGAGGGACCCCAACAGAGAGGGGATGAGGCGAGGAGGTCGTGTGGGAGTGGGAGATGCTAATGTGCGGTTGGAAAGGTAGGAAGAGATCCAGGAGAGGGCAAGGTCTGTGATACCAATGGAAGAGAATGGAGAAATTTCTGTTAGCTTTGGCCATGAGTAAGTCATTAGTAATTTTGGTCAGGGCAGTTTCAGTGGAGTGGTGAGGGCGGAAGCCGGATTGAAGGTCATCAAAAAGAGAGTTGTATGAGAGGTGGGATGAGATTACAGTGTGGACATGCTTTTCAAGAAGTTTGGAAGCGAACGGGAGTAGGGATATTGGCCGGTAGCTGGATATGGAAGTGGGTTCAAGGGATGGCTTCTGTAAGATAGGTGTAATTGCGTGTTTGAAAGCAGAAGGAAAGATACCAGAAGTTGGTGATAGGTTGAAGAGGTGGGTTAGGAGAGTGCTCTGGTATACATGAGGGTTGTGGTGGTTGGGTAGCAAAGACTTGTCTGATCTGATCAATCTTGTTGATGAAGTATGTTGTAAAGTCTTCTGCAGAGATACAAGAAGTAGGAGGGGGCAGTAGGGGGAGGAGGAGGGAGTTAAATGTGTTGAATAACTGCCTGGGGTTGCGGGACAAAGAGGATATGAGGGTGATGAAGTAATTCTGTTTAGTGGTGGTGAGTGCTGACTTGAATGTGAGAAGTGCTTGTTTGAATGCTGTGTTGTCTTCATGCGAATGTGTTTTCTTCCAGCGCCACTCAGCAACCCTAGACGCTCGCCGCAGATTTCTAGTGGAGTCTGTGTGCCAGGGTTGTCTGTTGGTTTGTCATGTTCTGCCATGAACAAGAGGGGCAGCTTCATCAATAGCTGATGTGAGTGTAGAGTTGTAGAAAGCAATGGCATTATCTGTGTCGTGGAGTGAGGATATGGATGATAGCGGTGAAATGGCGTTGGAGAGTGTGTGTGTGTCAAGATGTGTGAGGTTTCTGTGGGGGTGTGCGAGTTGATGGACATGGGTGGCAGATGAGGAGGACAAAGATGAGAAAGTGAGAAGATGGTGGTCAGAGAGGGGGAAAGAGGAGGTTGTGGGGTTAGTTAGGGAGCAGAGGCAGGTGAAGATGTGGTCTAGTGTATGTCTGTCTGTGTGGGTGGCTGTGGAGGACCATTGAGAGAGGCCAAAGGATGAAGCAAGAGACAGTAGTTGGGAGGCTGTTGACTGGTGGGTGTCAATGGGGATGTTGAAGTCGCCCATTACGATGGTGGGAATGTCAGCAGAGAGAAAGTATAGAAGCCAAATGGAGAATTGGTCAAAGAAGGTAGTGGTCGGTCCCGGGGGTCAATAAATGACAGCCACTTGGAGGTTGGAAGGAGAGTAGATACGGACAGAGTGCACTTCAAAAGATGAGAGGATAAGGGAGGGAGGAGGAGGAAATGGGTCAAGGTGCAGTTGCTAGAAAGGACAAGACCCACTCCTCCACCATGTTTATTGCCAGTGCAAGGTGTGTGGGAGAAATGAAATCCGCCATAACACAGCACAGCAGGGGAGGCCATGCCGGAGGGTGTCAGCCATGTTTCTGTGAGGCCCAAGAATGGGAGTCTGCGAGAGGTAAAGAGGTCGTTTTAGCGTTTCAAGGAGCGTTCAATGTGATCATGAATTACCGGCACCTTTGCCTGTGTTAGAACCAGGGATATCAAACTCTAGCCTGCCAACTGTCGTTAAACTACAATTCCCAGAATGCCCTGATAGATATTGGCTTCCTCGGCATGCTGGGAGTTTAGTTTTGCAACAGCTGGAGGGCCAGAGTTTGACATCTCTGTTTTATAGTTGCAGATATCCACTGCAATAAGTGAAATTACTGCAAACATCCATGTCAGGTCTGCAGCATGATAGGCACTGCTAAATCTTTATCATGCCCTTACCCCTCCACCAAACCTATCCATCACAATCAATGGCTGATCACTCTCCCCAGTCCTGCATGCACGGTGCTTCAGGGTGATCCTCAACTCTGCCCTCTCTTTCAAGCCACATATCTAAGCACTTGCAACCTCCTGCCGACTCAAACTCAAAAATATTTCCTGGATCCATATATTCCTTGACCAAGAAACTGCAAAAACTCACATACCCTAATCATCTCCCGCCTTGACTATTGCAACCTCCTACTCTCTGGCCTCCCTCTAACACTCTTGCACCACTCCAACCTATCCTAAAAACTTTGCTGCCTGACTAATCCACCTGTCTCCCCTCTCTGCCAAGCCCTTCACTGGCTTTCTATTGCCCAGAGGCTCCAGTTCAAAACCCTAACGGTGACATACAAAGCCATCTGCAACCTGTCTCCTCCATACATCTGTGACGTGGTCTCTTGGTACTTACCTACACGCAACCTGCAATCCTCTCAGGATCTCCTTCTTTCCTGCCCTCTTATCTCTTACTCCCACAAACGCATCCAAGATTTCTCCCGTGCTTCCTCCATACTCTGGAACCCTCTGCCCCAGCACATCAGACTCTCGCCTACCGTGGAAATTTCAAGAGGAACCTGAAGACTCACCTCTTCCAATAAGCCTACAACCTGCAGTGATCCTCAGTCTACTGAACCGCCGCACAACCAGCTCTACCCTCTCCTAGTGTATCCTCACCCATCTCTTGTAGACTGTGAGCCCTTGCGGTCAGGGTCCTCTTCCCTCCTGTACTTGTCTGTGCCTTGTATTGCTCATGTTTATTGGACTTGTCTATGTATGCCCCTTTTCACATGTAAAGCGCCATGGGATAAATGGCTCTATAATAATAATAATAATAATAATAATGCCCTGAAACCTGCCCGACCACAAAGTGTGGACTGTGGAGGGGTCACTGTCACAGGCCCATAGACATGTTATATACTGTAGGGTGAGACAGACTTTTAGGGTTTCTGAGCAAGATGAACAGATTTTATTACATGTTTTGGTTCATTTGCCCATATTCATGAACAGTATGTCAATGGTTTTTCCTACATGAGAAAAATTTAAATGGACCAACAGCACTTGAGTGAAACACGGATGGCGTCGGTGTGCGGTCACTTCTTTTTAATGCTCTTCCTGGTTTTGATAGTTTTTATTTTTGGCTGCTCGGTGCGCAAAAAAACCCCACAGATGTGAACATTCCCGTAGACTAATATTGGTTTGTGCTGTATCTGTGAAATACAGCTTAAATCTAACCCAAAGCTAAAAAAAAAATCTGCAATAGGTAAGGATATGAATGTCTGTCTCTGCTGTGGATTTTCACAGTCGGGGTCCACTGGGAAATCCACAGAATATTGGTGTGTGTGAATGATCCCTAAGAGGCCTGAAAAATATTATTATGCACTGTAATCATTTGTAAAAGGTGGTTGTGTGAACTCAGAGGGGAAATAATGGCTGTCTCATAGAAAAATACAGAATTCTATTTCTTGGAGAATAAAAGTGTCTCTTTTGCTCAGAAATGAGCAGGCTTTTTTTTTATTGTTTTTTTTTACTCTTAGTACCTTTGTCTTTTCTTCTGAGGTGAGATATTTCTCCGGCATGCTTTCTATTTCCTGCTGGAAAAAAAATGATAGTTAAAATGACATTATATAAAGTTTATAAACCCGCGCACGCTCAGAAATTATCATAGGACCCAAACAAATAAGTAGAGAAAGCCGCACGTGTCTGTTCCCTGCATGAGGCCCTATTTTTGGGGACAGGTGTGAGTTGTATGGATGAGGTACACGTACATCTCAATGAATTAGACCTGAAACACGTTGACTAATAAATCATTATTATATTCACCCTTTGATGTCTGGTGGAATTGAGCAGCGCAGCGTTTAGCCCTTCATCCTCCCTACTCTATATGCACCACGCTGGGGACTGCAGCAGCCGTGATCTGCTTTTATAGTGGTTGTGACTCTCAGAACCACACAAGGTGAAGCCTCTGATACCTATTTAGGTCATATTTTATCTCTCAGACCCTTCATCCTCCCTACTTTAATTTTCTGAGATAATGACCTTTGGGTTTTCATTGGCTGTAAGCCATAATCATCAACATTAACAGAAATAACCGCTTGAAATAGATCCCTCTGTATGTAATGACTCTATATGACGGCAAAACGTAATGGTGACCACTCTCTGCTTATTCTTCTTGATCTCTCTGCAGCCTTTGACACTGTTGACCACCATCTCCTACTCTCTATACTGCACTCCATCGGCATCAAGGACAGTGCTCCCTCTTGGTTCTATTCCTATCTTTCTGATCGCTCTTTCAGTATATCATTTGCTGGCTCCACTTCTTCCCCTCTTCCTCTCATTATTGGGGTCCCTCAGGGTTCAGTTCTCGAACCTCTTCTCTCTCTACACGGCCCCGATTGGACACACTATCAGCAGATTTGGCTTTCAGTACCATCTTTATGCTGATTACACACAACTATACACTTCTTCCACTGACCTTACTCCCGCTGTATTACAGAAACCAATCTAACTGCAGTTTCCAATATCATGTCCGATCTCTATCTAAAACTCATCCTTTCCAAAACTGAACTTCTTATGCCCTCCACTAACCTCCCTAATCTAACATCTCTCTCTCAGTGTGCAGCAACACAATAACCCCTAGGCAGCAGGCTCGCTGTCTGGGCGTTATGTTTGACTCTGATCTTTCCTTCACCCCATATATACAATATCTCGTCCGCTCTTGCCGCTTGCACCTGAAGAACATCTCTAGAATCCGCCTTATTCTCACCATGGAAACAACAAAAACCCTCACTGTGGCCCTGATCCACTCCCGCCTTGATTATTGTAATTCGTTATTAACTGGCCTCCCCCTCACTAGACTCTCCCCTCTCCAGTCCATCCTTAATGTAGCAGCCAGGGTCACCTATCTAGCTAACCGTTACTCAGATGCTTCCGCTCTGTGCCAGTCATTGCACTGGCTACCTATACACTATAGCAGAGGTCCCCAATGTCAGTCCTCGAGGGCCGAACCAGTGCAGGTTTTCAGGATTTCCTTACTATTGCACAGGGATTGGAATCATTGCCTGCTGTGCAATACTAAGGAGATCCTGAAAACCTGCACTGGTTCGGCCCTCGAGGACTGACATTGGGGACCTCTGCACTATAGGATCCAATTCAAGCTGGTTGTTCTCACCCACAAAGCTCTTCACAGTGCAGCACCTCCCTACATCTACTCCCTCATCTCTGTCTATCACCTTACCCGTTCTCTTCACTCTGGTAGTGAATTTAGACTAACATCTGCACTAATCTTTACCTAGGATTCCCAGCTCCAAGACATCTCCCGTGCTGCACCAATTCTCTGGAATGCTCTACCCCAAGAAATTAGGTCTATCCATAACCTACATACTTTCAGGTGCTCCCTAAAAATACATCTTTTCAGAGCGGCTCATCTTGCTCCCTAATCGAAGTCACTTAGACATAGCCTATCTGCTCCACCAGACCTAAAAACATTACAGAGAATGGCTGATGACCACTCATGCCGCTCTCATCTATTCCTGCTACTCTTCTCCATTTACACTCTCGGCCTTGGACAACTCATTGAGTCCCATGGCCTCCAGTACCATCTCTACGTTGACGACACAAAGATCTACTTCTCTGGGCCCGACATCACCTCCCTACTATCCAAAATTCAACAATGCCTGTACACCATCTCATCCTTCGCTTCCTCAAGCTGAACATGGACAAAACTGAGTTCATTGTCTTCCCCCAAGTCGCTCTCCCCCTCTACCAGACCTATCCATCCTCGTCAATGACTGCTCACCCCCTGTCCCCCATGCCAAGTGCCTTGGGGTTACTTTCGACTCTTCCCTCTCCTTCAAGCCTCACATCCAAGCCCTCGCCACCTCCTGCCGACTCCAGCTCAAAAATAAAGCATTAAAAAGGAAAGGGCGCACAATAGTGTTTATCCGTAGGATTATGTGACTGCAGCAAGTTGTTAAAACCGCTCACCTGTTCGGGTTGTGAGACGTCTGACAACCCCCACATAAACCTGTGACAACTGTAGATGTCAAGCTATACGGTCTGCAGCAGTCCTCCCATGAGTTGAACATTCAAATGTGCATAGCAGAAATGGGAATAACAACCACACTCCCGTTCCAAGGAATCCAATGATTCAGGTTAGAAATACAGATGGTGGTTGATTACGCGTTTCGGGGTCAAGCCCCTTCCTCAGATAACACCACACGAAATAACATGTACCACATCTTATTTTGTGTGGTGTTATCTGAGGAAGGGGCTTGACCCCAAAACGCGTAATAAACCACCATCTGTATTTCTAACAACCTGAATCATTGGATTCCTTGGAGCTGGAGTATGGTTCTTATTCCCATTTCTCCTATACACATTTGACTCCAGCTCAAAAACATTTCCAGGATCCGCTCTTTCCTTGATCACGACACTACTAAAACTCTTGTTCATGCTCTCACTATCGCTCGCCTTGACTACTGCAACCTCCTGCTCACCAGCCTCCCCGCTACCTCCCTGGCACCTCTCCAATCCATCCTAAACTCCGCTGCTCGACTAATCCACCTGTCTCCCTCCTCTGCCAAGCCCTTCACTGGCTCCTCATCTCTCAGAGATCCCAATTTAAAACACTGACCCTGACATACAAAGCCATCCACAACCGGTCCCCTCCATACATCTCTGACATGGTCTCCCGCTACCTGCCCACACGCAACCTACGATCCTCCCAAGAGCTCCTTCTCTAGTCCCCCCTTATCTCATCCCCTCACAACCGCATTCAAGACTTCTCCCATGCATCCACTATACTCTGGAACTTATTCCCCCTTCACATCAGACACTCGCCTACCCTGGGAACCTTCAAGAGAAACCTGAAGACCCACCTCTTCCAACAAGCCTAAAGCCTACCAGGAGACCCGGTCGCAGCACCGTCACACGATCGTCACTTCACCTCCATAGACTGTGAACCCTCGTGGACAGGGTCCCCTCCTGTATCTGTAAGACTTGATTGTCCATATTTACTGTATTTGTCCGTGTTCTCCCCTCTTCATATGTAAAGCGCCATGGAATCTAATGGCGCTATATGAATAAATAATAATAATAAGCTCTTATGAGCAGGGCCATCATTATTTTGCTTTATTTCTTGTATTCTTTGATAACTGTTACTTATGACTATTTGTATACGAAACTCTGGGTTGTAAAGCGCTGCAGAATATGTTGGCGCTATATAAAGATTATTATTATATGCGTTTCACTTTATTGAGTTAGTGAACATTGAGATGCTCCTGTAGGTTACATGTCTTTACAGATGGATTGTGAGATCCAATGGGGGACAGTGTTGCAAACTATATAAAGTGCTATGGAATTAATAGCACTATATAACTGAATAAACATTATTATATTATATAGAACAGGTAAATTATTAATATTTGCAGTTGAGACTGACCACTGCTGCTGGATAGACTGATGCCAATGGGGATCAGGTCACAGCGAGCTCCCGTTTCCCAACAAACACAATAGAAAAGGACTTGTAAGCGCTAACAGGACAGATGTTACATTAAACAAGCCTTGAAGGGGCGTGGTCACCTTAGCGATGGCCCCGCCCCTGAGGAGCAGAAGTTGGGTTCTACCCACCAGGAGCACTCAGGGCCCTTTCAATTGAATTTAACTCACCGAAACGGATTTTTTTTCCAATCCTCAAGAGAAACTTTATTAATAAATAACTCAAATATTGACTAAAATTAATGACGTGACCACGTTACCCAACCGGTCGCACGTCGAGGTCACCTGACACCGAACACAACCTCCCATTGGTCGTCGCAGGCACGGCGGATACATAAGAATCACTTTAGTATTTTCTCCTCAGAAATCCCCTATAAAGTCCCCAGACTGCGGCACAGGAGCGTTATATAAACCGCACAGGGCCATCCCCCTCCATATGTACGTACACAGGCGGCCGCCATCATGTCCTGCCGCCTCCTCCTCAGCGCGACAGGTCACATGACCACACCACGTGACGCGCCTCCGGCGGCCAGAGCGGAAGTCTCCTCAGTCACATGACTCGCATCACGTGACGCGCGACCCGGACTGGGCGGAAGTGACGTCACGCCGGCCGAGCCATGGAGCTGAGCGAGCTGCTGTATAACAAGTCGGAGTATATAGAGACTGTGAGTGCGGTGTAGAGGGTGTGTGTGACCATGGAGGGCCGGGGGGGGGCTGATAACCGCCCTGTGTGTATATGTGTGACGTCATGTACTGTGATGACGTCATGTGCTTTGGGTTATCCACATTGGACACTATTTTTTCTTATTTAAATGCATGTATTTGGAACTAAACATCATTATTGCTATTGGGTTTCATTATAAATTTTGGTTTCCAGCTGTGATGTGATCTGTGCTCATTAATCAGCTCAGAAATGAAGCTATAAACGATGTGGTCATAAGGAGCTCGCTGAAGGATTCTCAGTGAACTCCTTCTACAGACAGTGCACCATAGAGGCAAACGGCAGGGGTTTCCTAAGTGCCCCTGGTAAAGTAATAAAGGGCCTGTGTCCCCTTGTGCTGCGAGGGTTCTCTTATAAGGTAGAGACCCTCTGAGGCAGGGGCGTAACTACAACAGGTGCAGGGGTTGCAATCGCACCTGGGCCCTGCAGTCTAGGGGGCCCCAAAAGTCCCTATGTCCTATAGTAAAAGACTATTGCTATTAAAGATTTGCAATAATTGGGGGCCCCGTTGGAGCTTTTGCATTGGGGCCCATGAGCTTCCAGTTAGGTCACTTCCTTGTGTCCAAATATATTAAATTTTAAAGGGGTGGCCAATTCCATGGAGCCTAGGGGGCCCCAAAAGTTCCTTTGGCCTATAGAAAGACTATTAAAGATTTGCAAGAATTGGTGGCCCTGTTGGAGTTTTCGCATAGGGGCCCATGATCTTCAATGGCAAATGGTGTAGAACCCTTCGGGCCCCGTCACATAGGCGGCGTAGGGGCGTGGCCTATCGCCGGCGACATCGCCCCTACGTCGCCTCATGTAAAGGGACGATGTCGGCGCTCTGAAACCAGGCGACCGATCTGGGGCAATGTGCACACATCGCCCCATGTAAGCGGCCGCCGGTGACCTGTCAGGCGATGGGAGCCATAGGCTCCCATTGTCCTGCATCGCCGCTGGGGTTTTCAGACACCCTAGCAGCGATGCCGCCTGTCAGCTCGCCGGTGCGGGGCTGGAGATGTCGCCCCATGTAAATGGGGGATGGCGACGCTGGCGGGCCGCCAAAAGCGTGCACGCACCCGCCAGTCGTCGCCGACATCTCCAGCCCCGTCACCAGGCCTTTAGGGTATGTGCCCACAGGACGTTTTTAAGCAGTCCTGAACGCAGCAAAACCTGAACTGCTTTCAAGGATCCCAGGAGATTTGCTGCGTTTGTTTGTGTGTTTTTCCTGCGTTTTTGCCATTGACTGCAGCAAAAACGCAGGAAAAATAAAACATGTCAATTCTCTCACATCCGCGGCAAAACCGGAGGGATTTGACAGTTCTTGACACCTGCAAAACCAACATGTGGGCACAGCGTTTCTGTGAAACACATTGGTTTTCCTGGGTATCAAAACCGCAGGAACAAATTAGCATACATTACCATAAAACCAATGGTAAACTGCATGCAGAAACCACACCAAAAATGTCCTGTGGGCACATACCCTTAATGGAACCCAGTTGCGCAAAATTCTTCATTTTTTTGCCCCCATTATAGGCATTTAAGTAAAAAAAAAATGTCCTGAAAGCTTAATGATGGGGAGATCAATCCACAAGGGCTGGAGAGATATAAATCATTGGGGTGGGGAGACAGAAATTCTGTAACAACTACCCTTTTTCCCCTAAAATAAGATGGTGGGGGTGGGGAGGAGATATCGAGGGCTGCATGGAATGTTGGGGCTTGGAGGGGGATGATGGAAAGATAAGATATAGTGCATTTTTTGGAGTAAAAAGTTAGATAACAGAATGTCTTATTTTAGGAGAAACATGGCATGATATGGTCTATGATTGCCTGAGAAACAAAGAGTTTCAAACTTTTTTGTCACAAGGAGCTCACTGAAGGATTCTAAGTTGACTCCTGCAGCCAGTGCACCATAGAGACTGTAGGAGGCAAATCCAATAGAATACTGCAAAGTCTCCAGCAAATACAGGAAAGTATGTACAAAACCAATGCTTTTCCTTACTTCGGTTAAGACGTTATGGTGCAGGTAGTGGGTACCACAGTGGGGAAGGAGAGGAAACCCATGCATTTTGACTACAAAGTCTTAATCATGTATAACAATAGTAGGAGGCAAATGGTGCAGAATTTTTAATGGAACCCAATTGCACAAAATTCTTTTTTTTATTTAGCCCTCATTATAGGCATTTTAGTAAAAAAAAAAAAACATCCTCAAAGTTAATGATGGGGGAGACCAATCCACAAGCGCTGAAGAGGTATAAATGCTTAGAGGGGAGCTGGAGAGATATATATGTTTAAGGGCGCCTTCACACTGGCGTTCCTCTCTGCAGCATTCTGCGGAGGGAATCGCCATGTGTACGCAGCGGCCGCCAGGTCCTATCTTTAGAATGGGAGCGCACGGTGCTGCGCTTGACAGCGCATGACCGTGCGCACCCATTCACTCCCATATGTGATCTGTGCACAGGCGGATGCCTGCGCACAAATCACACACTCCTGCCCGCACCAGGATGCAACATGTTGCGTCCCTGGTGAGGGCGGGAGTGTGTGACTTGTGCGCAGGCATCCGCCTGCGCACAGATCACATAAGGTAGTGAATGGGTGCACACGGTCATGCGCTGTCAAGCGCAGCACCGTGCGCTCCCATTCTAAAGATAGGAGCTGGCGGCCGCTGCGTACACATGGCGATTTCCCTCCGCAGAACGCTGCGGAGGGGAACGCCAGTGTGAAGGCGCCCTAAGGGGGAGGGGAAGACAATCAGAGTAAACTTGGATGTGATCTGTCGTCAGTAATCAGCTCAGAAAAAAAAAGAATTCCAAACTCTTCATAAGGAGGTCGCTGATGGATTCTCAGTTAACTCCTTCTGCAGGCAGTGCACCATAGAAGCTGTAGGAGCAAAAACATGCAGAATTTTTTATGAAATTCCAGTGCATAAAATAATTTGTATCTAGCCCCCATTATTTGCATATAAGTAAAAACAAATGTCCTCAAAAGGCTTATGATTGGAGAGGCCAATCCATGGAGCACTGAAGAGATATAAATATCTAGAGCGGGGAGGGAAGTCTGCACCGACTTGTATGTAGTCTTTATTCGACTCAGAAAATAGAGTTATGGAGTTCCAAACTCTGGCCATAAGGAGCTCGCTGATGGATTCTTAGTTAACTCCTGCAGCCAGTGCACCATAAAATGCAAACGGTGCAGAATTTGTTATGAAGCCCACTTGCACAATATAATTTGTTTAGCTCACGTTATATGAATTTAAAGGGAACCAACCGCCATGATTTAGCCACCTGTAAATCCGTGCAGTAGGTGATTGATGTGTGCAGCATGACATCACTATTTGGTTTATTTTGTTATTCCTCCCCTGTCGACTAGTCTTTCTGCTGAACTTCCTCCACCCGGATGAGTCTGGATGAGAGGGAGGGGGTTCAGCTTACAGCAGAAAGACAAGTCCACAGGGGAGGAATAAAAAAACAACCAAACAGAGATGTCATGCTGCTCACATCAATCACCTGCTGCACTGATTTACAGGCGGTTAAATCCTGGTGGTTGGTTCTCTTAAAGTTAAAAAAAAAAAAATAGTCCTCCAAGGTTAGTGATGGGGGAGGCCAATCCGTGAGCGCTGGGGAGATGTAAATGTGTAGTATGGGTGGGGGGGGGCAGCAGAAGGTCTGCAGATTATACGCACATCTGGATGGAAAACCTCATCCTCGCACTGTGGAAGTTGCAGATTGGATTTTTGCAAAATTTCCTATAGACTTCATTGCTGTTGTAAGAATCAGTAATCAGGTCCTTGTGCTGCAGATTTTGCCTCACGGGTGAGAAATGAAAAAAACTTTGTAAAATCACCGTCTGCCCCTGCGGTGAAGTGTTCATGGTCAGTGTGTTTTCTGGTGACATCGACGTGTGACCCCTGTAGCAGATTATGTGCTTCAGTGGCCATCGGTCATCACTGGAGCCGGAACTACAAGGCCCGGAGCAAAGACGACACATCGATGAAAATGCAACTTGTGTTATTTGGTGTTGCCGTGTTCACACATTGCATCTTTTCTGCAGCCAAAACCTGCTCTATTGGTAGTAAAAAGAAAAAAAGCTGCTTCCAAAAAGCAATTTATGCTGCATTTTTGTCGATGTGTTTCTGGTGTCATTTGTCTCTAGCACATGTCTAAAGGGACTCTGTCAGGTCAGTGTGATACCAATATTACACTTGAATAGTACCCTTTGTAGTTATTTTGCTATAAGCATCTTCACACCCAGCTGGCAACTGCTTCACTAGTCCAGTCAATTACTTTCACTGCTGAATAGTCCGCAGTATGTAAATGTTCATTTATTATTCACTCCTTCCCAGGCAGCTATTCCTCCCCCCTGTGCTCTGTCTCACTGCAAGTTTCATTTTGCTGCACAGAGCTTCTGATGGGAAGGGGGGAGGGAGATATGGCAGGCACGTATCAGCTCATCTAGGTAAGGAACTCTCCTCCATTTGTTGCTCTGAGCAGCAGCAGTGCTGTAAAGCCGGCGTCACACACGTCAATGTCGTCAGCGATCTGATCACTGGCGACATTGACGGCTGATCGCTGGTGAGCTGTCACACAGGCAGACTCACCAGCGATCATTGGACCAGCGACATCGTGGACATGATTTAAATATTGTTTCCACGATGTCTGCAGACTGGTATCCAGGGTAAACTGCGGGTAACTAGGCAGCGTGCGCTGCCTAGATACCCGATGTATACCTTGGTTACCAGCCTTCTCCGCTCACCGGCTGGTATCCAAGGTACACAGCGGTTAACTAGGGTGCCTAGATACCCGCAGTTTACCATGGATACCAGCTCACAGCGCTTGCTGAGAGGCGCTGGGAGCTGGCTGATCGTGTCTCCCGGTGTCACACGCAGTGATGCTGCGTGTCCACCGGGCGACCATCGCCAGGTTTTCGGTCCAGTCCGAAAACCTGGTGACCGTCAACCAGCGATTTATCGCTGGTTGATGCTCCCTGTCACACACATCAATATCGCTGCAACGTCATGTGCAGCAGTGATATTGACAGCGATATTGACGCGTGTGACGGCACCTTAAGAGATTCTGTGTGTTTATTTCAACATTTGTTTTGCTGCATTCAAGGAGAGCAGACACAGGAGGATGCAGCCTCCCTCCCCATGTAAGTGATTTCTACTGCTTTGGTTGAATGCTTACAAAGGGGGGCAGTGCAGTGATGTCACTACATGAATATTCATTCCCTGGGGACTGTGCTGCAGAGAAGTAAGTGATCATTCACTGTGATTGACAGATGGAAGGAATCTATGTTTGCAGTTTACAGAGGATAGGGGGAGTATAAATAAAGGAAATGAATAGAGAGAGCTTCACCAGAGGTATTAGAAAATGATATCAGTTACATATGGATTTTCTTTAATAAAGTTAGTTTCATTCACGATAAAAGCAGCAGTTGTGTTTTTGCATTTTCTCATTGTTCTAAATGGTGAAAAAACGCTGCAGTTCTACATTTCAGTCAGGAAAAAAAAGCAATTGTGTGCAGGAGATTCCCGAGACCTCAGAGCTTTTACAGGTGCTGCAAAACTGCAACATGTGAACATTGCCTTAGACTGTCAGGAAATATTAGATGCTTTTTTTCTGCGTATTTCCCTTCTTCCTATGAAGCCCTGTTACACCTATGATGCCGCTCGGACCGTCCGCGGGATGGTCTGTGCATAAGTTCGTACTCGAGTTTACAAACGTGGCATAATAAATGGAGAAAAAAAATAGTGGTGTGTGGAAGAAGCAGTCCAATCACATAATATTGATCATTTATCTTTAAAGAAACCCTGTCAGTGGAGCCTAAGGCCATAATGTCGCTGTGATTCTGATTACACTGATGAAAAGACAGCAGCATTCAAACACTAAGACTTGTTATTTTGAATATAGAACAGCATTATAGCTAGAGAAATATGAAAAAAATGAGACACTTAGCTTATAAATATGGCCATATCCATAACCACCCAGTAGCCACGTCGAGGCGTGTCTCATTACTGGATCCTAATCTACTTTTGTACCTGCACTGTCAGTCACAGCCTCATCTCTGGATTAAAAACCTCTGTTTGAATGGGAGAGTAGATTATGGGGTCACACCCTCTGCCGTGCAACCTTCCCCGCTAGCCAAAGGTGTTATTGTTCTCTGTTAGCAGGTCCCTACTCGCCCATTCAAAGAGAGGTTTTGAACCCAGAGAGAGGCTGTGATTTGAAGCAGGTACAAAAGTAGATTAGGACCCAGTAATTAGACACGCCTCGACGTGGCTACCGGGCAGTTATGGATATGCCCAGATTTATAAGCTAAGTGTCTCATTTTTTTAATATTTCCTTACCTATAATGCTGTTCTATAGTCAAAATAACATGTCTTGGTGTTTGAGTGCCGCTGTCCTCTTGTTACAATGTGTGGTTGGTGAATAGTTTGCATCTGGTGACGTCTGCTGTGCATCGAGGTGAGACTTTGGGTCGGATCTTCTTCTATATCCTCCGCCTGCCTCTGTTTCTTCTACAGGTCACTGATGATTAGTAGTGGTGACGAGTAGTGAGATATCCAGGTTCGGATAGCTCTAACTGAATACTCTGAACTGTTCCAGTATTCGGATCTGAGTGAGTTCCCCATTGATTTACATTGGACTCATTACTCTTGTCGAATAACTGATACAGTTCAAAGTACTGTAGTCAGAGCCTCCGAACCCGAAGTAGTTAGAGCCTCCGAACCTGAAGATCTCATTATTCGCTCATCACTAATGATTATCCTAAGGCCGGGGTCACACGATCCTGCGATCGGGTCACAGGGGAGGAGGGGGAGATTATTCTCTCCATTGACATTCTCTGCTTATATTGTGTCGAGTCCAGTCCGATGTTTCACTCACACCTATAGACTTGTATGTAATGAGGTAACTTGAACCTCATTAGCCCCGATGCAAAATTTCCAATGGGGCCCCCAATTTTTTCACATTTTTAATAGCATCTGTCTTTTTCTATAGGCCAAAGGGACTTTTGGGGCCCCCTAGGGCCTGGGTGCGATTGCAAACACTGCACCAATGGTAGTTACATCTCTGCTTGTATGTCTGCGAGTGATCTGAGACTCGCAGCATGCAGCAATTTCTTCCTCAGACCTCATCATAGATCTGAGCTGCATCCATTGGGCGTAGTGCAATGCAGTCATATGCTAGTGTAACTCTAACCTGAAAGGTATAAGCTAACCCTACAGTCTGCTGACATGACTCCTGATCACAGAGCATCAGACATTTGCTTACAGTACAGTCCCTCATTGGTGATTTCCCACCCCTTGGCCATAATACTGGAGATACGTTAAAGGGGTTGTCCACAATTCTATAAACATGGCTGACGTCTTTCAAAAACAGCGCCACCCCTGTCTACAGGTTGTGTGTGATATTGCAGCTCTGTTCCATATAAGTGAATTGGGTTATGCTGTAATACCAAATGCAACCTGTAGACAGGGGAGGCGCTGTTTTTGAAAGAATGCAGTAAAGTTTTATCAGTCTTGGCATCTCCTTTAAATATAGTTTTTTTCTCCGTATTTTAAAGCCATTAAAACAAGTGTGCAGTTTCCATAACAAACAGGTCACCAGTTGTTCTCCAGGTCAACGCGTTTTAGTCATAGCCCCTTAATGAAAACTTTAATAATAAACTACTTGCTTGTTTTGTCCTCAGGCCTCCGGGAATAAAGTGAGCCGGCAGTCAGTGCTGTGCGGGAGCCAGAACATCGTCCTGAATGGCAAGGTGAGCGATAATGTGCAGTTATTACGAATGCAGGAAATATTGTCCATATGTCAGAATTATGGAGAGTCCAGGAATCTGGTGTCCAATAAAATCATTAAAAAAAGCTCAAAGTAAATTCTGATATTCCATTACCAATTGACCTCATTTCATATTGTCCACACAGTCAGCCGACATAACGACCGCTTGCCGTCTGTCAGGCATATTGTCCTGTTTAGAAACTTTTTAGCATGCAGTTCTCTCTGCAACCTGGTTTCCTGGGGGCGCTGTTGCTTTAGATATAGATGGACTTCACATGTCTAACAAAGCCGTAGGTGTGCGGGAGACATGACACTCCTCAGATCTGCAGACTTGTGGCTTTTTTCTACAGTATACCCTTAGATCATTTCACTCATCCCCCCAATTTATTATTATTTGGCCGCAGTCTGTTCCCCAATGAGGGGCATGGACCATCATTGAAAAATAAAATTTTTCAGATCAGTAATAAGACTGCCAGGTGCAACCTAGAGAAGAAAGCTATGGGATCTGTGACATGGATTTAACCCTGTCTGATCCAGGGGTATTCTACATTGACATTGGTGCAAGAACTGACGGGGTGGGGGCAGGAGAAATAGCGTGACAGTGCATTGTGGGAAATAATAAGAACTATATGTCTGGTTGCCAGGGGGAGGACACTTACAAAAGAAGTTATTAGAGACTATAGCTAGGGCTGGGCGATTTTGGGAAAAATCAAAATCTCGATTTTATTTTAACCTATGGACGATTTTCGATTTAAATCTCGATTTTTTTCTATTTTTTTTTTTTTTTGCTTTTCTTTGATGAATAAAGAGAAAAAAATGAACGGAGCAGGTTCCCCAGGTATATAATCTATGAGGGGGAGGGGATATAGGACCCAGGTATAGAATATATAAGGAAGGGGAGGCGATAAAGGACCCAGGTATAGAATATATGAGGTGATATAGGACACAGGTATATAATCTGTAAGGAGGGGGAGGGATATAGAGCACAGGTGTATATTATAGAATATGTAAGGAAGGCGAGGGGATATAGGACCCAGCAGGTATAGAATATATAAGGAGGGAGGGGATATAGGACCAGTCACCCAGGTATTCTATAATCTGTAAGGAGGGGGAGAGATATAGGACCCAGGTATAGTATAGAATATATAGAGAGGAGGATGGAATATAGGACCCGGTCCCCAGGTATAGAATATATAGGGAGGAGGATGGGATATAGGATACAGATATACAATATATAGGGAGGAGGGATATAGGACACACAGGTATAGAATATATGAAGGGATATAGGACATGCGTCTGTGTCATGCGTCATGTGTGACATGTGTCACAGGTATATAATATATAGGGAGGGGAGGGGGATGGGATATAGAGCACAGCAGGTATATAGTATGTAGCAGAGGGAGGGCTATATATGGACAGAGAGCTCGGTATATACACATTACACACAATTATACAGTATGGCACCCATGTGCAGAATATTTTTGGCACGAACCGTTTGATCTAAATGGGTCCTTGTGTCTGGTTCTTGCCGGCCAGAACCAGTCAGGTCACCATATGAAGCACACGGGACACACGACCGAACTAACAGAATATGAGAAGATTTACAGCAAAAAGGGATTAAATAAATAGAATCGCAGAGATTTGGGGAATAAAATAAAATCAAGAAGTTGGAAAAGTGATAAAATCGTCACATCGAGATGCAAAAACAGGTGGTGACACGACGGTACAGACCGGACAGTGACAGGTCAGGGGGTGAAATATGTGCAGCAGGGACCAGATTGGATTTTTTTTTGGGGAGAGGGGGTATCTGTGACCCCAAGTTGCACAAAACCCCCTCCCTCCTCCCCCATAGTCCCATAGCTCCTCTGGGGGTCTTGCCCAGTCCTCCGCCACACACAAGGGTAGTCATTCCAGCAACACCCACAGGGAAGCATCACCGGAGCCACAATAGAGAGCCACACACATGGGGAAGCGCCGCCGGGGCCACACACCAGGGGGCCACACACCAGAGGGCCACACACCGGTGAAGCATCGCCAGGGCCACACACCAGAGGGCCACACACACACACAGGGGAAGCACTGCCGGGGCCACACACCAGAGGGCCACACACACCAGAGGGCCACACACACACAGGGGAAGCACTGCCGGGGCCACACACCAGAGGGCCACACACACACCAGAGGGCCACACACACACCAGAGGGCCACACACACACCAGAGGGCCACACACACACCAGAGGGCCACACACACACAGGGGAAGCACTGCTGGGGCCACACACCAGGGGGCCACACACCAGGGGGCCACACACCAGAGGGCCACACACCAGAGGGCCACACACCAGAGGGCCACACACACACAGGGGAAGCACTGCCGGGGCCACACACAACAGAGGGCCACACACAACAGAGGGCCACACACAACAGAGGGCCACACACAACAGAGGGCCACACACAACAGAGGGCCACACACAACAGAGGGCCACACACACACAGGGGAAGCACTGCCGGGGCCACACACACACACACAGGGGAAGCACTGCCGGGGCCACACAACAGAGGGCCACACACACACAGGGGAAGCACTGCCGGGGCCACACAACAGAGGGCCACACACACACAGGGGAAGCACTGCCGGGGCCACACAATAGAGGGCCACACACAGGGGAAGCACCGCCGGGGCCACACACAGGGGAAGCACCGCCGGGGCCACACACACAGGGGACGCACCGCCGGGGCCCCCGGCCGCACACAGAGTTGCACCCACCATCTTTCCTCCTGGATCCGGCCTGTTCCCGGGGAGGCCCCGCTCCTCGGCCTGTTTTGTGGCGGTGCCGGGTCTGTCCTCCGCCGTCAGGAAGTGTCAGCCTCCGGCCCGGAGCGGCGCAGGCCGGGAAATACACGCGTTGCTACGCAACCGCTCTTAAAGGGCCCGCAGACATGAGCTGGTGCCGGGTGACACAGAGCAGAGGAGCGCTGCCGGGGCCCTCACACAAGACAGCGGGAGGCCGCACCGACACCGGAGTATGGCCAGCACCTGGTGTGAGGAGGAACGTCATCCTACACTGAGGATGGCTGCACCGGAGCACCCTCACGTGCTCTAAACAGCGGTCCGGCCGCCATTTTTAATCGAATTTGACGATTTGGACTAAAACCAAATCGTGGCCACAGCAGGGGGGCGAATTAATCGAATTAATTCGATTAATCGCCCACTATAGCTAATGCTGCCAGAGGGAGTAGAAGACTGATTAGGGGACTATATTTACAGCTGCCAGAGGGGAAAGGAGTCTGACTAGGGAATTAAGTTGGCTGAAATATCTGATGTCGGCAGGCGTGTCCGACAGTCTGTGTATGGACTAACCCCAGACAGATGATGTCAGGGAAAAGAAGCTGATTTTTGATCCTATTCTTCTCCCAGGAGATAATCCAATACCATAGGAGGCCGGCAGTGGTTTATTCGTAGAGAACACGGGAGCGTTCTGCGAAGTGCAGGGAGTCTGAGACGGCTGTAGTCTTAACCGATCTGCTGTTAGCTATCTAATGTGTAGGAGGCCTGGACTACAATGTCATCTGCCAGAAGGAGACTGATTGGGAAATCTACTAACTATATTTAAAGCTTCCAGAATGGAAGGAGACAGACTAGGGAGCTTACTGTGGGCATTGATTATAGCTGCAAGAGGAGTAAGGAGTCGAATTAGGGAATTTAGTGGGGACTGCATTTATAGCTTCCAGAAGTGTGAGGAAACAGGTTAGAAGGGCTATATATAGAGCTAGCAGAGGGAGAAGGAGACAGACTAGGAAAATTACTGTGGACTGTGATTGCAGTTACAAGAAGAGGAAGGTGAATGATTAGGGAAATTACTAGAGCCTATACTATTTTTACAGGCTGGGAAGCAACAAAATTAGGGAACTAGAGAACTTAATTGGAGACTATATTTCAAGCAGCCAGATGAGCTTACTGGGGCTATATTCAGAGCTGCCAGAGGTGGAAGGAGACAGACGTGGTGAGACAGAGTACTGGGCACATAGTTCTTATCATTTTAACCATCACAAACTGTCCTAAAAATACTGGTCCTGTGTGAGAATGATGTCCGCCAGGCTCCTGTACATAGAGCAGCGATACAGCAAGGAGATCTGTGCTCATTAATCTTTTTAGTGATGGACGTACTTTGTGTGCACCGTCCCCCCTCACTGTTCCTTCTGTCCCCTCTGCAGACAATAGTCATGAACGACTGTATTATCAGGGGAGATTTGGCGAACGTTCGAGTGGGACGACACTGCGTGATCAAAAGCCGGAGTGTGATCAGACCGCCGTTCAAGAAATTCAGCAAAGGGTGAGGCCCAGGTGTAAAGCAGAGAGAGATTTTTCTTTGTTTGTAGGTAGTTAAAGGAAACCTGTAGTAAAACCTGATCTTGCTGCCCTCAACCCCCACAGCATGATCTGACTGCTTCTGGTGCACGGACTAGAGTAATATGTTGAGAAACTGTCTAGGTTCTCATACTGTATCATTAGCCATCTACTCTTCAGGTGGTGGTTCCCCTTCTGCAGCATTCTGTCAGTATTATAGGAGCTGGAACTTTGATTCCCTGACTTGCTATCATGCATTTCTTTCCTGCTATTGTCAAGTTACTTCCTTAACCTGAAAGCTCACCTCTCTGTTATGCCTCTATGCAATTTCACAGACAGGAGAGCGGGAGCAGAGACAAAGACCTGTCCCTAATTCTTTTGCGGAGACAGAGGCATCCCACCCGCCAATTATAGTGAGAGAAAGACCCGCCCCACTTATTGCAAAGATAAGACCTGCCCCCATATGTAGGAGACAAGACCTGCCCCCACTTATTGCAGGGAGACAAAGACCTGCCCCCACTTATTGTAGGGAGACAAAGACCTGCCCCCACTTATTGTAGGGAGACAAAGACCTGCCCCCACTTATTGTAGGGAGACAAAGACCTCCCACTTATTGAGGGAGACAAACCTGCCCACTTATTGTAGGGAGACAAAGACCTGCCGCCACTTATTGTAGGGAGACAAAGACCTGCCCCACTTATTGTAGGGAGACAAAGACCTGCCCCCACTTATTGGGAGACAAGACTGCCCCACTTATTGAGGGAGACAAAGACCTGCCCCCACTTATTGCAGGGAGACAAAGACCTGCCCCCACTTATTGCAGGGAGACATAGACCTGCCCCCACTTATTGCAGGGAGACAAAGACCTGCCCCCACTTATTGTAGGGAGACAAAGACCTGCCCCCACTTATTGTAGGGAGACAATGAGTTGCTTCCACCTATGTATGTACAGCATGACTAGATGTAGAGATGTCCTGTCTGCCCACAGTGGTTGTATAATCTCGTGACTCCTTTTACAGCAGTAATTACTGCCCGCCGCCCATTAAGTGTCCTGACCCCTTCTCCCCATTACATGCTGTTATACTTAGTGCTCTCCTATTATCCCTAATTGTCTAAACAGCTTCTGCCTTTTCAGTTTGTTCTATTCGTTTCCAGTGAGAATCACCTCTCGAAACACCAATTATCACATTCACATCTGCAGAAAATTGGGTCGTCGGTATAAAATATCTCCTTATGTGGCGATAAAGCTGCGGTGCTTAATTAGAGGGACAGAAATGTGCATGTGCCCCCCGCTATGATAGCGACACATGACTGTGAGCCACGTGGCGGCACTGAGAACCATTGACTCCTGGTTTACTTGGGAAATATGATTCTATCAGTAAATTCGGTGACTTGCTCTCCTTCAGGGTGGCGTTTTTCCCCTTACACATCGGAGACCATGTCTTTATAGAAGAGGACTGCGTGGTGAATGCGGCACAGATCGGCTCCTATGTCCACATAGGGAAGAACTGCGTCATTGTAAGTAGCACAGGTGTAAAGGGAACCTGTCTGCTGATTTTTTCCTTTTCTCCACCTCCCTTCCAATCTTGGATACTTATCCAGGATATGCTGTGAATGTCTGATAGATGCGGGTCACACAACTGGGTGCCCCTCACACTCTGTATAAGGCTATGGATTCTTTAGAGCATACAAGAATCAAATGTATTAAAGCTTTACTATAAAACAAAACAGTACCGTACTTATAAGCAAAGATCTAAAAAGGTAAAAATAAAATGACACAAAAATATGCAAAATCAGTTATAAAGTAAAAATGGAGAAATAACAGAAAATACTTAGTTGTCTTCTCTTTCCTTTGGGGGAGGAGAAAATGAATTATGGAATACAATCAGCATCGACTGACCCCCCCCACATGTCAACAAGGATCATATATAGGCATTTGCTTTTATTAACACAAGTTACACCCAAATCTCCCTTTTGGTGACTCCCTTCTGGTGTCCCCCAAATTCAGGATATTTTCATCCAAGGCGGAAGATGTCATGTTTTTTTATCACAATTTTATCTTTCTATCTATAGAGGTGAAACATGGCCTGGAGAGCATCATCCATCTGAGTGATATTAATTGGAATTCATTGTCAGGTCTCACAATTCTAAAAAAGAAAAATATGCATGTTCTACCCCTCATAATCACGATGCAGAAAATGTGCTTCCCATAATTATCGGATCGATGCAAATCCCAATGTATTCATAACTGTATGCTGTATCATAAAAGGCTAGGACAAATGCTTTTGAACGGAGGAGGCTGATTAACTTGGAAGTGTACTTCTCCGACTCCGAATATACAAAATCCAGGCTTGGT
Organism: Allobates femoralis; assembly: GCA_033576535.1. Lineage (NCBI taxonomy): Eukaryota > Metazoa > Chordata > Amphibia > Anura > Aromobatidae > Allobates > Allobates femoralis. The sequence continues at coordinate 220,903,861 of JARQOC010000011.1, read as the reverse complement.
GTCTGCTTCTCAGACAGATCACTCATTTCAAGTAACAGTCCCTACCAGGGGGTCGAAGGCTGACATGTCCTCTCTCTTCCCCAGTTATAATTAGCTTCTCTCTCCCTAGCTATACTTATCCCTTATGTTCATTGTGGGTAGGTGGATATTTTCCCCATCCAGAGATGTTTTATGGATTTTGATTTCTCTCCATGATAGTCCGAGATGGGAATATTCCTTTAATATGTGTTAAAAACATCTAAAGTTGTGTTTAACGTCTACGTATTAATTTACGAGAACAATATGTAAATTGTGGTTTATCGGTCTCATCTGGTCTTGTCTTGCATCCAGGGCCGGAGATGTGTCTTGAAGGATTGCTGCAAAATATTGGACAATACAGTCTTACCTCCCGAAACAGTGGTCCCTCCGTTTACTGTGTTTTCTGGCTGCCCCGGTGAGTCCAGATCGCTTGGGATATTAATGCAGGTTGAATGAAACGTAACTTGACCCGATCATGTCGACAAACACCATGACTGTATTTTGCGGACTATAAATCGTACTAGACCATAAGACATCCCCAAATTTATAGGAGGAAGATAGGAGAAAACAGATGTTAAATGTGCAAATAGAGTCCGTCTTATGGTCTGAATTTAGCTTACTGGGGCAGCGGTGGTGGAGTGGGGTCACAAGAAGCAGGATCGCCATGGAAGGAGTGGGGGATGCTGCGGGCCCTGGGCTGGAAAAAGGGGCACCCCAATAGGGCAAGGCTGGAGGCATTGATCTCACAGCAGTGGACTTCATGAAAATGGCACCGGAGGTGGTGCATACGCGGATTGAGATCTCAATATGTTATTGAGCTGAAATCTAAACCTGCACATGTGCTGCCTCTGGCGCCAGTGCTCTAAGGCCCACCAACCGGGAGATCAATGGCTCCTGCTCCTTTCACTGAAGCCCACCATCAGGGGATCAATGGCGCTTACATATCACAGCCGGGACACCACTTCCTACCAGCTCAAGGCCCACAGCACCACCCCACTCCTGCCACCACTAAAGCCTTCCTGCATTGGAGTCCCTGTTTCTTGTGACCCCACTCTGCTAGGTCGCCTTGGTAAGCTACATTTGGACTTTAAGACACACCTCATTTTCCTCCCAAATTTGGGGTAAAAGTGCATCCTATAGGCCGCAAAATACAGTGACATGCAAATATACTGGGCTAAGCTTTTTTCCTTCCGGAGGTGTCTGCTTTCAGTCATAGAGTTATGGTTGGTGTGTCTACAGTCCCCGTCCTTTGATTGACAGCTCATTCTGCAGCACATTTGCAATCAAAAGTGTCATGAGGTCCGTACACAATGCTGCGAGGGATGAATGTAGCAGCTCTAAGCCAGCGGCTCCAGGAGGAATTAAAATCATATTCTCCAGGAAGCCGAGTTTTAAGTATGATGGACAGCATTGTAACGCTATTAAACTGCAGACTAACTTAATATATGAAAGTTAATAGAGCTTGGGGACATAACAGGTGCCCAGTAGGCCCCCCCCATACATAATAGATTGCTGTCAGTCAAACAGATCATAATTAATCAGACAGCTACTCCATACACAGGAACGCTTGCCTCCCCTGTTTTCTTTGAGAAAGTCACTGCCAGACTTTGCTGCCGTCAGCGAGATCAAATGAATCAGAAGCCCAAAATCTAAAACATGCCGGATCCTTATCTCTCTCGACATGATCTGTCCCGGGGCCCCCATATGCATACTACACTGTCGGGTATCGGCGGGTTCAGCTGACGTCAGTCTTATGTATATAAAGGCTCTGGCCTTGTGATGCATTTGGTTGCCCAAAGGTTGCGGTAACAACTAGTAACACACTAAAATCATGTCTTTTATTTTTTGCTTGTCCCCGCCCTCTCCTCTGTTGTCTCTCCATGTGTTGGTTTCTCCTCTACGGCCACCTTAATGGGTTTGTCCAGTGGCGCTCACTTCCACATTGACGCTGATGAGGCCATACCGGCCAGGACACATGCACTATCTGCTGGTATCCCGTTCATTAGGATCCTACATCTATATGTTTCAGTCTTATCTCCATAGTATCACCCAATGATCCTTGCTGTGGTCTCTGATCTTCTATTTTGCCTTCTAGGACTGTTCTCCGGAGAGCTTCCGGAGTGCACCCAGGAACTCATGATCGACGTCACCAAGAGTTACTACCAAAAGTTCCTACCTCTGACACAGATCTAGAACGCAACGTCCGTCCCTCGCGGCTGGTTTATTTTTTTTTATTATTTTGTATATGTATATATTATCATGTCCCGCCATTCCCTTTAACACTGTATTTATTGAAGTCCCTTCTGTCTCCTCATCACTCTATGGCATCAGTTCGCTCGGCACGGATCAGGATGGGATCCGATTATAAATTCCAGCATTGTCACTTTCCACACGCTGCCGCCGGTGTGCAGTACATCACTCACTCTTCTTTGCAATAGATTAGCTTCCTGGTAAATAAATATTCACCTTCTGTATCGCTTCCATTTTGTTTTCCAGCCAATCCAATATTTAGGTTGGGCCGCGAAAAAACAAAGGACAATGAAAGAATTTGCCTATTTTTTCGGATCTCAAGATGCACTCCCTCCCAAAATAGAGAGGAAATTGGAGAGTGTTTTACAATCTGAATCTTGGATTTTTGCTTACCGGAGGGGGTGCAGAATTGGAACGGAGTTATAGGAGACAGGGATGTTGGCAGTGGGGCAATGCTGTGGACCCGGAGCTGGGAGTGTGATGCAGCAGTGGCGGTACGGCAGCCGCCATAGCTTTTCCAGGTTCCGGCAGGCAATCTGCACCTGCCTCTACCACAGCGGACTTCTAGAAAATGAAACGCAGGCGCAGACGAGATCTCAGTGGTCTGAGATATGGATCTGCACGCGCGCCGCCTCCACAGCAATTTGCCTGCCAGAACCTGAAGAGCAATGGCGCCAGCTGTGAGCCGCGACACCCCCCCCCCAAACTCCTGGCCTGCAGTATTGCCCCACTGCCAACATCCACCGGCGACCCTGCCACCACTCCACCTCCACAATACCCCTCGGTAAGCAGTGGTGGGGGCTGTGTGCCAGGATGGGGTGCCGTGTACCAGGATGGGGAATCATATATATGATTATAAGAGGAAGACTGGCATTATAAGACCAGTCCCCATTTAACACTAAAAAGATTTTTCTCTCTTTTCCATCTCTAAATTTGGGGTGTTTCTTATAATCAGATGCATCTTATAGTTGGATAATACAGTATGTACCTTCCTATTACTGGCGTTGCTGGAAATAGTTTCCTCCAGTGGTTATGTAACATTGTGCCCGTCATTATCCTTATCAGTCAGGAACACCTTTTTTTTTTGTCGCTCTGGGTGCAGCTGTTTCTGTGTGCTAGTATCTATTGTTCTGTGATTTACCACACCTGGTTGGATGTAACCACACTTCATCTGATATGATCTATTATATGAGGTCCAAATGGCTGTTTACCAACATAACCACTTACAATACAATACACCATTATCGCACTCGTTTAAAGGGGTTGTCTCCTATTCTTAAAGGAATTCTGGCAGCAGGATTTCACCCCCCAAAACTATTTACGTGCTCCTATAGCTCTTTCTAAAACGGGTCCAGCAATACCGTTATATGGCCAGTCCATTTTGCCGTTACTGAAAAAAGAGGATTTTGGGTACTCGGCATGAAATCTCTTTCTTGGAGCCTTTATTGGGGGACACAGGACCGTGGATGTATGCTGCTGCCACTAGGGAATACAAATGTTAGCTCCTCTTCAGCAGTATATACCCCCGAACGAAGAGAAACTGGTCAGTTAGTGATCAAGCAGTAGAAGCACATTTAAGAAGAAAACTAATACAAATAGAGGCCTAAGAGGGCTCAGCCAAGGGTGGGTGCTGTGTCCCCCAATGTAGGCTCCGAAAAAGAGATTTTACGGTGAGTACACAAAATCCTCTTTTCACTTTTGCTACATGGGGGGAAACATGACCATGGGTTCCAAAAGCAGTCACTGGGTGGGAACTAGATCAGTAAACAGCAATAAAGAACAGATTCCACTTTTGGACTAGAAATGAGCCAACGCTGCCTTCAAATTTTCCTACCCAGACGCCGCCTAGGAGGCGTGGGTATACACCCGGTAGAACCTAGAAAACTTGAGCAGGCTATCTTGCAAATTTGAGTTGCAGAAGCCCAGGTGGAATGAGCCTTGACTCCCCCCTAGGCAGTAAAATGCTCCTGATTCTGACATGGTAGATTGAATGCAGCCATGAAACAGGAAGGTCTCTTTTGTAACTCACAGAGATAACAGAGGAAGACAGGAGACACATTGTGCGACATGCATGCAGCCTACTCGCACAAATCTCACATGCCTCACCCAGCATGGCTGCAAGTGTTTCTATGCAGCTGACACGCTCTGTCCAGAGAGCTAGCGCCCATGGTGGGTGAGGCATGTGAGATTTGTGACAGTATCTTACATACATCTTGCACCATGTGTCTCCCAGCAAACTGAGACTCCTGAAGGACTGCGGGAGATGTACAGGCTCAGGGCCCTGAGAATATCTAAGTTGTGTAGGGATCGCTCAAGGGGTGAGAGGGGAGCACAATCAGTTCGTTGAGGTGAAAAGCAGTGAGTACCTTTGGGAGTAAGGAGGGAGAAAGGTGCAATACCACCTTGTCTTAATGAAAGTCCAGGAAGGGAGGATGGCAGGACAGTGCTGCCAGTAGGGACACCCACCTAATGAAAGTAAAAAAAATGCAACCTTCCATGAGAGAAAGGGGAGAGAAATCTCTTGAGTTGGCTTCAAACAGGGGCTCTTGGAGGACCCCAAAAAACAGATTAAGGTCCCCAGGGATCCATGGGCTGATGGTAGGAGGGAACAACATAATATACTCCCTGTAGAAAGGTTCTGATCTGAGTAAGAGAAGCCAAGCTTTTCTGGAAAAGGACCAAAAGCGCCAAAACACGGCCCTTAAGGGTCTGAGGGATAGACCTGTTTCAAGCCCCGAATAGAGAAAGGCTAGGATCGAAAAAAACATGGGTGGCAAAAGGTTATCTTTGCACCAGCAAAAGAGGCCCTCCATGTCTGGTAGTAAATACAGGAGTATGAGGGTTTCCTGGCCTTAATCATGGTCTGAATTAATTGAGAAAAGCCCGCCTGTGCTAGAATCAAGGATTCATCAGCCAGGCTATTGAATCCAGGGACCGTGAATTTGGGTGGAAGAGATAGGAGGTCTAGACAATCTGGCAGCCGCCAGGATATGTCTGCGAGTAGCTGGTCTGCGGTCACCAGGATGACGGGGACTCCCTGCACCTTAATTTTTTGGTGATCTTGAGAAGTTAGGGAAGAGATAGGCAAGTCTGACCTGGGACCAAGGGAGGACCAACGTGTCCTATCCTATGGCAAGGAGGTTGCGACGCCTTGAGACGAAAAGGGAGACCCTGTGGTTTAGGCGGGGACACTATGAGGCCCATATCTTGGGCTCCCCATCTGTGGCAGATCTGGCTGAACACCGCTGTATTGAGGGACCACTCTACTGACGAGACACTCTGCTGGCTGAGAAAGTCTATGGCCCAATTTTCCACTCCAGGAACGTGAACCGTGGAGATCATGGAGGCGTATTTTTCAGCCAAGAGGAGGTCCAGGCGAGGGTTCCCCTTGGTGATTGATTCATGCCACAGCCGTGGTGTTGTCAGATTGGATCTATACAGGGTGACCAGCTAGAAATGGTTCTATTTGGAGAGGATCTGATCTCTAGAACGTTGATGAAGAGAATGCATTCCTTGGGTGAACAGTGACGCTGGACAATGTGGTGGGATAGACGGCTCAAAAAAACTCACCGTGAGCTCCACTGAGAGGTAACACAAGTGTCTGAATACCGATGCTCAATCTCCTGCAACCAACCAAAGCTATGGGGGCGGCTGTGGCACCTGCGTCCAGCCATGCTATCGGTGAGTTTTTCTGGATAGATGGCTCCTCAATTGAGGAGATCGGCATCCGTGGTGACTATCTACCAGCAGAAGGGAAGGAAGGGCCTCCCACAGCTGAGAGAGGAAGGAAGGGTCCACCAGAGAAAGGATTGTCTGACATGGGGAGGCAGAAGGACTCTGCGGTCTAGGTAGGAAGACCCCTTGACCCATGCGGCCAGGAGGTCTAGCTGAAGGGAGTGCAAGTGAAACTGAGCAAATTGAATAGCCGCCTTCTTGCTGAGGATCCTCATCCTAAGTCAGAGATTTTGGCTGAGGGAGCGGGTTCCATGTCAGTAGCAGGAGATCCTTTCCTTTGTGAGCAGGACTCTGGCATGTGAGGTATAGAAAGGCAGACCTAGGTAAACAAGGCGCCGGCCCAGGATCAGAGACGATTTCTGTTGGTTGATGAGCCGCCCAAGACACGAGAAAGTGTCGAGTGATCCGAAGGCTATCGCAACAGCCCAAGAAGGACGGGGCCTTTACGAGAAGGTCGTCCAGGTGGGGAATGATCATGAATCCTCTGGTACGAAGGATAATCATGACGGCTGCCATGACCCTGGTGAAAATGCGAGGAGCTGTTGAAAGACCGAAAGGGAGGGCAGTGAATTGATAACGGTAGCCATCTACGGCAAAGTGGAGGAATTCTTGACGTGCCTTGCATATAGGAATATGGAGGTATGAGTCCTGAATGTCAACAGAGCACAGGAATTCCTCGAGTTCAATTGAGGCGATGACGTAGTAAAGGACTCCATCCGAAAGATAGATTAACTTACTTTTTTTGGGCACCATAAAAAGATTGGAGTAGAACCCCCTGAAGTGTTGGTGACTAGCTACTGGAATAATGACACCCAAGTGAAGGAGGGATCCGATGACCCGGAAGAAGGCGAGTGCCTGTGCCGAATGCTTAGGGGGGATGGGACAGAAAGAAGCACTAAGGAAGGGGGAGAAGAGAACTTTATTTTGTAGCCGGTGGATACCATCTCTCTGATCTACAACACGAAGCAATCACTGATCTCAGGGAGACCAGTCCAGGAAAACACTGCGGGCAGCCGGCTAAAGCGCTCAACACAGTGAAGTCCTAGGCGCATTGCCCCTTGGGAATTACAAATATGCAAGTAGAGTCTGTGGAGCCTCGTTTAGGAGTCTCAAACACAGGACTAGCCAGATATCCCTTACGAGCTTAAAGATATGACCTGGCCTTGGTATTCCCTTGTCATATCTTTAAGCTGGTATAGAGCTGGATATTGACTAAAAGGGCCACATATTATGGTGGTATGGTGTTCTCCTCAAAGAGCCACCCCATGGCTAGGTCCTTCCCTGGAGGGATATCTGGCTAGTCCTGTGTTGAGACTCCTAAACGAGGCTCCATAGACTCTACTTGCATATTTGTAATTTCCAGGGGGCAATGCGCCTAGGACTTCACTGTGTTGAGCGCTTTAGCCGGCTGCCCGCAGTGTCTTCTTGGACTCGTCTCCCTGAAATCATTGATTGCTTTGTGTTCTTGGTCTACCAGGCATTGCTCCCACCTAGCCAGAATCCTACTCCACACTGATGAGGGGCAACACCCCGAAACAGCTGTCTGTGGATGGATACCTCACCTTGGTATTTCCCTTGTCATATCTTTAATCTTGTAAAGAGCTTGATATTGACTCAAAGGGCCACTTAATATGGTGGTTATGGTGGTTTCCTCAAGGAGCCACCCCATGGCTAGGTCCTTCCTTGGAGGGATATCTGTCTAGTCCTGTGTTGAGACTCCTAAACGAGGCTCCACAGACTCTTATTTGCAGCTCTCTGATCTAGGCGTCCTCGATGACTCCGAGCCAAACGTCTCAGAAGACTTGTAGGCCCGCCTACTCTGACGTAGCTCCCGGGAGGAGACAGGCAGTCATGCGGTCAAAATGCGATGAGATCTGGCCCCGGAGGTTCTGGATTGGCGTGAGCAGGGCCACCAAGAGGGGTTGGTTTTGAAAGATGGGGTCTTTCCCTCTGTATGGGAGAGTGTTCTCTTGTGGGAGGAATTTGAGGGGTGAAGTTACGAAAGGAGCGAAAATGGTCACTTTTGTAGGGTGTGCTTTGGCCTTCGTTGGGGAAGAGCGGTGCTTTTCCCCCCAGTGGCGTCTGAAATCAGTTTTTTTCGACAAACAGCCGGGCGCCCTGGAAGTGGCGACTGGAGAGAGAATTTTTTAAAATTGCATCAACATTCCAGGCCTTAAGCCAGAGGATCGGGGATGGCGACCACGTTGGATGAGGATAGGAGGTAGTTCCTGGTCTGCTAGATTGATGAGTTCAGATGAAGGAGAGCCCGTCCGAATACCCTGGAGGAGGATCTTTGGCCAGGCTGAGATTGCCTTGTCGACTGAGATGGAAGGGAAAGTCAGAGGGAGGCCCCTGTTGCCTCAAAAACAGGCTTATACAGGGCCTCAATGTGTCTGTAGGTAGGACCTTTGAGGGAAGCTTCGTCCAGGACAGGAGAGAAAGCACTGTATTGATGGAAAGGCGAGGGACCTGGGGTTCCACCACAAGTGATTCAGCCTATTCTTTGAGCTGATGGGGTGAGAAAGGACATTGAAAGTCTATGCATTTTCGACCTGAAAAACACTTTTCAGTTTGTTCCCGTTGTCTGGAAATGATGGCTTTGAAGTCGGGAGTGCTTAGAGAAGTACCCTGGACGGCGTTGGAGCACCTTGGGGTTATCCTCCTCTACCCTGAGGGTTTGATTAGCTGTGGAAATCAGACTGTGAACCATCTGTTCTATGCTGGATGTTTGATTCAGATTGAGTTCAAAATCGGAGTCAGAGTCTGAATCCTGAACTCCTTGGGGAACAGCAGAGGAAGAAGAGCGGGGAAACTAAGCCAGATCTAGAGGAGGTGGATTGGAGATTGGACCCGGAGGACAGGCTGGAGTGAGCCCACTTTCGGGGGACCCGGTTTTGCACTAGTAGTGGGTCTGCCTCGAGGGTGCAGACAAGCTGGGGCACTCTTTCCCAGTGGGGTATCAAAGAGTTCCTTGGGCTGGTGGTAGGTGTTGTAAAACCTGAATCCAGGGATATGAGACACCTTGGCCAGGTCAGACAGAGACATAGCCGCAGCCACCTCTGGGGGAGTGTGGGCACTCAATTTCCAGGTGGCGGAGGCTTCCTGGGAGGCCTGGGGATGCAGCACTCAGAGCAGAACGCGGAGGGCTGGTTTGATGGAAGTTTCTTCTTGCAGGTGGAGCAGGCGAAATGGAGGACTATGGAGTCTTGGCAGATTCGAGGCCCCTTTGGATTAGGCGTATATTTGTGAGGGCTGTATGCACTGCTTGGGGAGGGCTGAACCTAGGAGAGAGGGGCAAAGCAGATCCTACCTGGTCCTGTAGTCCATTTTGGAGGTGTGCTGATTGCAGAGATGAAACCTACAACAGATAAGGTGCCGGAGGTGAGCCGGAAGATGGCGATGAGCAGTGGTCGAAGGGGTGGAATGGCAACTGGCGAGCAGGAAGAAAGGGTGTGATGCAGGCCGAAACCAGGGGCTAGATTACTGGATGATTGGAAGTGAAAGTCACACTGCATAGAGGCTGTCAGCTAAACAGGAGTCGTCATTGATGGGCACAGGAATAGAGCTGGAGTGACGGACGCTTCAGATCTACCATTCCTCTTCAGCCTCATTTGCATTTCTATGCAAACTGGTTTCTCAGTAATGAAGGAACAGACTGGCCATGTAAAGGTATTGCTGGACTCATTTTCAAAAATTATTACATGATTACATGTAAATGGATAAAATTGCAAAGTTCTAGTAAAAACATGGTCTCTATTACTTTGTAGACTTGTGACGGTTTTGGGACCTGTGTCTCATTCTCATTCATTGAGACTTCATATTAACTATTAAATATATTTCTTTCCTCTGGCAGTGTTGGGAGTATTAACTGTATTATTGACTGTAGTATTACAAAGTTTTCTGTTGCTAGCAAGCTAGCTAGTTCTTTATCCAGGTGTAGCTACTTTGGGATCACTCCTATCCCCTTTACATGGTCACACGGTTCCAGCATCCTTTGCTGGTGATTGAACTTCATTCCTGGCCTGGATACCTGAGGTGAAGGAAGTTCTCTGGAGAGCTGATTGTTGCCAAGCCGTGTGCTGCCAAGGAGCGAGACAGCAGGCGTGAAGTTGTTTTTTGTCAGCGTCCACTGTCACGCACGGTAGCCAGAATTTCCCTTAGTCCAGCGTGACACGATTTTTGCCAATTTTCTCTTTAAAGATCCTCAAGAACAGTAGACATTTTTAATTCCATTATGTATTTTCATTGCTTAGATTACCGGACACTTCTGCAGTTTTATCAGAGGTGGTCGGTTTGCTAAGTAATAAGAACGCGCTTTCATGCTCTATGCGTCAGCATCTGCCTCTAGTCTCACTATGGGAGCGAGCACAGGTCGGACCAATCATTTTCCCATTGATTTCCAACAGAGACCCCTGTATGAGTGTGAATGTGGCTTAACACCGGTGAAGGTGCCAACAGAGACCCCTGTATGAGGGTGAACGTGACCTAACACCGGTGAAGGGCCCAACAGAGACCCCTGTATGAGGGTGAACGTGACCTAACACCGGTGAAGGTGCCAACAGAGACCCCTGTATGAGTGTGAATGTGGCTTAACACCGGTGAAGGTGCCAACAGAGACCCCTGTATGAGTGTGAACGTGACCTAACACCGGTGAAGGTGCCAACAGAGACCCCTGTATGAGGGTGAACGTGACCTAACACCAGTGAAGGTGCCAACAGAGACCCCTGTATGAGGGTGAACGTGACCTAACACCAGTGAAGGTGCCAACAGAGACCCCTGTATGAGGGTGAACGTGACCTAACACCGGTGAAGGTGCCAACAGAGACCCTGTATGAGGGTGAACGTGACCTAACACCGGTGAAGGTGCTAACAGAGACCCCTGTATGAGTGAATGTGGCTTAACACCGGTGAAGGTGCTGTATCCCCGGTCAATACAAATAACAGGCGATCAGTGGCAGGTGATAATTTATGGCTTCCGAGTAATCACTTCCCTGTGTGGGTGGATTTACACTCAATGACACAATGTTCTGTTTTTCATTAATGCCGCTTATGTTTTGCTTCCCCAGATGGACGCAGACATGATTTATATCACAGGCAGAAAAAAGGGTGAAGGGAATTGCAGGTGATCATCAGCGCACTGAATATGAAGAAGCTGTTAGTATATAGATAGCCTCTGTGTCTCGGTCTGATATTAGTACCTTCCGGATTCAGAGGAGCGTGCCCGATGTGCTCAGACAAATTCACGGGTCGGTACGAGTTCGTAGATACCAAACATGTATACTTTTATTGTTATCTAGATATTACAAAAAAAAAAAGAATTACCCTTTTGCGCCATGTTCTGCGCCCCATAGCGTCCTCATATTTCAGGATCTGGGGTTCAGTGATGGCTTATTTTGTGCGTCTTGAGCTGACGTTTCTAATGATACCATTTTTGGGTAGATCCGTTGTGTTGATCGCCCGTAATCGCATTTTATTGCAATGTTGCGGTGACCAAAAAAATGTAATTTTGGACTTTTTCGGTTACGCAGTTTACAGATCTGATTAATTTGATTTCGGGCATTTGTGAACTCGGAGATACCAAATGTGTGTGTATTTTTATATAGTTTTATTTTCAATGGGGCAAAAGGGGGTGAGTTGAACTTTTAGTTTTTTTAATTTACTCATATTTTTTAAATTTTTTTTTTAAACTTTTACTTTATTTTACTTGGCCCTTTAGGGCGCCTCAGCCCGGCAGGGGCAAAGTTCCAGGTGCAGTAGTAGAAGGGTAAGGGGCACAATGCCAGGAGCAATAATGGAGGGATAAGGGGCACAATATTTATGTAGGAGATAGGACAGCACAAATACAGGGATTAGTGACAGGTAGAGAGCAGGGAGTCACATAAATAATCACAAGCACTGTACAGCCGCATCTCCACCCAGCTTGTTCCCGTACAGACTAGGACTCCACGTGTGCACTTTTAGGAGTAACCCTAACCTGAGCACTGGATGACTACATGGGCCTCTCTCTCTGATTGTTGAGTTTCCAGTACCTCCTAAGGAACAAGGGGTGAGTACACAGACATCACAGCCGGGGATCACAGAATATAAGAGTATACAGACATTACATCCGTGGATCACAGAATATACTGTGTACTCATATTCTGTTATCCCCGGCTGTAATGTCTGTATACTCTTATATTCTGTGATCCCCGGCTGTAATGTCTGTATACTCTTATATTCTGTGATCCCCGGCTGTAATATCTGTATACTCTTATATTCTGTGATCCCCAGCTGTAATGTCTGTATACTCTTATATTCTGTGATCCCCCGCTGTAATGTCTGTATACTCTTATATTCTGTGATCCCCGGCTGTAATGTCTGTATACTCTTATATTCTGTGATCCCCAGCTGTAATGCCTGTATACTCTTATATTCTGTGATCCCCGGCTGTAATGTCTGTATACTCTTATATTCTGTGATCCCCGGTTGTGATGCCTGTATACTCTTATATTCTGTGATCCCGGCTGTAATGTCTGTATACTCTTATATTCTGTGATCCCCGGCTGTAATGTCTGTATACTCTTATATTCTGTGATCCCCGGCTGTAATGTCTGTATACTCTTATATTCTGTGATCCCCCGCTGTAATGTCTGTATACTCTTATATTCTGTGATCCCCGGCTGTAATGTCTGTATACTCTTATATTCTGTGATCCCCAGCTGTAATGCCTGTATACTCTTATATTCTGTGATCCCCGGCTGTAATGTCTGTATACTCTTATATTCTGTGATCCCCGGTTGTGATGCCTGTATACTCTTATATTCTGTGATCCCGGCTGTAATGTCTGTATACTCTTATATTCTGTGATCCCCGGCTGTAATGTCTGTATACTCTTATATTCTGTGATCCCCGGCTGTAATGTCTGTATACTCTTATATTCTGTGATCCTCGGCTGTAATGTCTGTATACTCTTATATTCTGTGATCCCCAGCTGTAATGTCTGTATACTCTTATATTCTGTGATCCCGGCTGTAATGTCTGTATACTCTTATATTCTGTGATCCTCAGCCTGTAATGCTGGTATACTTATATTCTTGTGATCCCTGGCTGTAATGTCTGTATACTCTTATATTCTGTGATCCCCGGCTGTATTGTCTGTATACTCTTATATTCTGTGATCCCGGCTGTATTGTCTGTACACTCTTAATATTCTGTGATCCCGGCTGTAATGTCTGTATACTCTTAATTCTGTGATCCCCGGCTGTAATGTCTGTATATCTTATATTCTGTGATCCAAGCTGTATTGTCAGTAAAACTTTATATTCTGTGATCCCGCTCTGTATTGTCTGTATACTCTTACCTTACCCAGGAACTGTGTTATCCCACATGTTGACCCTGGCAGACAATTGCATTAACAGGGGTCACATTTATAACAATATCTCGGGACAGGGCATTTTTAACACCCAAATTGAACATATTATTTTTCCTAGATCTATTATTATAATGTACAATAGCGAAATAGCAGGAAAAACAACTTGAATTGTTTATTACAGGTTCATTTTACAGTAAAAATGACGCAGAAAATTCAGCATAAAGAGGTCATACATTACACAGATACAAACAAGTCGTTTTTTTGTTTTTATTTACAAGGTGAAAAATGTGAAAATTTGTAATACAAATTAAGTAAATAAAATAATACATATTGCTTATTCCATTTCCGGGACCCATAATGCTTTCAATTTTCGGTCTTCTTTTTTGCGCCCTGAGCTAACGTTTTCATAGATTGGGGTAGATACAATGCTTTCATCGCCTCTTATTGCATTTAGATATGACACCAGGTCATCTCCAAGTCTAGATAGTTCCAACAGGGTCTTCTCCAAGCTCTAGATACTTCACCAGGGTCTTTTCCAAGCCTAGTAAGTTCATCATAGTCTTCTCCAAGCCTTTAAAGGTCCACCAGAGTCTTCTCCAAGCCCAATAAGTCCACCAGATCTTATCCAAGCCTAGATAGGTCCACCAGGGTCTTCTCCAAGCCTTAAGTCCACCAGATCTTTCCAACCTATAGGTCCACCAGGGTCTTTCCAAGCCTAAAGGTCCACCAGGTCTTCTCCAACCAATAGTCCACCAGAGTCTTCTTCAAGCCTAGATAGGTCCACCAGGGTCTTCTCCAAGCCTAGATAGGTCCACCAGAGTCTTCTTCAAGCCTAGATAGGTCCACCATGGTCTTCTCCAAGCCTAAATAGGTCTGCCAGGGTCTTCTCCAAGCCTAGATAAGTCCACCAGAGTCTTCTCAAGCCTAAATAGGTCACCAGGGTCTTCGCCAAGCCTAAATAGGTCCACCAGGGTCTTCTCCAAGCCTAAATAGGTCCACCAGAGTCTCTCAAGCCTAATAGGTCCCCAGGGTCTTCGCCAAGCCTAAATAGGTCCACCAGAGTCCTCTTCAAGCCTAGATAGGTCCTCAGTGTCTCTCCAAGCCTAAAATAGGTCTTTCAGCCAACGGGTCTTCTCCAAGCCTAGATAAGTCCACCAGAGTCTTCTTCAAGCCTAGATAGATCCTCCAGGGTCTTCGCCAAGCCTAAATAGGTCCACCAGAGTCCTATTCAAGCCTAGATAGGTCCCTTAGGGTCGTCTCCAAGTCTAGATAGGTCCCTCAGTGTCTTCTCCAAACCTAGATAGGTCCACCACAAGGGTCTTCTCCAAGTCAAGATAGGTCCACCATGGTCTTCTCCAAGCCTAGATAGGTCTGCCAGGGTCTTCTCCAAGCCTAGATAGGTCCACCATGGTCTTCTCTAAGCCTAGATAGGTCCACCATGGTCTTCTCTAAGCCTAGATAGGTCCACCATGGTCTTCTCTAAGCCTAGATAGGTCCACCATGGTCTTTTCCAAGCCTAGATAGGTCCACCATGGTCTTTTCCAAGCCTAGATAGGTCCACCATGGTCTTTTCCAAGCCTAGATAGGTCCACCATGGTCTTTTCCAAGCCTAGATAGGTCCACCAATGTCTTCTCTGCAGTTATTTAGACAGTATCAAGTCATCAGGTTGCTGGTCATTTTCTTTGCCTTGTTCCTTCTATTTCCCAGATACAGGACAGCTGTATAATTTTCCCCCAGTCACCGGGAACTGAGGGGCGTAGTTTGCAGGCAGGAGCGAACAATTGGGGTGAGATGGAGCTTTATAAGGCCACAGCAGGACCTATACATAAAACAGGCAGTTGCTTCCCAGGTGGGAGATAAGGCAGAGCTTACAGGAATGGTGACTGCAGAGCAGTACTATATATAGGCAACTGATTATTCATGGCGATAACCCGAAATCATCTCTATTCATTATGAGATTTCTCGGCACAAACTAAGCAGTGACGGCTCAGATAAAACTAAGCAGGAGGCTCAGCGTGAGTGCTGGACCGGGGATGAGAGAGCGTCTAAGGCTGAGCAGAAAGCAGGAGGTTCTATGGTCAAGTCCGAGGATTAGATATAAACTTCCATGGGAAACATTACAGCCCATATACTGTTTACAATGGTGTAAATCTGCAGTTGTAAACCCCAAAATTCATATATGGAGATTTGATGTATTTTTATCAAACTTCGGTCCTTGCTGTAAGGCATCAGGCCACAGCAGGTCCTCTCCCCCATTCTTCTATCTGCAGCAGAAACCCAAGTCTGCACTATCCAAGATATACAGATGAAATACAAGGGCTCGGGACTAGTGATGACCGAGCATTAAGATGCCCAGGACTCGAAACAAGCAGTCAGACATCCAGATTGGGAGGACTCAAGTACTGAGTATAATGGAAGTCAGTGGCAAACTCAAACATTTTTCCAGAAGAGTTCCTAGTAACATGCCTAAGTTTCCCATTGACTTCCATTGCACTCGATTCTCCCCCATCTGAACGTCCGACTGCTCATTTTGAGTACCGAGCATCTTAGTGCTCGTTCATCAATGTTAAGGAAGGATTGAACATCTGTGTTATTGAAGAAAAATTATCATGGTGGAATCATTATTATTTGGCCCATATAAGCCCCTGTTGCAAACTTGCAATCAACATTAGGTTTACTACAAAATTTACAAACTTTCTGGTGTTTGCAATAAACTAAAGCACCCCTGGGCTGTTATGATCTGCTGCCCATCTGCCTGTTATGACCTGCTACCCATCTGGCTGTTATGATCTGCTGCCTCTCTGGTTGTTATGATCTTCTACCCCTCTGGCTGTTATGACCTGCTACCCCTCTGGCTGTTATGACCTGCTACCCCTCTGGCTGTTATGATCTGCTAACCCTCTGGCTGTTATGACCTGCTGCCCCTCTCTGTTATGATCTTCTACCCCTCTGGCTATTATGACCTGCTACCCCTCTGGCTGTTATGATCTGCTAACCCTCTGGCTGTTATGACCTGCTGCCCCTCTGTCTGTTATGATCTTCTACCCCTCTGGCTGTTATGACCTGCTACCCCTCTGGCTTTTATGACCTGCTGCCCATCTGGCTTTTATGACCTGCTGCCCCTCTGGCTGTTATGATCTGCTACGAGAGTAATCAAAAAAGATAGGTGAAAAGATGATTACCTACCCATACAAGGAAAAGATACAAAAAGATACAAAGGCATTGAATGTTCGGAAAGTTACACTACATGAATGTGATAGGGAGCTGTTACCGGCCGCCACCAGATTCCTTAGGAGGTAGGAGGTCAGAAACCCTTGAGTGACTGCAAAAGACCTGCATAAAGATCTGGTGGCAGCAGGGACTGGGGTTCAGTTTTCACAGTAAGCTGAAAGGTCTCCATGCCTGAATGCCAAGAAGTTTCCTCTACTGACCCAAACCCACAAGAAAAATTTACTTTAATTTGCTGAAAATCATATAAAGAAGTCACAGAAGATTTGGGACTCTGTTCTGTGGAGCATTAAAACAAAACTGGAATGTTTCGGGACTTATGATCAGCAGTATGTCTGGAGGAATAGGGTTGAAGCACACGCCAAAAAGAATAACCTGCTGTGACGGGGTGTAAGGCAGAGCAAGAAAGAACAACAGGCCTAGGGACGATCCAACCGATTTATTAACAAGAACACTGGAACAACACACGCAGGTAGATCCACAGAGTCCACAATTAGTCCAACGGAAGCAGATTCGGGGGCACCTCCCGATAATCCTTGTGCCGGATAACAAAGCAATAGTCCAACCGAGTCCAATGGATTCCACACAATCCCACGGACGACGAGATCTGGCCTCAGCTCAGGTCTCGCTCCTGTCCTGTCCACAGCCAACTCTGATCTCCCTTAAAAATAAGAATGGATTGTCTGAGCTCCTGGGAGCAGCCCATGAAGGGGGTAGGGGTCCATCTGAAGATTCTAGACTGGTCGGCTCCGAGATGTCTACAAGGATGTGTATTGTAGGTTATCTTCTGCTTAGGACACAATAGGGGGGATTCCACTAGCTGTTGACACAAGCCTAAATTACATTATTGCTCAGGGCTGCAAGGAGTGGGGGAAGGAGACAGTTAAGTTGCATCTTATAGAAACCAGAGGACAGGGCAAACTACATATCATGACAATCCCTTCCCCCCGCAATTTGTGTACGTACTAGGGACCTCTACAGGTCGCTTGTTAAGTACACAGAGCCATAGTGGGTCTTACACTCGGCTTCATGCAGCCACAAATTGGCATTGTAGCTGCCCCACATCATTGCCCAGGATGACATCTGCTGGAAGGCCGCTCATCACACCAACCACACATCGTCTGACCCCAAAGCCAAAGTTCAGATCCACAGTGGCTTTGGGAATAGTCCTCCAGTGTCCACCAGCCAGTTCAATGACAATCCCAGGTCCTCTATGGATTGCCTCAGGCCGAACCACTCGGGGATCAGCCAGTGTGAGGAAAGCCCCTGAGTCACAAAATCCAACAAGTCTCTGTCCATCCAGCACGACCTCCTGCAAGTGCTTACCTCGATGAGCAGGAGTCTTTGTTGCTGCGGGCCGCACACCATAAACTCCTGGTAGGGGAGCCAGGATATCAGAGTCACTCGGCAAGTCCTCAGGGACTGAATCCAGCTCTTCTCCTGGTGTGGGTGCCTGTAGATAATGAACAGGCAAAGGCGGTCTGTAGCTGTTCTGCCTCCAAACACCTGGACATTGGGCTTGCAAATGCCCAGACTGCCCACATCCATAACATCTGCGCTCTGGGATCCTTCCACTTCCAAAGCGCCCTCTTGGGCGGGGGGTAAGGGGACCTGGCAGTCGGCTCCCACCTGAAGGTGCTGTAGGAGTTTGAGGATGACTCCTCCATGGGATGGCTGGGCAAGAGGCCTGCATATGCCCGGGATGCCCACAACCATAACACCTGCGCTCTGCTGCTTTCTCTCCTTGTCGTGTTCCAAAAGACGCTGTAGGAGCAACTGGAGGCACAGTCACATGGGCATCAACATGAGGTGGTGGCTTAGAGGAACGATGAACAATGGGAATAGCAGTGCAAGGGGCCACCGGTGTTGTGGAGCTGGTGGGCTTCTCTCCATCCTCCAGCAGATACCTCCACTGAGGCTTGATGGTGAGAGCCTCATCAGCCAGAGCTGCAGCTTCCTCCACTGTGGTTGGTCTCCTCTCACGTACCCATTCCCGGATCTCAGCAGGGCACTTGGCGTAAAACTGCTCCTTTAGAATAACCTGGAGGAAGGTCTCCCAGGTTAAGGCCTCCTCTCCCTCAAGCCAGCGATGACATATTTGTTTGAGTCTGTGGGCGAATATCTTGAAAGACACTTCCTCATCACAGGCTAAGGAGCGGAACTGAGTCCTGTAAGTATCTGGGGTTACAGCATAATGTTCTAGAATAGTCTGTTTAATCTCTGCGTACTCACAGTTCCACCGAGGGTCCATAGCTCTATAAGCTTCCGCAGCTCCACCCTCTAAGAGCCCCACCAGATGTCGGACTCGCTCCCTTTCCGGGACTTCCATTAATCGACACTGATGCTCAAAGTCCTGGAAGAAGCCCTCAATGTCGCCTGCAGCCTCATTAAACTGCTTGAAGTCTTTGCGGGATACTCTGGGGAGTTCCCTCATGGTGGGTGCTGGGGTTACAGCCTGTCTGGAGCTTTGAGCATCTTCCATCCTGCGCTGCCTCTCCTGAGCTCTATGAATGGCCTCCATCTTGTATTCTATGGAGACCTCTTCCCCCAGCAAGGCCATCTCCTCCTCGTACCACACAACCCACTGACTTTTCCGGGTATTTACCTCCGGCTGCAGTCTTTCCTCCATTTGCTGAGGGGACGCTTCCTCAGCGTCATCTTGCAGGCAAGCTCCTTCCAAGGCCTCAATCAGCTGCTCCTTGGAGAGTCCTTTGAAACGGACTCCTACTTCTCGGGCCTTTGTTTGCAGACTCGCCACAGTCCAGTTCTTGTACCCTGAAGTCCTGGTTCCAGATGTTGATGGGCCGTTGTCCTCCATTCCTTCTGCTCTGATCCCAGCGCTGCCAACCAGTTTGTGACGGGGTGTAAGGCAGAGCAAGAAGGAACAACAGGCCTAGGGACGATCCAACCGATTTATTAACAAGAACACTGGAACAACACACGCAGGTAGATCCACAGAGTCCACAATTAGTCCAACGGAAGCAGATTCGGGGGCACCTCCCGATAATCCTTGTGCCGGATAACAAAGCAATAGTCCAACCGAGTCCAATGGATTCCACACAATCCCACGGACGACGAGATCTGGCCTCAGCTCAGGTCTCGCTCCTGTCCTGTCCACAGCCAACTCTGATCTCCCTTAAAAATAAGAATGGATTGTCTGAGCTCCTGGGAGCAGCCCATGAAGGGGGTAGGGGTCCATCTGAAGATTCTAGACTGGTCGGCTCCGAGATGTCTACAAGGATGTGTATTGTAGGTTATCTTCTGCTTAGGACACAATAGGGGGGATTCCACTAGCTGTTGACACAAGCCTAAATTACATTATTGCTCAGGGCTGCAAGGAGTGGGGGAAGGAGACAGTTAAGTTGCATCTTATAGAAACCAGAGGACAGGGCAAACTACATATCATGACACCTGCCTACAGTGAAGCATGTCGGTGGCTCAGTAATACCTACAGTGAAACATGGAGATGGCTCAGTGATGTCTACAGTGACGCATGGTGGTGGCTTGGTGATACCTACAGTGAAGTATTATTGGCTCGGTGATGCCTACAGCAAAGCATTATGGTCGCTTGGTGATGCCTACACAGTGAAACATGGAGGTGGCTCAAGTGATGTTTACAGTGAAGCATGGTGGTGACTCGGTGATGCCTACAGTGAAGCATGGCAGTAGCACAGTGATGTCTAAGTGAAGCATGGTAGTGGCTCGGTGATGTCTACTTTGAAGAGTGGTATCGGCTTGGTAGTGCCTAACCTGAAGCATGGTGGTCGCTCAGTGTTGTTTATATTGAAGCATGGATTTGGCTCAGTGATGTCCACACTGAAGCATGGTGGTGACTTGGTAGTGCCTAAGGTGAAGCATGGTGGTCGCTCTGTGTCGCCAATACTGAAGAATGGTTTTGGCTTAGTGATGTCTACAGTGAAGCATGGTGGTGGTTTGGTCATGTCTACAGTGAGGCATGGCAGTTTATCGGTGATATTAAAGTGAAGTATGATGGTGGCTCGTTGATTTCTGCAGTAAAGCATAGTGGTGTCTTAGTGTGACCTGTAGTGAAACATGACAATGGCCCGGTGGTGCTTTCGGGCTGCTTTGCTTCCTCTGGCACTAGAAACCTGCAAAGTGTGTGGAGGTAAGGTGGATCCAAAAGTGGCATCAGGAAATCCTAGGAGAAAACATCATGCTTTTTGTGAGGAAGCCAAAGATCAGATATAATTGGAACTTCCAACAGGACAACGATCCGAACCATTCACGATCCACTAAGGCTTCTTTTCAGAAGTTCCAAGAGATTTTGGAATGGCCTTCACAGTTGCTTGACTAGGACTCTACAAAAGATCTGTGATAGGATTTGTTGGTGGTTGCTGTCACAAACCCTTTAATATTAGTGACCAGTAGGCCATTGCCCATGCTCTGCAGTCAATCACAGGCTGCAGCGGTCCTCTGACTTCCAAATCGAGCAGGTATCGGACATTCCCTTCAAAATACGACAATATCCTTTTTCTGAGAAAATAAGTCCCAGCAAGGACAAGTGAGGCTGACAATACGGAACAGGTGATATGGGTGTAGCAATGTGCCACCATGAAAAAGGCAACATAACCTCCATTCACGACCATCGGTTGGTTTATTTGCACTTTGCCGCCTGCTTTTTGTTGGCTTTATTATCCCAGCTCGTCAGTTTTACAATAGTTGTGTGTGGCGTCATGTGTAACTACGAGCCCTATTGAGACCTGACACAAGATATATTCCTAGAGAAGGATAAAAAAATATCGAATCCCAACTGAGCGCTAAAGCACAGGATAAAAGGATAGGAGACAGTTGACGCGATCGAGGAAGTTCAGACCAAGGAGTGAGGAGCATGCGGTTTATTATGGTCTGTGGTCAACTGGTTTCTCCATCAGAAGATAGATGAAGCTGTTGCTGAACCGTTTGGCCACTGCAAGGGTGCACCAGGCGCCTGTGCTTGATTGGAACAGTCATTTTCTGCTGAAAGGGGATGACCACTCACTTTGTTGGAAGATTATCCATTGAATCAGTTGTTGTAAAACCTGTTAAATCTCCCAGTAGTTGTCATGACTGACGGCAGGGAGAGTGTGCACCTAAGCTGACCCCCCAGCTAGAGGTCCCTAGGCCCAAAGAATACCCTTTTTGGTGGAGATGTAAGGGTCTTGCACCTCTCTAAGCTCCTGGATATGACTCACCAAGATGTCCCCCTCCCCAAGTTAGTAAAGTGGCACAAGAGGAAGGGAACACACATGAAATTCAAGCAAGCCTACAGATATAACAGAGCTCCAAGATAGTAGCTTCCAGGGCTGTGGAGTCAGTAAGCCAAGCATCCGACTCCAACACAGACTCTTCAATTTCCCTGAATCCAACTCGGACTCCCAACTCCACCAAAATGGACTCCAACTCCAAAACTCCGACTCCACAACCATGGCTGTGAAGTCAGTAAGCCAAACATCTGACTCCGATTCTTCAAGTTCCCTGAATCCGACTCCACCAAAATGGATACCGACTCCATCTCCATGACTCCGACTCCAAAGCCCTGGTACCTTTGCTGCTGCGCCCTGGTACCTTTGCTGCTGCTTAAAAGGAACCGCACCTCTGCTTAACAGCAACAAGTTCCTCCATGGGTCAGAATAGAAATTCTATATCTGGCATGGAGTGATGTCAGGGCTGGTAGATATAGCGGAAGTGAGAGGTAATCACAAGCTTCAGTTGGAATAATGGCTGCTCAGCCAGCAGTGAAGGGATCCTTAACCCCTTCAGCATAGAAAGGAGAGTATATCAGCAAGACCACAGTCAAGTGAGCTCTGCACAGGGCTTGCCATTGTTTAAATGCTGAGACCCCTTGACCCCACATCCCCCAGAGGTAACATCAGGGCATGGCACACTCATGACAGCAGTGACTTCAATGGAGAAATGATAGTCCATTTAAATCCATTGACTTCCTAATGTATTGATATGTCAAGTCCTCTAGAGACTGCTTCTACTCTGACTAATTTGCACTTTTTTATTAACTCAAGAACCCTTGTAAATCTACGTTCTAGAGCTGCGATCTGTGAATTATCTCAGTTTTGACTCGTGGCCTTGACACCGCACAGCGGGGACGGTATGAATAGGAAAATCTGACATCACTGGACTCGTGCGCAGATCGTGGCCCTGCTGCCGGCCCTCATCCACATTCATGAGCACGGAACGTTAGCGCTGCCGCCTCAGTCCGGTGTTGGGTTTCATGTACAGATGTAGCTGACGTCAGTTCTAAGACTTTGGAATATATCTCGCCTCAATCTACTGTGTCTTTCCGAAAAAGACAGAACTATTAAGGTTTGTTTATCCGTCCTGAGCATCATATTCTACATTAATTCCGGAAAGAAGAAACAATATTAAACTATGGGGTGCGTCATACAGAATGGGAATAGGGGAGGATTGGGTTTAGGTTTGCTCAGCGATCATGGAACCTTCTATGGTTTGGTTGGGACAATTTTGCCTACATGCCCAAGATGAGACCTTTCATGGGATTTTTTTATGAATTCAATAAGTACCTCCTGAGGCACGGAAGAAAAAGAAAAACTGCTGCAGAACCTTTAGGATTTGGAGCCTTAAGGTAATAAAATAGGATACCGGGCCTCGTGTCCTTCCCCATCACACAAGGCCTTTAAAGACCAGCTCAGGCAGCCTTGTATTGTCTGAGTATTCAGGAAGTATACAGGAGCATCTCAATGAATTAAAATATCATCAAAGAGCTAATCTATTTCAGTAATTCAATACATAAAGTCAAACGCATATATTATATACACCATGTTCCTAATTATGATGCAAATTGGTTTTAAGTGTCATGGGTTCTTTTTATTGTCAATGGAACCCATTGCTGGTATTGTGTCTCAAGGTGGGGTTACACGTTTCAATATCGTTGCGATATCGCAACTCAATGGCGCGGGAGCGCGCATTTAGTGCATGTTTCTCCCGCATCGCATCAGAGGTTTACACACTGCGATCTCGGAATACAACGTCCGTACGATGTCTACGCCCCCCAACCCAGGAACGACCATTTAACATGGGAGTGAATAGGTGACGTTGAACATCGCATCGTAGTTGGGCTGTCACACAGCACGATCCGGCTCCAATCTCCCTTCAATATCGGAGCATTGAATAGCACGCTCATTCAATCCCCGATATCGCATTGACATCGTTCCCGCATCGTATTGGACGTTCACACCATACAACGCAGGAACGATATCAGCTCCAACGATCGAACCACGTGACTTTTCATTGAAATTGGACGCCGATATCGCAACGTGTAAACCCACCATCAGGGTTCCTTGGATCACTGAAATCAATCTCAGATACCTGTGATAATTAGTTTGGCAGGTGAGCCCAATAAAAGGAAAACTGGGTGTTCCACAATATTACGCAGGCCACAGTTTTCAAGTAACATGAGACAGAAAAAGGATCTCTCTGCTGCCGAAAAGCAACAAATAGTGCAATGCCTTGGACAAGGGATGGAAAACATTAGATGTTGCACGAACGTAAGCATAATCATCATACTGTGAGGGAATTTGTGGCTGATTCTGAGCACAGATGTGTTCGTGCAGATAAAGGCACAATGAGGAAGGTTTCTGCCAGGTAAATTCATCAGATTAAGAGAGCAGCTGCTAAAAAGGTCTTACAAACCAACAAACAGATATTTGAAGCTGCTGGAGCCTCTGGAGTCCATCGAACCTCAAGGTGTAGGATCCTTCAAAGGCTTGCTGTGGTGCATAAACCTACTATTCGGCCACCCCTATACAGTGCTCACAAGCAGAAACAGTTGCAGTGTGCCCAGACATACACCATGTTCCAAATTATTATGCAAATGTTCCTTTTCTCTGATTTTCCTTAAATGGTTGGTGCAAATGACGATCAGTGTAATAAAAGTCATCACCCGTTAGAGTATACATCGCATTTTATTGAAGAAACCTCCCAATGATAACAGTATAATCTTCAAAATTAAGAAAATCCTCTAAATGCCCTGTTCCAAATTATTAGGCACAGGAGAGTTTCTAAACATTTGATATGTTTGAAAGAACTGAAAATGCTGATTTGTTGAATTTGCAGCATTAACAGGTCACATTCACTGAGATAAAAAGCTATTTCACTCCAAAACATCCTAACAGGCCAAGTTACATGGTAACATAGGAACCCTTCTTTGATATCACCTTCACAATTCTTGCATCCATTGAACTTGTGAGTTTCTGGAGAGTTTCTGCTTGTATTTCTTTGCATGATGTCAGAGTCGCCTCCCAGAGCTGCTGTTTTGATGTGAACTGCCTCCCACCCTCATAGATCTTTTGCTTGATTATACTCCAAAGGTTCTCTATAGGGTTGAGGTCAGGGGAAGATGGTGGCCACACCATGAGTTTATCTCCTTTTATGCCCATATCAGCCAATGGCACAAGGTATTCTTTGCAGCATGAGATGGTGCATTGTCATGCATGAAGATGATTTTCTCCTGAAGGCACATTTTTGCTTTTTGTACCATGGAAGAAAGTTCTCAGTTGGAAACTCTATATACTTTGCAGAGATCATTTTCACACCTTCAAGAACCTTAAAGGGGCCTACCAGCTGTTTCCCAATGATTCAGGCCCAAAACATGACTCCTCCACCTCCTTGCTGACGTCGCAGCCTTGTTGGGACATGGTGGCCATCCACCAACCATCCATTACTCCATCCATCTGGACCATCCAGGGTTGCTCGGCACTCATCAGTAAACAAGACTGTTTGACAATTAGTCTTCATGTATGTCTGGACCCACTGCAACTGTTTCTGCTTGTGAGCACTGTTAGGGGTGGCTGAATAGTAGGTTTAATGCCCCACAGCAAGTCTTTGAAGGATCCTACACCTGAGGTTCGAGGGACTCCAGAGGCTCCAGCAGCTTCACATATCTCTTTGCTGGTTGTAAGGCTGTTTAGCAGCTGCTCTCTAATCTGATGAATTTACCTGGCAGAAACCTTCCTCATTCTGCCTTTATCTGCACGAACACACCTGTGCTCAGAATCAGCCACAAATCCCCTTCACAGTACGATGATCACGCTTAGGTTTTCGTGCAATATCTAATGTTGTCATCCCTTGTCCAAGGCATTGCACTATGTGTTGCTTTTCGGCAGCAAAGAGATCCTTTTTCTTTCCCATGTTAGTTTTCCTTTTATTGGGTTCACCTGCCAAACTAATTATCACAAGTATCTGAGATTGATTTCAGGGATCCAAAGAACCCTGAGACACAATACCATCAATGGGTTTCATTGAAAAAAGACAAAAAAAAAAATGTATGACACTTAAAACCAATTTGCATAATAATTTGGAATATGGTTTATTCCTAGCTCAGTCCAGTAAATCTTGGCCTCAATCCAGCTGCTATAAGTACCTGATAACAAACTCCTCGCTGCTAATATTGGTGCTGTTCACACCTGTAACTCTGCTACAACAGGTACCTGATAAAGAGCTCTTCTAATGTTGTTAATACAACTCTGCTGTAACAGTATGCAATTATCTCTGCAAGCAAGTGGCCAATTTGCCTGTTCATCACTGCAGTCCTGCTATTAACCATCTATTGGCAGCAAAAACACAACTCTGCTATTAACCATTTGTTTGCTGTGAGAACACAACTCTGCTATTAACCATTTGTTTGATGTAATAACACAACTCTGCAATTAACCATTTGGTTGCTGTGAGAACACAACTCTGCTATTAACCATTTGTTTGCTGAAATAACACAACTCTGCAATTAACCATTTGGTTGCTGTGAGAACACAACTCTGCTAGTAACCATTTGTTTGATGTAATAACACAACTCTGCAATTAACCATTTGGTTGCTGTGAGAACACAACTCTGCTAGTAACCATTTGTTTGATGTAATAACACAACTCTGCAATTAACCATTTGGTTGCTGTGAGAACACAACTCTGCTATTAACCATTTGTTTGCTGAAATAACACAACTCTGCAATTAACCATTTGGTTGCTGTGAGAACACAACTCTGCTAGTAACCATTTGTTTGATGTAATAACACAACTCTGCTATTAACCATTTGTTTGCTGCGAGAGCACAACTCCTATTAAACCATTTTGTTTGCTTGCAAGCACAACTCTGCTATGTAACCATTATTCTTAGCTGTGAGAACACAACTCTTGCTATTAACCATTTGTTTGCATGAGAACACAACTCTGCTATTAACCATTGTTTGTTGTAAAACACAACTCTGCTATTAACCATTTGTTTGCTGTGAGAACACAACTCTGCTATTAACCATTTGTTTGCTGCGAGAACACAACTGTTCCTGCTTATATTTGTACACATGCCTCTGTTTTGTCTGGTTTTTTATGCACTGTTTGTCTGTCTTCCATCCTACGTACCCTACTGTCCCGGTCGTCGCTAATCCACGTGCTGTCTGGCAGAACTCTCTCTGTTCCACCATCATCTGCATTGCTGCTCCCCTGACCTACATCAGAGCGCCCATAATAGGTTAAAGTCTTTATAACAAAATAACCTGAACTGAGCCAAAGATTAAGCTCAAAGTAAGTAATATCATGTGTGACCTCAATTCTACAGTTACTGCCAATAAATAGAATATAGGTCACCGATAAAGCAGAATTAGCAGGATCACGACGATGGGCACAGAGCAATGTGCGACTGGTACTAGGGCAATAAACCAATACCAACCCTACCGGTTAACCATTTCATGTCAACAACTAAATATGTTCACACATTCGCTCTGGTTGGAACAAACCTATAAACCATCAAGCCACCAAAGGGCAGAACATTTACCCAGATCTTGTATTGGGAAGGTCGTCTTCTGTTCCCCAGTTCTGTACCCAGTGCACCATAGAGACATGTTTTGGGGGAGTTTGGTGACATGACTGGTTTGCCACATCTAAAACATTTTTTGGAATATCTATGCTGTACATCAGGCATGAACAGGTTACTATTAAAAAAAAAAATTAGCACAAATTACACCCACTTAAGTCAAATAAAGCAGTATTGATCCTTAATGCGCATCAACATGAGATTAGCCGCTCTATCTTTCGCAGCTTCTGTTTCCCCTCCCTCCACAAACACAGGCTTGTGCTGCTGATTACATTCCCAAATACCATCAATCTCTGGTACCTGTCAGACAAGCTCAAGCCCAGACTCAGAATAACAGTACCCTGCACCATCTACCTGCCATCTGTCCGCCGCATGAGCTAAGACTACCGGACGTGAGCATTACATCCATTCCTCAATAATCTATGCGCCCCTTTATTGGGGCCATAATACTGGCGCTAAACCTCACCCAAATCATGACTTAAAGGGGACTTGTCACTGTTACGGTCGCAAGGGCCGGGGTACTCAGCTAGCTGAGCCAGGAGTCTAATGTTCACAGTGGTGATGCCCAGCGGCTGTGATGCCAACCGCACATGAAAAACGGATGAAAGTTTATAAAGTTCGTGACGCCAGCTGAGGTGTCCCGCCTGAGATGGCCGGTGCTGAGTACTCCCAGGGAATAGGTGTTGTAGCAGCTAGGGAAGACCCCTGTGGTGTAATAGGTGGTAGAAGATTATGTAAGGTGTAGTGAAGATAAGAGTGGTAGTGAGAAGAGCAGCGGTGCACTCCTCAGCCAGGGCAGGCCTCTGGGGTGTAATAGATGGTAGAAGATGATGGAAGTTGTATTGGAGATAAAGGTGTTAGTGAGAAGTGCAACGGTGCAGCAGAAGAAGGCAAGGAGACAGTCTCTTAGTTCTTTACCTTTTACTTTGCAGTTCAGTTCATCAGCAAGTCCAGGGTACTGGTTCACCAGGCCGTCGGTCTGGTCAGTCTGAGGAGAACTAGGGACCGCCTTGCCAAACGGATATATGGCTTACCAGCTGACTTCTCCTTGGGATGAGGTTGTAGGTGCTTGTAGCTTTCCTGTTCCTCTTTAGCCCCCCTCGTGGCTGACTTTCAGCCAGGCAGGCAACACAGACTATGAGCAGCTGTACTTACACCAACTCTCTAGACCTTTCGTAGTTGCTGTGCCCCGAACAGTCCCACACAGTGTAGCTACTGTGCCTGAAGCCCAGTAGCCTCCAGTCTCTTCAGCCAGGATCTGACATCCCTAACCACCCAGGACCAGGCGTCCTGCATGCAGCTTTACATTTTGTCTGTCTCACTGCCCGACACCAACTCTGTCTGTCTCTCAATCCGTCTGTCCACCCCTCCCTACTACTCACTACAGCTGATCCGTCCCTCCAACCAGAGTCTGTTACAGCTTCAAACAGGCCTCTTGTGCCCAGCCCTCTGATCAGAGTTCAGGCAGTGTATGTGTGGCACCCTGGCACCTGTTGGGCACCACAGAAATCCTTAGGTACAATGGAGTAAGTAACAGCACAGCAAAACCCAAACAGAAACAACACTTAGAACACCTGGTTTCACCCCGAGCCTCTAGGGGAGCTACCACTGGTCACTTGAGCCAGTTCCCCCTATAAAAAGAGTCTTGGAGGGAGAAACTTCAGAGTGTGGTAGACGCTACAAGAGCTGCCAGCCTGTGTGAAACCTCCACCCTATGAGGAACACACTAGGCCCATCCAGCCTGTTAGCCAGTGGGAGTCCCTGCAATTGGGACAAGAGGAAGAAGGAGATCACCTCTCAGGAACACAGAGTTAATCAGACTCTTTCCTTAAACACCGGTTACTGGAACCGAAGCTGTGGAAGCTACAGAGCCATCACAGAAGAACCAGTATACTACACAGGGAGTCTAGCCCCCTGTTCACCTGTCGCACCTACCAGCGAGAGCCCAGGGAAGAAGGTAGAATTATCATCACCCTTTTACAGTGCCCTCAGTGCTGACAACCAGGTGAAATCCGTTCTATCGAACAAACTGCCCGGTCCGGAAGGATTCCACATCCACCCGACCTTAGTACCAGAAGTAGAGAAAGGAAGCCTAACACTGCTTGCTGTGAAACTCCATAAGTGCCAACTTCACTATCCCGGTCCGAGTGTACCTGACTACCATCCAGTAAAGGTACCGAAAAGAGACTTTGTGTGGTTGTGCATTATTCCTGGATTCAGCGCGCAGCATCCCGCAGCTGCCTCACAACATCTTGCGCAGCTCCTGGCTCCGGGGATTCCCGCTCATCCTGTGGGGAGCGTTCCATCTCGCTGTATACCACCCTCCCGGAGACCTGAACAGCGCTGGTAAGGTTACCAGAACACCCGCAGGTGGCGTCACGAAGACAAATCACCCCTACTGTTCCGCCATTCCCCTATTGATCTGGACCACCGGGCCTACACTACCGCAGGCGCGGTTCCGTGACGGAGGAGAAGCAACGCCCGCTACGTGTACCCCCGGCTACGGTGAGTCATATGGATGCTTCGGGAGTCTAGCATAGGGTACCTAAATTCTCCTCAGACGTGGCATTAGTCCCGATGACCTTAAATACCACTGTGGCGACCAGACCGCAGGGGCGCCACATTCATGCACCCCAGGGCCGTGGGGTACTTGGAACCGGGCTGCAGTGTCTCTTCTGGGGAGTCACAGGAGTCGAGACCCGGCTTCATGACCCTGGGTTCAGTGTTAAAGAGTTTTTGGGAATAGGGTGGTTTAAATGGAAAGTTATTTGTGACGCCACCAGTGGCTTGTGGCTATTAGTGGCCACTGCTGCAGTAGAACCTCTGGGGACGATGGATGGGCAGCTTGGATGGAGCGGCTCCCCATGGGTGGAGCAGGTCCCCAGGGCAGTGGATGTTGCAAGGTGTAGGGTGCAGGATAGAGGCGCGGGAATAACTGGAGGCCACAGCAATGAACATTTCCTTTACCTTTACTTCTTCGTTGCAGTTACCGTACGGGACACCGGTTTAGATGTTACTGTGGACCCGGGCAGCCTGGAACCTAACCAGGTGGTTTGGAAGCCTCTCTTCTGCACTTACTCTTGCGGGTCCCTGCTGCTGCATGAAGCTGAGCTGCGGCCCTCTCTCTCTCTCTCCTGCGTGTGCCAGTATGACAGGCATCTCGAGTCCTTCATTAGCCCCACTTCACGGGGGGCTACTTCCTGGGCTCTTACCTCTGCTTTACCTCTTGGTGTGCATAGGGAACTTGGAATCTCCCACCCTCCGGTATTGGCTGCCGGGTCATTAGACCCTGCACAGCCTCGGACTCCGCTGTCCATTTCTTGGCGCTTACTCCTCTGGGGTGAACTCGACACTGCTCCGCTCCCCAGGCTCTCCTCTCCTTCCTCCTCAGACACTCACTCCATGACTGTTCTGTTGTTCTTCCTGGCTGTTATGCCTGACCCCACCTCCGGGCCATAACTTTTATAGGGAAGCTCCCCTTAAGCCGGGTTCTAGAGTTCCCCCTTCTGGTCTGGAGACAGAAAAGTGTTGGATGATGTCGCACCTGAATAGGGGACCCCCATTTTGCTTCCAGGCGAGACATCACCCCCTGTGAGGGAGGTCATAAATGTCCATATTTTTCTCTTATTTTACCCCTACTATTCCCCCGAGTATTCTATTTTTTGCTTTTTTAAAATCTACCATACGGTTCCAGCTTTTATATGTAGTTCTAATTTTGATGGGGTTTTATTAAGGGGGAGTGGCTCTCAGGGTTCTATGTGGGCGTGTCTTTAAGCTACTTTGCATAATTACACAATGAGCCACTCCCCTTTGGAAAGACCATAAAAAATAGTTACTGTTTTCAAAAATTGGCAAAAAAAAGAACTTAGCTGCTTCCTTCCAGAAAAGAAATTAGGTGCAGTACCCCATCCAACCTATTTATAAGAGTGGCGCTGTTTCTAGTAAAAAGCAGGTTTTTTTTATTTTAATCCTCAACAACTCTAATAGGACTGAAAAGCAAAAAAAAGGGGGATAAGTGAGGTAAAGAAATAGAACGGTAGAAGACTCGATGATGTCAACACAACCAGTGATCTATACCTGCGTCAATAGTTATGAGTGTGTCCTGATTTGCTTTGTGCAGTGTTTGGGGTCCGGTCAGGCTCCATCTGATTATTGATGTTGTGTATGGAGTGATCACTAATACTGCCCCCCCCCCGAGAACACACATCTCCGCATGTTGGTCCATTAAAATGGATGTTGTCTTCATCCTCCATGTCTGATACCATCTCCCACCTGCTGTGTATTGCTGGCGAGGATGGATGCTCCAAGGGCGTAACTTTAATTTCAAAATCTCCATTGATCCCATTGTAGATTGTCAGCTCTTGTGCACAGTCATCTGATACATTAGCACATTCTTTATACTGTATATGGTATCAGATGGATAACTCCACCCTGCATCCCGTCATTGAGTCATATTTGGTCAGTTATGTTCTACACCGAAATCTTCCATCCATAATAATCAGGTTCCACATTCTCGGCCTCTGTATCCTCAGAGCTCCTGCTGGAAATCAATATAGATGAGAACACAATGTAATACAGCAACCAAGAGTGCTCCTGCCTTCTGTTGTGTGGTCAACTGTATATTCTGTCATATTATAGCAGTTATATTCTTATATGTAAGAGCAGTATTATAGTAGTTATATTCTTGTACATAGGGGCAGTATTATAGTAGTTATATTCTTGTACATAGGGGCAGTATTAGTTATATTGTATGGCGTATTATTATTCTTATAGGCAGATAGAGATTGATAGGCAGTATTATAGTAGTTATATTCTTGTACATAGGAGCAGTATTATAGTAGTTATATTCTTGTATATAGGGGCAGTATTATAGTAGTTATATTCTTGTACATAGGAGCAGTATTATAGTAGTTATATTCTTGTATATAGGGGCAGTATTATAGTAGTTATATTCTTGTACATAGGGCAGTATTATAGTAGTTATATTCTTGTACATAGGGGCAGTATTATAGTAGTTATATTCTTGTATATAGGGCAGTATTATAGTAGTTATATTCTTGTACATAGGGGCAGTATTATAGTAGTTATATTCTTGTACATAGGAGCAGTATTATAGTAGTTATATTCTTGTACATAGGGGCAGTATTATAGTAGTTATATTCTTGTACATAGGGCAGTATTATAGTAGTTATATTCTTGTAATAGGAGCAGTATTATAGTAGTTTATTCTTGTATATAGGAGCAGTATTATAGTATTTTATATTCTTGTATATAGGAGCAGTATTATAGTAGTTATATTCTTGTAATAAGAGCAGTATTATAGTAGTTATATTCTTGTATATAGGAGCAGTATTATAGTAGTTATATTCTTGTACATAGGAGCAGTATTATAGTAGTTATATTCTTGTACATAGGAGCAGTATTATAGTAGTTATATTCTTGTACATAGGGCAGTATATATAATTATATTCTTGTACATAGGGCAGTATTATAGTAGTTATATTCTTGTATATAGGCAGTATTATAGTAGTTATATTCTTGTATATAGGAGCAGTATTATAGTAGTTATATTCTTGTATATAGGAGCAGTATTATAGTAGTTATATTCTTGTAAAGGGGCAGTATTATAGTAGTTATATTCTTGTAATAGGGCAGTATTATAGTAGTTATATTCTTGTACATAGGGGCAGTATTATAGTAGTTATATTCTTGTATATAGGAGCAGTATTATAGTAGTTATATTCTTGTATATAGGAGCAGTATTATAGTAGTTATATTCTTGTATATAGGAGCAGTATTATAGTAGTTATATTCTTGTACATAGGAGCAGTATTATAGTAGTTATATTCTTGTAATAGGGCAGTATTATAGTAGTTATATTCTTGTCACTAGGGGCAGTATTATAGTAGTTATATTCTTGTACATAGGAGCAGTATTATAGTAGTTATATTCTTGTACATAGAGGCAGTATTATAGTAGTTATATTCTTGTACACTAGGGGCAGTATTTAGTAGTTATATTCTTGTAATAGGGGCAGTATTATAGTAGTTATATTCTTGTACATAGGAGCAGTATTATAGTAGTATATCTTGTAATAGGCATATATAGTAGTTATATCTGTAATAGGGCAGTATTATAGTAGTTATATTCTTGTATATAGGGGCAGTATTATAGTAGTTATATTCTTGTACGTAGGGGCAGTATTATAGTAGTTATATTCTTGTACATAGAGCAGTATTATAGTAGTTATATTCTTTGTACATAGGGGCAGTATTATAGTAGTTATATTCTTGTACATAGGGCAGTATTATAGTAGTTATATTCTTGTATATAGGGGCAGTATTATAGTAGTTATTTCTTGTACATAGGAGCAGTATTATAGTAGTTATATCCTTGTAATAGGAGCAGTATTATAATAGTTATATTCTTGTATATAGGGGCAGTATTATAGTAGTTATAATCTTGTACATAGGAGCAGTATTATAGTAGTTATTATTCTTGTATATAGGGGCAGTATTATAGTAGTTATATTCTTGTATATAGGGGCAGTATTATAGTAGTTATATTCTTGTACATAGGGGCAGTATTATAGTAGTTATATTCTTGTACATAGGAGCAGTATTATAGTAGCTATATTCTTGTATATAGGGGCAGTATTATAGTAGTTATATTCTTGTACATAGGGGCAGTATTATAGTAGTTATATTCTTGTATATAGGGGCAGTATTATAGTAGTTATATTCTTGTACATAGGGGGCAGTATTATAGTAGTTATATTCTTGTACATAGGGGCAGTATTATAGTAGTTATATTCTTGTACATAGGAGCAGTATTATAGTAGTTATATTCTTGTACATGGGAGCAGTATTAAAGTAGTTATATTATTGTATATAGGGGCAGTATTATAGTAGTTATATTCTTGTATATAGGGGCAGTATTATAGTAGTTATATTCTTGTACATAGGGGGCAGTATTATAGTAGTTATATTCTTGTACATAGGAGCAGTATTATAGTAGTTATATTCTTGTATATAGGGGCAGTATTATCGTAGTTATATTCTTGTACATAGGAGCAGTATTATAGTAGTTATATTCTTGTACATAGGAGCAGTATTATAGTAGTTATAGTCTTGTACATAGGAGCAGTATTATAGTAGTTATATTCTTGTACATAGGATCAGTATTATAGTAGTTATAGTCTTGTACATAGGAGCAGTATTATAGTAGTTATATTCTTGTACATAGGGGCAGTATTATAGTAGTTATATTCTTGTACATAGGAGCAGTATTATAGTAGTTATATTCTTGTATGAAGAGGGTAGTTTTATAGTAGTTTTATTCTTTTACATGAGTAGTTGGCATTCGGATATTTGTGCCTTTATAAGGAGCCAGTTTTGGCTTTAGATCCTGCTCTCAGCCCTGGGGCACCGGAGCATGATGACTTGTATTACAACTGCTTGTTTTGTTTGCACGTGATCATTTAATGATAAGCAGCACATCCTACAGCAACAGGATTAGCGGTATAATTACTCTTCATGCCCATGACGGCTTTTGTTTCACTCATTAAATGTTCCAGTGCTTAATTACTCTATGTCTCATTAAAAAAAAATAAGTATTAGGCAGCCAAAACACTTGATTGATTGGTTGAGCGTGCCTGTTATCTGGTACAGGGAGAGGGATGTCTCTTCTGTATATGTAAAGGGGTATCTATATGGGGTGCACCCGGAAAGCTGCCATATAACAAGACAGCAATAGGGGGGGCTGTTTCAAATTGTGAATTAAAGATCAGGGGCTCTTTTAGGATTTTAGGGACTCTCACGCCCCTTGTTGATCCATAGGGGGTTTTGAGGTTAGCGCCAAATCTTCTATTGTAGTGTTTGGCTGATTCAAAGCCTCTTACCCATAAATCATAATGACTTCATTTTTATATCAAAATAGTGAGGGCCATAAAACAGGGAGGTTTGTGTGCCCCGTGACACCGTGCGGTAATTAAACACTGGCCAGATGCTTTAATTTTCTACAGCAAACACCAGATCTGTAAATATACGAGGAGAAGGTGGAGTCGGATATTTATGGAAAAACCAATATGATTTCAGCCGGTGCTGCCAGTCAGCTGGCGGACAATGGAAAGGGTTAATAATGTCATGGGTCAATTGGGAAATAGGGTAAACCCATACTTGAAAACCTTCCCAGAAGATTCCGCGGAAAAAAAGGAGAGACCTCCAGGACTCTCCCTAAGTCATTTATTGGTGCCTCAAACTTTATAGGCGCCACACCTGACTGCACCCCCATATACCAACACTCTACCCATAGTAACTCTCCCAAGCCCCACAAACCAGAAAAATCATTAGGTGTCACGCTGGACTAAGGGGGCATCTGGCTATCGTGCGTGACAAGGACGCATGGACTAACAATGTCCATTGCACTAAAAAAGGGGAGAGGTGAACTACTGGACTCACCTGCGGCTGTGCCCTGATCTCCCTACCATCCCTATACAAGTTATTTCAACTCGTCACCAAGCAGGATACCTAGTCTTTCGCTGGCCCTGATGTTAGCCCTCAATAGGGAGATGGCGGTGGATCACTAGTCCTAACCACTGCAATAAACAAGACAAGAGGGAAAGGGGCGACAGACAGGAGAACAACAAACAACTTCACACTCCTTGGCTGCAGACGGCTTGGCTGTAGTCAGCTCTCCAGAGAACCTCATTCACCTCAGGAAGCTTTGCTAGGAATAAGTTCAATCACCAGCAAAAGATGGTGGAACCATGTGACCATATAAAGGGGATGGGAGTAATCACAGAGTAGCCACACCAGGACAAGATCTAGCTAGCTTGCTAGCAATAAAAACTAACATTGACTCCTCAACTGCCAAAGGAAAGAAACATGTTTAATGTAAAGTCCCAATATAGGAGTGAAGCTTTGGGAAAGAATGGTGTGTCACAGTCCGCGCTGCCAGGAAATCCGCTCGTAAATAACGCTAGTAGTCGGTATCCAAATCAATCCTCTTTATTCATCCTACGCGTTTCAACGCCTTCCTGGCGTCTTCCTCAGGGAAGGCGTTGAAACGCGTAGGATGAATAAAGAGGATTGATTTGGATACCGACTACTAGCGTTATTTACGAGCGGATTTCCTGGCAGCGCGGACTGTGACACACCATTCTTTCCCAAAGCTTCAATCTTCGTCTACCCGAGTGGAGACCGGTGGAAGTCCAGCAGCAGCCAGCAGGATACTTATTCTATCAGGCTTTCTAACCAGTTGTGGGTGACACAACTGGATTAGGTGAGTGGATCTTTTCTCACCTACTGTTTTTAGTGTCTAGTGATAAGGGCACTATTGCGCCTCTTGTCCCCCCCCCTTTCTCTTTCTTAATATAGGAGTGAGACACAGGTCCCAGAACTGTCACAAGTCTCCAAAGTAAGAGAGACCATCTCGACATTATAATAGGCCAAGGAGAATTTAGTATATGGGATTGGATTGGGAGAAAAACAGGGTCTCAGTCCTCTTTTTACCATAATTTGTGATAGTATGATCAACAAAGCAGAAGGAAGACCCCATTTTGGTCTTTACCATGTCCATTGGGATACATTTACCACCACATGTATTTAAAGGGAACCTGTCACCAAAAGAAAATTGGCCATTTTCTGCTATTATTCCATTCCTAATATTCCCATGAACATGTTGGTTTTTGTATTTTTAAAATCGGCCATATGATCCCAGAGATATGGGCCTTTTTAGTTAGTGATAATTTTTAGACTCTTTACTAAAGGGGCGGAGCTAACAGGGAAATTATGCAGAGCAGCCTAATACACGCCCCCAGAGAATCATGTAAGCCACACCCCTTCTGAACAGACCATAAAACGCAACACTTAATAAAAAGGCCCATATCTCTGGAACCATTTGGTCGATTTAAAAAAGATAAAAAAACTGAATAATCAGGCGAATAATAGAAATAAATTAGGAGCAATAACTGGCCATGTTTGACTTGCAACAGGCCCCCTTTAAGCAAGCCATTCACGAGATAACGTTCATTTAGCAAACAGCTACCTCTCCCAACCGTGGAGTAACTTGAAACTCATGGGCCCCGATGCGATTGCTCCAACGGGGCCCCCAAATATTGCAAATGTTTAATAGCATTAGTCTTTTTCTATTGGTCAAAGGGACTTTTGGGAACCCTAGACTCCATGGCCTGGGTGCGATTGCAACCCCTGCACCTATTAGGGCCCCTTTACACGCCACCACTGAAAGGTAGCAACTGCCTGGCATTGGGGACAATTGTGCCTGTTGCCATGAAATTGCTACGAAATGGCGGCGTGTAAATAGGGCAGTTCCTCCTGGTGTCCTGCAGTTGACTCAGATACCTGTTGCTGAGCCGTGCTCAAAAACCGAAGGCAACACAAAGGCACAATTGCCATGGTAGTGGTGTCTAAACGGGGCACAGGCATGGATGTTGCGTCGCCTAGTGATGGATACCACACCCCATCAGCGATCATTGGTGGGGCTACTGTGTTACGATTGGTTGTCCCTTCACTGGGCTCCATATTTAAAGAGCTGACCATTCACACTCCACAATTGCAATTGCGTCATGTATTAGCCAGCCTTCCTGCGCAGGCTGGCCAATCATGACGCTAATGCGTTGTCCAATCAGCGTATTAGCGTCACGAAATACACAACTCTGTCATGCCTATGTACTTGCGGCGCAAAAGATGTACGCCCATATTCCTTTGTGGTAGCGTCGTGTGATGCAGCGAAGGTATTCTACAGGAAGTTATCCGCAGGATCTGACGGAACTTCCGAGGAACAAAGATACCTTCAGTTGACAACGCAATGGCAGCATGTATATGCGGCATCGGCGATCGGTATCCACCGTTAAAAACGTGCGCGTGCACGTGCGGTGGATACCTGTTGCTAGGCACAGTGGCGGCGTTTAAAGGTACCTTTATAGATACTCCCGTGACTCCCACCTTCCCCATGCAAGAGCACATAGATGAGCATTCATACACAAGAAGTTAACCCGTGTACCAAGTGATTGGCTGGGGACCGGCCTGGGGGGCAAATGCATCTTTGCCCCCCGGCCCAGCCCGTCCCTGCTCTAAGTGATCTCTAAAAGGACAGGACTCTCTGGGTCTATTATTGTATCCGGGCCTCGGCCGACCCTTCATCTGATCTGGTTATGGGAACGTTGTTAATAATTCTCCGTTACAGTCATTCCTGCAATGTCGTTCCTATAACCCGCGCGCTAAACATGGCCCTTATCTTGTTGTGCTCCTGTTATCGGTGGATACACCGCTCGCTCACATGTTCTGGTGTTTTGCCGCAGGTCCACTTAGCTGCTCTTGTTTTTATTTTGATCTGTAATGAAAAGAGGAAAATGTCAGCGTAAAACCCACAACAATTCTATCGGTATCTGGACATCTTCCAAACTGATAAGAAGCTGCAGCAACTCGAAGGCCGAGACTTGTTTAAGATTCCTCTGACACCGCTGCTTACAGTACACTGTGCTGCTGCTATATCATGGAGATTACAGCTCTGGAAGGAGACAAAAGGTGAAAATACATGTGGTGACCTCCATCGGAGCGCCTGCTGCAGGCAGAAAAGTACTGTAAATGCCCACAAGGCCGTGGAGTCTACAACGTCTGCCATACTGTGTACCCAAGGCGCCAAAGATGGCCCCTTGCCCCTGTTAAAGCTTCTACGTGGCCTCAGCGAGGGCCCGCCAGGCTGCCAGCTATTTATAAGATAAAAAAGATTAGGTACGTCACGTTGCACAGGTTCCTATGCAGAGCGCAGAAGTTGACATGATTTTGCCGTCGGCTATTGCACTCTGCATAGGTAGCGACTGAGATTACAAAACTCTCAGTCACTTCCCACGCAAAGTGCAACTGATGCGCCCCAGGGTCGTGGGTTACTCGGAATCGGGCTTTAATACTTCTGGGAGTCACAGGCGTCGAGACCCGGCTCCATGACCCTGGGCGTCAGATAAATGTTTGGGGGTTTGGGGAATGGCTGTCGTGACGCCACCCGTGATGTTCGGCTATTGATGGCTGACCTCTGGGGATAATGAGATTGCAGCTAAGGTGATATCGCTCCCCACGGGTGGAGCAGTTCACCAGGGCAACCGGTAAAGTCTATGGCGGTGGTAGGCTGTTAGGGTGCAGGACTGAGGGCGCGGAATAGCCAACAGACACACAGTTCGTAGTCTCCTTTAACTTTACTGGTGGTTGCAGGTTCAGACCAAGGCACTGTCCACAGGAGATGTTAGGAATCCGGGTGGCCTGGAACCAAGTTGGGGGTCTCCTCACCCAATGAGTTTTGAGGCCTCCCTGCTGCGCTCCTCTTTGCCGGTCCTGCCTGCCTGTAGCTAAGCTGCGACCCTCTCTTGCTGCTTGTAAGTCTCTCACCAGTATGGCAGGCAGCTTGAGCCATTCCCTGGCACCACTCCTCCGGCAAATGGAGAGCTTTCCGATGCTGCTGTGCCTCCAGGTACTTTGCTGTGGCCTGGAGATGTGAAGCCTCCTGACACGCCCCTCCAGGGCCTTCGGGTACTCGGAACCGGGCTTTGAGGCTTCTTCATGGGAGTCACAGGGGTCTGTGACCCTGGCGGTGTCAATAAAAGTTTGATGAGGGTGACTTACTCTCTTAGGGAAAGTCATGTGGCGTGGGGAGGGTTCATTAGGGAAGGGATGATCGGACTTGGGGATACTTGTTTTTACGTGATGCCACCCGTAGGTTGTGTGGCGCCCCGCAACGAGTGCGTCACAAGGGAGTATTGCAGCCGCAATATTCTCTGACAAAGCAGTGCAATAGTTAACTCTGAGATCCAACCCAACATACAACACCTAGAACAGGGGACCAATCCTAGGTCCTGGTGGGTGGAGTGTTAGGGTAGTGTAAGAGAACACAGAATAATCTAGAGAGTCTGAACACAGTAGAAGAGAATCTAGAACCTGACAAGAGCAGACTAGAACTTGGAGAGGAGCGGGGGCCCGCACTCCGTGCGGGCCCCTGGGCCGTCACCGGTCGGGTGTCAGCACCTGAGGCCTTAACCACCGGGATTGGGCTTATCTACACGGGTTCCCAAAAGACTCCCGTGCCCACAACTTACAGCCGGTTCACTGGTACCGAAGCTGGCAGCAGTTCACCTCTGTCACGCGAACCAGCCCCGTGGAGGAGCAGCTTTATAGGAGCACCCCACCAACAGCCAGTCTTCCAGTCGTCTAACCAGCGGTGTACCCACTGAGGGATCCAAGGCTCCCCAAAGCATCCAGAACGTACATCATGGATAGGGCATTGAAGCAGCCTCCCCGTACCCGACCTGGTATTCCTGGGCGACGCTGGCAAAAAGAAGGAACTAAGTAGGTAGAATGGAGGAACACTGCGGATCTCTGAGGAACACTATCACTGCTGAGTCCACCCGGTCTACTACTCAACCACTGTAAGCCATGTACTGCCTGCTGGTTACAGTAAAGACCCGTTGCAGAGACTTTCTGTGTCCGTGTCTCCTTATGAACTATCCGTCCGCACGCTAAGGTAACCGCAGCTGCCGCACAACATCTTGAGCAGCTCCAGCCCCCGGGGATCACCGCTCAGCCTGTGGGGAGCGTAACATCTTGCTGCTGTCCATCCCCCGGGGGTTCCGCAGCGTCGGTAGCCCTTACCGAATCTACTCATAGGTGGCGTCACGAAGAAAAACAAATTAAAACCCCTTTAATCTGTTCCCACTATGACGTCTTCAATTTTGATCTGCACTACACCGGGCCCCACTACCGGCAGGCGCGGTCCACCCGTGACAAGGAAGGAGAAGAATCGCCTGTATCAACCGGAGTCAGCCGGCCACGGTGAGTCAGAAAATGGCGTCACGAACAGGATACGAGCAGGCCCGTTACCCAACGGGTATATTGTGCTTAAACTGGACTTTATTGTCTACAATTGGACTTTGTTCGTCGCTAAAAGAACTTTCCCGCCTTTACACCATTGGGTCAAGATGGCGCCCAAGATGGCGTTCCCGCCACAAGAAGCCGCCACGTGAAGCCCAGGAGTGAGTCAACCCCCTCCTCATCGTGGGAGGGCTAAAGACAAAAGGCGCCAAACTCTTAGTCCGCCCTGATTGCTCGAATCAACCATGGGGGCGGACCCCAAAGACTTTTCCCACGATTGGACTACAAAAGCCCAGAGGAAATGGGAGTGTCATAGATAGACACACCGACAGAGAGAGAAGACTTCTTCACCAGCTCTACCGGAACGTCTTACTGGTTGAACGGGTGTGGTTTCCCTCCAAGAAGAATGGCCAGCATGAGACTCCAAGACCTGATGCGGGAGGTCGAGGCGGAGGCCAGAGCAGCCATCAGCCAACCGGGTCCGGATCCTGCCCTTACCATAGACGGCAGTCCCGACTTCTGGCTAGAGGCTCTACAAGACCTCCGGGTGCGGTTACTAGAGACAGTGGAATGGACGATTCGCAGCTGGAGCGCGACCCTAGGCAGACGACTACACCATGCGATGCAGCAGAGCCGACCGGGTACAGCTTCTCCAAGCCCAGACGACGTCACCAGCTTCTCGACCGCCTCACCCTCGCCTACCACCTGTCCTGCTCCGTCACCAGAGCCAATAGACTGCGTCATTCCGGTGGAGGCCGCAACTCGACCCGTTCCAGCGACCGATATCGCAACTGATCCCGTTCTTGAGCCGGAGCTCATAACACGCTCCATGGAAGAACTCGATCTCTACCAGGTTCCACCTGCGGAACCCGCGACTAGTTTCCACACTACCGAGACTGTCGCTTGTTTCTCCCTTGAACCGGAGGCCTCCTCTGCAACTACAGAGGCCTACCTGGTGACCGGGATTGAAACACCACTTCCCGCTGCTACAGAAGAAGAGGCAGGCAGCCTGGAAGTCCTGCACAACGATCCCGAGGAGAACCTTGCAGCGCAGCCACCCACCGATACAGAGGATTCCATCCCATCATCTTCGCCAGCCGAGCAGCCCGACGTAGTCATCGAGGAGGTCGAGGAGGATGACGAGGATGACGAAGAGAATCTAGAACCTGACAAGAGCAGACTAGAACTTGGAGAGGAGCGGGGGCCCGCACTCCGTGCGGGCCCCTGGGCCGTCACCGGTCGGGTGTCAGCACCTGAGGCCTTAACCACCGGGATTGGGCATATCTACACGGGTTCCCAAAAGACTCCCGTGCCCACAACTTACAGCCGGTTCACTGGTACCGAAGCTGGCAGCAGTTCACCTCTGTCACGCGAACCAGCCCCGTGGAGGAGCAGCTTTATAGGAGCACCCCACCACCAGCCAGTCTTCCAGTCGTCTAACCAGCGGTGTACCCACTGAGGGACCCAAGGCTCCCCAAAGCATCCAGAACGTACATCATGGAT
This sequence comes from Allobates femoralis, assembly GCA_033576535.1. Classification (NCBI taxonomy): domain Eukaryota; kingdom Metazoa; phylum Chordata; class Amphibia; order Anura; family Aromobatidae; genus Allobates; species Allobates femoralis. Next base: position 220,861,064 of record JARQOC010000011.1, on the reverse strand, counting down.
AGGGCATTGAAGCAGCCTCCCCGTACCCGACCTGGTATTCCTGGGCGACGCTGGCAAAAAGAAGGAACTAAGTAGGTAGAATGGAGGAACACTGCGGATCTCTGAGGAACACTATCACTGCTGAGTCCACCCGGTCTACTACTCAACCACTGTAAGCCATGTACTGCCTGCTGGTTACAGTAAAGACCCGTTGCAGAGACTTTGTGTCCGTGTCTCCTTATGAACTATCCGTCCGCACACTAAGGTAACCGCAGCTGCCGCACAACATCTTGAGCAGCTCCAGCCCCGGGGATCACCGCTCAACCTGTGGGGAGCGTAACATCTTGCTGCTGTCCATCCCCCGGGGGTTCCGCAGCGTCGGTAGCCCTTACCGAATCTACTCATAGGTGGCGTCACGAAGAAAAACAAATTAAAACCCCTTTAATCTGTTCCCACTATGACGTCTTCAATTTTGATCTGCACTACACCGGGCCCCACTACCGGCAGGCGCGGTCCACCCGTGACAAGGAAGGAGAAGAATCGCCTGTATCAACCGGAGTCAGCCGGCCACGGTGAGTCAGTTGCGGCTATAGATGGCCACTGCTGCATGACAGTTTCCTTGGGGGCTGACGGTAGGGTGGCAGCAATGCTGTTAAACCCTCTACGGGTAGGGCTGACCTCCAGGGCAGCAGAAGGTACCTGAGTGAGTTGGTAGTTGTGTTTCTGGTGCTCACGACACATCAAGACAGTTCACAGACACAGCGGGTTGAGTCTTCAGGTCTTTTACTCACAGTCACGGTGCACCAGCCAGCTGAGCGTTGGGTTCTCGGAGGCAGGGATCCAACTACTCCCGGACAGGAGGATGACATATAACTGGCACCCCTTGTCTTTCCTTCCTCGGTCATCTCACACTGCGGTTGCTTTGCCCTCCTGCCTTGCACCTCACCACACAGAGCTCTGAGCCAGTGACTGTGGGCTTTTCTTAGGGTCAATCTGCAGTATCTCCCCTTAACCCTCTCTTTGCCACCTTTTCAGCTGATTTGCGCAGTTGTCGACTGTGTCACCATGGAAGTATCACAGCCTCCGAGTCGCTAGTTGAGCCTTGTCTGTCTTCACTAGTCGTGGGTTCCAGGTGCCCCTTGCGGCCTAGTCCCTCCACTGCCTGCGCCTGACAATGGATACGAGCCCCACGGGTGGATTGGTCACTGCCCGTGCCTCTGGGACTCTCTTCCTCCTAGCGCCACCTGGTTCGGACGGTGCTCTCCCATAGGAGCAATCTCACCCTAACCCTGACCTGGACCGAGTGTAGTGTGCATGGCCTGGGTGTCCCAGCACCACCAGTCTGTACCCCTCTTACCCGAGAGTGGGATACTACACCCTAAAAGGGGTGCAGTACCTCTGTGGTGACTGGATCCGCAGGGGTGCCACACTCCCGTCCTCTGGTTTTGGCTGCTGGGTCTGTAGTACCCTCATAATCTCGGACTCCGGTGTCTGCTTCTGGCGCTCTGCTCTGGGGTGAGCCAGATCACTGCTTTCCACTCCCCAGGCCTGCTTCTCTCCTTCCTCAGACCCTGTCCTACGGGTCCCTCACACTTGCTGTTCCTTTTCACTATGCTACCTGGGAAGAGCTTAGCACTGCTCCAGTTCACAGGTCGTCTTCACAGTCCTCCTAGGAACTGAACTCCCTAACCCCGCCCACAGGCCAGAATTTATAGGGGAGCTCCCCCTGAACCAGGGTAACGAGATTCCCCTTCTGGTTTGGAGTCAGGAAAGTGTTGCATGCTGTGGGTTTACCTGGTGTGTATACCCTTCTTGCTTCCAAGCATGACATCACCCTCCGAGGGAGGCAATTGCCTGATTCTGGGGAGCCACACAACAGCCAAAGACAAACTCATCCAGCCGGCTGCACTCTGCATAGACAGCGACTGAAATAACAGAGCTCTCAGTAAGATGAATGGAGCATTGTCATATCAGTCACTGCCTATGCAGAGCACAACAGCCAATGACAAACTCATCTAGACTGCTGCACTCTGCATAGGCAGTAATTAAGGTGACAGATCACTTCATCTTACTGAGAACTTTGTTATATCAGTCGCTGCCTATGAAGAGCGCTTTGGGCTAATACCCAAAGTGTCTAAGTCTGTGGAAGCCCAAAATTCCACCCCTTGCCCACACCACAGCTTCTACTTGGAGCAGTGTTGGGCCTCGGTGACTGTCGTCCAGGCTGCCAGCCATCTATATGATTAAAATGATTGGGTAGGTGACACAGGTTCCTATGCAGAGTGCAGAAGTTGAGATATGTTTGTCGTCGGCTGCTGCGCTCAACAAAATCTGAACGCACATCTTAGCAAAGTCTTGTACGTATGTCATCGATCTGGATTAGTATGCGCTCTGTATAGGCAGCAACTAAAAGAACAAAGCTGTCAGTAAGATGAACTGATCTTTGTTATCTCAGTCATTGCTGCCTATGCAGAAAGCAACAGCCGATGACAAAGTCATCCGGCCTGCTGTGCTCTGCATAGGCAGAGACTGAGATAACAAAGGTCACTTTATCCTACTGACAGCTTTATTATATAAGTTGCTGTCTCTGCAAAGTGCAATACCTGATGAGGAGCTCATCTGGACTGTTGCGCTCTGCATAGGCAGTGATTGAGATAATGACTTTGTCATGTCAGTCGCTGCCTATGCAGAGCTCAGCAGCCAAGGACAAACTCATCTGGACTACTGCGCTCTGCATAGGCAAAAACTGAGGCCTAGGGGGCCCCAAAAGTCCATTTGGCCTATATGAAAAGACCAATGCAATTATAGACTTGCAATAATTGGGGGCCCCCCGTTGAAGCTTTTGCATTGTGGCCCATGGGCTTCAAGTTACGCCAGTGCTTTTGCGCTCTGCATAGGCAGTGATTGAGATGACAATTGGATTGCACTGTGCTCTCTTATAGGTCCGCGTCTCACCTTCTGTTTATAATGTTGTGATAGGATAGACAGAGAACTGCTGGGACAAGCAAAAAAAAGTGTCCCCTAAAAAAAAAAATATGGCAATAATATTTTCATTACAGACTGTGCTCAGATCCTGAGTTTAGCGCCCTCTGGTGGTCATACTTGGTTTTGCGGCTCTTATTTTCGAGCACCTTGTTTAGTTTAGACTCGCTCCACCTGTGTGACAACACATCGTGTTAGTTTTTCCTATTGCTCTTCATGTACTGGAAACGTTTCATTGATAAACGGTTTGGAGAATTGTAACGACCGCAGGGGATATTGTAATAACATAGATGACATTTCCCAGCAATGTTCATCCATATGCAGGTAAAGCTTGTCAAATCTGTGCAAGTGACAATACCTGTCTAAACATCACAAAGTAACATTACAAAAGTATCATTTTATTTACATATTTTGATGCCAATGCATTATTATGTCTTTATGGACCATGTGCAATGGGCACAATCATTGGGAACACCAAACCCAGACGCCAGAGCAGTGTGATCTATCCCAGCATCAAACTCGTCTCCTCCAGAGTCCAGTGGTGGTAGCTTTACACCGCTCCATCCGACGCTCAGCATTGTGCTTGGTGTTGTATGGTTGCAGCTGCTCGGCATTGTGCTTGGTGATGTACGGCTGCAGCTGCTCGGCATTGTGCTTGGTGATGTACAGCTGCAGCTGCTCAGTATTGTGCTTGGTGATGTACGGCTGCAGCTGCTCGGCATTGTGCTCGGTGATGTACGGCTTTAGCTGCTCGGTATTGTGCTTGGTGATGTACGGCTGCAGCTGCTTGGTATTGTGCTTAGTGATGTATGGTTGCAGCTGCTCGGTATTGTGCTTGGTGAAGTATGGCTTCAGTTGCTCGGCATTGTGCTTGGTGATGTACGGCTTCAGCTGCTCGGCATTGTGCTTGGTGATGTACGACTGCAGCAGCTCAGCATTGTGCTTGGTTATGTACAGCTGCAGCTGCTCAGCATTGTGCTTGGTGATGTACGGCTTCAGCTGCTCGGCATTGTGCTTGGTGATGTACGACTGCAGCTGCTCAGCATTGTGCTTGGTGATGTACGACTGCAGCAGCTCAGCATTGTGCTTGGTGATGTACAGCTGCAGCTGCTCAGCATTGTGCTTGGTGATGTACGGCTTCAGCTGCTCAGCATTGTGCTTGGTGATGTACAGCTGCAGCTGCTCAGCATTGTGCTTGGTGATGTACGGCTTCAGCTGCTCGGCATTGTGCTTGGTGATGTACGGCTGCAGCTGCCCGGCATTGTGCTCGGTGATGTACGGCTGCAGCTGCTTAGTATTGTGCTTGGTGATGTACGGCTGCAGCTGCTCGGCCATAAAGCTTACTGGGGGCGAAGTGTTTGTGCTGATGTTAACAGAGGAGGCCTGGACTCTACAGTTATGGGGTAATTTTGTAACGTTACGAGGTCTGAGTTTACTGCGGTTCCTATCACTTCTCAATAATATCACTCACAGTTGATGGGGGACAATTCAGGAGGAAGAAATGTTATGAATGGACTTGTTACCCCGGTGGCTTCTATTACAGGATGCATTGGTATCAGTGAGCTCTGCACCACCGGGCACTCTGTCACATGTTAGTAAGTGCAGATGGCATGGTGGGGGAAGGAGGAGGTTATACACCAGGGGGTGAGGGGCTAGATGTTATACACCAGGGTGGGGGGTTGCGATGGATCGGAGGTTATATATCAGGGGATGAGGGATCAGAGGTTATACACCAGGGGATGAGGGATCGGAGGTTATACACCGGGGATGAGGGATCGGAGGTTATACACCAGGGGATGAGGGATCGGAGGTTATACACCGGGGATGAGGGATCGCAGTGTATAACATCCAGCCCCCAACCCCTGGTGTGTAACCTCCGATCTGGGGGTGAAGGGGCCTGAAGTAGAATCCTGGACCCAGTGATTAGGACTTGTGTCCTGATACTTTTACCTGTATAATGTACAGTATACGCCTATAGACAATCTGTCATTTTACAAGAATGACACAGATCAGACCTTGAATACATGGACTGAAGTCAGTAGCACAGAGCGATGGGCCGTGCACCATGTTACCTCCCTCCTGTCACACATGGTAATGGCCTATTGTCTTCCTTTTCTTTGTATAGTGTATATATAGACCTGTCTGATCAGATTCTCCAGGAAAGTATAAATGTCATTTCCCCATCACCAACGTCAAAGATTTTCATGATAAATCACATTCTGCAATATTCACGGTAATTGAAGTCCGTCTGTTTAGTAAATGTGAACCCAACGCGTTTCCCATTTTACAGGTGTCTGAGACGCGTTGTCTTTTTTACATTCTATTTGGATGATTGAATTTTTAATCAATGTAATAAATTTGGATGATTTTTTATTGTGAGCTGGAACGAAATATGGAGTTTTTATCATTGTGGATACAAAGTCACTGCAGATTCTGTGCACCGAGGAGCAGAGATGGTATACCAGGACGGGGGGGCGGCTGTGGGTTACGGTTTATGGCAGTGTGTGTGACCCTTGATGTATGGGTTGCAAGCTTCCGTATTTTAGCCAAAATAGCAACTAATACCTCACGTTTTCATGCAGATTTTATTACTTTTGCAGGGTGTACTGGAGCTCCCTGGGTTTAGTTGGTAAAGTGGTGAGTCTGTCATGTGGGGTACATTCGTATAGTGTTAACTAACCCGCCACACTGGGTGTCACTAATAGGCTACTGTTCAGACACGGTGCATATAGTCATGCAGTGTTAACTAGCCCCCGCACTTGGCGCCACTAATAGGCTACTGTTCAGACACGATGCATATTGTCATGCAGTGTTAACTAGCCCACCGCACTTGGCACCACTAATACACTACTGTTTAGACACAGTGCATATAGTCATGCAGTGTTAACTAGCCCGCCGCACTTGGCGCCACTAATAGGCCACTGTTTAGACACAGTGCATATAGTCATGCAGTGTTAACTAGCCCGCCACACTTGGCGCCACTAATAGGCTACTGTTTAGACACAGTGCATATAGTCATGCAATGTTAATTAGCCTGCCACACTTGGCGTCACCAATAGGCTACTGTTCAGACATGGTGCATATTGTCATGCAGTGTTAATTAGCCCGCCACACTTGGCGCCACTAATACACTACTGTTTAGACACGGTGCATATTGTCATGCAGTGTTAACTAGCCCGCTGCACTTGGCGCCATTAATAGGCTATTGTTTAGCACGGTGCATATTGTCATATTGTCATGCAGTGTAACTGGCCCCACTGTTAACTAGCCTGCCACACTAGGTGTCACTAATAGGCTACTGTTCAGACACAGTGCATATAGTCATGCAGTGTTAACTAGCCCGCCGCACTTGGCACCACTAATAGGCAGCTGTTCAGACACTGTGTGTATCTCACTTATCTATATGACAGACTCCCTATGCAGCTGCATTAGTACACGTTATGTAAGCATCTGCTCCCTCTCCCATGTAAGGCTGCCTTCAGATTTGCAGATGCCTCCGCAGCGTTTTGCGGAGGCATCTGCAAGCATCTGCATGCAGACGGCAGCCCCTATGTTTATAATGGAGCGCACAGCGGTCTGCAGATGCTTGCAGACCGCCGTGCGCACCCATTCACTCCTATATATGATCTGTGCGCAGGCGGATGCGTACAGATCACACACTCTCGCCCGCACCAGGGACGCAACATGTCGCGTCCCTGGTGCGGGCGAGAGTGTGTGATTTGTGCGCAGGCATCCGCCTGCGCACAGATCACATATAGGAGTGAATGGGTGCGCACGGCGGTCTGCAAGCATCTGCAGACCGCTGTGCGCTCCATTATAAACATAGGGGCTGCCGTCTGCATGCAGATGCTTGCAGATGCCTCCGCAAAACGCTGCGGAGGCATCTGCAAGTCTGAAGGCAGCCTTAGTTACTGTTCAGACACGGTGCATATATAGTCATGCAGTGTTAATTAGCTTGCCGCACTTGGTGTCACTAATAGGCTACTGTTTAGACACAGTGCATATAGTCATGCAGTGTTAACTAGCCTGCCGCACTTGGCACCACTAATAGGCAGCTGTTCAGACACTGTGTGTATCTCACTTATCTATATGACAGACTCCCTATGCAGCTTCATTAGCACATGTTATGTAAGCATCTGCTCCCCTCTATTGAAAGGTTGTGAGCGGTGATCCATCTGCAATGACACACCAGCTCTACTTGGGGAAGTTCCTTGCACCCAGCTTGTGCATTGCAGACATTGGCCATTGGTGAGGGTTTTTTTCGCCCAGGATGCCCAGACTGCATCTGCAGCGGGTCCATAAATGTGGCACCTGGGTCCGGGCGCGCCTGTGTAATTGCACCTCTGGGCTCCTCACTGACTTGTAGAAATCTGCAGCTTTGGCTTCGCAGGTCGCACCTCCCACATCCTTTGTGAACACAGAAGACACGTGTATTGTGTAGAGAAAAAAAAAAAGTGTAATAATCCCTGGCACATGGCGTTTTGTAGCCTCCCAGGAGCGGGCGCCTGATTGGCTGGAGCTGGAGGGACTCTGGTATAAAAGTAGGAGCCGCAGATGGGGAGAGACAGGTGCTCAGCTGCAGGTGTGAGAAGCAGAAGTGACCAAGGAGGCGACGAGTGCAGATCCAGCACAGCAGACGCTTCGCGAGATCTTGACACTATAACAGACGTTCTACGACCTGGTAGAGAGAGCGCAGTGCTACCACCTGGTACAGAGAGCGCAGTGCTACCACCTGGTACAGAGAGCGCAGTGCTACCACCTGGTATAGAGAGCGTCCGGATCTGCAGAACATCTCCACTGCAGGTGTCCTCAACTGGTCCAGCCAAGACGTGACCACCATGTCCATCTCGGTGCAATCCAGCGGCTCAGTGCGCCTGGTCTTCATGGGGGCTGCCGGCGTGGGCAAGACATCCTTGATCCAGCAGTTGTTGTATGACCGCTTTGAGCCCCGACACCGGTGCACGGTGGAGGAGGTCTACTGCCTGGACCCGGAGCCAAACGCCGTCCAACTGCGTATAGAAATTGTGGACACCAGCGGCAGCTACTCCTTCCCCGCCATGCAGAAGCTTCGGATCCAACAAGGTGATGCCTTCGCCTTGGTCTTCTCCCTGGCTGATCTAGAGTCCTTTCAAGAAGTGGAAAGGCTACGGGAAGAGATCCTCCAAATCAAGGGAGAGAATGACGTTCCTATTGTGGTCATTGGAAACAAGACAGACTTGTTCCCCGGCGTGGAATCAGACGCCGGGCAGCTTATGGCGCTACAGGCTGCTGCAACTGCAGAACTGGAATGGGACAGTGGCTATGTAGAGACCTCGGCCAAGAGCAACCAGAAGGTACAGGACGTTTTTGAGGAGCTCTTGCGCAGGGTTAACCTGCCGTGTCTACTGAGCCCCGCGCTGGAGCGGCGCAGAGCAAGCGCACAGCCGGAACCCAGAAAGAAGCAACCGCGCCGGAAGCAGCAGAACTGTATCTTGTCCTAGAGGAACCCTGATCCCTAAAACTGATGGCGAAGGATATTTAGGAGTCGCTGGTCGCTCCGTAAGCACATTGTGTGGACATCATGGGACTTCTGCATCATAGGTCACCACTGGTGGCTCTTTGGTGAAAGACCCAAAGTACCAGTATATTGTGCCAACCAGAATCCGATCTGTGTTGCTGGGACTTGTGGTTTCACATCGGTTAGAGACTCCCTGGTTCTTTAAAGGTCTTGTGCACACTACATGGGTTTTTTTTTAAATTACCATTATTATAGGGTAAAATATATATTAGTATTATCTTGTTCATCCAATGTCTCACTTCATGCAAAATCTTCCCATAAAAAGTCAATGTAAACATGTTTAAAATATCTTTAAAAAAAAGCCAATGTAGTGTTCATATATATCCTATAGGTACCAGGCGGAGAGGTAGATAATATGGGCCGGTGCATGGGTACCGGATAGTGAGGACTGTGTCTAAGGGATTTCAAGAACTGATCAAACTTTGCTACTGATTAGAAAAAAAATGTTAAAAAATGTATTTTTGATGTTTGTGAAGAATAAATGTGATATTTTATATCTAATCTGAAGAGGGGGAACATGAATCTCCTTGTGCCAATGTAAATGTGGTAGGGATCCATTGTCTGGTGCAATCGAAGCCTCCGACCCCCTGTTATTACGCCCCTTATTGTCTTGATTGTACCTCGGCCGGTTCTGGAATATCATATTGGCTTGGGAATTGTTGATAGTCCTAAGCAGAGTGAAAATATTTGCACAGTGCGGGTCCAGCCTGAGGCTTATTATAGAGCCGGGACATAACGCACTGAGTCAGACACGTTCCCTTATCGGGGCGGATTAAAGGGCAAAACTGATTCTATGTTTTTTTTGTTATTGTTTTTTGCATGTGTGTAATGTGCAGAACTCTTCCATCATCCAGTGTAATAATTGTCAACATGGAGGTTCACCTGTCAATCATGCGGGGCGGGTGAGGAGGGTATGTTTGCACTTTACTAATCAATTATCAAAAGCATCAAAGAATGTTCTAGAAATGAGGATGAGAAATCAATAAAATATGTGAATTTAACCATGTCTGTACTGTGTGCTCTCTGTGTCCACAAACACACACATATAAACATTCAATCTTATTTTGTATCATATATTTATATATATATATACATATATGTCCATTTATACACTTATACACACATTTTTATATATATATATATATATATATATATATATATATATATATATATAATTTTTATATATAGATAAAAAAAATGTGTGTATAAATTTATATATGTACACACATATAAACATATATATAAAATATGTACATATATTTGTTATGTATATATATTTTTTTCTCTTTTTTTCTCTTATTTTTCTTTTTTTTTTTCTCTTTTATTTTCTCTTTTTTTCTCTCTTTTTTGTTTCTCTTTGATGTGTATATATATATATATATATATATATATATATATAATGTATATATGTAAAATATTTATTATATATGTACATACATGTTATATATATGTTTGTATATATATAAGCTATGTATTATACAAGTATGTCTATATATATATGCATGTATATATGTATACACACACACACACATATACATATACATATATATATATAGATATATGGTAACATGTTTCCAAAGTACAAAAAAAGACATAAAGAATTGAAAGAAAAAAAAATAGTAGAAAAGTAAATGACTACTCAGGTGATCCTGAAGCTGCAGGGGGTGAGAGTATACACCTTCATTGGGGACTAGGTCTTTTCCATCTTCCCTACATGTGGTAGGGAGGGTCACACCTGATTCTCTCGCCCTCCTTATCAGTCAATTTTCTTTTAATGTCCTTTTTATTTGTTTATTTTCAATTCCATATAATATATAATTGAGTCTGATCGTGTCCAGCAGATACAGCACACGGTTTGTTACAGTGTGTCAGTCTCTATTCTATTCACTAATGCGCTGTGTGTTACAGAACAGAAGTCCGCCCCTTTAAGGGTCTCTTTTTGCTCTTCCTAATACAGGGGTCCTAATTAGAAACCTCCTACCCCTGTATTAATTTTTTATATTATGATAGAACATATGGAAAAAAAGATTTCAAACCTATTCATTTCTTCCTTACTCCATCTAAGCATGTGGGTGGCCCATGTGTCAGTCTTCACTGTATTTGTGGTATTCCATTCATTAACCAAAAAGCTCAGAAGGAACATAAGTAATTGATGCAATATTCAGGGATGCCACCTATTGGGACTATTGCAATGCATTTCCTCTGTTACACAGCCTGGAAATCCTGGGACCTCACCTACCATGGCAGATGGGGCTCTCAAGCACTGAGGCCCAAGTCAAGCTTCTAGTTTTGCACGCAGTAGTGTAGCTATGGGGGAGGGACAAAAGGTACAGTCACCCCGGACCTCGTGCTCCAAGGGACCTAACTGGAGCTATCGCTCCTATCAGCTGTATCAGCGTGCACTGCAATATAAAATATCCAGGGCTATGGGAGTACCGTATTTTTCGCACTATAAGGCGCACCGGATTATAAGGCGCACCCTCAAAAAATGACTTTTAAGCCGTCTTGGTCCATATATAAGGCGCACCGGATTATAAGGCGCACCATATTACTATAAAAAAAAATCCCTCTGTAGCCTCCCATCACCCTCGAGCATCGCTGTGTAGCCTCCCATCACCCTCCAGCATCCTTCTGTAGCCTCCCATCACCCTCCAGTATCCCTGTGTAGCCTCCCATCACCCTCCAGCATCCCTGTGTAGCCTCCCATCACCCTCCAGCATCCCTGTGTAGCCTCCCATCACCCTCCAGCATCCCTGTGTAGCCTCCCATCACCCTCCAGCATCCATGTGTAGCCTCCCATCACCCTCCAGCATCCATGTGTAGCCTCCCATCACCCTCCAGCATCCCTGTGTAGCCTCTCATCACCCTCCAGCATCCCTGTGTAGCATCCCATCACCCTCCAGTATCCCTGTGTAGCCTCCCATCACCCTCCAGCATCCCTGTGTAGCATCCCATCACCCTCCAGCATCCCTGTGTAGCCTCCCATCACCCTCCAGCATCCCACACAGTCAGACACACACACACACACACACACACACACTCAGACACACACACATACACACACATACACACTCAGACACACACACACGCACACTCAGACACACACACACACACACACACACACATAGACACTCAGACACACACACACACTTACTGTACTGTGTGGCAAGGCACTCACAGCGCTGGAGCCCTCAGCCAATCACAGCGCTGGAGCCCTCAGCCAATCACAGCGCTGGAGCCCACAGCCAATGACAGCGCTGGAGCCCTCAGCCAATCAGAGGCTATGGGCTGACGTCAGCTGGCCTCGGATTGGCTCAAGGCTCCTGGGCGGAGCTGTGATTGGCTGATGGGCTCCTAGGCTCCTGGGCTGTGAGCGCGCCCGATGCAGCGGCGGCACCGGACACGACAGCGGGGACGGCGGCTGGTGATCACGTCCCCGCACAGTGATGTGAGGCAGGCACCGGCACTGGCACCAGCATGGATGGCGGGGATGGCGGCTGGTGATCGCGTCCCCGCACAGTGATGTGAGGCAGGCCCCGGCACCAGCATGGATGGCGGGAATGGCGGCTGGTGATCGCGCCCCCGCACAGCGATGCCAGGCGGGCACCGGACAGAGGGGGATGGCGGGGACGGAGGATATTGCGGCACAAAGGTATGCCTTATTTTCTGGGGGGTGCTAAATTTTCCTGGAAAAATCCGTATATAAGGCGCACTGCACTATAAGGCGCACCTATGATTTCTGGGAAAATCTTAGTCTTTTAGGTGCGCCTTATAGTGCGGAAAATACGGTACATTATAATATATGGAGGACTAAGGAGGCTGCATTATAATATATGGAGGACTTTGGAGGCTGCATAATATATGGAGGACTATGGGGGGTGCATTATATATGGAGGACTCTGGGGCCTGCATTATACTATATAGAGGACTATGGGGGTGCATTATAATATATAGAAGACTATGGAGGCTGCATTATATTATATGGAGGACTATGGGCATGCATTATAATATATGGAGGACTATGGGGGTTCTTTATTATATATGGTGGGCTATTAGGGTGCATTTTAATATACGGAGGACTATAGTGGCTGAATTGTGATATATGGGGGCTATAGGAGCTGCATTATGATACATGGAGGGCTTTAGTGGCTGCATTATAGTATATGTAGAGCTATAGGGGCTGAATTATAACATATGGAGCCTGGAGGGCTATGGGGACTGAATTATAATACATGGAGGGCTATAGGGGCTATAGGGGCTGCATTATGATATATGGGGTGCTATAGGGGCTGTATTATAATATATGGAGGGCTATGGAGACTGCATTATGTTATATGGAGGGCTATGGGGGCTGCATTATGATATATGGGGGTGTTTTAGGGGCTGCATTATAATATACAGAGGGCTATCAGGGGTGCATTATGATACATGGAGGGATATAGAGGCTGCATTATATCATATGGAGGACTATTGGAGCTGTATTATAGCATTATAATATATGAAGGACTATGGGGGGATGCATCATACTATATGGCGGAATATGGGGGGTGCATTATAATATATGGAGAACTATGTGGGTGCTTTATTATACATGGAGGGCTATGAGGGTGCATTATACTATATGGAGGACTATAGGGGCTGCATTATGATACAGGGAGGGCTATGGGGGCTGCATTATAATATATGGAGGGACATGATGCTGCATTATAATATATTGAGAACTATGGGGTGAATTATACTATATGCAGGACCTGTTGAACTGCTAAGAGGGTGTGAAACGGTGAGCTGTTGTCCTCCACTCCCCGTCCCCCTTCCTGCACCCTATAATATGGACTTGAATTAAAGACTTGTTGCATCAGAACTGGTGAGTGCCAATATTTTTTTCTTCCTCGAGGATTTCAAACAATACTATATGGAGGACTATGGGGGGTGCATTATACTATATGGAGGGCTATGGTGGTGCATTATACTATATGGAGGACTATGGGGGTGCATTATACTATATGGAGGACTTTGGGGGTACATTATACTATATGGAAGACAATGGGGGGGTGCATTATACTATGGAGGACTATGGGAGTGCATTATACTATATGGAGGACTATGGTTGTGCATTATACTATATGTCGGACTATTGGGGATGCATTATATTATATGGAGGACTATGGGGGGTGCATTTTACTATATGGACGGCTATGGTGGTGCATTATACTATATAGAGGACTATGGGGGTGCATTATACTATATGGAGGACTATGGGGGGTGCATTATACTATATGGAGGGCTATGGTGGTGCATTATACTATATGGAGGACTATGGGGGTGCATTATACTATATGGAGGACTTTGGGGGTACATTATACTATATGGAGGACTATGGTGGTGCATTATACTATATGGAGGGCTATGGTGGTGCATTATACTATATGGAGGACTATGGGGGTGCATTATACCATATGGAGGACTTTGGGGGTACATTATACTATATGGAAGACAATGGGGGTGCATTATACTATATGTTGGACTATGGTTGTGCATTATACTATATGTCGGACTATTGGGGCTGCATTATATTATATGAAGGGCTATGGAGGCTGCATTATGAGGGCTATGAGGGAGCCATTATACTTTAAGAAGGGCTATTTGAAGGCTGTGTTGGGGGCCATTATATTGTATGCAGGCCCACTATACGGCATAGAGGGCTGTGTTGGAGCCATTATAATACATAGAGGGCTTGTGGGGGTCACAGTTGGAGATCATACTGCTTTGGGGTCACCATTCACTGTCGGGGTAGTTGAGGGAGAATATAGTAGGATCACCATACTGTGTGTGAGGAGGAATTCACTGTGGGGTATTATACAGCGTTTTTGTGGGGCTTTTGTTGGCATCATATTCTAGGGGCTTTAATAGGTGGAGAAGTACTATGTAAAGGCTCTAAAGATGTGAGATATGCAGTTATGTGACCAAGCTTAATATAATTATTATAATATCTTATACTTGGTGGGATTCCAATTAGAATTACTGCTATTTCTGCCCCATGATTTCTATCACCTTGCACTATACGTTCACTGTAATATTGGGGTTAATCTATGTATAGTGATATTCAGTAACATAGCCTACCCCCCTATGTTCTTACCCTTATGTAGGGGTGTTTGGTTGACTTCTTCTTGTTTTCCATGTGAGTCCTCTGTTTGCAGCGCTCTGTCATTTCTACAGTCTGGCTATGGATGAACACACAGAGAACAATGCCCGGTACAGTATGTACAAAATGTTTACCCTCTCTAAATAACCCTGTACACCCTGAGCCGCTCACAAGCCCGAGGAAGGGACACAAAATAAGTTACAAGGGCAAAACCTCACTAACCTACCAAATACAACTCCACCTGTAGGGGGCGTCTCCACTGAAACCATCATGTCCAGTGAAATGATCAATAACTAACTTTTCGGGAACGTATGGCTGTCGGAGACTTGTGACAGGTTTCGGACCTGAGTCTCATTTGTTTAGTGAGACACTTCTTATTAAATGTATTCTCCTTCTGTTAGTACTCTTAAGGGTTAATGTCAGTTTTGCTGCCAGCAACTCCTTGGTTGTTCTGTTCAGGTGCAGCTACTCTGTGACCACTCCCATCTCCTTTAAATAGTCCCATGATCCATCAGCTAGTGCTGGTGATTGAGTCTCATTCATTGCAAGTGGAAGTAGCTGTTGGTGAACTGACTGGTACCAAGCCGTCTGCTAGCTAGGAGTGTGGCAGCCGTGAAGTCCCTGTTTATCCTTTGATGTTTTCCCCTGTATGTTTTCCTTGCCTTTATGTTGTATTAGTGCAGCGGTGGGACTAGCACTGTCGCCTACCAGCTCCCTTAGTGAAAGATAGAAGCAGGGCTAGGGAGGGACTAGGTATCTTGCTCGGCGACACGGGGAAAGAATCTGTATAGGGATGATAGGGAGATCAGAGCACATCCTCAGATGAGTGCAGGAGGTGTCTCTTCCCATGTTCCCTACCAATAGGGCCCACCATTGTTATTGTGTCCCCCATACTCCTTGTGTGTAGTGTTGTGCACTGGACACCCATTGGTCCATGCGACACTGTCACATGGTGTATTTGGACACACACCAGTGCGTGCGTTACAGCAGCAGCTGTTTTGGGGTGAATCTGGATGGGGAAAAGTCATCATAACTCAATCTCACAGCTCATAAATAGAGACAGCAAGAAAAAGCTATAAGAACACTGAATAAACTGTTCAGATAGTGTGTGTCAGCACGGCAGCGAAGAAAGGTTATCATCTGCGTACCTACAGCCATAAAGGTCACTTTGACATGACCATGGTTTTCGCTTGCGCTATAGCACATGGGTCGGATACAGTCCGAGGAGACCTCAGGGTTTTACACACATCTTTTTAGGGCAAATGGAATTAGGATCTCAATGATTGTGGTCGCAGAGGGTACAACCGCAATCGGGCCCTGGCAGGAGGGAGGCCACCAATGCCAGGTCAAGGGATATTATTATAGAATAGGTGCCCTGGACAAGAAACATTATTAAAGGATGGAGGACATTATCACAGGATGGAGGATATTATTACAGGACAGGGGCCAGGAAAGTGGACATTATAAAAGAAAAGGGCCAAAACAGGGAGATTATTATAGAATTAATGCCCAGGACAAAGGACATTATTACAGGTCAGGATCGAGAATGGGAGATATCATTATTACAGGATAGGGGCCAGGAAGGGAGACATTATACAAGAAAGGGGCCAGGATGGGGGTCATTACTAAAGGACAGGGACCAGAATGGAAAACATTATTACAGGATAGGCACCAGGAGGGAGGACATTATGACAGTACGAGGGCCAGGAGGGGGACATTATTACAGAACAGGGTCTAGGATGGGGGACATTATTATAGGATAGGGGCTGGGAAGAGGGGCATTATACAAGAAAGGGGCCAGGAAGGGCGACATTATTATAAAATGGGGGACAGGACGGAGGATATTACAGAACAGGGGCCAGGAAGGGATACATTATTACAGGATGAGAGCCAGGATGGAGGACATAATTACAAGCTAGGGGAGAAGACGGAGGACATTAATACAGGTTAAGGGTCAGGATGGAGGACATTATTTCAGAACAGGGTCTAGGATGAGGGATATTATTACAGGATAGGGGCCAGGAAAGGAGACATTATACAAGAAAGGGGCCAAGACAGAGGACCTAATTACAGGATAGAAGCCAGGAAAGGGTGCATTATACAAAATAGAGGCCAGGATGGATGATATTATTACAGGAAGAAGGACATTACTACAGGATGAGGACCAGGATGGAGGATATAATTACAAAACAGGGTCTAGGATGGGGGATATTATTACAGGATAGGGGCCAGGATGGAGGATATTATTACAGAACAGGGTCTAGGATGGGGGATATTATTACAGGATAGGGGCCAGGATGGAGGATATTATTACAGAACAGGGTCTAGGATGGGGGATATTATTACAGGATAGGGGCCAGGATGGAGGATATTATTACAGAACAGGGTCTAGGATGGGGGATATTATTACAGGATAGGGGCCAGGATGGAGGATATTATTACAGAACAGGGTCTAGGATGGGGGATATTATTACAGGAAGAATGACATTGCTACAGGATGAGGGCCAGGATGGAGGATATTATTACAGAACAGGGTCTAGGATGGGGGATACTATTACAGGATAGGGGCCAGGATGGGGGATATTATTACAGAACAGGGTCTAGGATGGGAGATATTATTACAGGATAGGGGCCAGGATGGGGGGCATTATTATAGGAAAAGGGCCAGGATGAAGGTCATTATTACAGGATTAGGGACATTATTACAGGACAGGGGTGAGGATGCAGTACATTATTATTGAATGGAGGCAAAGGCAGAGGAAATTATTACAGGATAGGGGCCAGAAAGGAGGACATTATAAAAGAAAGGGACCAGGATAGAGGACATTATTATAGGATGGGAACCAGGATGGAGGACATTATTACACAAAAGGGGCAATGATGGAGGATGTTATTACAAGATAGGGGCCAGGATTGACAACATTATTACAGTATCATTGTCCATCTGACCAACATGCTGGTATAGACAGAGGTCGCTGTGAATTGAATTGAAGCTGTAAATTCAGAGTTCACAATATTTGCTCATCTTTACTGATCCGTCCCAGGTTTGGAGAGTTCCCCCGACCTTACTGTGGCCACGTGAAGGGCTGCACTGTCAGTCAGGACTGAGGTCACTATCATCACCCTGACACCAATGAACCGTTCTGTGCAGGTAATAAGACGCATCACCCCGGCACTCGCCACAATGCAGGACAGCGCTGACTATTGTCTGTTAGTCACCGGCTGCCAAGCTCCTTCATGGCAGGAAAGTCACAATGACATCATCTACTAGAAACACTGAGCAAACAATTCCGCTAACGATTACGAGCCGACGAAGCACCAAATTTGGAAGTGAAACAATCAGTGACAAAGCCGTGAAGATAACAATATCCGGCCGCCGTATCGGGAAACTGGGCTTTATTAATAAAAAACTTCTAAATAAACACTCACATATGATCATGATTTATCCAAATAGGTTCACACTCCTGTAATGATTCATCACTTAACCTCTTCAAGACCGACAACATTTACTTTCCTGTATATTTTTCTTAATCTTTTCTTCAAATAATTTTTGTTTCTTTTTTTTCCTAATAAGTGCGGCCTCCTTTTATCTATATTTTTTTATAGTTTTTTATAATTGTCAAAATAAACTTTTTCACATTTTTTAAATCTTTTTGTTATTTAAATTATGTCTTTCTTTCTCTGTCTTTCTTTCCCTCTCTTCCTTCCTCTTTTTCTTTCTCTCTCATTCTGCCTTTCTCTCTCATTTTGCCTTTCTTTCTCTCTCTCTCATTCTGTCTTTCTTTTTCATTCTGTCTTTCTCTCTTTCATTCATTCAGTCTTTCTCTCTCTCTCATTCTGTTTTTCTCTCTCTCATTCTGTTTTTCTCTCATTCTGTCTCACTCATTCTGTCTTTCTCTCTTTCATTCATTCAGTCTTTCTCTCTCTCATTCTTTCTCTCATTCTACTTTTTCTCTCTCTCATTCTGTCTTTCTCTGTCTCATTCTGTCTTTCTCTCTCTCATTCTGTTTTTCTCTCATTCTTTCTCTCTCATTCTGTCTTTCTCTCTCTCACTGTATTCTCATTCCCGTCACACCCACATTACTTCCTAATTTTCTTATCTTTTCTCTATTTGTTTTTTTTTTCCTAATATCGGTCCTTTATCTATCTTTTTCTTATATTTTTTATTTTTATTTGTCTTTCTTTCTCACATTTGTCTTTTCTGTTCATTAATGTCTTTCATCTCTTCTCATTCTTTCCCTCCTCATTCTTCTTTTTCTTTTCTCTCTCATTCTTTTTCTTTCTTCTCTCTCTCTCCTCATTCTGTCTTTCTTTCATTCTCTCATTCTGTCTTCACTCATTCAGTCTTTCTCTCTCTCTATTCTCTCTCATTCTGTTTTTCTCTCTCTCATTCGTCTTCTCTTCTCATTCTGTCTTTCTCTTTCTCATTCTGTCTTTCTCTCTCTCTCATTCTCTTTCTCACTCATTCAGTCTTTCTCTCTTTTTCTCTCTCATTCTATTTTTTCTCTCTCATTCTGTTCTTCTCTTCTCATTCTGTCTTTCTCTCTCTCTCTCATTCTTCATCACTCATTCAGTCTTTCTCTCTTATTCTTTTCTCATTCTTTTTTCTCTCTCATTCTGTCTTTCTCTGTCTCATTCTGTCTTTCTCGTCTCATTCTGTCTTTCTCTCTCTCTCATTCTTTCTCACTCATTCTGTCTTTCTCTCTTTTCTCTCTCATTCTATTTTTCTCTCTCATTCTGTCTCTCTCTGTCTCATTCTGTCTTTCTCTCTCATTCTGTCTTTCTCTCTTTTTATGTCTTTCTTTTCTCTCTCATTCTTTGTTTCTTTCTCTCTAATTCTGTCTTTCTGTCTTTCTTTCTCGTTCTGTCTTTCTGTCTATCTTTCTCTTTATTTTGCTCTTTCTTTCTCTTTCTTGCTTTCTTTCTAAACAGACGTTTGGGGAATAAGTATGTGTGTATGGGGTATTTTAACATATTGGTACCTTGTTTATTTCCCCTGTGACTGTGGCTGGTATAATATCCCCTGTTACAGGGTAATTTCATCCTGCACCAGGTGCGGACATATTATTGATGCACAGGGGCCCAAGAGGTAAGGGGGCCCCATTTCTACCTCCAAAGCAATTGTGCATTATGAGATGCTATTAGACTGCAAAGGGCCCATATATTGTTCTTACACAGGGGCCCTTTTCTGTCTGTGTCTGCCAGTGTCCTGCACTACAGAGCTTATCCTGCTCCTTCCCAGCACTCCGTGCTCACGGGACAGGAGGAGAAAGCGATGTATCTGCTTCCTTAGCTGGTAACACTCATGCTGATGATTAAGAAGGCAGAGACCGTAATAAACCATTCCTGCTCTTCCTCCTATAGATAATCCACCTTCTCCAACAGCCATCACCAAGCTCCTGCAGCTGCCGACTCTACAGTGACTTTCCAAAAACAACCATAAGACTACCTTTTCACCTGATTTGAGTGAAAAAATCCTATGGTGCATTTGATCTATATGCTTGGAGTATAGAGATACGAAAAAGTATATAAATCCAAAAGGACACAAGTTTCATTATGTTGGCCTCAAGATGCCGGGAAAAAGTTGGCCTGGCGAAGCTTGAGTTGGGCATTAGGGATGAGCGAACCAAACTTTAAAGTTTGGTGTTCATATCGGACAGAGACTGTTGGGCTAGTCACTACTAATAGTGAGGGTGTGACACAGTCACTACTTACAGAAGTATAAGTAGCAGGGAAGTCAAGTAATTCAGGGTCAGGTTCTAGGAGAGCTCGTAGTATTCAGGGAGTAGACAGAGACGTAGTCATGCAACGATCCAAGGTCACGTTTCCAGGAGAAGCTCGTAGCATTCAAGGAGTAGACAGAGACATAGTCATGCATTGGAACAGGGTCAGGTTTCCAAGAGATCATGAAGAGGATTCAGGGAGTCAATAAAGGCGTATTCAGGTCACCGGCCAGGAGTCAAAAACCAGGAGATCATAACCAGTACAGGGAGCAGACAAAAGGAAATCAAGCTACAGTCTGGGTTAGATAATAGAGATCAGCACAGACCAGGAGTGCAGGCCACACAGCACTCAGATAGAATGTGCAGGATTCTGGGAGAGGCTGCTCAGTAAAGTAGCAGAGCAATCACTGGGAAGGTTAAGCACCTGAGCAGCCCAGCTTCTCCCAGAACCAGAATGGAAGCCTGCACTGTCAATCAACTACTGACAGCTCAGCACAGCAGATACCAAACACATCAAGAATGTTATTGTGTTTGAGACGCATGGAGGAATCATGACACAGACTTTACATAAAATGTCAGTGTGTGGTGCTTGGCTCAGTGCGAACTACTTGCAGTGTTTGATGGTCTCACACTAGGGGTAAAATCAGAGTTATCGGATGTAGCGTGTACCAAAGTAAAAAAAAAAGTCAAATCCCCATCCTCTTGCCCCCCAGAAGTGCTTTGTTTATGGCTGGCTGTATACTGTGGAGAGCTGAACTGCCCAATAAGTGAATTCCAGTGAGGTTCAGTTCAAGTTTGGGTCCAGAAGAGAACTGTACATGTGGCGCCCCGCTGGTATGGCCGCCACTGGGAGTACTGCACTCCTCTATTAGCGGGAGAGTAGTGCTCCTGTTCTCTGGAGCTGGGATGGTGAAATCGAGACCCCACACTGCAACACACACATAGGACCCTGGGTAGGGATGGCCGGCAGAGGGTGGGCCCAGTCTCAGTGAGGGGGACACGAGGTACAACATAGAGAGAGTCAGGAGGAAGACAGAAAGGAGTGGAAGTCGGAGTGAGAGTTAAGAGGTGGTGGAGATGTTAGCTCCTGTGGGTTGGAGCACCGGTCACACTCGCCCCAGGAGGGAAAGACGGGAAAGGTGTAGAAGTTGGAAGGAGCCCTTGAGGTGCGGAAGAAGACCAAGATCACCCGTACGCCAGTATCTGGCAGAGGAACAGAGGGGCTGGTGGACGAAACAGGGGACCGGCCCTGAACACGGCGCTGCAGCTGTAGGCCCAAACTGTTGAAACCGGAGGCCATGAGGTCTCAAAGGGAACTGTGGCCCAAAAATCTGGCATACCTCGGAGAAGGCAGCCGTACTAAGGTGCGGCACTAGGAAGCAGTGTCAATCAATGCCTGTGGGTGTCGGTACCCGAACTCTGTGCGCGGAGGCGCTGATGAGAGAGGCAGAGACGAGTTAGAGGCGCTGAGAGTACTAACAGTGAAAAGAACACCGAGAGTGAAGGAAACACCGTGAGAGAGCAGGAACACCTAGGGATCTTGACAACACTGTCCCAGTTCTGAGAAACTGCTGGACCTGAGATAGGCAGAGGGAAGCACCTTGCGGTCTGTTTGGTGTGTTGAAGTAAAGGTACAGAACTCCGACAGATGTGTGTGAGACTTTTCTTTGTGGCATCCACCAGCAGCTGCATGATACACCGACGTGCTGATGACCCCATGAACACCGGCCAAAAATGAACTGACTTCTCTATCCTCTTCCCTGGGGATCCCGCTCCACCCGCGGGGAGCAAAACCATCCAAACTGTTGGTCATCGTCCCAGAGGTCTGCAGCAGCGGCGGCCGCACATAGCCGCACACGCGGGTGGCGTCACGAATACCCCTTCCCAATTCCCCCATCATCAAAGCCCAGCATCCTGAAAATTTTAATGACACCGCCACGGGCCACAGAGTCGGGTCACCGTGGTGACATCTCCCAAAAGAAAAAGGACCGTAACAACCGGCCCAGTCCCGATTATCCCCATATATGTCATATATAAAGTTCAACTGAACCCCCAGAACGCGAACTTCCACGGGTCCGCTCATCTCTATTGAGCATTGAATAACTGGAAGATAAGAACATTGGCTATAGGATTCCATCTGATCCGGATTGTCCCATCTGTGTCCCCACGTATATGGTTAGGTGTGATGCCAAACATGAGGCTCAGGCAGAACAATATTGATCCAGAGCCGAGCTCCTGACTCGTGTACTTGTCTGGATCACGTTTTGGGGTGGTGGCTCTGGATGGGATCCAGTCCCTCTCAGCTTCACACTTCGTCCTCGGTCCTCCCTGATCACCACATTATCCTCCCAGACAAAGTTCTCAGCGTTGTTCATTGCGGTCATTGACTCCAGACAAGCTGCTATCTGTGTGTGCTTTTTAGGTGGACACTCCTTGATTCAATATAGACCTAAACCATCGGAATTACGGACAATTCCATTGAAGGTCTCTCCGCCAGACGCTGGCGCCTTCTGCAAACGGAGATCCATACACTGTAAACAATGCGGTCAGTGTCGTGGTGACTCTGGGGGGACCGCAGGATTAGACGGATATTTTAGGATAACTTTAATATCCCGCATTGATGTCATTGCTGATGTTCCCATGAGTATTGGATGAGTGACCTCAATAACCTCCATTGTTCAGAGTTCCCACATTATGTGAAAACGTTTACCCCATAAAGAGGATCTTGTATCCAGGTGACGGGGACAAAATAAAGCTGCGAATTGTATGGGGCCCGATCACCCTCTATAGAGGTCACGTGCTGCGTGTGCAGATGTCATTATCACTGTTGGTGGATCCCACCGATCCCAAGAACAAGGGCTCCGAAATGCCCCATGAGAACACAACACATTATACAATATCCATGGAACTGTCAGAAAAAGCGCAGCGCTGGACTGAGAGCGCTGACTGAGAGCGCTGGACTGAGAGCGCTGGACTGAGAGCGCTGGACTGAGAGCGCTGGACTGAGAGCGCTGGACTGAGAGCACTGGGCTGAGAGCACTGGACTGAGAGAGCTGGACTGAGAGCGCTGGACTGAGAGCACTGGTCTGAGAGAGCTGGACTGAGAGCGCTGGACTGAGAGCGCTGGTCTGAGAGAGCTGGACTGAGAGCGCTGGACTGAGAGCACTGGTCTGAGAGAGCTGGACTGAGAGCGCTGGACTGAGAGCGCTGGTCTGAGAGAGCTGGACTGAGAGCGCTGGACTGAGAGCGCTGGACTGAGAGAGCTGGACTGAGAGCGCTGGACTGAGAGAGCTGGACTGAGAGCACTGGACTGAGAGCGCTGGACTGAGAGCGCTGGACTGAGAGCGCTGGACTGAAAGAGCTGGACTGAGAGCACTGGACTGAGAGCACTGGACTGAGAGAGCTGGACTGAGAGCGCTGGACTGAGAGCGCTGGACTGAGAGCGCTGGACTGAGAGCGCTGGACTGAGAGAGCTGGACTGAGAGAGCTGGACTGAGAGCGCTGGACTGAGAGAGCTGGACTGAGAGAGCTGGACTGAGAGAGCTGGACTGAGAGCACTGGACTGAGAGAGCTGGACTGAGAGCGCTGGACTGAGAGCACTGGACTGAGAGCGCTGGACTGAGAACGCTGGACTGAGAGCGCTGGACTGAGAGCGCTGGACTGAGAGCGCTGGACTGAGAGCGCTGGACTGAGAGCACTGGACTGAGAGCGCTGGACTGAGCGAGCTGGACTGAGAGAGCTGGACTGAGAGCGCTGGACTGAGAGCACTGGACTGAGAGCGCTGGACTGAGAGCGCTGGACTGAGAGCACTGGACTGAGAGAGCTGGACTGAGAGCGCTGGACTGAGAGCGCTGGACTGAGAGCGCTGGACTGAGAACGCTGGACTGAGAGAGCTGGACTGAGAGCGCTGGACTGAGAGCGCTGGACTGAGAGCGCTGGACTGAGAGGCTGGACTGAGAGAGCTGGACTGAGGAGCTGGACTGAGAGAGCTGGACTGAGAGGCGCTGGACTGAGAGCACTGGACTGAGAGCGCTGGACTGAGAGAGCTGGACTGAGAGCGCTGGACTGAGAGCACTGGACTGAGAGCGCTGGACTGAGAGCGCTGGACTGAGAGAGCTGGACTGAGAGAGCTGGACTGAGAGCGCTGGACTGAGAGAGCTGGACTGAGAGCGCTGGACTGAGAGAGCTGGACTGAGAGCGCTGGACTGAGAGAGCTGGACTGAGAGCACTGGACTGAGAGGCTGGACTGAGAGCAGCTGGATTGAGAGCACTGGACTGAGAGAGCTGGACTGAGAGCGCTGGACTGAGAGAGCTGGACTGAGAGCACTGGACTGAGAGAGCTGGACTGAGAGCGCTGGACTGAGAGAGCTGGACTGAGAGCGCTGGACTGAGAGCGCTGGACTGAGAGCACTGGACTGAGAGAGCTGGACTGAGAGGCACTGGACTGAGAGAGCTGGACTGAGAGCACTGGACTGAGAGAGCTGGACTGAGAGCGCTGGACTGAGAGAGCTGGACTGAGAGCGCTGGACTGAGAGCGCTGGACTGAGAGCGCTGGACTGAGAGCGCTGGACTGAGAGCGCTGGACTGAGAGCACTGGACTGAGAGAGCTGGACTGAGAGCGCTGGACTGAGAGAGCTGGACTGAGAGCGCTGGACTGAGAGCGCTGGACTGAGAGCACTGGACTGAGAGAGCTGGACTGAGAGCACTGGACTGAGAGAGCTGGACTGAGAGCCTGGACTGAGAGAGCTGGACTGAGAGCGCTGGACTGAGAGAGCTGGACTGAGAGGCTGGACTGAGAGCGCTGGACTGAGAGCGCTGGACTAAGAGCACTGGACTGAGAGGCTGGACTGAGAGCAGCTGGACTGAGAGCCTGGACTGAGAGACTGGACTGAGAGCGCTGGACTGAGAGCGCTGGACTGAGAGCACTGGACTGAGAGAGCTGGACTGAGAGCGCTGGACTGAGAGAGCTGGACTGAGAGCACTGGACTGAGAGAGCTGGACTGAGAGAGCTGGACTGAGAGCACTGGACTGAGAGGCTGAACTGAGAGCACTGGACTGAGAGCGACTGGAGTACTAAGAGCGCTGGACTCGGCTATCTCACACATCAGCAATATTATTATATTACAAATACTATACAGTATATACTATATATATCAGTGCTATACAGAGCCCAATATCAGTGCCATATAATGCCCAAATAACAATGCCATATAGTACCCCCAAAAAGTGGCCAATTATCAGTGCCATATAGTGCCCAAATATTAGTGACATATTGTGCCCAAATATCAGTACCATATAGAGCTCGAATATTAGTATCATATAGAGCTCAAAGAACAGTACCATATAGTGCCAAATATCAGTGCCATATAGTGCCCAAATAATGCCATATAGTGCTCTAATATCAATGTTGTATAGTGCCGAAATAACAATGGCATATAGTGCCCCCAAAAAGTATCTTATTATCAGTGCCATATAGTGCCCAAATATCAGTACCATATATAGCTCAAATAATGCTATTTAGTGCTCAAATATCAATGTCATATAGTGCCGAAATAACAATGCCATATAGTGCCCCAAAATGTGTTATATAATGCCCCCAAAAAAGTGCCCAAATATCAGTGCCTTATAGTGTCTTAATATCAGTGTCATATAGTGCCCAAATATCAGTGCCATATAGTGCCCAAATATCAGTGCCTTATAGTGTCCAAATATCAGTGCCATATAGTGTCCAAATATCAGTGCCATATAGTGTCCAAATATCAGTGCCATATAATGAATTAATAGTATTACCCAAAAAACAAATGCCATATAGTGCCCATAAAACAATGCTAAATATAATGCTCATATAACAGTGTCTCATAGTGCCTAAATAATAATGCCATATAGTGGTGAAATAACAATAACATGCAGTTCTTAGCATGATTTAAAGGTATTGTCCAAAAATAGAAAAATACGCATAGATTTTTTTTTTAATACAGCGCCCCTCCTGTCAGTGGCTGTGCCTGGTACTGCAGCTCAGTGGTGAGTCTGGCAGAGCTGTAATCCCACACGTTGGCGTCGTTGTTTTTGGAGGAATTCATCACAGATTTGTCTTTCGTTCAGACACAACCCTTCAGCGTTCCATCCGCCATGATGGGGGAGATGCCATATCCCGGTGTGATGACTGAGCTCCATTCATCATCCATCTGGTAATTAGCGGCAGAGCTGTGATCAATTGTCACCTTGTGACTGCAGCCGCCAGGAGACCTGACAACCTGTGACCAACACCGCCACGTCTCAGCGCATCTCATTACCTTCATCTTAATGTCTGCGCTTGTTGCCGTGGTAACGTGGTTATTATAGCCGGAGCTGTAATAAAAACCCTGATAGAGACAGGCCAAATATTGTCCTTTCACCTGCCGGACAGGCGCCCCGACCGGGTGATGTCATTAATATTGAGGTCTGGTGGCGGTGTTGCTATGGCGATTTACATACAATTATCTCTTCACCCTCTCATATCATTAATGAGATACTACCATCATCCAAACGATAGGCACCAGCAGAATAGTGAGTGCAGCTCTGGAGTATAATACAGGAGGTAACTCAGGATCAGTAATGTAATGTATGTACACAGTGACTGCACCAGTAGAATAGTGAGTGCAGCTCTGGAGTATAATACAGGAGGTAACTCAGGATCAGTAATGTAATGTATGTACACAGTGACTGCACCAGCAGAATAGTGAGTGCAGCTCTGGAGTATAATACAGGAGGTAACTCAGGATCAGTAATGTAATGTATGTACACAGTGACTGCACCAGCAGAATAGTGAGTACAGCTCTGAGGTATAATACAGGATGTAACTTAGGATCAGTAGAAGATCAGTAATGAATGTACACAGTGACTGCACCAGCAGAATAGTGAGTGCAGCTCTGGAGCATAATACAGGATGTAACTCAGGTCAGTACAGGATCAGTAATGTAATGTATGTAGACAGTGACTGCACCAGCAGAATAGTGAGTGCAGCTCTGGAGTATAATACAGGAGGTAACTTAGGATCAGTATAGGATCAGTAATGTATGTACACAGTGACTCCACCAGAAGAATAGTGAGTGCAGCTCTGGAGTATAATACAGGGTGTAACTCAGGATCAGTAATGTAATGTATGTACACAGTGACTGCACCAGCAGAATAGTGAGTGCAGCTCTGGAGTATAATACAGGAGGTAACTCAGGATCAGTAATGTAATGTATGTACACAGTGACTGCACCAGCAGAATAGTGAGTGCAGCTCTGAGGTATAATACAGGATGTAACTTAGGATCAGTATAAGATCAGTAATGAATGTACACAGTGACTGCACCAGCAGAATAGTGAGTGCAGCTCTGAAGTATAATACAGGAGATAACTCAGGATCAGTAATGTAATGTATGTACACAGTGACTGCACCAGCAGAATAGTGAGTGCAGCTCTGGGAGTATAATACAGGAGGTAACTCAGGATCAGTAATGTAATGTATGTACACAGTGACTGCACCAGCAGAATAGTGAGTGCAGCTCTGGAGTATAATACAGGAGGTAACTCAGGATCAGTAATGTAATGTATGTACACAGTGACTGCACCAGCAGAATAGTGAGTGCAGCTCTGGAGTATAATACAGGAGGTAACTCAGGACCAGTAATGTAATGTAACACAGTGACTGCACCAGCAGAATAGTGAGTGCAGCTCTGGAGTATAATACAGGAGGTAACTCAGGATCAGTAATGTAATGTATGTACACAGTGACTGCACCAGCAGAATAGTGAGTGCAGCTCTGGAGTATAATACAGGAGTAACTCAGGATCAGTAATGTAATGTATGTACACAGTGACTGCACCAGCAGAATAGGAGTGCAGCTCTGGAGATAATACAGGAGGTAACTCAGGATCAGTAATGTAATGTATGTACACAGTGACTGCACCAGCAGAATAGTGAGTGCAGCTCTGGAGTATAATACAGGAGGTAACTCAGGATCAGTAATGTAATGTATGTACACAGTGACTGCACCAGCAGAATAGTGAGTGCAGCTTGGAGCTATAATACAGGAGGTAACTCAGGATCAGTAATGTAATGTATGTACACAGTGACTGCACCAGCAGAATAGTGAGGCAGCTTGGAGTATAATACAGGAGGTAACTCAGGATCAGTAATGTAATGTATGTACACAGTGACTGCACCAGCAGAATAGTGAGTGCAGCTCTGGAGATAATACAGGAGGTAACTCAGGATCAGTAATGTAATGTATGTACACAGTGACTCACCAGCAGAATAGTGAGTGCAGCTCTGGAGTATAATACAGGAGGTAACTCAGGATCAGTAATGTAATGTATGTACACAGTGACTGCACCAGCAGAATAGTGAGAGCAGCTATGGAGTATAATACAGGAGGTAACTCAGGATCAGTAATGTAATGTATGTACACAGTGACTGCACCAGCAGAATAGTGAGTGCAGCTCTGGAGTATAATACAGGAGGTAACTCAGGATCAGTAATGTAATGTATGTACACAGTGACTCCACCAGCAGAATAGTGAGAGCAGCTCTGGAGTATAATACAGGAGGTAACTCAGGATCAGTAATGTAATGTATGTACACAGTGACTGCACCAGCAGAATAGTGAGTGCAGCTCTGGAGTATAATACAGGAGGTAACTCAGGATCAGTAATGTAATGTATGTACACAGTGACTGCACCAGCAGAATAGTGAGTGCAGCTCTGGAGTATAATACAGGAGGTAACTCAGGATCAGTAATGTAATGTATGTACACAGTGACTCACCAGCAGAATAGTGAGTGCAGCTCTGGAGTATAATACAGGAGGTAACTCAGGATCAGTAATGTAATGTATGTACACAGTGACTGCACCAGCAGAATAGTGAGTGCAGCTCTGGAGTATAATACAGGAGGTAACTCAGGATCAGTAATGTAATGTATGTACACAGTGACTGCACCAGCAGAATAGTGAGTGCAGCTCTGGAGTATAATACAGGAGGTAACTCAGGATCAGTAATGTAATGTATGTACACAGTGACTGCACCAGCAGAATAGTGAGTGCAGCTCTGGAGTATAATACAGGAGGTAACTCAGGATCAGTAATGTAATGTATGTACACAGTGACTGCACCAGCAGAATAGTGAGTGCAGCTCTGGAGTATAATACAGGAGGTAACTCAGGATCAGTAATGTAATGTATGTACACAGTGACTGCACCAGCAGAATAGTGAGTGCAGCTCTGGAGTATAATACAGGAGGTAACTCAGGATCAGTAATGTAATGTATGTACACAGTGACTGCACCAGCAGAATAGTGAGTGCAGCTCTGGAGTATAATACAGGAGGTAACTCAGGATCAGTAATGTAATGTATGTACACAGTGACTGCACCAGCAGAATAGTGAGTGCAGCTCTGGAGTATAATACAGGAGGTAACTCAGGATCAGTAATGTAATGTATGTACACAGTGACTGCACCAGCAGAATAGTGAGTGCAGCTCTGGAGTATAATACAGGAGGTAACTCAGGATCAGTAATGTAATGTATGTACACAGTGACTGCACCAGCAGAATAGTGAGTGCAGCTCTGGAGTATAATACAGGAGGTAACTCAGGATCAGTAATGTAATGTATGTACACAGTGACTGCACCAGCAGAATAGTGAGTGCAGCTCTGGAGTATAATACAGGAGGTAACTCAGGATCAGTAATGTAATGTATGTACACAGTGACTGCACCAGCAGAATAGTGAGTGCAGCTCTGGAGTATAATACAGGAGGTAACTCAGGATCAGTAATGTAATGTATGTACACAGTGACTGCACCAGCAGAATAGTGAGTGCAGCTCTGGAGTATAATACAGGAGGTAACTCAGGATCAGTAATGTAATGTATGTACACAGTGACTGCACCAGCAGAATAGTGAGTGCAGCTCTGGAGTATAATACAGGAGGTAACTCAGGATCAGTAATGTATGTACACAGTGACTGCACCAGCAGAATAGTGAGTGCAGCTCTGGAGTATAATACAGGAGGTAACTCAGGATCAGTAATGTAATGTATGTACACAGTGACTGCACCAACAGAATAGTGAGTGCAGCTCTGGAGTATAATACAGGAGGTAACTCAGGATCAGTAATGTAATGTATGTACACAGTGACTGCACCAGCAGAATAGTGAGTGCAGCTCTGGAGTATAATACAGGGGGTAACTCAGGATCACTAATGTAATGTATGTACACAGTGACTGCACCAGCAGAATAGTGAGTGCAGCTCTGGAGGATAATACAGGAGGTAACTCAGGATCAGTAATGTAATGTATGTACACAGTGACTGCACCAGCAGAATAGTGAGTGCAGCTCTGGAGTATAATACAGGAGGTAACTCAGGATCAGTAATGTAATGTATGTACACAGTGACTGCACCAGCAGAATAGTGAGTGCAGCTCTGGAGTATAATACAGGGGGTAACTCAGGATCAGTAATGTAATGTATGTACACAGTGACTCCACCAGCAGAATAGTGAGTGCAGCTCTGGAGTATAATACAGGAGGTAACTCAGGATCAGTAATGTAATGTATGTACACAGTGACTCCACCAGCAGAATAGTGAGTGCTGCTCTGGAGTATAATACAGCTGATATTGATACACTGATGTCATTTCCATGTATTGTGGTATTAGCGATGTGAGACAGGTAACGTTCCAGTTTAGGTTCGCTCATCTACATTACACACGGTCCCATCACGGTTATCACAGGGGACTAATAGAGGGAGCTCCTAGGAATGTTGTTATACTCAGCACTCTAGTGTTCTGTAATATTGCCCTTTAGTCACGGTGAATGTAAACTACAATGAAGGGATGGGTGGAAAAAATTCTTTCTCCACACTTTAATGTGATATAATGGGCCTCTCCCATGTAATTGTGTAACACGCTTAGATAACACTAGGCCTGAACCAATATTCTCCAACCAGTGGCTGCAGCCCTCTCCGGACAGCTGCTGCTCCCTGATGCTTTACACTGCAGCGCTGCTTGTGTGGTCTGATGTATGAGCACAAGCACATCCATTTTTCCCTATATATAAGCACGGTGTATACAAGACCTATTTTTCAGGTGATGGAGGACACTGAGGGTCACCTGTAGGTGCACCTGGTCAGGACCGGTCAGGACTGGTCGGGTAGGTATAGGGTTCTTGTATTGATGACGCAGGATTAGGTAATAGGTCTGAAGTGAACCGAAACGCTGAGACCTGCAGCAGGTAGAACGAAAAGCGCAAAAAATCACAGACGTCCCCCTCCCCCACCCCTGGGTGATGACAGGTCCGCCATGTACAATAGTGTTTACATAGCTAAACAAACCAGCCAAGAACATACCGTAAAGAGGTCTTCCCCTACTATAAATACTGCAGGGAGTACAACCACCAAACACTGGTACCCAGGGGGTAAGGGGCGCTAACGGGCAGAACAAGATGTACAAACCCCTCCCCTATACAGAGAGGAGCTTACATAACATCAACCTAATCATTAATAATAGCACCATTCTGTGCCGCCATATAGTGTCCAAACAGTGCAATACTGGGGGAGGCAATGTGGGCATCTGCCCAGGGTTCCCCATCATTTACAAGCCATAACCTGCTCTGATGATACCAGCGCTACTCACACATCATCCTCTATGGCTCGTCCCGTACATCATCCTCTATGGCTCATCCCACACATCATCCTCTGTGGCTCATCCTGCAGATCGTCCTATATGGCTCATCCCGTACATCGTCCTCTATGGCTCATCCCGTACATCGTCCTCTATGGCTCATCCCGTACATCGTCCTCTATGGCTCATCCCGTACATCGTCCTCTTTGGCTCATCCTGTACAGTGTCCTCTGTGGCTCATCCCGTATATCGTTCTCTATGGCTCATCCCATACATTGTCATCTATGGCTCATCCCATACATCGTCCTCTATGGCTCATCCCATACATCATTCTCTATGGCTCATCCCATACATCGTCCTCTATGGCTCATCCCATACATCGTTCTCTATGGCTCATCCCATACATCATTCTCTATGGCTCATCCTGTACATCGTCCTCTATGGCTCATCCCGTACATCGTCCTCTATGGCTCATCCCGTACATCGTCCTCTTTGGCTCATCCTGTACAGTGTCCTCTGTGGCTCATCCCGTATATTGTTCTCTATGGCTCATCCCGTACATCGTCCTCTATGGCTCATCCCGTACATCGTCCTCTTTGGCTCATCCTGTACAGTGTCCTCTGTGGCTCATCCCGTATATCGTTCTCTATGGCTCATCCCATACATCGTCCTCTTTGGCTCATCCTGTACAGTGTCCTCTGTGGCTCATCCCGTATATCGTTCTCTATGGCTCATCCCATACATTGTCATCTATGGCTCATCCCATACATCGTCCTCTATGGCTCATCCCATACATCATTCTCTATGGCTCATCCCATACATCGTCCTCTATGGCTCATCCCATACATCGTCCTCTATGGCTCATCCCATACATCATCCTCTATGGCTCATCCCATACATCGTCCTCTATGGCTCATCCCGTACATCGTCCTCTATGGCTCATCCCATACATCATCCTCTATGGCTCATCCCATACATCGTCCTCTATGGCTCATCCCATGCATCGTCCTCTATGGCTCATCCCATACATTGTCCTCTATGTCTCATCCCATACATCATCCTCTATGGCTCATCCCGTACATCGTCTTCTATGGCTCATCCCATGCATCGTCCTCTATGGCTCATCCAGTATAGCGTCCTCTATGGCTCATCCCGTACAGCATCCTCTATTGCTCATCCCATACATTGTCCTTTATGGCTCATCCCATACATCGTCCTCTATGGCTCATCCCGTACATCGTCCTCTATGGCTCATCCGTACAGCGTCCTCTATGGCTCATCCCATACATCATCCTCTAGGCTCATCCCGTACAGCGTCTTCTATGGCTCATCCCATACATCGTCCTCTATGGCTCATCCCATGCATCGTCCTCTATGGCTCATCCCATACATTGTCCTCTATGTCTCATCCCATACATCATCCTCTATGGCTCATCCCGTACATCGTCTTCTATGGCTCATCCCATGCATCGTCCTCTATGGCTCATCCAGTATAGCGTCCTCTATGGCTCATCCCGTACAGCATCCTCTATTGCTCATCCCATACATTGTCCTTTATGGCTCATCCCATACATCGTCCTCTATGGCTCATCCCGTACATCGTCCTCTATGGCTCATCCCGTACAGCGTCCTCTATGGCTCATCCCATACATCATCCTCTAGGCTCATCCCGTACAGCGTCTTCTATGGCTCATCCCATACAGCGTCCTCTATGGCTCATCACATACATAGTCCTCAATGGCTCATCCCATGCAATATCCTCTATGGCTCATCCTGTACATCGTCCTCTATGGCTCATCCCATACATCATCCTCTATGGCTCATCCCACACATCGTCCTCTATGGCTCATCCCATGCATCGTCCTCTATGGCTCATCTCGCACATCGTCCTCTATGCCTCATCCCATACATCGTCCTCTATGGCTAATCCCACATATCATCCTTTTTTTTTTGTTTGGAAACGTTTAGAATTTTTTTTTAAATGTTTATTTTTTTTTTTATTTTTTTTTTAAATAACATTTTGCTTCGACACCAATTAATACTATAAATATAATGATCGACAATAATAATAATATTAATCTTTATTTATATAGCACCAACATATTCCGCAGCGCTTCACAACGCAGAGGATCATATTTAAAGAATCATAAGAAACAATTAACAGAAAATACAATACAATGCAAAAAACAATACAATACAAAGCATAATACAATACAATAATTAGAGCAAAATAATGACGACTCTGCTCATAAGAGCTTACAATCTAACAAATCTTCAAAACGCTCTACAATGCATACGTAACAGCGCCACCTGGTGGTCATAGTGTGACATTTCCGCTTATAGACATTATTAAAATAGATGTCAGAAAGTGAAAAGTGATGATTAAAGGAGATAGACACTTAAAGGGGTTGTCTACCTATGGGGACCCTTTTTTTCCCTTACTTACATGCATGTATTTTGGCCAAACATCATTTTTGCAATTGGATTTCACCTTTTGACCTGCTATTACTATTACGGTAATTCACACTTAGACAGCCATTTATTTTTCTAAATAATTCCAACATTTTGATTAATTTCTAAAAATTCTGATTCATTTCTTACACTGAGTAGAGGAGTAGAGTCTCCTTACATTCTGCAGGTCCTGAGTTCACAGATTTTGATTTCCTGCAGCCACAACTAGAGGGAGCTTAAGAGTTTATTGCATGCAGTTTACGAATTGAATTAATATGCAATGAGCTCCCTCTAGTGGCAGCTAATGGAAACAATTGTATCACTGTTCTCAGTCTAGGCAGAGGATTTGGAGCTCTGGATCAGAAAATATTAGTAAAAAATGTGGGATTTGAAAGGACCTTTGGTTTTAATTTGTGTTTTTACTTTTTTTATGCTATCATTTTATTCTTACGAGGATTTTGATTACACATAATCCCTAAATAATGACATATTGGGCACAAAGCAACAAAATTAAATGTCATGGAGCACCCCTTCCTGCCCTCCCCTTCACCCCATAAAGGTCATGTAATACTTATGTTCCTACCCTGGAGTGTTATTTGCAACTGGAAAGTATTAAAACTATTCGAAATATATAAAACACTCTCAACGTCATAAGGAAATCAGATAGGGTGTCAGATAGATAAAAAATGAGAAAAAGTGTCCTCTTTACATAATGAAAGCTCTACAACTTTCTAATGTACTTTGTGCTCATTTTCTGCCATTTGGACATCTCTGCTTGCTGTCAGTGAATACATATATTAATGTTTACCTTTAAAGTGATCCTGTTATATCTCATGATAGAGAATATCTATCATCTATCCATGTTTCTAAATATCATCTATAAATCTCGTATGATACATAGCAGGGGGTCTGAACAATGGGACTCACTGTGATCCCAAAAACAGGGCTCTCGAAGCCCAGACGTGATCATTCTTAGTTTTCACTCCTTTCATTGTCTTTGGGACTGACAGCAATAGTGGAGTGCTGTACTATGCTTTTTCCTGCAGTTCCATAGACAACAAATGGAGAAAAATACAAGAGAGTGACTTACAATTTTGGAGATATTCCTTTAAAGGGGATCTGTCACCAGGACAAAAGTGTCCACTTTTTGTTTTTACTACATTCCCCCTACTCCCCTGAGTATTCCGGTTTTCGTTTTTTTCAAATCCACCATACGGTTCCAGAGATATGGGGATTTTAATTCAGTGCTGATTTGCATGAGGTTTCCCCCAAGTGGGCGAATTTGCATAATTATTCTTTAAACCACGCCCCCTCAGTAAAGACCATAAAAAAATAGTACAGCATGCAAATGCCCATATCTTTGGAACCAAATGGCAGATTTGAAAAAAACAAAAAACGTGATACTCAGGAGGGTGGTAGGAATGAAGTTAGAGCAAAACCTGGACACTTTTATCCTACTGACAAAATCCCCTTTAAGATCAGTATCTGCAAGGAAATGGGTCATACACTCGATCCTTTATACGAATGTTTTTTCCATCAACTTGCCAGCTCAATAAGACATTATGGTGAGACGAGGGCAAGTGATCAGCCACACTGAGCCAATCCCAGCTACTCCACAACAACAAAGCCTTCCATAACAGGTATATGCTCAATCAAGAGATCCCTTAAATAGAACCTGCCTGACAAAGTAAAGTAGACCAAAAGGTCCTCATAAGCTAGACATCATGCTATTACCGTAAAACCTAGGAACCATACATTAAGTATAAGGCAGACTACCCTGGGTGTAAGATCGGTCAGGAGTCTGTGTGTGCCAACCCACATGCCACCTGGGTTGCCCAGGTCTTGTCTGCTCATTTTCCATGTTCTTTTCCAGGATTGGTGATTGCCCCCATCTTGGTAGGACATTAGATCTCTTATTGGTAGAGAATATAACAATTTTTCTTGCAAATATTATTGTAAGAAGGATTGAACCTGTGAGAGAACAGCAGCAATGTCATCATACCCCCCCGGGCACAGAATCTATATATAACAGCTGTGGGATAAGTTTGCACTTTAATTGTTTAGATTAAGATGATATAAATAGCCTTCTATATATAATGTAAAGGAACTAAAGTCTGCACCAACATTTCAGGTTCAACCAGCCAGAAATAGGAAATCTGCCTGAAGTCTTAAAGGTACAGGCAACAAATTACTAGATGTTAGTATCCCTCTTAGACTGCGAGCCCTTACAGGCAGGGTCCTCTCTCCTCCCCTACTGTATCCTCACCCATCCCTTGTAGACTGTGAGCCCTCGCGGGCAGGATCCTCTCCCCTCACCTACTGTATCCTCACCCATCCCTTGTAGACTGTGAGCCCTCGCGGGCAGGATCCTCTCCCCTCACCTACTGTATCCTCACCCATCCCTTGTAGACTGTGAGCCCTCGTGGGCAGGGTCCTCTCCCCTCACCTACTGTATCCTCACCCATCCCTTGTAGACTGTGAGCCCTCGAGGGCAGGGTCCTCTCTCCTCATCTACTGTATCCTCACCCATCCCTTGTAGACTGTGAGCCCTCGTTGGCAGGGTCCTCTCTCCTCACCTACTGTATCCTCACCCATCCCTTGTAGACTGTGAGCCCTCGTTGGCAGGGTCCTCTCTCCTCACCTACTGTATGCTCACCCATCCCTTGTAGACTGTGAGCCCTCGTGGGCAGGGTTCTCACTTCCCACCTACAGTATCCTCACCCATCCCTTGTAGACTGTGAGTCCTCGCAGGCAGGGTCCTCTCTCCTCACCTACTGTATCCTCACCCATCCCTTGTAGACTGTGAGCCCTCGCGGGCAGGATCCTCTCTCCTCACCTACTGTATCCTCACCCATCCCTTGTAGACTGTGAGCCCTCGTTGGCAGGGTCCTCTCTCCTCACCTACTGTATGCTCACCCATCCCTTGTAGACTGTGAGCCCTCGTGGGCAGGGTTCTCACTTCCCACCTACAGTATCCTCACCCATCCCTTGTAGACTGTGAGTCCTCGCAGGCAGGGTCCTCTCTCCTCACATACTGT
Source organism: Allobates femoralis (assembly GCA_033576535.1). Lineage (NCBI taxonomy): Eukaryota > Metazoa > Chordata > Amphibia > Anura > Aromobatidae > Allobates > Allobates femoralis. Next base: position 220,823,555 of record JARQOC010000011.1, on the reverse strand, counting down.
ATCCTCACCCATCCCTTGTAGACTGTGAGCCCTCGTGGGCAGGGTTCTCTCTTCTCACCTACAGTATCCTCACCCATCCCTTGTAGACTGTGAGTCCTCACAGGCAGGGTCCTCTCTCCTCACCTACTGTATCCTCACCCATCTCTTGTAGCCTGTGAGCCCTCGTGGGCAGGGTCCTCTCTCCTCACCTACTGTATCCTCACCCATCTCTTGTAGACTGTGACCCCCCGTGGGCAGGGTCCTCTCTCCTCACCTATTGTATCCTCACCCATCCCTTGTAAACGCTGAGCCCTTGGGGGCAGGGTCCTCTCTCCTCACCTACTGTATCCTCACCCATCCCTTGTAAACGCTGAGCCCTTGGGGGCAGGGTCCTCTCTCCTCACCTACTGTATCCTCACCCATCCCTTGTAGACTGTGAGCCCTCGTGGGCAGGGTCCTCTCTCCTCATCTACTGTATCCTCACCCATCCATTGTAGACTGTGAGCCATCATGGGCACTGTCCTCTCCTGTACCTGTATATGCCATGTACAGTATTGTTGATAATTATTGTCCCTGTCTATGTCTGCCCCTTTTTCACATGTAAATAATAATATATTATTATATATAATAATCATAATAAGAACACCATAATAAAACACTAAAGTGTAGCTTTGCCAATATTGGCCTAAACTTTCCAACCTTTTGAGGAAAGTCCTTGACGCTCCTGGAAAAAGGGGAAGGACTTTTGGGTTTCTGGTAGATCCACCAAATTCCCAGGGGCAGTTGAAAATGTATAAAACCTCCCAGAAATCAGCAAAATATTACTCCTCTTGGAAAAGGGGCTGATGAAAGCTGTGTTATACAGCCAGTGTCTGCATCTAAGCAAGTGGATCTAGTGGTTTAACCAGCCACTGACAGCAGCAATGAAATTGTCTGTACACCAATTGTCACAAGTATCTCCCATTAAGGATTCATTACTTTTTCCTTGTTGGTAGCTTCTGGTTAGTTCATCTCAGCTATAGGTAGTTTGTTACCACTCCCCTTCCCTTGAAATAGTCACATGATCCATCACCTGATGCCGGTAATAGATTCATTGTATTCTGACCATCTTGGAGGGAGGAAGCCTCTTGTGGCTGCTGGAGATCAGTGTTTGACTGTAGTAATGAAGTTTGTTGTGCATACTTTTGTCTTTTTCCCCAGTTTGTCTACCTTCTTCTGTATTTTAGTACCACAGTGGTGACGTCTGGTGCTCTCACTGGCCTTGGCACTACTAGTATCCGCAATAACCAGTCCTTGCCTCAAACCGGACAGTCCATAGTACTGTTGTTCAGCACCACTCCCTTCATTCTGCTGATCAGCCGAGGTCCACCAGGATTGCTGTTATCCTAAGGCTGGTTTCACACTGCGGTCAGGTCAGGTCAGATCAGGTCAGGTTTTGTGTTTCAAAACCAGGAGAGGAACTGGCAGAGAAAAAGTATAATTGAAAGATTGACTCCTGTTCTAGGTTTTGGAGTCACTCCTGGTTTTGGCACACAAAACCTGACCTGACCTGACCTGACCGCAGTGTGAAACCAGCCTAAGGAATAAGCCATTGATTTTCTACTGAAAGTGGTGGAATGCCACTGTGGACATTGGTGGACACGTCTTGTCTTGGTCTGTGGTCATTTTGCGTTACGGCCCCGGTCCTGTAGGATTATACAGTCACAGGTGTACCGGAGATAATGGAGTACAATATGTGACTTGGACATATGATTAATCGGATCTTATCACATTGGCAACATCTCGGGTCAGATAAGAACTGGGACGGCTGAACCTTGTGTTCTACCATCATGGGAAAGTTTATTAAAGGCGGCAAAGAGGAAACAAAACGCTGATCTTGTATGATCCGGCCACTCCCCGGTCACTGCTATATACTGTGGACTCCTACATACGAGCTGTATACAGTGTCCGCAATGGGTGAAGACATCGGAAAACTCACAGAGAGAAACGTCAACCTTCTATTATTTCAACAGGAAAACAAATACTCATACATTCGCGAGACGCACTTGTCCGCCGCACTGTGTGCTTTTCCTATCACCCCTTTAAGATGGATTTTCAAGGATTTGTGACTTCTTTTTTTTTGCAGTCACCATTTTAAAGGAGAAATTTGGAGAAATGGACACCATAGATACATGGGGGGACACTGACATCTGTGACCCTGGCACCACCTGGGTTGTAACCCTTTCCGATATGCACAGAAATCTAGAATCTTTACTAGAAATCTAATACAAGTGTTAGCCGATTTAAGAAACTGCTCAAATCAATAGTACAAGGTACATATAAGAAACTTTGTAATATATCTTATCCAGAGAAATATCCTTCTTTCTCCACTTAAGAGCCATTTCTTAATCTCCCTCATGCAGCCTGCATTCATCACTTCTAATAATTTCAGCCGCCTTCTAATGAAGATCAATACACAGAAAGAGGAAGGCAAAGACACACACAGACCACCTGTACTGCTTGTTCTAGTAGTTTTTCATATTGCACTGTAGAGTTGGCTTACAGTTACATTGCTCAGTAACTAATGAATAAAGTCCTCCAATGCTAGCTCCTTCTCTTTCTATCATGTGTCATATATCACCCCAGAGCTGGACACACAGCCCTGTATAACTAATTTCAGTACTGTTTTCATATTGTCACTCAAGTTGGATTCACAGTTTTCACTGCTCAGTAATGCTGTAATATGCCTCAATGCAGCTTTTTCTAGTATGTGTTCATATCTCACCCCAGTCCTGGATTCACAGTTTTCACTGCTCAGTACTGCTGTATAAACGTCTTCCATGCTGCTGCTTTCTAGTATGTGTTATATCTCACCCCAGTCCTGGATTCACAGTTTCTACCGCTCAATAATGCAGTACAATTCTTCCATGCTGCTGCTTTCTAGTATGTGTTATTTATCACCCCAGTCCTGGATTCACAGTTTTACCGCTCAATAATGCATAAACAATGTCTTCCATGCTGCTGCTTTCTAGTATGTGTCATAGCTCACCCCAGTCCTGGATTCACAGTTTTTACTGCTCAGTACTGCTGTATAACATCTTCCATGCTGCTGCTTTCTAGTATGTGTTATATCTCACCCCAGTCCTGGATTCACAGTTTCATCTGCTCATAATGCAGTACAATGTCTTCCATGCTGCTGCTTTCTAGTATGTGTTATAGCTCACCCCAGTCCTGGATTCACATGTTTACTGCTCAGTACTGCTATATAACATCTTCCATGCTGCTGCTTTCTAGTATGTGTTATATCTCACCCCAGAGCTGGAATCACAGCTTCACTGCTCAGTACTTATGTATAACGTCCTCCTTGAAGCTGTTGCGTGTAAACATATGCTACATAGAGATTAGAAAGCAAAATCCCTCATTCTGTTGTGTTATGTGTAGAGGAGTCATCATAGCGTCCTCCCACTAGCCAGAGATATCTGAAAATTAGAAACAGAGTCTGCAGTGGGAAAAACTGGTGAAAAATGCAGGATACAAGTCATATAATGGCCAGAGACAGTGCTATTCCTCATGTACACACACATCAGCTCATCCTGAATAGTCATATGACATATAAGGCACAGATGGTAGATGGTGGGTCCGTTAAAGACGTTGCATTTGGTTTGGGGGTTAAAGGGATATTCTTGTCAAAAGTACTTTTTTCTTTTCCACTAGATGCTACTAAATGCTAGAAAATTGGGTGCCTGACTAGTGGAATCTCCATGAATCTACCCCTTTAGCCAGGGTCGGCTCCAAATTTTTGTGGGCCCAGGGCGAAACAGTCTCAGTGGGCCCCTTTAACACATGAAAATAATATAGAAGCTGCAGGCTGTGTGTATTTAATATTGAGGCTCCTGGGTGGACTGTATATATAATATTGAGGCTGTGCAGGGCTGCATATATAATATGGAGGCTGCTGGGCTCTATATATAATATCGAGACTGCTATAGTGTGTATATATAATATAGAGGCTGCTGCTGGCTGTATATATAATATAAAGGCTGTGAGCTGTACATAATTGGAGGTTGTGCTGCGCTGTATATATTATTTGGAGGCTGTGACAGCCTGGGGAGTCAGCACATGGCTAATTTACATTACATGTAAATTACCATGTGCAAGGGCAGCGCTGTGGCCGCATTCAGCTGCTGGTGGAGTGTCCCTGATGGGCCCCTCCTTGTCTGGGCTGCCTGTCCCCAAAGGCCCCCTGGCCATCAGGGCTGCCTGTCCCGGATGGCCAGTGGGCCCTCCCAGTTGTTCAGGGCCCAGGCACTTGCCCGGGTACACCAGGTGCTGACGCCGGCCCTGCCTTTAGCCTCAGCAGCAAGACAGCGGGTAGGAAGAATGTAGTGGCAGACAACCATCATCATTACATATGGATCAGTGCGAAACTTCACTTGGAAAGTAAGAAATCTGGACCTCACCTTTCACAATAACAACAGTTTTTTTTTTGGCTTCAAACAACGAAAAGCAAGAAGACAATGGATCGAGTCCAGGAATAAGCAGTAAATTCTGGGAAGCAAATGTCTTTGGATGTGGAACACTCCAAATTTTAATTAAACCTGCTCAAACATTACACCCGTGCCAAGTATTAATAGACACAGGTGCTTCAGCTAAGACAATGCGTGACATCACCGGACCGGGACCAACATGGCTGTGTGCTTCCCTGACACTTTTCTATAAAACATGAAACTCCCTTTATTACCATATAGATCCGGGCGCACGGGGTGGTGTCGGTGGAGGCACGTGAGCCCTCACTCACTGGAGTAATCCTTGTTATGTAGACGGTTAAGAGCAGATTCTGCAGAATTAGGAGTCTCAATTTACACAACAAATTTGCCAACTTTTTTGAATTTGGGGCAAATACTAAATGAGAGGAAAAAATTAAAGGGTTAAAAAAAAAAACACTATTCCGGCATTATTTTTTAAATTATTTTAATTGTTAAAAAAACTTAAACTTTGCTAAAACAAATGTCTGCATTGGTATACATATTTTTTTAATTTTTCCAGTGATGTCATTTTTACTGATGTCACGCCGGGGTACATTTTTTATTGCAATTTTTAAGGGAAGTGCGGTAACCAAAAACAGAAATTCTGGAATGTTTTTCTTTTCGACATTTATCGTGCAGGTAAAATAAATCAATATTTTAATAGATCTGATTTTTTTTTCACATTTTTTTAAGAATTTTTTAAAGTTTTGTTTTTTTTTTAAAGATAATTTCTTTAATCTATATTTTATTTTTCAGTCCCTTAAGAGATAATGTACTGCAATACCACATACAGGTTGGGACTCATAGAAGGTACAAGATGTCAGGGAAGGCAGCCTTCAGTAGACCTCCCGTGGCCATGGCAAGTCATTGCCATCCTGTGATCATGTCACAATGGGCGCTGGTGTCACTCACGGACTAAGAGATGTTCACAGTGAACGGCGCAACACAGAGGTACAACAATGGAAAAGGAGAAGAAGATCCTTGCATTAGGGAGCGGCGATGGGACACTTCCTGATACTTACCTGTGTCTGGCCCCTGAGCTCCCCTTGCACCCCTAAGTGGGTCCTTCCCCCTGCCACCATCAGGTGCCTGTGCGCCCTCTCTAATTAGCCTGGCTAGTGCCAAGGCCAGTGAGTGCACTAGACGTTACCACTGTACTAATTAAATGCAGGGGAAGGGAGAAAAAGACAAAAGTATATACAAAAAACTTTATTACTGGAGCCAAACACTGATCTCCAGCAGCCACAAGAAATTACCTCTCTCCAAGTCAGAATGGAATGATCAGGTGATGAATCATCTGACTATTTCAAGGGAAGGGAGTGGTAATAAACAACTACAGCTGAGATGAACTGCCCAGGAGCTACCAACAAGGAAAAGGTCATTAACCCTTAATGGGAGATACTCGTGACAGTTGGTGTACAGAATATTTCAATGCTGATGTCAGTGGCTCGTTAAACCACCAGATCCACATGCTTAGATGCAGATGTAGTGACCCGGTCCAGATTGTGTCTGTCCCTTTAAGTACCCTGGACCATGAGTAACTCCTGCACACAACAACTCTCTCCCTAGCTACCCCTCCATAACTATTCCTTTCATTCATTAGTGAGTTTTAGATATGTACTTTCAACTAAGTTCATGTATTTCTCTGGTATTTCTAATTTGTGGTGTTACAGCACCATCTGCTGGTGAAATGTATAGTTTATATCACTTTGCATTGTAAGAATCTGAGATGTAAATTGGGTGTTGTCTTGTTGACCGGTGTCCCAGTGACAGGGCTCAATAGATGGAGCTGCTTCTAGCCTCTGTCTGTCATCACAGACAGAGATAGAAGTTCCCCAGTCTGGTACAGGATGCCACACAGAGCAGAGCAAATATGAGGAGTCTCCTCACCACTTCCAGGCCCAAGGCCTGGAAGTTCATCCTTCCTTTCACCACAAGATTTCCTGCCAGGCCCCAAGGCTTAGGATCTCTCTCTGTCTTCCACAGACAATATGTTAAAGACTTTATACCCTGGATCCTCGCTGTCCAGATTTACGCGTGCTTCTTCAGCAGTAGGGCATACTGAATGTAAAGAATGTACTTTCTCGTGTTGGGAAATTTGTGGGTCTCCCGTCACACCGCAACCTTACACTATCTGCTTCAAGTCCATTTTCACGTGCCGTGACCAGCTGTGAAATTAACCCAGGATTCCCAGGTCTGTAAAACGCTCTTATTATCGCTAATTTCGTGTTCTAAGCCACAAAAGACTCTGAATTTCACTATAACAGCATACAAACACTACATCTACATAATACATAGTTTTACAGTTCCAGAACCCCAATTTTATGTCAGTATTCAACTCCGAAATGCACTTGTCGTGGCCTACCCATGTGAGACTGTGAAGCATTTCCACCGTGTTACAATTCCCGGGTCCTGCTGAAGTAAAGGCAACAGTTATTTCGGAGACCAGTGTCTGTGGTCATTTCAATGGCTGTGGACACTGCATGGGGTGGATAACAGGGAACAATAAGCCTCATTGCAGACACTGGCTGTATAACACAGCTGTCATCTGCCTGGTATTAAGCAGGCTCAGTCTCTGAACCCGCTCCATACCAGCGCACCTTGATGTATAGTTGTGCCCCAATCAGGCTCTGTGTCCATGCTTGAGGAACAGAGTTTGTGGTCTCCCTTTTATTCCAATAGTGGCCCTTTAAATTTATTGCATTTAGGATAATCAGGAGAACTTTTCCTTTAAGCTTGGCCAAGAAGTTACAAGAGATAGACATTATAATAGGAAATGGCACAGTTGTATTGTCACAGTCACGGCGCTTAATAATAAAAACATTAATCCTCCGCGCACGTGGAGCTGTGGATAAGGATAAGACCCAAGGACACGACTATAAGACGTCTAAACAAACAGAGAGGACATTCAACAGCAAAGTCGAGAAGGAAACAGGATCCAAGACACGAGATCACGACGTGTCTGTTTACTCATCATATTAAGTATTAATTACTGGCAAACTCCGCACGTGCTGGACAGAGACGATACTGATCGGTGGTGCCAGACTCCAGAGAGTCACAGGTTGGAGTCCACTGCTCTCAGCCATGATGGCTGGATACATAAATTCATGCCCTGGATCGCCAATGCCAACCATGGAATGGATGGATGGGCTAGGAACTGGGAACATACGGTGTTTGAGGATATGTGTTATGGTACCGTCACACGCCGCAATCTCGCCAGGCAATCTATAAGCCGATATGTCGGCATTCGCCGTGAAATTGCCTCCCCGTGGCGGCGTGTGATTGGGGAATTTTGCGGCGATAAATCGCCTGTCGCCTGATTTCTGAGCACTGCTCTGAAATCAGCCTCAATCCTGGAGGCGATATTTGCGTGTTGTGGCGTGTGATAGGGCGATAGTGATGGAAAGAGCGTCACCTATGATTTCCCGTAGGCGTGCCATAGCGTGCTGTAGTCCGCGCCCCGTCAGAAATGATTGGTGTGGGCTACTGTGTTCCCATTGGCTGTCACTTGACACAATGCCATATTTGAGCGTGTATTGGTGCCAAACTCCGATAGACAATGGCGTCATGTATTAGCCAGCCTTCCAGAGCAGGCTGCCCAATCGTAACGCTGTTGCGTTGTCCAATGAGCGTGTATGGGGCGCGGTGTAAACCACTGGGCACGCCTATCTCCTCACCGCACTGAACATGTACACCCACATTGCCTTTGGAATTGCGGCGTGTGAAGTGGTGATGGAATGAGGCAAGATTGTTTCTGCTGTAGGTGAGGCGACTTCCGAAGCGACACATCGCCTTACTTTCAGGGCGTGATTGCGGCGTGTGATGCCGCCATCGGCGATCTGAGGCGACCATGAAAAACGTGCACGCGCACGTTAGATCACCTCATGTCGCCAGGCGAGATTGCGGCGTGTGACGGTACTATTACTCAATTTCTTTGCATATCCTACCATAGAGGTAGTATGGCCCACCGCTATGGCGGGAATGACCCTGAGATGCCGGGATCCCCCAATCCTGTACTGACTTTTGCAGGTGGCATTAAGGACATATAATTTTTTATATCATCAGTCTGTAAAATTCTTTATGGAACTTTTTGCCCCGTAGTAAAGTCTGGTAATAGTCTGTCAGAGGTCCGCAACCTGTGGCCCCCGATAAGACACAGGTTACAGTCTGCTTTCCTCCACTCTATCTAAGTTTTACCTGCGGCTGCCGCCATTATCCCTATGGCTGATGATCCGTGCGCATTGCTATGTACACATTGTAGTTTAATCCTTCAACACAATGGTGCCAGAGTCAGTGTGCGCACATACCACAATCTCCAGTGCCATTTTCTTGAAGACACTGTCTCTGCAAATATCATCTGAAACAAAATGGTGACTGGCGACATTCACAGAGACAATGTCTTCAAGAAAATTGTGCCGGAGTCAGCCACTACGCACACTGCAATACCAAGCGCCATTTTATTGAAGATACTGTCTCTGCAAATATCATCTGATACATACTGATCACTAATGATATTCACAGAGACCGTGTCTTCAAGAAAATGGTGCCGGAGTCAGCCAATGTGCATACTAGAATACCAAGCGCCATTTTATTGAAGCCACTGTCTCTGGAATATCATCTGAAACAAACTGATCACTAGTGATATTTACAGAGACAGTGTCTTCAAGAAAATGGTTCCAGAGATCACGGTATGTGCATGAGCTGATTTCGGTGCCATTTTATTGAGGAATTCAACAGCAACGTGGACATAGCAATGTGCACGCCCTATCCATCCCGGCTTCAGAAAGAAGGATGCAGTCGGCATTATATTATAGTAAGGGTCTAGTTGTCCATAACAACCAATCAGAGCTCAGCTTTCACTTTACCTCAGCAGCTTCAATGCTGAAACTACCAGATTAATGTTAGGCCCACGTCACACACACAGATATTTGTGCAGATATTGTTCACAGATCTCTGGTTGCAGTGAAATCATGGACACATTGTTCCATTTTGTGGCTGTATATAAAATGGATTAATGTGTCCATAATTCACTGCAACCAGAGATCTGTGAACAATATCTGCACAAATATCTGTGTGTGTGACGTGGGCCAAACTCACATTCAGAATTAAATATAGGCAGTGTATATTTGAAGCTCAGGGGCCCCGATGCGAAAGCTCCAATGGGGCCCCCAATTATTGTAAATCTTTAATAGCAATAGTCTTTTTCTATCGGCCAAAGGGACTTTTGGGGCCCCCTAGGCTCCAGGGCCCGGGTGTGATTGCAACCCCTGCACCTGTTGTAGTTATGCCCCTGCCTCAGGGTCCTTATAAGAGGACCCTCAGAGCACAAGGGGACGCGGGCACCTCTATTACTTTACAAGAGGCATTTAGTAAATTATAACCTTCAATGGGGAGATACAAGTTCTTTGGGAAGAATGTGGCCAGTGACCATATCTCAGAGCTCTTGAGGTAAGAAACGTTGTAGACTCTTGGTCTATGGTGATGATCCTCAAGAGTGGCACTGTTTCTGAAAGAAGAAAATAATAACTATTTAGCTTTATTTCATCTATTATGGTGGGGCGCCACAATAATAAACTGTGTAGTTTGTAAAATGAATAATGAGATGCTTCCTTTAGGCACCTTTCACATCAGCGCTATCTGAGATTTGCAGTAGATTCGTCACTTGCAGCAGCGCAAAGAAAAACCGCTGCTTTTTTTGACTTGCCGTAAATATCGGATCCAGCAAAACCGCACTTGCCGCACCTGACCGCAAGTCCCATAGGGAATGAATGGGGCTTGCCACAAGTGTTCCATCATGTGGCAGATCGGCAAACCTGCTGGATCTGCCGCGAATTTCAAATAACACTGATGTGAAAGCAGCCTTATCTCCACATAGTGAAACAAAAGTATTATGGCAACTACTGATCATATTGGGGGGGACAAATGATGTACTAGTCCAAAGAGACCCACCAGAGGATTCCCTGGTTGTCCGATGGGCCACTCCAAAGAGACCCACCAGAGGAGTCCCTGGTTGTCCGATGGCCATCCAAGGACCCACCAGAGGTCCTGGTTCCGATGGGCCAGTCCAAAGAGACCCACCAGAGGAGTCCCTGGTTGTCCGATGGGCCAATCCAAAGAGACCCACCAGAGGAGTCCCTGGTTGTCCAATGGGCCAGTCCAAAGAGACCCACCAGAGGATTCCCTGGTTCTCCGATGGGCCAGTCCATAGAGACCCACCAGAGGATTCCCTGGTTCTCCAATGGGCCAGTCCATAGAGATCCACCAGAGGATTCCCTGGTTCTCCGATAGGCCAGTCCAAAGAGGCCTACCAGAGGATTCCCTGGTTCTCCGATAGGCCAGTCCAAAAGGCCTACCAGAGGATTCCCTGTTCTACGATGGCCAGTGCAAAAAGGCCCACCAGACGATTCCCCGGTTCTCTAAAGGGCCAGTCCAAGCCTATCCCAAAATCCTCTCTGTGAATGAGGCGTTACTGAGCACGTGCGACCACTGCTTTATTCACTCTCTATGAGAGTGGTAGACGCAGAGGCTCACTCACTACCTCTCCATTCACATAGGGGACCTAGGCACCCCCAATTTTAGGCTCAGTTGGACCCCTTATAATTTAATAAATGTTTATAGAGCATCTCCCTATCCAACACATATGTCCGGAGGGAACAGAGTAATCTCTGGTTTATCTCTGTAGATTCAAAGAAAACTTTTCAGGTCACGTGAAGAATTTCAGTACATTTTTATTTGCGGCACGCACCTCATAAAATATTAATCTGCCCGTCATATGCCTCTTTGTCCGGAAGGATGAGACCGAAATTAAACAACAGCTTAAAATGAAAGATGTAAAATATCTAAACAAACAGAAAGGGAAATTCTAGACTAGTGGTGAGAAGGAAGCTGGATGAGAAAACATCAAATATTCCCCGACCTCATGCTTATTCTTAATAACGAGCATTAATTACCATCAGAGCCAATATTGCCAGCCAAAGCCTCAAGGGAGAGACTGGAAGGAGCGGGATGTACAAGAATATAGGAAAAGACTAGGACATTATGTGATCCTGATCGCAAGGGGGAAGGTCCAGCGAAGACAGGCATTCTCCTGCAGCGCCCACTACAGGAGAGATGTGGTATTACATACATCTGACAACTCCTTCGAACGTTTGTGCTTTTGGGAGTTTTCATGGAAATATGTTGAGTTCCTCTGTCATCAGGCCCAACCCCAGGCTGCAATCCCAAATTTAGGGGCAGGAAAGGGGTGTGGAGGGGGCTTGGTCTGTAAATGGGGGAGGAAACGTTTCCATGTTCAAGATCCAGAAGGCCAGGTATAAAAGTTGGTATGACATGAGGAAGTGTGATGCTACTCACGAATGTGAGGTGTGTCCTAACACAGGCAAATTGGGAGGCAGGGTAGTCGAGCATTCCAGGGTCAGATACCAGGATTACACGTCAAAGATTAAGGGGATAGACAGAGGTTTAGTTGTGGCGCCCCTGCGCGGGGCTGCCACAAATGGTATTGCATGTAATCCAATGTGTAGTATCATGCCTGGAGGGAAGTGGAGAACACACTGCCCATACCCCCATAAAACACCCAACACATCTGAACTCCAGGGCAGAAGAGACCCACCGATAGGGCAATCCCCACTTCTGGGAGGAATAAGAAGTTAGGTGCAGGGATGGGTGGCAAATAGGAGAGCTCTAGTCAGAATAGAACAGAACAGAGTTGAGAGAGGACTGAACTTGAACAGCCCCCAACTTGACCAGGGAATACTTCAGGACCGGTCATTAAGCTGGAGGTCACTGGGTCTTTACATCCAGTGGCTATCTTTGTGGGCATTCCTGTGGCTTACGAGGCTATATAGGGTCAGAGGAGCAAAGCCGTTGCGCACAGGACCCGCAGCTACCTGCCTGGCAGGGAACGGCATCCATGGACACTGAGGAGAGGTAAGTGATAGGATAGTGTCAAACTGAGAAGTCAACTGAAAGGCCGTACACTCTGTGTCTCAGTAAAGTGGACTCCAACCACCTGTGGCTGGCTAGGCTGTGCTCCTGGTCTACACTTTACCCTGACTGGGCTGTAATCAACCAACTTCTACAAGGAAAGGGTAAAAACTACAAAGACTCCTGTTTTGTCTGCTCCTTTCTACTACCTCCTGCACCACTACCCTCATCCTCCTCTTCCACCACCTACTACAACATCCCTACCATCTACACCTTCCAAAGGATCTGTGCTCTGGCTGGAGAGGGCCTACCACCTGGCTGCCCTACCATCTCCCCATGGAAGACCCCACAGCAGCTCCTGGCTACCTATGGCCAAAACTCCAGCTGACAAACTATCTCCCCTGTAAATACTCCGGTAGGGCCACAGCTCCTGCGGACCGCTGACGTGAAAGGATGTCCCAGGCCTCCAGGCAGCTGAGTATCCACGGTCCTTATGGCTGCAACATAGTCAGATAACAGTCTGGAGTCAGAATATCTGGAGAGGAGTGGATCTGAGCAAAAGGACTAGGCAAAAGGAAAATCGACGGTCAGAACAACAATGGTCAGAACAACAAACACAGATACAGACTTACAAGCACCACAGAGCCGAATGCTAAGACTGGCAGAGTTCTGGATAAACTGCTCGGCTAAGTAGCTGAGCAAACACAGGCAAAAGGGAACACCTGTAGAAACCCAACACATCCCAGTAATCAAAGCACTGACAGCTCAGCATGCCTCAGCTCCCGCTTGGATGACTGAGCTGTCACTCACCCAACTAACAGCTCAACACGTCCTGATCATAGAGCGCAGAAAACCTGCAGGAAGATTGCAAAAGAATAACTGCTCATTTAGAGTAACTCTTCGTATTCTTACATTGCTGGACTGTTGTGCATAGGACAAATACAGACTGGGGCTCCTCACATGACAGGTCCTACAAAAGCCCTTTGAGTCAATATCCAGCTCTTTACAAGCTTAAAGATATGACAAGGGAATCCTACTCCACACTGATGAGGGGCAACACCCCGAAACAGCTGTCTGTGGATGGATACCTGGTCTTGGTATTCCCTTGTCATATCTTTAAGCTTTTAAAGAGCTGGATATTGACTCAAAGGGCCACTTAATATGGTGGTTATGGTGGTCTCCTCAAAGAGCCACCCTATGGCATGGCTAGTCCTTCCCTGGAGGGATATCTGGCTAGTCCTGTGTTTAGACTCCTAAACGAGGCTCCACAGACTCTATTTGCTAGTAGCAAAGGCACAGCCTCTGTCTGGGTTTTGATGAAAACAGTATCTATATCCTCAGGTTTCAGATCCAATTGAGTACAACGGTGGAGGAAAGAACCATTGGCTCCCTGCTCCACCATTCAGCATGAGTGTCTGAGTTTCAGCACAGCAGGCACAGAAGAAAACAGCACATTAGAGGAACAAGGTAAAGTGAGTCATTGTTTTGTTAGTTAATATTTGTCTGGGTTTTGGTGGGTGTTGTGGGGACATCATACTTTGTATGTGGGGTCATAATGTTTGTCCCCACTGTTCCCAAATCAGTTCAAATCAATAGGAGTCAGACGTGCAGTACCAGCCGCGGCCATTATCAGAAGATGGAGCAGCTCCAGAACTGAGCATTTCTGACCACCTGCTGCCGCCAACGCCACCGAGAACAGCTGATCAGCGAAGATGCTAGGTGTAGGACCCAGCCCGATCAGACAATGATGACCTCTCCTAAAGAAAAGCCATCAATGTTAAAGTAGAGGACGACCTCTTTAAAGTTCTCCTGAATTCCTCTAATTGAATTTTTGCTATGAAGCCACATTCCTCTGTCAGTGATAATAAGGAGGTATTAAAAAATGTCATAAAGGCGTAATGAAGACTAACAATGAAAACCAAAGTAAATAAATACGATGATATACATTACTCAGAAGAGTTCCAGAGAAATAAGCATAATCCTCTGCTAAATGCAGAAATCATACAGGGATCACATCCAAAATGCAAAACAGAAGAGAAGATTTGGGTCATTAGTTTTCTTCTATTATATACCCAGTGGGTAAAATAAGTATTGAACACGTCACCAATTTTCTAAGTGGATATATTTCTAAAGTGGCTATTGACATGTATTTCTCACCAGATGTCGGTAACAACCCGTCCAATCCATACAGGCAAAGAAATCAAACTATAGATGTTCATAAATTTAGTGATGTGTAATAATGAGAAATGACACTGGGAAAAAGTATTAAATACGTTACTGAAATGTATTTAATAACTCATTCTTTGGCCTTTGTTGGTGATGAAGCTCCAGACGCCTCCTGTATGGAGACACTCGTCCCTGCATTGCTCAGGTGGATTTTGGACCATTCTTCCACACAAACACTCTTCACCACCTCCTGTATGGAGACACTAGTTCCTGCATTGCTCAGGTGGATTTTGGCCCATTCTTCCACACAAACACTCTTCACATCCTGCAGATCCAGTGGATCCTTCTATGATCTCTGATCTTTAGTTCCTTCCAGACACTTTCTATTGGATTCAGCTCCGGTGACCGGCTCTGCCTTTCCAGCAGATTTAATTTCCTTCTCTTGCCTGTGTGTTTGGGATCATTGTCTGGTGGAATGTTGCCCTCGTTTCATCTTTCTCATCCTGGTAGATGGAGCAGATTTTTATCCAGAATGTCTCCGTACATTTTTCCATTCATCCTTCCTTCACTTACATGAAGTTTGCCAGAGCCGTATACTCTAAAACAGCCGCACACCATGATGTTCCCACCATGTTTTTGGGGGTGATTTGCCTTTTGGCCTCCAAACATCAGGTGTATTATGGCATCCAAAGAGTTCAATTTTACTCTCATCTGATCAGACTATATTCTCTCAGTATTTCATAGGCTTCCTTGAATGTTGTTGAACAAACTTTATTCGCACCTGAACATGCCTTTAGTTCAGCAATGGAATCTTGTTTAGCGAGCGTGCATACAGGAGCGTGCATACAGGAGCGTGCATACAGGAGCGTGCATACAGGAGCGTGCATACAGGAACGTGCATACAGGAGCGTGCAGACAGGAGCGTGCATAAAGGAATGTGCATACAGGAGCGTGCATACAGGAGAGTCCATACAGGAGCGTGCAGACAGGAGCGTGCATACAGGAGCGTGCATACAGGAACGTGCATACAGGAACGTGCAGACAGGAGCGTGCATACAGGAGCGTGCATACAGGAGCGTGCATACAGGAGAGTGCAGACAGGAGCGTGCATACAGGAGTGTGCATACAGGAGTGTGCATGCAGGAGCGTGCATACAGGAGCGTGCATACAGGAACGTGCATACAGGAGCGTGCATACAGGAACGTGCATACAGGAGCGTGCAGACAGGAGCGTGCATACAGGAGCGTGCATACAGGAGCGTGCATACAGGAGAGTGCATACAGGAGCGTGCAGACAGGAGCGTGCATACAGGAATGTGCATACAGGAGCGTGCAGACAGGAGCGTGCAGACAGGAGCGTGCATACAGGAGCGTGCATACAGGAACGTGCATACAGGAACGTGCATACAGGATAGTGCATACAGGAGTGTGCATACAGGAGCGTGCATACAGGAGAGTGCATACAGGAGCGTGCAGACAGGAGCGTGCATACAGGAGCATGCATGCAGGAGCGTGCATGCAGGAGCAGCATACAGGAGCGTGCATACAGGAGCAGCATACAGGAGCGTGCATACAGGAGCGTGCATGCAGGAGCAGCATACAGCAGTGTGCATACAGGAGCGTGCATACAGGAACGTGCATACAGGAGCGTGCATACAGCTTGTGCATACAGGAGCAGCATACAGAGCGTGCATACAGGAACGTGCATACAGGAGCGTGCATACAGCAGTGTGCATACAGGAGCGTGCATACGAGCAGCATACAGCAGTGTGCATACAGGAACGTGCATACAGGAGCGTGCATACAGGCCTGGAGGGGAGTGCATTACTTATTGTCTTCAGTGAAACACTTGTACCTGCTGATTCAGGTCTTTGTGTAGATCTCCACAGGTTGTTATTGGCTCTTGACAGTTCTTCTGATAATTCCTTTCACTCCTCTGTGTGAAATCTTGCAGGGAGCCCTGGTTATGGCAGGTTTATGGTGAAATAATGTTCTTTCTACTTCCAGATTATGCTCCCAACAGGGACTGGAACCTTCAGTAGTTTCGTTTCATCTGTAACCATGCCATCAGTATGTTTTGCAACAATAACGTTGTGAAGGTATTGAGACAGCTCACTGGTTTTACCCATCATGAGATGTTTTTTGTGTAGCACCTTGGTAATGAGATACCTTATTATAGGTCATCAGTTGTACCAGCTGACATTATTTTTCACTAAGTGGCAGGATTGCTTTCTAATTATTGATAGATTTCAGCTGGTGTCTCAACTCTCCATGGCTTTTTGCATGCGTTCAATACTTCGCTGTGTCATTTCTCATTATTACACATAATTTATGAGCATCTCTGGCTTGATTTATTTGCCTGTGTGGATTGGATAGGTTGTTACCACATCTGGTGAAAAATTCATGTCAGTAGCACCTTTAAAATATATATATAAAAAAATTGCTGACGTGTTCAATACTTATTTCACCTACTGTACAAAAGAGCTGACCAAAAAGGTTGATAGGACCCTGGTCTAGTGGCCACATCAGTTGACCAGTCCCAGCGCCACCACTGTGGCTCAATGTTTCGGGGGCCTAATTATCAAAAAGACGTCAGACATGTTGCAGGCAGTAGTAGGTTCGCAGGGCTCAGGTCTGCCGGCCGTGGACTACTGATGTGGCCACTGGATCAGGGTCCTGCACATGATAAATCAATGATATTTGCATTCATTAGTAACAACCAATATGTCTGCACTTACTGTTGTCAGTTTGGCCAAAATGCCCTGCATCAAGGGGAGCTGTATTTGGCTATGAGTTTAGGGATCTCTGACCTAATCTATAGTGCTAAGATGTATAAAACTAGAAGAGCCCTTTAAGAAAACCATGTAACTTGCCAAAAATATGTATTGTCGCTGGTCTCCTGAATCCGGCGATGTTTTTCTTTTCTTTCTAGCCCTCTCCGTTCCTGAGATATGACCCCTTCTTCCCTGTATATAAGTCTAGTCTTGTTAGGCAAGTGGGTGTGGTCTTAAACTCTTTTTGGGCATCTTCTTCAGCACCACACCCACTTGGCTAACAAGACTAGACTTATATACAGGGAAGAAGGGGTCATATCTCAGGAACGGAGAGGGCTAGAAAGAAAAGAAAAACATCGCCGGATTCAGGAGAACGGCGGCATTTACATCAGGTAAAGTAAATAATAATTATTATTTATGGAAAGTGACAGGTCTTCTTAACTAATCCGATTAAGATAAATAAGAATGAGGGCAATATCTCGCCTCCGCATGCAGCTGTGTGGTTCCACGTGTAGTGAAATGTCAGCACATGGATTACTACGCTATGCCAGAATGAATCTAGGTCACTTAGAAAGAGAAGTGAGGAGACGTTGACATCCCCAGCGAGACCGATGAGCGCCGGCCGGGTCTGCTTGTCTCTCTGTGGCTATATAAGGCTGCGGTCACACACAGGGGCCACCGAATAGGCAAGATCTAGTCGTGTTGCACCAGAAAAACATGTAGCCATGCAAGTTACCTGCAGTTATCAGACTTGATCATTAATAATTGTTTATTAATTTTTGGTTATTAAAAGTGACCTGTCACTTTTCAAAAATATATATTTTTTAAACCTGGTGTAAACGCCGCTGTTCTCCTGAATCCGGCGATGTTTTTCTTTTGTTCCTGCGCCTCTCCGTTCCTGAGATATGGCCCTCTGTTCCTGTATTTAAATCTAGTCTTCTTATACAAATGGGCGTGGTCCAAATGAAGACACTCCTACTTGGTGAAAAGACTAGATTAATACACAGAGAAGAGACAGACACATTTCAGGAATGGAGAGGGGCAGGAACAAAAGAAAAACATCGCCGGATTAAGGAGAACAGCGGCTTTTACACCAGGTATACAATGTTATGATATTTATAGACTGTACCCTGTGAGCCCTCGTGGGCAGGATCCTCTCTCCTCACCTACTGTATCCTCACCCATCCCTTGTAGACTGTGAGCCCTCGCGGGCAGGGTCCTTTGTCCTCTTCTATTGTATCCTCACCCATCCCTTGTAGACTGTGAGCCCTCGCGGGCAGGGTCCTCTCTCCTCACCTACTGTATCCTCACCCATCCCTTGTAGACTGTGTTCCCTCGCAGGCAGGGTCCTCTCTCCTCACCTACTGTATCCTCACCCATCTGTTCTAGATTGCGAGCCCTCGTGGGCAGGGTCCTCTCTCCTCACCTACTGTATCCTCACCCATCCCTTGTTGACTGCACACCCTCATGGGCAGAGTCCTCACTCCTCACCTACTGTATCCTCACACATCCCTTATAGACTGTGAGCCCTCGTGGGCAGGGTCCTCTTTCCTCACCTATTGTATCCTCACCCATCCATTGTAGATTGTGAGCCTTGTAGACTATGTACCCTCGTGGGCAGGGGCCTCTCTCCTCATCTACTGTATCCTCACCCACCCCATGTAGACTGTGAACCCTTGTGGGCAGGGTCCTCTCTCCTCACCTACTGTATCCTCACCCATCCCTTGTAGACTGTGAGCCCTCATGGGCAGGGTCCTCTCTCCTCACCTACTGTATCCTCACCCACCCATGTAGACTGTGAGCCCTTGTGGGCAGGGTCCTCTCTCCTCACCTACTGTATCCTCACCCATCCCTTGTAGACTGTGAGCCCTCGTGGGCAGGGTCCTCTCCCCACACCTACTGTATCCTCACCCATCCCTTGTAGACTGTGAGCCCTCGTGGGCAGGGTCCTCTCTCCTCACATACTGTATCCTCACCCATCCCTTGTAGACTGTGAGCCCTCGTGGGCAGGGTCCTCTCTCCTCACCTACTGTATTCTCACCCACCCCATGTAGACTGTGAACCCTTGTGGGCAGGGTCCTCTCTCCTCACATACTGTATCCTCACCCATCCCTTGTAGACTGTGAGCCCTCGTGAGCAAGGTCCTCTCTCCTCCTGTACCTGTGTGTACCTCGTATTTCTAAAAAATTATGTTTTTCAAAAAGTTTCCATCTCTTAAATCTTATCTTTAAAGCAGTTTTGCCTGAGGAATCGACAGCAATGTAAATTTAATTTGGAACCATCCTCGGTGCCTCTTCCTGGAAGGTTGATGGAAGAGTATTTGTGTTTTGAAGAAGAGCCAGCGATGACACTCCATCCATTTATCATACGCCTGTTCTCACACCTTAGACAAACTGTAAACCGAGGCGCGTGGAGTCATCCACCCCACGTACCTCACGTACGCTACAGCGACATACACCGCCATACAGTGCTATATGGTGACTCCACAATACCATTATTGGTAAGGAAGTCTGTTAGATCCAGATGGTATAGCAGCACAGACCCATTGAGACCCCTTTTTAAGTGGTTTACAGATGTCAATGATTTTACTAATCCCTGGAAACTGCCTCTTTAACAGTAAGAAAAAAAAAGTGTAATCCTCTCTGCTACCACTAGGGGATCCCAATGGAAAAATCCCTTTGCAGAGAGCTCCCTCTAGTGGCAGTTATTGGAATACACAATTTTATCGTTGTACATCATAACTGTGTGAGAGGCAAGAGTGGATTTGGATCTCTTTGTAGAACAAAACACAGATTCCAACCAAATTTATGAACATAATTATTAAATAAAATTAAATTATCGTGAAGCGTTAACCATTTAAGCGCCCCAGATCTCGTCAGGTATCAGATATGAACCAATAAACACGCAGAATCAGAATGTATAATCCAGATTATTATTATTTTACATGTTTAATAATAATAATAATAATTATTATTATTATCATTGTTATTATACTATAAGAAAAATAATAATAATAATAATAATAATATGGATTATACATTATTAACTACATACATCACACTCCCTTAGGAGATGGTGCATGATGGCGGAAACATAATGTATAATCTATAGTATTATTTTTTATTTTTATAATAATAATAATAATTATTATGAATAATAATAATACTAATAATAATAATAATAATAAAGATTATACATTATTATTATTAATATTATTGTAAGAAAAATAATAATATAGATTATACATTATGATTCTACGTGTTTATTGCTTCATATCTGTCGAGATCTGTGGTGCTTAAATGGTTAATACCTCACAATAATTTAGTTTTATTTAATTATGTCATTTATTAATTATGTCTATAAATTTGGTTGAAATCTGTGTTTTGTTCTAGGAAGGGTTCCAAATCCACTGGTGCCTCTCACACAGTTCTAATGTACAATGATAAAATGGTGTATTCCAGTAACTGCCACTAGAGGGAGCTCCCTGCAATAGTATTTTTACATTAGGGTCCCCTAGTGGTAGCAGAGAGAATTACAGTTTTTGTTTTTAGATTTTTTTTATAATCCACCACTGAGAAAGAGGCTCAATGGGGTCTGCTGCTGTACCATCTGGATCTAAAAGGCTTCCTTAACAATAATGGTATTGTGGAGTCACCATATAGCACTGTATGGCGGTGTATGTCGCTGTAGCATGCGTGAGACACATGGGGCCGATGACTCCATGCACTTCTGCTTATTATTATTATTTTTTTCACCTTAGCCTTCCTCCTCTGGGAACTATTGGATGTTGTTACAACCGCTAAACCCCTCTAAACCGTGTAATTGGGGAGAAAAATGTAAACCACATACATCACACTCCCGTAGTAGATGATGTATGATGGCGGTATGGACACAATGGTGTAGTATTGTCAGTGTTACCCGGGCAAAGTCTGCCGCGTAGCTCTACTCTAGATTGTATTCTAAACACCATGTAATACTCATAGCTCAATACCGCCCTCTAGTGGAACTTAAGAGAGTTGCTATTATAAAGGATTATTACAGATTTATATTGTCATATTCTTTATGTATGCACAATACTGTGCAAAATATTTATGCAGGTGTAAAATAAAATACTGTTAAGTAGAAATGCAATAGAATTGAAGTGTCAATAGTTTATTTTTATCAATTAACAAGATGCTAAGTGAATGAACAAAAGAAAATTTCCCATCAATATATGGAGACCGCACTTTGCCTACATTCTTGGATTATCTATTATATAATCACGAATGGTTTTTTGCCCCTTTTGAGACCGCTCTCGCTGCGAGTCAGCGTGGTCATGTGGATACGAACGAAGCATTGGCCGCGCAGCGGCCATTGCGAGCAGCTCTAAGGCGACTCGCTATGCCCGCGCAGCGGGCATGGCGAGTCGCCTTAGCAGCGCGAAGCATTGGCCGCGAAGCGGCCATTGCGAGTCAGAGACTCGCTCTGCTAGAATCCCGATGCATTGTGCATCGGGCACCCATCTAGTTATTACATATTCTGCTTCATGAAGTCTGCCCCATCTCCCCACAATCCTCTGCCTCCCCTTCATCTCTGGACATGGGCACCCCAATATCTGCAGTCAGTGTTTGTGCATGTCCCTCTATCGCCACCTAGTGGTGCATTGCAAAATGAACAAAATACCTGAACAGGACGGCGTAAACTAATCCGTCCAGTTACATCACACCATCGGAGTTGCCGTGGTAGGAAAAAATGGTGTAAAATGTTCATAAACTGTTATGTAAAAAATTTTGGGACGCGAACATGATGTTAAATGTTCCCCGATATATTAGAAAGGACACATTGCCACCGGGACTATCAGTGTGCCCTGTTACATGAACGTAACCCAAAGGGAGGCAGCCGGATCACATAATTATCAATAAAGAGTCATCTAGGCTCAGACCCTGCCACATCCAAAGGGCAACACAGAGTAAAGACTGCATGTGATATCAGTCATTGTACAGGAGGGGGAGGTGAGCTGTGATATCACCTATTGTGAATGGTGGATCCTGTGTTATCTAATGTATATAGAGGGGTTATCAGTCATTGTACAGGAGGAGGAGGTGAGCTGTGATATCACCTATTGTGAATGGTGGATCCTGTTATCTACTGTATATAGAGGTGTTATCAGTCATTGTACAGGAGGTGAGCTGTGATATCACCTATTGTGAATGGTGGATCCTGTGTTATCTACTGTATATAGAGGTGTTATCAGTCATTGTACAGGAGGAGGTGAGCTGTGATATCACCTATTGTGAATGGTGGATCCTGTGTTATCTACTGTATATAGAGGTGTTATCAGTCATTGTACAGGAGGAGGTGAGCTGTGATATCACCTATTGTGAATGGTGGATCCTGTTATCTACTGTATATAGAGGTGTTATCAGTCATTGTACAGGAGGAGGAGAGCTGTGATATCACCTATTGTGAATGGTGGATCCTGTGTTATCTACTGTATATAGAGGTGTTATCAGTCATTGTACAGGAGGAGGAGGTGAGCTGTGATATCACCTATTGTGAATGGTGGATCTTGTGTTATCTACTGTATATAGAGGTGTTATCAGTCATTGTACAGGAGGAGGAGGTGAGCTGTGACATCACCTATTGTGAATGGTGGATCCTGTGTTGTCTACTGTATATAGAGGTGTTATCAGTCATTGTACAGGAGTAGGAGGTGAGCTGTGATATCACCTATTGTGAATGGTGGATCCTGTGTTATCTACTGTATAATAGAGGTGTTATCAGTCATTGTACAGGAGGAGGTGAGCTGTGATATCACCTATTGTGAATGGTGGATCCTGTGTTATCTCCTGTATATAGAGGTGTTATCAGTCATTGTACAGGAGGAGGAGGTGAGCTGTGATATCACCTATTGTGAATGGTGGATCCTGTGTTATCTACTGTATATAGAGGTGTTATCAGTCATTGTACAGGAGAAGGAGGTGAGCTGTGATATCACCTATTGTGAATGGTGGATCCTGTGTTATCTACTGTATACAGAGGTGTTATCAGTCATTGTACAGGAGGAGGAGGTGAGCTGTGATATCACCTATTGTGAATGGTGGATCCTGTGTTATCTACTGTATATAGAGGTGTTATCAGTCATTGTACAGGAGAAGGAGGTGAGCTGTGATATCACCTATTGTGAATGGTGGATCCTGTGTTATCTACTGTATACAGAGGTGTTATCAGTCATTGTACAGGAGGAGGTGAGCTGTGATATCACCTATTGTGAATGGTGGATCCTGTGTTTTCTACTGTATATAGAGGTGTTATCAGTCATTGTACAGGAGGAGGAGGTGAGCTGTGATATTACCTATTGTGAATGGTGGATCCTGTGTTATCTACTGTATATAAGAGGTGTTATCAGTCATTGTACAGGAGGAGGAGGTGAGCTGTGATATTACCTATTGTGAATGGTGGATCCTGTGTTATCTACTGTATATAGAGGTGTTATCAGTCATTGTACAGGAGGAGGAGGGGAGCTGTGATAACACCTATTGTGAGTGGTGGATCCTGTGTTATCTACTGTATATAGAGGTGTTATCAGTCATTGTACAGGAGGAGGTGAGCTGTGACATCAGCTATTGTGAATGGAGGATCCTGTGTTATTTACTGTATATAGAGGTGTTATCAGTCATTGTACAGGAGGAGGAGGTGAGCTGTGACATCACCTATTGTGAATGGAGGATCCTGTGTTATCTACTGTATATAGAGGTGTTATCAGTCATTGTACAGGAGGAGGAGGTGAGCTGTGACATCACCTATTGTGAATGGAGGATCCTGTGTTATCTACTGTATATAGAGGTGTTATCAGTCATTGTACAGGAGGAGGAGGTGAGCTGTGACATCACCTATTGTGAATGGTGGATCCTGTGTTATCTACTGTATATAGAGGTGTTATCAGTCATTGTACAGGAGGAGGTGAGCTGTGATATCTCCTATTGTGAATGGTGGATCCTGTGTTATCTACTGTATATAGAGATGTTATCAGTCATTGTACAGGAGGAGGAGGTGAGCTGTGACATCATCTATTGTGAATGGTGGATCCTGTGTTATCTACTGTATATAGAGGTGTTATCAGTCATTGTACAGAAGGAGGAGGTGAGCTGTGATATTACCTATTGTGAATGGTGGATCCTGTGTTATCTACTGTATATAGAGGTGTTATCTGTCATTGTACAGGAGGAGGAGGTGAGCTGTGATATCACCTATTGTGAATGGTGGATCCTGTGTTATCTACTGTATATAGAGGTGTTATCAGTCATTGTACAGGAGGAGGAGGTGAGCTGTGATAACACCTATTGTGAGTGGTGGATTCTGTGTTATCTACTGTATATTGAGGTGTTATCAGTCATTGTACAGGAGGAGGGGAGCTGTGACATCACCTATTGTGAATGGTGGATCCTGTGTTATCTACTGTATATAGAGGTGTTATCAGTCATTGTACAGGAGGAGGGGAGCTGTGACATCACCTATTGTGAATGGTGGATCCTGTGTTATCTACTGTATATAGAGGTGTTATCAGTTATTGTACAGGAGGAGAAGGTGAGCTATGAAATCACCTATTGTGAATGGTGGATCCTGTGTTATCTTCTGTATATAGAGGTGTTATCAGTCATTGTACAGGAGGAGGTGAGCTGTGATATCATCTATTGTGAATGGTGGATCCTGTGTTATCTACTGTATATAGAGGTGTTATCAGTCATTGTACAGGAGGAGGAGGTGAGCTGTGATATCACCTATTGTGAATGGTGGATCCTGTGTTATCTACTGTATATAGAGGTGTTATCAGTCATTGTACAGGAGGAGGAGGTGA
This sequence comes from Allobates femoralis, assembly GCA_033576535.1. NCBI lineage: Eukaryota > Metazoa > Chordata > Amphibia > Anura > Aromobatidae > Allobates > Allobates femoralis. The sequence continues at coordinate 220,798,369 of JARQOC010000011.1, read as the reverse complement.
GCTGTGACATCACCTATTGTGAATGGTGGATCCTGTGTTATCTACTGTATATAGAGGTGTTATCAGTCATTGTATAGAGGAGGAGGTGAGCTGTGATATCACCTATTGTGAATGGTGGATCCTGTGTTGTCTACTGTATATAGAGGTGTTATCAGTCATTGTACAGGAGGAGGTGAGCTGTGACATCACCTATTGTGAATGGTGGATCCTGTGTTATCTACTGTATATAGAGGTGTTATCAGTCATTGTACAGGAGGAGGTGAGCTGTGCTATCACCTATTGTGAATGGTGGATCCTGTGTTATCTACTGTATATAGAGGTGTTATCAGTCATTGTACAGGAGGAGGAGGTGAGCTGTGACATCACCTATTGTGAATGGTGGATCCTGTGTTATCTACTGTATATAGAGGTGTTATCAGTCATTGTACAGGAGGAGGTGAGCTGTGACATCACCTATTGTGAATGGTGGATCCTGTGTTATCTACTGTATATAGAGGTGTTATCAGTCATTGTACAGGAGGAGGTGAGCTGTGACATCACCTATTGTGAATGGTGGATCCTGTGTTATCTACTGTATATAGAGGTGTTATCAGTCATTGTACAGGAGGAGGTGAGCTGTGCTATCACCTATTGTGAATGGTGGATCCTGTGTTATCTACTGTATATAGACGTGTTATCAGTCATTGTACAGGAGGAGGAGGTGAGCTGTGATATCACCTATTGTGAATGGTGGATCCTGTGTTATCTACTGTATATAGAGGTGTTATCAGTCATTGTACAGGAGGAGGATCGTGAGCTGTGATATTTCATGATATGATAATTCAAGGGGGAGTTGTTGGCTGTGTTATTATGGGGGGCTCTGCTAACAATATTGTCCATGAAGGGTTGGTGGCTTTGTTATTATAGGGGGCTCTCTGCTGACAATATTATTTGGGGGCGAGGGTTGGTGGCTTTGTTATTTTGGGGAGCTGTGCTGACAATATCTTTCATGGGGGGTACTGTGCCGAAAATATCATTCATGGGTGATTGGTGGCTGTGTTATTATGGGGGGGGGGTACTCTGGTTAAAATATCATTCATGGGTGATTGGTGGCTTTGTTATTATAGGGGCTCTGCTGACAATATTATTCATGGAGAGTTAGTGGCTTTTTTATTATAGGGGGGCTCTGCTGATAATATCATACATGGGGGTTGGTGGCTTTGTTATTATGGGGGGGCTCTGCTGATAATATCATATGGGGGGGTTGGTGGCTTTGTTATTAGGGGGGGCTCTGCTGATCATATCATACATGGGGAGTTGTGGCTGTGTTATTATGGGGGGGGCTCTGCTGATAATATCATACATGGGGGGTTGGTGGCTTTTCTATTATGGGGGCTCTGCTGATAATATCATACATGGGGGGGTTGTGGCTTTGTTATTATGGGGGAGCTCTGCTGATATCATACATGGGAGTTGTGGCTTTGTTATTATGGGGGGGCTCTGCTGATAATATTCATTGGTGGTTGGTGTCTTTGTTATAATGGGGGGGGGCTGTGCTGATAATATCATACATGGGGGGTTGGTGGCTTTGTTATTACGGGGGGCTCTGCTGATAATATCATACATGGGGGTTGTGGCTTTGTTATTATGGGGGGATCTGCTGATAATATCATACATGGGGGGTTGGTGGCTTTGTTATTATGGGGGGCTCTTCTGATAATATCATACATGGGGGCTTGTGGCTTTGTTATTATGGGGGGGCTCTGCTGATAATATCATACAGGGGGGTTGTGGCTTTGTTATTATGGGGGGATCTGCTGATAATATCATACATGGGGGGTTGTGACTTTGTTATTATGGGGGGATCTGCTGATAATATCATACATGGGGGTTGGTGGCTTTGTTATTATGGGGGGGGGCTCTGCTGATAATATCATACATGGGGGTTGGTGACTTTGTTATTATGGGGTGGCTCTGCTGATAATATCATACATGGGGGGTTGTTGGCTTTGTTATTATGGGGGGCTCTGCTGATAATATCATACATGGGGGTTGTGGCTTTGTTATTATGGGGGGATCTGCTGATAATATCATACATGGGGGGTTGGTGGCTTTGTTATTATGGGGGGGCTCTGCTGATAATATCATACATGGGGGGTTGGTGACTTTGTTATTATGGGGTGGCTCTGCTGATAATATCATACATGGGGGGTTGTTGGCTTTGTTATTATGGGGGGCTCTGCTGATAATATCATACATGGGGGGTTGGTGGCTTTGTTATTATGGGGGGCTCTGCTGATAATATCATACATGGGGGGTTGTGGCTTTGTTATTATGGGGGGGCTCTGCTGATAATATCATACAGGGGGGTTGTGGCTTTGTTATTATGGGGGGATCTGCTGATAATATCATACATGGGGGGGTTGTGGCTTTGTTATTATGGGGACTCTGCTGATAATATCATACAGGGGGGGTTGTGGCTTTGTTATTATGGGGGATCTGCTGATAATATCATACATGGGGGGTTGTGGCTGTGTTATTATGGGGGGGGCTCTGCTGATAATATCATACATGGGGGTGTGTGCTTTGTTATTATGGGGGGGGCTCTGCTGATAATATTCATTGGTGGTTGGTGTCTTTGTTATTATGGGGGCTCTGCTGATAATATCATACATGGGGGTTGTGGCTTTGTTATTATGGGGGGGTTGTGCTGATAATATTCATTGGTGGTTGGTGTCTTTGTTATTATGGGGGCTCTGCTGATAATATCATACATGGGGGGTTGTGGCTTTGTTATTATGGGGGGGCTCTGCTGATAATATCATACAGGGGGGTAGTGGCTGTGTTATTATGGGGGTGCAGGTTCCCCTTTGATGCCCATGCTCTCCCCACACTGACATGGCTGTAGGATATCAGTTATTGTAATAGTAAAGTCTATACGAGAGCAAAAAATAATGAATGAATGAATGAATGAATAATGTCTCTGAAATGAATAGTGATCTTCTCCCATCAGTGATGATCCGCTTTTCGCTGTCGCCTTCCCCTCCCCCACCCGATCACTTTGGCTCTGCGGCACGATGGTGTCCGTTTGTACTGACAGCTGTTAATAAAGTTGGTTGAAACTCGCCCGTCCTTTTAAATCGCAGCCTCCCATGATGCCCCGCGGCAGGCGGCTTTGCAATTTAAATCCTATCAGCCAATCAGGAGCGCGCATTCTGCTTCAAAACCAACGGCGGCTGCGGGGCCGGGAGCAGAGGGCTTAAAGGGCCGGAGGAGACGGAGCGCACAGCGGCGAGCGGAGCATAGCGGTCCCGGTCATGGCTCAGGTAGACGGCAGGACGGCGGCAACCAAACCCCCGGCGACCACCGCGGTGAAGGAGATCCCCGAGATCCTGGTGGATCCCCGCACCCGGCGCCGCTACCTCCGCGGACGGTTCCTCGGTAAAGGCGGCTTCGCCAAGTGCTATGAGATCACGGATCTGAGTAACCGGGAGGTGTATGCCGGCAAGATCGTGCCCAAGACCATGCTGCTGAAGCCGCACCAGAAGGACAAGATGACCATGGAGATCGCCATCCAGCGCAGCCTGGCGCACCGGCATGTGGTCGGCTTCCACGGCTTCTTCGAGGACAACGACTTCGTCTACGTGGTGCTGGAGCTCTGCAGGCGGAGGGTAGGAGCGGGGCCCCGGGGGCCACACAGCCCGGGGGGGGGGTCCATAGTATGGGGGGGCCATGGAGGTGGGGGGGGTCTATAGATCCATAGTATGGGGGGGCCGCAGATCCCTGGAGGTGGGGGGACTACACATCCCAGCAGATCCCTATTATATAGGGGGGGATCTACAGATCCCAGCAGATCCAGTGCATGGGAGAAGAGGGGACTACAGATCCCATCATGCCCCTAGTATGGGGGAGATCCCATGATGCCCCTAGTATGGGATGGGGGGGACTACAGATCCCAGAAGATCCAGTGTATGGGAGGAGGGGGGGACTACAGATCCCAGAAGATCCAGTGTATGGGAGGAGGGGGGGACTACAGATCCCAGAAGATCCAGTGTATGGGAGGAGGGGGGGACTACAGATCCCAGAAGATCCAGTGTATGGGAGGAGGGGGGGACTATAGATCCCAGCATGCCCCTGTCTACAGTACCACATGCATCTGCCTATTTGAGGCAGGGGGTGCTCAGAATTCCTGCTTTGCCCTATAACAAGGGTTAATGGCTGATCTCCCTTTGTACAGTTGAGACTACAGATCCCAGCAGGCCTAACTGATCCCTCCCCAGCTGCTCCCCTATAGGATCACTGCTTGTTTAGTCGTTGGGTTACCAGGGCTGCATGAATGATTGACAGCTTGGTGTGTGAAGAGGAGCTGCAGCAGCTGCAGGCCCCCTATAGAGGGACATGTATGGTATATTGGGGGTGAGGGGAGGAGGCTGGTGTTGGTTCTGGATCATAGAACCTCTAGATCCGGCCCTCAGGCTCCATAACAGTCCACATACGGTACCACAGAGCTGGGCCTGCCCTGTGCTGCCACCTGGTGGCCGCTGCTTTGTACTGCGGCTCTGGACCGTTTGTGCATATTGCTGACATTTCCTCCTCCTGGAGACTCCTGAGTCTGGAAGATCTTTACCTTTTCTGCCCCATCTAGGAGTCACTGCCTGCTGGGGATGTAGTAGTTTTTTCCATCTGCACAGACTGACATTTTGTCTGCTTGGGTGTATATATAATATATAATGTGTATATATTTTCCTTGATTTTAGTCCTTACTGGAATTGCACAAGAGAAGGAAGGCGGTGACGGAGCCGGAAGCGCGCTACTACCTGCGGCAGACCATCCAGGGCTGCCAGTATCTGCACACCAATAAAGTCATCCACAGGGACCTGAAGCTCGGGAATCTGTTTCTGAATGACGACATGGAGGTCAAAATAGGTAACGTGATCCCTGCACACTAGATCCTGCCAGGAGGAGCTAGAACTACAACTCCCAGCAGGTCTGAGGGCCATCATGGCAGCTGGGCTTGGTCTTTGCAGCCATCAGACCCCTGGCGGGCAGAGGGCATAACAAATATTGCTAATCTCACTATGTATGTGCTGGGTAGTCGGGATCCTGTGACTGACACATTTACCTTTCCAGGTGACTTTGGACTGGCAACCAAAGTGGAATTTGATGGGGAGCGAAAGAAAACCCTGTGTGGGACCCCCAATTATATTGCACCGGAGGTTTTGGGCAAGAAGGGGCACAGTTTTGAAGTGGACATCTGGTCCCTAGGATGCATCATGTAAGTCCCAGCATTAGAGATGACATAGTTGGAGTATAACGCGCAGCTACATCTGACTACAACCTGTCATGGGTGGTGATCACACTGGCACCAATCTGCCTGATGTGTTACATATAGCTGGGGAGGGCAAAGTGTGGCCACCTCCAGCCCTCTGGCTGTTCCAGTCTGGACCAGGACGGCTGCAGGGCTGGAAAACAGTGGATCATCAGCTACACCTTGCCCTCCTATTGCTGCCTCATGTCACCACTATCTATGCCCTTAAGATGTAGATAGTGGTGGAAGGAACCTGTACTACACTAATGGGTGTGTAAGACTGAAGATGTCACATCAGCGTGCCAGGGGGAATGGGAGTGAGAAGATTGTGTGGTTTTCCTTTGTACGTGCTCATCCTGTATATAGGGGATGCTAGGTTACTTAATTCTACTCCATATTAAAGGGGTTGTCCAGGCTTCTCCTGAAATCTGTGTATATCTAGGCTGTAAAGTGATAAGTTTGTAATTTGCACCCTGTCGGTATTTTGCATAGTTGCCTAGATATGACAGTTCGGTGTGTGGAGGAGCAGCTGAGCCCCCGACCAGAGGTGTTTTGTTTTGGAGCCTGGCTGTAACATTACAACTGGATGTTTACCAGCAGGCTCTCACCCCCCCCCCCTCCCTCAGGCTCCGCAGGCCTGGCCTTCTCCTTCCTCCCCCCCCACCCCAGGCTCCAGGCAGACCTTCTCCTCATCCCCCCCACCCCAGGCTCCAGCAGACCTTCTCCTCATCCCCCCCACCCCAGGCTCCAGCAGACCTTCTCCTCATCCCCCCCACCCCAGGCTCCAGCAGACCTTCTCCTCATCCCCCCCACCCAGGCTCCAGCAGACCTTCTCCTCATCCCCCCCACCCCAGGCTCCAGCAGACCTTCTCCTCATCCCCCCCACCCCAGGCTCCAGCAGACCTTCTCCTCATCCCCCCACCCCAGGCTCCGCAGACCTTCTCCTCTCCCCCCACCCAGGCTCCAGCAGACCTTCTCCTCCTCATCCCCCCCACCCCAGGCTCCAGCAGACCTTCTCCTCCTCATCCCCCCCACCCAGGCTCCAGCAGACCTTCTCCTCCTCATCCCCCCCCACCCCAGGCTCCAGCAGACCTTCTCCTCCTCATCCCCCCACCCCAGGCTCCAGCAGACCTTCTCCTCCTCATCCCCCCCACCCCAGGCTCCAGCAGACCTTCTCCTCCTCATCCCCCCCACCCAGGCTCCAGCAGACCTTCTCCTCCTCATCCCCCCACCCAGGCTCCAGCAGACCTTCTCCTCCTCATCCCCCCCCCCACCCCACCACCCCAGGCTCCAGCAGACCACCTCCTCATCCCCCCCCCCACCACCCAGGCTCCAGCAGACCACCTCCTCATCCCCCCCCCACCACCCCAGGCTCCAGCAGACCACCTCCTCATCCCCCCCCCCACCACACCCAGGCTCTGGCAGACCTTCTCCTCATCTCCCCCCACCCACCCCAGGCTCCGGCAGACCTTCTCCTCATCTCCCCCCACCCCAGGCTCCAGCAGGCCTTCTCACCCCCACCCCCCCAGGCTCCGCAGGCCTTTCTCTTAAACCCCGGCTCCCACAGGCCTTACACAACCCTCCCCCAGGATCCCGATGTTGAAGCTAATGTAACAGCATTCACTGACTGAGCAGTTATCTCCTTCTCTAAGCATCAATGCTGAAGCTGCTCCTCTGTGAAGGAGAGAGAACTGTGCACACCCCACAGCACTAACACAGCGGGCGTCTTTCACAGAGGGGCAGCTTTGGCACAGTGTTGCAGAGATGACCACTCAGTGCAATGTGGTTCAATCAGCATCTACATAGATGGAGGTGGTCCTATTGGAGACTGAGGAGGGCTTATTGTTTGGAGAGTTTAGCTGTAATGTCACAACTTGACATTTACACCCAAACGAGGGCTGAGCTGCCCCTCCACACAACTGTCATCTAGGTAATGCAAAATGCTGACAGGGTGTAAATTACAAACTTGGCATTTTGCAGCCTAGATATACACAGATTTTAGGAGAAACCTGAACCCCTTTTAAATGATGCTATTCACTTTACTACAAAAGATTATCAAGCAAGATTAATTTCAGTCTATTGGTTCGTTCTCCACCAGTTGCTCTCATGCGGCCCCTCGGGGGGGAAAAATAAATTGCCCACCCCTGATGTGTGATTGCCACCTTGTGCCCAGCAGTTGTTGTATATGGTGAAGGCTGGCACACTATACAGCTGTGAATAAATCTGTATCCCTACAGGTACACGCTGCTGGTTGGTAAACCTCCCTTTGAAACTTCATGCCTTAAGGAAACTTACCTAAGGATTAAAAAGAATGAGTACTCCATTCCCAAGGTGAGGAGGACGGAGGGGAGGGCGGGTGTTGGCAGCGCCATCTTTAAAGTAGTATTTTTTTTTTTGCTTGGCACTTCTACAGTCCAGCAATAACCTGGATATGGTGTCTTGCTATTGACATCTCTCAATATCATCTCATACAGTATGGGTGTTTTCTCCTTCACTGTCCCTACAGAGGAGACTGTGTATACCCATCTTGGACATGTATGGAATATCCCTGATGGGGCACTGTCTTGTTTCTGTGCATGTATGACTCCATTGACTACTATGAGTTGATGGAGAGCGTTGAGCATTCGTGGCTACTTTTCCACTGTCTGCACAAGATGAAGCCCCGTGAGATGGACGTGGCACCCACATGGGTCAGACCCTTCCAGATATCCAGTGAATATTCGATATCCGAAATGGGAATACCCATTCAATTGTGCAAATGGGCACAAATGTAACAGATCCATCTGTGATTTGTCTCCTGAATGGTGCAGACTAGAGATGAGTGACCAGATGTGTTTACTGTCACCCGGTCCTGCGGCCATGTCTGTAGTCCACTGCCACTAGACTGGAGTCCTGTGAACGGTCTTCACCCGCTCCTATCCCCAGCGTCTCCTCTAATTGTTAGGCCTGATAATGACATTGGGCTGAGCCTGCTGGTCATAGGAGGTGTGTGGTGGGTCAGGGTCCTGCAGATCGATCTGCTCCTAGTACAGACTTGTGTGGGTAGAATTAGCTGACGCCTTGTATTTTACTCCTCCCCAGCACATTAATCCAGTCGCTGCTGCCCTCATCCAGAAAATGCTCCGCTCGGACCCAAACACCAGACCCACCATAGACGAGCTGCTGACGGACGAGTTCTTCACAAGCGGTCACATCCCCAACCGCCTGCCCACCACCTGCTTGACGGTAGCCCCACGGTTCTCTATAGCGCCTAGTACTATTGACCCGAGCTTCAGGAAACCACTAACTGCTATAAATAAGGGTGAGTCCCCTGCAGGTCTGCAGCCAGGTGAATAACATGCATGGATCCCACTGATTAACATGGTGTATCTTGTTCCAGGCCAGGACTCCCTAATGTGGAGAAACCTGCACCTTCCAAGGACGAGGAGATGGTGCCACGGAGTTTGCGGAGCCGGCTGACTGCTACCTGTCCGATATGATGCAGCAGCTCATTAGCGTCAATGCTGCTAAACCATCGGAAAAGGCTTTGGTTCGTCAAGGTAAGGTTCACCATGTGCTGAGAAAGTAAATGCATTTGGTCCATTTTCGACTAATATGAACTTTCATATTACAGAGGAAGCGGAAGATCCCGCCTGCAATCCCATCTTCTGGGTCAGTAAATGGGTGGATTACTCTGACAAGTACGGCTTAGGTAGGTAACTCTCCGCCGCTCGCCCTCCTACTGTCCCCAGTGATGTTGGATTATGTAACGCCCCCCCATGTTCCTCCCCAGGTTACCAGCTCTGTGATAACAGTGTCGGTGTTCTCTTCAATGACTCCACCCGGCTGATAATGTACAATGATGGCGACAGCTTACAGTACATAGAAAGGAATAATTCAGAGTCCTACCTGAATGTTCGCTCCTACCCGTCCACTCTAACCAAGAAGGTGAGCCATGTTATAGTAACACGGCACACCGGGCATGGCGAGGGCATCCAATGGTGGAGGGCTTTGGTTATAACCCAATGGCAGAGCTAAAAGATGTGGAGGGTACACGGAAAACATTTAAAGGGAACCTGTCATGTCCTTATTAAACCGCCCCAATGTTTAGGTCATGCATTTGTAACTTGTGGGGGTGTAGTTTTATCTCCCTTAAATTTTTATGTAAAAAAATCAGTTTAGATGCTTAAAAGTATTCATTAACTACCTGCCCAGTTGTCTGGGTGGTTGGCAGTCATGCAGTCAACTGCAGAAATTAATCTAATGTTGTAGGACCTGTGGTGATGCTAGAAACATGTGACCACAATGGGTGGAGCCAAGTAGGTCTTGCCTGAAGGATAATGTAGACTTGGCTCCACCCATTAAGGTCATGACATCACTCCAGGTCCTACAGCATTAGATGAATTTTTTGCAGTTGATTGGCATGACTGCCAACCACCTGGATGACCGTTTTGGGCAGATATAAGTATCTGAAGTGCTTTTTTTTTTTTTTTTTAAGATCAAAACAACAAATGAGTTAAACTGCCCCAATGTTGTTCCTCAACTGCAGTCTCTAACACCCGGCCACCGATGACACTTGCACGGTCAGGTTTCTAATGCAGGAATTGTTCCCATATTGACTCCTAACACAAAAAATATCTGTTGCAGATAACACTATTGAAATATTTCCGCAACTACATGAGCGAACATCTCCTGAAAGCCGGAGCCAACATCATCCCCCGGGAAGGAGACGAGCTGGCTCGCCTTCCCTTTCTGAGAACTTGGTTCCGGACAAGAAGCGCCATCATTCTTCACCTGAGTAATGGGACTGTCCAGATCAACTTCTTCCAGGTATGTATGGGAAGGGTTAAAGTAAAGGCCATACGCCCAATGTTGTACCCTGGTGGGCATGTTATGAGATCAATGGGTGAGGGGGGGGGTTTCTAAATCTGTGTCCTTGGTAAGTGGGGACCAAGAAGGACTTTGTTGGTGAGAAGACCTCATAGGGTAAAACTGGAGGCAGTGTACAATCTGCTAATCTGGATGTGATCAGAGTAAGGGGTTCCAAAGCCGCACTTCTGAACGTGATGGCCTCTCCTATTGGTAATCTCCATTACTGGGGGTCTATGAAAACTCAAAAAAAGTAATTAAACTAATGAATGGTTAAAAAACTGAGGTACATGGTAGCAATGGTCACTAAGAGTGATGGTGCACAAGACCAGCGGAGCTCCCCTGACTAAGGCACCTGTGCTGAAACGTGCGTCGGGTACCTGGTGTTATTACAGCAGTGGTAGAATGTCAATGGGTCAGTTACTTTTTTATAACTTGTGACCATTTGTGGGATTACGGTCCTCCCTCCTGCTGGTCTGGTGTGCCTGCCTTCCTAGTGACCCTATTGTTACTCTTTTACCAAGTTTTATTATATTATAATTTTTTTACATTGACTTTTTAGCTTCACCACGATGATGATACTGGATCTTCAATATGTGACCAACAGATTTTGGAGTAACTCCCAGAGGGTCATTATGGTGGTCTTGATGGAGTTACCCTGAAACAGGTCGGTCACATATCGAAGGTCCAGTAATCCTTTGCCTCATGGCAGTGCAGCTTTAACCCATTCCATTCTGCTACTTGAAGTATTTATGGGACTGTATATGTTCAAGGCTTGTTCTTGTGTCATGAACACCCCTCCAGTTGAGCAAAACCATATCTTAAGTTTCACCTTGTCCCAGATAAGATCCTATTGTGCTTGTTCCCTTAATCTGGAGGTGATGCTGGAACCCCTTATTTAAGCCTTTGCCAACCATGTTGGTCCTTAAGCAACATTGCACCCACTTGCAAAAGATGGCACAGCGCCAAGTGGAGCCCCTAAAATGCATCCTGTATTCCACACCATTGCCGTGATGCTCACAAGATCTCCTCCTCTTCCAGGACCACACAAAGATCATCTTGTGTCCCCTCATGGCTGCCGTCTCCTACATTGATGAGAAGCGGGAGTTCCACACCTACAAGCTGAGCCTGATCGAGGAGTTCGGCTGCTGCAAAGAACTGGCGAGCCGGCTGCGTTACGCCCGCACCATGGTAGAGAAACTGCAGAGCACGAGGTCTGGAGCAGTCATACACGTCAAGGCCTCGGCGTAGCTGGACTACAGAAACATGGACGCCATCTCTCCACTGGGAGCACAGAAGTCTTGTGTATTATAGTAGGAGGTAACAGACCTTGGTGGACAATGTTGGTCTTATTTTTTTCTTTTAATCCAGAGTTGAGAAGTGCCAAGCTCCGTTATTAAAGTAGTCGTCGTCTTACCAGACTGCACCGGCCGCTCCCCCGCCTGTAACGTCACGGCGCAGGGGGTGACGGGTGATGTCCTGGATCTTTCTCTCTGAGCAGGACCCTCTCCTGTCATCAATTCTTCATGTTGTCAGGTTTTAATGTAAAATAACAAATTTATAACTTTTGTATATTAATATCAGATTAAAGGTCTTTGTATATGTACACAGCTCCTTGTCGTATTTTGTACTTGGAATTTCTTTAGGCTCCACACAGGACAAAGTGCGCTATACGGGCTGTCAGGGTCTCATTCACACAAGTAATATTGGTTCATTTATATGGTGCATTTTTTGTATTCATTCCATAGCACTTTACATACATTTGCAACACTGTCCCCATTGGGGCTCACAATCTAAACCTATCAATGTCTTTCAAGTGTGGGAGGAAACTGGACGTGCCCAGGAGGAACACCACAACAAAACCAACGGGGAAGAACACATAACAAAACCTCACTGTGCAAAGATGTTGCTCGTCCTTGGTGGGAATTAACCCAGGACCACAGAGTTGCAAGGCTGCAGTGCTAACCACTGAGCCAGGGGAGACCATGGGACGCCCTAAAGCGTCTCAGAGGGTAGGGAAAAGCAGACTAGAAACAGAGGCTGGAATTCAAGGAGGCTGATGTCAATGAAGAAAAAAACTCATTAAATTTTGCTTGAGGCAACCCAAAAATTGTAGGGCCAATAAGTATCGTGCACTGACCTCCCACAGCAATCAGTGCCAAGTAGCTGCTCCTCAAGATCCAGAGTTCTGTGCCCGATTGCCACTTTGAGGGCCAAATTAAGCCCAAAAGAGACAGACGTGCATAGCCTCCATTTTTAGCCCAAAAATCCTGCCACATGGGATCAGAATGGCCATTGTGCTCCAATGATCCTTGATGGTCTCTGCCCCCATGATTTAACGAGAAATCAAAAGTTAAAGGCTTGTCCTTAGGAAGGTTTAACATGGGTGTTGGTGCACCTCCTGCTGGGGTCGCCCATATTGTGCATAGCCAGAGGTTGTCTGACTAGTTCCCTTGAGATCCTGGCCAATGCATATCTCAAGACACCACCATTCCCCCCCCCTTCCCAATCTGCCCTTAGTGAACAGCATTTGGCACTCCCCTCTTATGGTGGCCATAGACATTTGCTGAATGTTAGCGAAACCATTTAATGTGTACAGGGACATTCTCAACATGCTGGTCCTCAATAGAGGTATTGCACCCAAGCTTCCATCCCTTACACTCCAATGTGAACTTATCCATGCTCTGCAGAGCCCAATGTGCATAGGTGGGGTTTGGCTGAGTGATTTCTCACCACTCTCTTCCCTCCAGCATGGGACATCAGGTAGGCACTATTGAGTAGATTGGGAGGTGATGCAGTGTCCCGCCTGCTGTGGATAATGTGGCCTGATGGAGCAAGTCATCAGGTCAGCGTTTGGCTCTGACAAAGGACCAATGTGGCAGAACCTGTGAGGTTTTAGTTCATCTTTACCAACATCAATATGACCCAAGGTATTGGATTATGTTCTAAGCAGCAGGATCATGATCCTGTGTAGTGATCCATTACTTCATTTAATTGGGGCAGTGTGATCCTCCCTGTAATCTTGGTCCTTGATGCCTGACTTGAATGTCACTATCTTAGGATTCCCATCATACTGATCTATGGCAGAGATTTAGTTATTTTCAGCTGTGACTTATTGGTGTTTTGTTGCCTTTACATTAAGGGACTGTTTGGGTGAGCGACCAATCGTACATTCTTTTTCCCCCTATGAACATCAAAGTTCTTTCTGCCAGGTATTTCTTTGTAGTCTGGTTATTGATGGATTATTTTGATAAATAAACTTGTTAATTTGGCTAGCTTGAATCATGGCTATTGGCATTTCTCCCAAACTACAATTTATTTTTTTTCTCTCTAACAGATTGGTTCGGACTTATTTACAAGTGAGGACTTATTTGAAAGTGGCTTTTTATGGGGGAAAAAAAATCACATGTAGTGAAATATGTATCTCAGGGACTGGACAGAGTTAAGGGTTATATTCTATGTCTGTACAGAGAGGTCACAATCTCTGTTCCCAGTCATAGTGACTGCAGGTCTCCCCAGGGGGGCATCTTGGGAAAAGCACAGAGTGAAACTTTTCACACCTGTAGCTAGAAAGAGAAGGGATCAAAGACTGCACCAAATGGGGTTTAGTACAGCAGTTGATATTTTACTATGGGAAAAGAGCATTTGAAGAATAATGTATGAATGGCTAAATTAGTGAGTGTCCAATCATAGACCCAGAATTAGAGTTTTAAAATGAAGGCCATCTAGAAATCTGCCCCCCCTTCCACACGGAGTCTATAACTGGACTCTCCCAGCCAAGTCTGTCACAGATGGGCAGAGCGGACATATGGAATGATCACAGCCTATCTCGCTGCCCATGGGCACAGAAGGCCAAGTTTAGCTTTCTGTAAGTTTCTCCTTTATATTTCATACTGTGTTGCATATGTCACTTTTTTTATTTCTATATTTTATTTTTATGTAAGCCTGTACCTCTTGTATGAAAGCTTAAAGTCTGACCTTGTATACTCTAAAGAACCCATAACCTTAAAGGTGTGATTCTGTTGACTGTCAGTCTTAAGGCATGATGCTGAAACTGTCAGCAATGATCTTGTGGGGCGCGAGGTCGTTTCAACATTGCTAGTGAGATGTCACATGTCATGGACAACTTGCTAACAATGCGAGCAGGTATTATTCGCAAACCCCGCGAGCGATACCTGGTCATTGCTGTGAATGGGTGAAGTCATCCACGATGTTATCGCGGTGTCACACAGCGATGCAGCAGGTTGCTGGAGTTGAGATCGTCAGGTTTTCCAACACGTTGGTAAACCAGTCAACTCCAATGCAACAAATTTTCTTTGCAACTTGCAAAAGTCACACGCAATGAGGTCGTAGCGACATCACTGGTACGCCTCCAAACCCGTGACTTATCAGTGATGTTCTGCCGTGTAACGGGGCCTTTAGTTTAGGGGAACTTATTGGCCCCAAATCCAGTGAGTGGTGGCAGCGTGTGTGAAGCGGGGTGCACGGTCTGTCAGGGTGTGATTGATGCTCCCTTTCAGCATAGGACAGAGGTCGAGTATTGTATTGAGTGAGTGGAGATAGATTAACCCATGCGAGCGCAAGTCACGTGCTGGGAAGCGGGTATGTGACAACACACTTGTCTGTCTTCTGTAGTTAAAGAACCCTTTTTTGACTTTATGGTCACATGACCATGTTACACAGGTCCTTAAGTAGTTAATGTATAAACCCCCTGTACCCCCTTCAAGTGCTGATGTCACATACAAGTCTGCAAAGTTCCTTTTAACTGTGGGCGTCTAGGGGGATTGACGGTCTCATGACCAAAGGTCCTTCTAAAAGGATTTTTTTTTTTTTATTAAATTGCCCCCAGTGTTATTTAGATCATGCACTGGCTTTAAAAAAACCACTTGTTATATAGTGCTATTAGTTCTGCAGCGCTTTACATACATCTGCAACACTCCCTGAATGGGACTCAATCTAAATATCCTATTTGTATGGACCATGGGAGGAAACTGGAGAACCAGGAGGAAACCCACGCAAACAAGAGAACATGCAAACATCTAAAGTGTTTTGGAGTTTCAATGTGCATAAATAAGTCATTGGGGTGGATACTTCAGCTGGAATCTGTCACATCAATCACCGAAGGTCCTCTTGTGATGTCATGCTGTAATGGGACAAAATGCCGAATTGTGATGTCATGACCATTTGGCTGGAGAAAGACCCTTTGGGCTTGGCTCCACCCATTACAGACACATAGTTGTGACATCACAGGTCCTGCAGTGATGTCAATCAATTACAATGCAGGGGGCACGATGAAATTAAAAAACATATCGTGAATGAGCTTGAGTGACAGCAAAATTGCCATCCATATGACTGAAGGTGTGTGTGTGGGCACCTTGGCATAGTCTTTTTTTTCCTTATTCTTTAGTAAGCCACATTAATGATGCACAATGCATCATTTATAACACATTGGGGGCAGTTTAATATCACAAAATTACATGATCTGTTCCCTTTTAAACAGTCTTCATCTTGCACTAGAAACACTTAGGACCCCAGGACGGCAACCCCTGACTGATGTATTTTCAGGAAAGGTCTTATGTTGGACACCTTTTTGTAGCCTTGAGGAGCTTTTCTATGTAAACTGATGTGTCAGTCTTCCTTCCCTTTTAACCCTCATTCAGATGTCTGAATATGAACAGTGCGGTTTCCTGACCCCGACGGCCTCTGGCATTCTTCAGGCTGGAGCCCTGCGGCAAGTCCGAGAGAACCATGATTTCAGTATGGTCAGGTGCCATCGGGCATGATTTGTGACCATCACATTTGTCTTCTGTTAGGGCGCCTTCACACTGGCGTTCCCCTCCGCAGCGTTCCGCCTGCGCACAGATCACATATGGGAGTGAATGGGTGCGCACGGTCATGTGCTGGCAAGCGCAGCACCGTGCGTTCCCACTCTAAAGATAGGAGCTGGTGGCCGCTGCGTACACATGGTGATTCCCCTCCGCAGAACGCTGCGGAGGGGAACACCAGTGTGAAGGCGCCCTTACACCATTATCATCTATGTTAGATTATAACTGGTCACTTGCCATGGATGTTTTGGACCGTGCCGCTCTCCTGACTGTTGTTCTCATCTTGTTCACCTTGGTGTGTGGTCTTCAAACAATCATGGCAAATGGAGGATTTAGGACTGTGGCCACTTTGTCTAACAGTGCAGGGGGGGGGTGCATACAAAAAACATTGCTAGACCCACAACAGTGGCATTTACACCCTGTGAAGACAACGGCTGGTACTCTCTAACCTCACCACCACATTTTTTTAATTTATTTTAATAGTGCAGTAAAAATAGCTTCAGTACAAAATGTTTTTTAAAAGTGATAGTAGTCCTGATATTGGCACGTTTACTTCAGTCTCTTCCTTTAAGAAGAATATATACAATACTCAAATACAAAATAAATTACTTAAACTTTTTAAAAACAACTTAATGTCTTGGGAATCATCAATTGTTCCTTTAAACTTCACCCTGCAGAGATGGAACATAGAATGATGGGAGTGTAGACGTCTTCCATGTCACCCGCTGATTCTGCAAAACTGACATGTAGACCCCCAATTCTCCCACCCGGACCCCCTCAGCGACGGACGTATTTGCCAATCTGTGCTTCTATGAGTGCAGAAGTTGAAGCCCTAGATCAGCTATTGAGTGACCATGACCCCTCCATATATTCCAATAAAATATTTTCTCTAAAAATTCCTTTACCACCACAGTCACATGGCAGTGTCTTTGGTTTGCATCAAAACGGAGACTAATCTTTTGCCACACTGTTCTCCATTGCAAGAATTCTCTATGTGTAACTTACAAAAGCATCAGACCTGCTGAATTTAACCAACATTTAGCAGGTCGGGTGCTTTTATAAGGGGGTTAATGCCCCCCGCGATTCATGGATGTGACCTGGCAAGGCCTCATCAGCACCGGCATCCGTGTTGCACATTACCTAAAAGCAAAAAGTCATAAAATTGTGCAAATGTATAACCCAGTGCAAGTAATTATAAAAACCACGGTCCTGATCCCAATGAATCAAATGCTGTAAACTGTCCGGCCAAGTAGCAATCGTCAACGTCCTGGTTCCCAATGATAGTAGGAGTGGAATGGTCTCTCGTGCGCGCATTGTTCCAAAGCCTGATGTGTGTGAAGGAGCAAACGGGGTAACGGGATGTAAAATAAGCCACAAACTCATCGGGGACGGAGCCGAGTGTCTCCTGGACGTCAGCCGGCAGCTCGTGATAGTGATGTTTCTGCAGAGAAAGGTGGGATCAATAAAAATGAAGGAGAGTCCCAATCATTCATACATACAAGGGCACAGTACCTTTCTTTACATGAAGTGCACTAGTGCTTTATTCACTGTCATGAGAGCAGACGTCCCATAAAAGTGATGGTCGCATATGAGCCCCAACCGCTCCATCCTCACCAAGAACACAGTTGGGTTGGGTTGTCCCTAGCACCTGTTCTGTGAAGGCTACACTTGAGCGTATGCGGTGGTTACGGGGTACGGCGGTCTGGTGGGGAGACTTCCCTTCCCCTCAAATCTAGACTTTCTGACTCCTATGTTACCTTACAAGAGTCTGCGGTGATGTCATTTACCTTGTTTCTCATGGCTCGGAGTAAATCTCGTACAGAGTTTCCACGATAGGAACGGAATTTCCTCAAATCTAGATATTATTAAAGAAAAAAAGGTTAAAAGAAGTGAAGAAAAACTTAAAAATTCTGCATATTCCATAGATGTAAACACTCTATAGGTGCACCAGTCATGACTGTACACGGTACTTTTTTTTTTTGAGACTACATGTAGCATATTTCTACAAAAAATTCCTATATAGACCATAGTTCTGGAGGACTGACAGAACCCCCTGGGCCCCCAACCCCACCTTATTAGCACTGCCCAATTAAAGTGAACCTGACATCTGATACAGACTGCCTAATTAATGGGCAGTATACATCAGGCACTATGGTATTTTAGAGAAAAATGTATTTTTAGGAGCTGCTGGGGACCGTGCTGCAATGTAGACTGGTGGGCCAGGTCCCCGGCAGCTTCTCCCCATCCCTTGCCCTATATTGACAGGTCGCTGCCTACTGTGAAGGAGCTAGAGACACCATGGCGTCCTCCTACCATACTGTTCTCAATCTGTCTCATGGGAAGTCGTGCCCTCTATTCACTGGCACTTGTCGCTATTTGAGGCAATGACATGAAGGGGTCACTGTCAGAGATCTCACTGAAAAATGACTAGTGTTTTCAGTGGCCAGTGACGCCACCATAAGGGCAATTATCATCAGTGGTGGTCCCAGAGCCCCACTAATGACTGCCCTATAGCCCATCTCACCGCCATCTATTCTGCCTTACAACTGATGGTGGAGTTATTTTACGCCAAAGACGGCTGTGATATTACCGATCTGTAGAGGAACGGAGATGTGTAATCTCCAATTGACTCGGACGACAAGACGAGCATCACTCTCGAGGCTGACGATCAGGGGGCTCTCCTGCGGCTCCTTCTCAATGCGGTCACTGACATCCTGAAGACATAAGAAAAATAAGCTATTACTACATGGGTTGTCACTAATATTTAAAGGGCAACCCCTACTGATTTCACATATCTCCCACGTAAAATAAAACACCCTGTACTCACCTCCCGGGCTGGCGCTGTTCTGTCCCAGCTCTGTCGGTAATCGCGGTTCGGGGCTTATATGAGATCGTGACGTCACCACCAGCTTTGGACCAAATGAGTTAATTAACAGGAAGAACTGCTCACTTTCTGTTGATTGCTCATTTGATCAGCAGGCGGGGAGCGGGAAGTCAGCAGTGATTGGACGTGGGGCTCATGTGACATCACATGAGAACTGAAACCACAATTACTGACGATGGAACGGCAACAGCACGGAAGGTGAGTACAGGGTCTTTTATTTTACCTGGGGAAAACATGTGTCGGAGTAGTGGACAACCCCTTTAAACAAAAGTGTACGTTATTATTTTGTATAATATATATTTATACAAGTCACATTTAGGAGTCAGAGCTCCACATTCCCTGCCAAAACTAAGGAGCGCTAATTGCTTACAGAATTATACAACTCATTATAATTAAAGAGACGTCCACTGCTTTTATATTCATCAAGTCATCGATATCAGATGCGTCGGGGTGCGATGTCTGGCACCCCTGCCAACCAGCTGATCCCAGTACCCAGATGTGATCAGTTATGGAGGTGTGCTGTGCGGCTCCGCCACCGATCACATTTAGTACCGGGTGTAGCTCCCTATCGATCCGATATTGATGACTTAGGGTAGGTCATCAATATAAAAGTAGATGTCAATCCCCATAATGATCTTTTATCCGGCCACCACTCAGACCTGGAAAAATTGCAGCTGTTTCTCAGGAGCCCAGTAGAATGGATGTCTCAAGACGCATGGTGCTGAAGGCCGGAGTTTGGGGTCACTGCTGATCATGCGTTCAATCAAGTCCTTTGCAACAACATTCTCTACAGAAATAAATGGGGCAGTTATACAGCAGCAATAGAAGGTCCATGTACCATATATCAAAGGTTAGATAGACAACAATACACATCACGGCTTCTTACCATACGTCTCCTCCTGGAGCAGCGGCAGACTGTACGACCCGTTTAAGATGTTGCCTTGTCTCCTCAGACTGTCTCCAAATGGATGTTGTCCACTTGCCAGGACATAGTAGAAGACACAACCAGCAGAGAAGATGTCCACCGCTGCTGTCTGGGAACACAATACAAACCGGTCTCAGACTGCTCACCCGAAATCCATTACCGGATCCAACCCCAGGCATCACTTACTGGATTTTGCGTTCTTCCGTCACGTAAAACTTCCGGAGCGATCCAGCCCTCGGTCCCGGGAATTCCTGAGCGCAGGCTGAAGCTGTTCCTTCCCACCCCGAGCTTCTTACAGAGCCCAAAGTCTGAAATGACGGCCCTCTGTCTGCCCTGGGCATTGGGCAGAGAGATGAGGATATTGCACGGCTTCAGATCTCTGTGCACTGTGAAGAGACCAGCAAAATATTCGGCACTGTATAATGCTATTCGGGTAATGATGGTGCTATCAGATTGCATTAATATGTAGGTATATTGTTGTTCATGATATTATGTAACTGCACCTTTAAGAGTTATAAATGGGTGGGGCCTTAATCTTAAAGGTACACTGACAGATTTCCAAAAAGGGGTGTGTCTTATGGCGCAATTATTAATAAGTGAGGCCTAAGCAGCACCCCTTTTTTGTTAAAATGTAACATTACACTGTATTATAGAAACCCAATTGTTCTCACCAATATTGAGGGAGTGCAGATGGGCGAGACCAGACATAGCCTGATGAAGGAGGGTCACATGATCTAGGTTGAAGCGTGGAAAAGCAAAATTCTCCACGTACTGCAAGGAAAAAACCAGAGGAGGTTTCTTAATGTAAATCATTTATCAGTCTTTCACCAGCCAGACACCATTTTTATTCCGGTCTCCTTCACATTTTGAGTTTATATGGGATGAATAAATGCTTACAGTGTGCAAAGAAAGAGACAGGGAGGCAGTACTATCTCTATCTACATCACTTATAGGGAGAGACAAGGAGGCAGTACTATCTGTATCTACATCATTTATAGGGAGAGACAGGGAGGCAGTAATATCTGTGCTTACATCATTTATAGGGAGAGACAGGGAAGCAGTACTATCTGTATCTACATAATTTATAGGGAGAGACAAGGAGGCAGTACTATCTGTATATACATCATTTATAGGGAGAGACAGGGAGGCAGTACTATCTGTATCTACATCATTTATAGGGAGAGACAGGGAGGCAGTACTATCTGTATCTACATAATTTATAGGGAGAGACAAGGAGGCAGTACTATCTGTATATACATCATTTATAGGGAGAGACAGGGAGGCAGTACTATCTGTATCTACAGCATTTATAGGGGGAGACAGGGAGGCAGTACTATCTGTATATACATCATTTATAGGGAGTGACAGGGAGGCAGTACTATCTGTATCTACATCATTTATAGGGAGAGACAGGGAGGCAGTACTATCTGTATCTACATCATTTATAGGGAGTGACAGGGAGGCAGTACTATCTGTATCTACATCATTTATAGGGAGAGACATGGAGGCAGTACTATCTGTATCTACATCACTTATAGGGAGAGACAGGGAGGCAGTACTATCTGTACCTACATCACTTATAGGGAGAGACAAGGAGGCAGTACTATCTGTATATACATCATTTATAGGGAGAGACAGGGAGGCAGTACTATCTGTATCTACATCATTTATAGGGAGAGACAGGGAGGCAGTACTATCTGTATCTACATCATTTATAAGGACAGACAGGGAGGCAGTACTATCTGTATATACATCATTTATAGGGAGTGACAGGGAGGCAGTACTATCTGTATCTACATCATTTATAGGGAGAGACAAGGAGGCAGTACTATCTGTATATACATCATTTATAGGGAGAGACAGGGAGGCAGTACTATCTGTATCTACAGCATTTATAGGGGGAGACAGGGAGGCAGTACTATCTGTATATACATCATTTATAGGGAGTGACAGGGAGGCAGTACTATCAGTATCTACATCATTTATAGGGAGAGACAGGGAGGCAGTACGATCTGTATCTACACCATTTATAGGGAGAGATGGGGAGGCAGTACTATCTGTATCTACATAATTTATAGGGAGAGACAAGGAGGCAGTACTATCTGTATATACATCATTTATAGGGAGAGACAGGGAGGCAGTACTATCTGTATCTACATCATTTATAGGGAGAGACAGGGAGGCAGTACTATCTGTATCTACATAATTTATAGGGAGAGACAAGGAGGCAGTACTATCTGTATATACATCATTTATAGGGAGAGACAGGGAGGCAGTACTATCTGTATCTACAGCATTTATAGGGGGAGACAGGGAGGCAGTACTATCTGTATATACATCATTTATAGGGAGTGACAGGGAGGCAGTACTATCAGTATCTACATCATTTATAGGGAGAGACAGGGAGGCAGTACGATCTGTATCTACACCATTTATAGGGAGAGATGGGGAGGCAGTACTATCTGTATCTACATCATTTATAGGGAGAGACAGGGAGGCAGTACTATCTGTATCTACATCATTTATAGGGGGAGACAGGGAGGCAGTACTATCTGTATCTACATCATTTATAGGGAGAGACGGGGAGGCAGTACTATCTGTATCTACATCATTTATAGGGAGAGACAGGGAGGCAGTACTATCTGTACCTACATCATTTATAGGGAGAGACGGGGACCCAGTACTATCTGTATATATATCATTTATAGGGAGAGACAGGCAGTAATATCTGTATCTACATCATTTATAAGGACAGACAGGGAGGCAGTACTATCTGTATATACATCATTTATAGGGAGAGACAGGGAGGCAGTACTATCTGTATCTACAGCATTTATAGGGGGAGACAGGGAGGCAGTACTATCTGTATATACATCATTTATAGGGAGTGACAGGGAGGCAGTACTATCTGTATCTACATCATTTATAGGGAGAGACAGGGAGGCAGTACTATCTGTATCTACATCATTTATAGGGAGTGACAGGGAGGCAGTACTATCTGTATCTACATCATTTATAGGGAGAGACATGGAGGCAGTACTATCTGTATCTACATCATTTATAGGGAGAGACAGGGAGGCAGTACTATCTGTACCTACATCACTTATAGGGAGAGACAAGGAGGCAGTACTATCTGTATATACATCATTTATAGGGAGAGACAGGGAGGCAGTACTATCTGTATATACATCATTTATAGGGAGTGACAGGGAGGCAGTACTATCTGTATCTACATCATTTATAGGGAGAGACAGGGAGGCAGTACTATCAGTATCTACATCATTTATAGGGAGAGACAGGGAGGCAGTACGATCTGTATCTACACCATTTATAGGGAGAGACGGGGAGGCAGTACTATCTGTATCTACATCATTTATAGGGAGAGACAGGCAGTAATATCTGTATCTACATCATTTATAAGGACAGACAGGGAGGCAGTACTATCTGTATATACATCATTTATAGGGAGAGACAGGGAGGCAGTACTATCTGTATCTACAGCATTTATAGGGGGAGACAGGGAGGCAGTACTATCTGTATATACATCATTTATAGGGAGTGACAGGGAGGCAGTACTATCTGTATCTACATCATTTATAGGGAGAGACAGGGAGGCAGTACTATCTGTATCTACATGATTTATAGGGAGAGACGGGGACCCAGTACTATCTGTATATATATCATTTATAGGGAGAGACAGGCAGTAATATCTGTATCTACATCATTTATAGGGAGAGACAGGGAGGCAGTACTATCTGTACCTACATCATTTATAGGGAGAGACGGGGACCCAGTACTATCTGTATATATATCATTTATAGGGAGAGACAGGCAGTAATATCTGTATCTACATCATTTATAGGGAGAGACAGGGAGGCAGTACTATCTGTATCTACATCATTTATAGGGAGAGACAGGGACCCAGTACTATCTGTATATATATCATTTATAGGGAGAGACAGGCAGTAATATCTGTATCTACATCATTTATAGGGAGAGACAGGGAGGCAGTACTATCTGTATCTACATCATTTATAGGGAGAGACGGGGAAGCAGTACTATCTGTATCTACATCATTTATAGGGAGAGACAGGGAGGCAGTACTATCTGTATCTACATCATTTATAGGGAGAGACAGGGAGGCAGTACTATCTGTATATACATCATTTATAAGGACAGACAAGGAGGCAGTACTATCTGTATATACATCATTTA
Source organism: Allobates femoralis (assembly GCA_033576535.1). Taxonomy (NCBI): domain Eukaryota; kingdom Metazoa; phylum Chordata; class Amphibia; order Anura; family Aromobatidae; genus Allobates; species Allobates femoralis. The sequence continues at coordinate 220,774,385 of JARQOC010000011.1, read as the reverse complement.
TAGGGAGAGAAGGTCAGGTAGTGCTAGCTGTATTTAAATCATTGGGAGAGACAGGGAGGCAGTACTATCTGGACCTTCATTATGTACAGAAAGAGAAAAGAGATAGAGGTAGTACTATCTGTTCCTTCATCATTAAGAAGAAAAGACAGAGTAGCAGTACAATCTGTACCTACATCATCTAAAGGATGACATGAGTAAAGGGTACTTCACACACTGCAACATCGCTAGTGATATCGCTGATATGTCACAGGTTTGGTGACGTAACAGCGACCTCTCCAGCGATGTTGCAGTGTGTGACATGTATCAGCGACCTGGCCCCTGCTGTGAGGTCTACAAATCGTTCAGGACCATTTTTTGGTCCTTGGTCTCCCACTGATCAGCACGCATCACTGTGTGTGACAGCGAGAGACCAACGATCAGCGACCTCACAGCCAATGCCCAGCGCTGTGATCAGATGCTGGGCACTGGTAACCAGGGTAAATATCGGGTAACTAAGCAGTGCACTCTACTTAGTTACCCGGTGTTTACCCTGGTTACCAGCGATGTTGCTGCTGACTGGTCGCTGGTGAGTCTGCCTGTTTGACAGCTCACCAGCGACTGCAGAGAGACTTTCCAGCAATCCCAGCCAGGTCGGATCGCTGGTGGGATCGCTGGAAAGTCTCAGTGTGTAAAGGGGCCTTAAGGTAGTACTATGTGCATCTACAACATATTTAAAAAGAGACATGTGCATTCATTACTTACAAAGAAACCCAAAGTCGGTATAATCTGTACCTTTATCAGTTACAGAAAGGCAGTACCATTCTAACTGTACCTACTTAATCTATGGGAACAGACAATGATGTAGCTATTGATAGTGATATATTATATACATAGAGACAAGGAGGCAGTACTATATGTACCTCCATCATAGAAAGGCAGCCAGCACTATTTGTACCAACGTTATTTACAGGAAGACAAGGGAAAGCAGTACTATCTATACCTACATCATCTACAGGAATAAAAGACACCACTGTCAGTACTTACATTATCTACACAGTAACAAAGGGGCAATACTATCTACAGGGAAAGACCAGGAGGCAGCACTATCTGTACCTAAATTATGTGAAAGAATTGACATGGAATCAGTACTATCTGTTACTACATCATTTATAGGGAGAGACATTATGCCCTTTAACACATTATTTAGAGAAAGAGAAACAAGGAAGCAGTACTATCTTTTCCTAGTTACTCTAAATAAAAAATCATGTACCTATATCATTTGCAGGAACAGACAGTGAGGCAGTACTATCAGTACTTACATGATCTACAAAGAGACAGAGAGGCAGTAATAATCTGTATATACTGCAGAGAGACAAGGAGGAAGTACTATCTGTACCGATACCATCTACAGGGAGAAACTAGGATGCAGTACTATCAGTACTTATATTATCTACAGAGGCAGAGAGGCAGTAATAATCTGTGTATACTACAGAGAGGGAGGAAGTACTATCTGTACCGATATCATCTACAGGGAGAAACTAGGAGGCAGTACTATCAAAATATACACATTACAGTTGTAGACATAAGTAGGTGTTCCTTTACGGATATGCTATTTCATTGTTAATCAAACCACAGAAGGTGGCACTTAGGTGCTTGCCATGTCTATCCTGTAACAGTCCTCTCACCTCCTGCAGGGTGGCAGCGCACAACTCCAAGGCGATGTAGTAAAACAGCCGGTCGCTCTCTGTACAGTAATACCGGATCACATTGGGGTGCTCATCAGATTCTCGCAATAACTGCACCTCCCTATCGGCCAGTGTAAAGCTCTCGGGCAGGATTCTCTTCACAGCTACTGAACGCCCATCAAATTTGCCCCTATAAGAAAATAACGGGGGACGGGGGTCATAACAAACTGGTCAAATCCAATATGGAACCTCTAAAAATGGAATACATAAAGGGGCGCGGTGCTCAACCGCACAGTTCTGTCTCTTTATTTCGGCAATCAGTGGGGTTCTCGGCACCGGACACCCAACAATGAAAACTTCAGACATCAATTTAATATGGCACACGAAACTGTAGGTGAACTATACACAAGACTTATTGTTTTGTTGCAATGCATAGGAAAGCAGAGAGGTCTGCAAGGCTAGTTTCACATGCCCGAAATTCACAGTCCGAGTATGGACAGCAATGTCAGGACCGGGTCGTGGGTCTTCTGTCCAGAACATAATCAGACTCCTAGACATCTATGAGGCTGGTGGTTCCTGCAGGGTCCGTACATAAACTTTGAATGTCAGACATGTGAAACTGGCCTAAGGGCTCTCACTGGATGTAACAATAAGGTTCCCATTCATTAACAGCAAGCGGAGATCTTGCATAGGTCAATAAACCAACACAAAGCATATAAGCAAGTCACAGAACGTTATGCAAGGTTAATATATTTATTGATTTCTACTCGCCTAAACACAAATGTTCCTCCAGCTCCATGACCCAAAACGTCTTTGGGGGAAAAGGAAATTTTACCAATTTCTATCTCTTCTTCATTGAAGGCTGCAAGTAGAGGAGAGAAACATCAGAACAGAAGTCATGGTGACTACGAGCTGTTATTTACAGTGTTGGCCAAAAGTATTGACACCCCTGCAATTCTGTCAGATAATACTCAGTTTCTTCCTGAAAATGATTGCAATCACAAATTCTTTGGTATTATTATCTTCATTTAATTTGTCTTCAATGAAAAAACACAAAAGAGAATGAAGCAAAAAGCAAAACATTGATCATTTCACACAAAACTCCAAAAATGGGCCGGACAAAAGTATTGGCACCCTCAGCCTAATACTTGGTTGCACAACCTTTAGCCAAAATAACTGCGATCAACCGCTTCTGGTAACCATCAATGAGTTTCTTACAATGCTCGGCTGGAATTTTACACCATTCTTCTTTGGCAAACTGTTCCAGGTCCCTGATATGTGAAGGGTGCCTTCTCCAAACTGCCATTTTTAGATCTCTCCACAGGTGTTCTATGGGATTCAGGTCTGGACTCATTGCTGCCACCTTAGAAGTCTCCAGTGCTTTCTCTCAAACCATTTTCTAGTGCTTTTTGAAGTGTGTTTTGGGTCATTGTCCTGCTGGAAGACCCATGACCTCTGAGGGAGACCCAGCTTTCTCACACTGGGCCCTACATTATGCTGCACAATGTGTTGGTAGTCTTCAGACTTCATAATGCCATGCACACGGTCAAGCAGTCCAGTGCCAGAGGCAGCAAAGCAACCCCAAAACATCCGGGAACCTCCGCCATGTTTGACTGTAGGGACCGTGTTCTTTTCTTTGAATGCCTCTTTTTTTCTCCTGTAAACTCTATGTTGATACCTTTGCCCATAAAGCTTCTACTTTGCTCTCATCTGACCAGAGAACATTCTTCCAAAACGTTTTAGGCTTTCTCAGGTAAGTTTTGGCAAACTCCAGCCTGGCTTTTTTATGTCTCGGGGTAAGAAGTGGGGTCTTCCTGGGTCTCCTACCACACAGTCCCTTCTCATTCAGACGCCGACGGATAGTACAGGTTGACACTGTTGTACCCTCGGACTGCAGGGCAGCTTGAACTTGTTTGGATGTTAGTCAAGGTTCTTTATCCACCATCCGCACACTCTTGCGTTGAAATCTCTTGCCAATTTTTCTTTTCCGTCCACATCTAGGGAGGTTAGCCACAGTGCCATGGGCTTTACACTTCTTGATGACACTGCGCGCAATAGACACAGGAACATTCAGGTCTTTGGAGATGGACTTGTAGCCTTGAGATTGCTCATGCTTCCTCACAATTTGGTTTCTCAAGTCCTCAGACAGTTCTTTGGTCTTCTTTCTTTTCCCAATGCTCAATGTGGTACACACAAGGACAAAGGACAGAGGTTGAGTCAACTTTAATCCATGTCAACTGGCTGCAAGTGTGATTTAGTTATTGCCAACACCTGTTAGGTGCCACAGGTAAGTTACAGGTGCTGTTAATTACACAAATTAGAGAGGCATCACATGATTTTTCTAACAGTGCCAATAGTTTTGTCCACCCCCTTTTTTATGTTTGGTGTGGAATTAGATCCAATTTGGCTTTAGGACAATTCTTTTTGTGTTTTGTCATTGAAGACAAATTAAATGAAGATAATAATACCAAAGAATTTGTGATTGCAATCATTTTCAGGAAGAAACTGAGTATTATCTGACAGAATTGCAGGGGTGTCAATACTTTTGGCCACAAATACATGTCATGGAAATGCAAAAACAAAGGCATGGTGTATCAAAGTAGGCCTCAGGTGTCAAAGCAGGCCTCAGACAGCAAAACAGGCCTCGTTGCCCATAGCAACCAATCATATCACAGCTCTCATTATAACTGAGCAGTTAACTAAATGAAAGCTGCATTTTGATTGGTTGCCATTCGTAAGAAGGCTTGTTTCCGTCAGATAATGTTGATTTGTGCCTGCCGCAGAGTCCATATTTATTGGTCATTTGCTGCGGACAATAAGTGGAGGAGACCATAGCCTGAGACGTGTGATATATACAGATCATGGAGGTCACACCAGAATTACGACCCTTTCTATAAATGATTAATGTTCTGAACATTCAGACATCTCTCCTTCGTGTCTGTGTAGTAAATACATTTAGTAATGCCATTAATGATGGAGTATGTGTTCTTAGAACTCTGTGTGCTTATTGTCCCTCTGTTATTCCTCCTGGAACTGTATTGCCAGTTAATGTAAGTTACCATTCCTCCTTCCAATGGTTCAGGTCGGGACAGGATCAGAGTCTGTTGAGGCCACATCATTGACTAAGTAGTCAATGCAATACCTAGTTTCCCGGAGGAATAACAGAGGGATATGCCTCATTCACCTTCTGGCTCGCTGCTGCTCAGTCTCTTCGTGCCATTAGCCTGACCATACTCCTGCTCTCCGCTCCTCCGTTTGCCGCTCCCGGAGCTCCGCTCTCCTGTGGACACGCTGCTCTCTGTAGTCGCGGGCAGAGAGGCCTCGGATGCCATTTGCTGCTGATGCTGGAATTGCTGGAGCTTCTCCTCCAGCTGTTGCTGTAATTCCTGTTGCTGCCTGCGCTGCTGCTCCCACATCTGAAAAGCACGGACGCCATTATCACTCCTTCACTGCTCACATTCACGCCAATCTGAAGGAAACTACAACTCCCAGCAAGCACTGACAGCCTGTGGCTTGTAGATGTAATATCACTGCAATTGAAGATCTAAAGATACCGTCACACCTGGCGACGGCGCTGTAGATGTCGGCGGCGACTGGCGGGAGCACGCACTTTTTGGCGCCCCACCAGCGTCGCCATCCCCCATTTACATGGGGCGACACCTACAGCCCCGCGTCAGCGATCTGACAGGCGGCATCGCCGCTGGGGTGTCTCAAAACCCCAGCGGTGATGCAGGACAATGGGAGCCTATGGCTCCGATCGCCTGTCAAGTCGCCGGCGCCCGTTACATGGGGCGTTGTGTGCACATCACTCCATGATGGTCGCCTGGTTTCAGAGCACTGCTCTGAAACCAGGCGACCTCCCAGCGGCGCCAACATCGCCCCTTTACATGAGGCGACGTAGGGGCGATGTCGCCGCTGATAGGCCATGCCCCTACATCGCCTCTGTAATCGTCGGCGATGTGGACTGGTGTGACGGGGCCTTTAGGAGTAAGGTTTCTCCTAGTGGAGAGTGATATATCAGTTCTGGCATGCCAGTATGAGGAGACTTGACCCACCTGCAATGCACCAGAGGAGCACTGCAGGCCTCAAAGTCTCCTCATACCTGCATACCAGATCTGACAGGTCACTCTCCACAAGGAGAAACCTTACCCCTTAGATCCCTGTCTTAGCCTCTCACATAGCTAAACCAGATTTCATAGTTTGAACTAATGATACCCCGAAACACGCGTCTGCAAACTGAGATTCCGGTTTGGTTATTATTACTCTAAGTCCTACGACAAAGCTCGTTTAAGGGTCAATATTGACTTTTAGAATTGCTACTTCCAAATAGGTGGCACTAGAGTTCAAGCCCTCTTCCTATTTGGAGAGGCAGTTTGCATGTGCAACTGAAGAAGCAATCTGCATGTGCAACTGAAGAGTCATAGGTTGAAGACCACTCTCCTATAGTAAAGTCCAGTTTCTCCCAGAGACCAGGGACCTGCATTCAAATAGCTGATAACAGAGAACAATAGATTGCATCCAAGCCACTTACCTTGGGAAAAGTGAACCCAAAGAGCACCCATCCTCCAAGAAGTAGCGTGATGATACCAGTGACCAGCAAATTAGTTACTGTAGAGTCTGGAAGAACAACGCCTGCTTCTTCTACAGTCGTTTCCATCTTTACTCGCCCTTCTGTGTCCCCCTGGGGGGATTCTCCTTGATTGTGAGGGGTCAGAAACTACAGGGAGATAAGATGAAGGGGCAAATGAGATACTTTAAACCCTAAAGCTATATGTGTGCACCCAGACAGAGGGGTTTTTTGCTCAGTTTTTGAAGCAGAAACTTAATGGAAACTCAAAGTTTTTAAAGAGTTTTGAAATTTGAAGGAGGATTTAGAAAGTTTCCTCTCCAAAAACACTTTGATGCATTTTCTGGGACAAAATAGAAGAATACCAGACAACCCCTTTATCAGATGATGGATTATTATCAATATTCTGCATCATACTTACATCATCAAACAGAGTTCTTGGTGTAGGACCTCGAATGATCGTCTCTGTATCCCTCCTCAGGGTCTCCGGAAACGCTCGGAGCATGGTTGTGTGAACAACGTGAGGAACTTCATGGTGTCCTTGATGGAAAAAAGTTAAAATGTTATCAGAAGGGTGTGATTTAGGTCAGCAGAGCGAAAGAGGGTCCATTCAACTGACATGTGTAGACGACACAGGGCCAATATCTTTGGAGGCTTCAGAAAAGTACTGAACTAAAAGTAACAAAATAATACTGCTATACAATACCTATATACCTCTGCATATGTAATAGTGCCATACATTGAATGCATTGAACGGTCATGCCACCTCACATAATAATTAGCACACATCTGCCCTTCCCCCTCTTTTACCTATAAGCAGCCATTGATTTGCAGATACGATGCTCCCGAGTGGGTACTTGACATCTGTGGTGGGCGTTACATCAAATTCAGTAGATTCCTTCAGGGTAACATCCTTAGTTGTGGGCCCCTCTACACGGGCCAGCGTGATTCCCCGGGCTAGCAATTATAACAAGATATGATATATTACAAAGACAAATAGGAAAATAAGAAAAAAAAAACCAATCAATGTACATGAAAATAGCAAATACAGTGGATGCACCATGACAACACTTACTAGATCTATTTTATCTTTGTTCAAGAATGCCTACATCCCCTGTGTTATATATGTAAGTAGATGGATATGAATCCATGCAGGGTCCCTATGATATTTCTGTTAAGTGGTAACAGCAAAAACTATTGTGTCTCTTAATGCTCTGGGGTCCTGCTATGGGCACAGACCATAGTCAAGAAATTCCAACTCCTAATTAATGTAAGTGACAGGCACTATAACAGTGCCAATCTTGCAGATTAATCTTAAATATTAAGAGGCAAAAATTACTGGACCAGGGTTAGCGCCCATAGCGGTACCCAACAACCAATCCATAGACACACAATAAATTGTGTCACTCTTGCATTTCATGTAGATAAATAATTTGGAAGTACAACTTTCTGGACCAGGGTTGGTGCCCATCACGGCGCCTCCCAACTGAAGAACTGACACACTGACAGACCTATAATTACACAATAATAAAACTTGTACCTTGAGAAGCCGGGAAGTGTTTTCATAGAGACACGAATACGGAGTAAATTTTTCTGATAACATGTGATCTAACAAATATCAATGGATCTCACAAAGAAAATGCAGGGAAAACGTCCTCACCACTACGGAGACTCCTTCATGGATCAGCGATGTGGAAGCATAGAATCCACTGTTGTGCTTTCCCACGTACAGAGACGGCCTGGAAAGAAATAATTCAGTTCACACAATGTAGGTGAAAATGAGCTGCTGGGATCTTTATTGATTAGCTATGGGAGAACCCATCAGTAATGGTACCTTTACACGCCGCCACGGCAGGCTGGATACATCGCGCTACTTCACGTGCACGAGCACGCTCAAACGGCTACAAACGGTCAACGCACCCTCTTTACACGCCGCCACAAGGTGCGCTACGCCACGCTACATCTATAGCTAGCTACATCGCCGGGTGTCTCAAGTAGCCAGCTGTTGCTCATTTACACACCGCTACAACCAGCTACTATGGGCAGACCTGGTGCAGCAGGGACAGCACATAGGCGTGCTCCAATTGTGGATTACAAGACTTCCGTACGCTGATAGGACGAAGCAATAACATCCTGATTGGGCAGGCATCGCAGGAGGCTGAGTAATACATGACGCTCGAGCGATTGTGTAGTGTGACTCGTCAGCTCCTTTAAATATGCCTCCCTATGCAGCGACTACCAATCGTCATGCAGCAGCTTCCACCAATGATCGGTGATGGGGCGCGGTAACATGGAGCCGAGGTCACGCCTTAGCTACATTGCAGCTACAGCCCCGGGTGTCCAGAGTTCCCTTCCGTTGCCTCTTTACACGCCGATACAGCTCGCTACCATCGGCGATGTTGCCTTAAGTTTATGAGCAGAGACCATAAACAGATGTATCTGTCGCCGGCTGTAGCGTCGCCTCTTCAGACGCCGCTACTACAGGCGATATGGACGCTACAAGCTACAATTGTAGCTTGTAGCGCGATGTATCCAGCCTGCCGTGGCGGCGTGTAAAGGTACCATAAGTGTTCATTTTCCCTGCAGCATCCCCACAGGGTAAATGAAGAATTACAGAATTCACCGTCACCCACTCCCACACCTCCTCCTCGCCCTACCCCCTATCAGTTGGTGTTCCCCAAGGCTCGGTCCTGGGACCACTACTCTTCTCCATCTACACCCTCGCCTAGGCCAACTAATCGAATCCCACGGCCTTCAATACCACCTCTACGCTGACGACACCCAGCTCTACCTCTCCGGCCCTGACATCACCTCCCTACTATCCAAAATTCCTCACTGCCTGTCCGCCATCTCATCCTTCTTCTTCGCTCGCTTCCTCAAACTCAACATGGACAAAACCGAGTTCATCGTCTTCCCCCCAGCTTGCTCTTCCCCCCCTACCCGACCTATCCATCACTGTCAACGACTGCACACTCTCACCCGTCCCCCACGCCAAATGCCTCGGGGTAATCCTCGACTCTTCCCTCTCCTTCAAGCCCACGTCCAAGCCCTCGCCACCGTCTGCCATTTCCAACTCTCCTTCCTGGACCATGACACTGCCAAAACACTTATCTACGCCCTCATCATTTCCCGCCTCGACTACTGCAACCTCCTGCTCACCGGCCTCCCTGCTACCTCCCTTGCACCCCTCTGAACCATTCTCAACTACACTGCCCGACTCATCCACCAGTCACCCCGCCACTCCCCCACCTCCCCCCTCTACCAGGCCCTTCTCTGGCTCCCCACCTCCTAAAGATCTCAGTTCAAAACCCTAACTCTGACATACAAAGCCATCCACAACATGTCCCCTCCATACATCTCCGACATGGTCTCCCGATGCCTACCCTCACACAACCTGCGCTCCTCTCAAGAGCTCCTCCTTCACTCCCCCCGCATCTCCGCCTCCCACAACCGCATACAAGACTTCTCTCGTGTATCCGCCATACTCTGGAACGCTCTACCACACCACATCAGACACTCCCCTCCCTGGGAACCTTCAAGAAAAACCTGAAGACCCACCTCTTCCTCCAGGCCTTCAGTCCACACTGAGACACATCCCGCTGCACCACCTCACCCTCACCCATCCCCTCCTACTGTCTCCCTCCCACCCCCTATAGACTGTGAGCCTTCGCGGACAGGATCCCCGCCCTATTGTGCCTGTTTGATCCAACCGTCATCACTTTTATGTTACTGTTCTCGTCCTTGTTCTACCCCCAAACATGTAAATCGCCATGGAATCAATGGCGCTATATAAATCTATAATAATAATAATTACAGGACGCCTATGAAAATTAATAAAGTTGGCCTCAAGGGCCTATCTGGCTGCTGATCACCAGGTGGGAGTACTCACAGCAGATGGGTCTTGGTGCTGCTCAGCTCTTGCACCGCCTGGTAGTTCCATTTGAGCAGACGCATGTCCTGGGAATTAAACGTCAAGTAACGGAGGGTTTCCAGCGCGACGTTCAAATGTGGGATTCGTCTCAAGCTGTCCTGGTGCCACATGAAAAGTCCGACTACTGGGGAACCGTAATTCTGCATCCATAGCACTTCTCCGCTCCCCTGGTCGGCAGTCACCAGCATCCCGTCCCCAGTGGAGGCAAAGTGAGCCATCTCTATGGGAAAGAAGCAAAACTCAAAGTCTCCATGCCAGAAACCCCCCAATCGGTGACTTCCCAGATCTTAGAAGACTACAACTTCCAGCATGCTTGGGAGCTGTAGTTTTGCTGGGACCACTGCTATGGGTCGCCCTGTACTCACTGTATTCATAGCTCTCATCACACGGAGGGGCAGAGTAGTCATGGAAGGTGGCGTTCCAGCGCAGTTCCCGGGATTTTGTGTCAAACATTGTGATCATATACTCTGCATGGTAAAAAATTATGGTTATCCTCAAAAGACATAAAGCCATATGAAACAGCAAGTATGTAAAAGTCTGAAAAATTCATTTGGGGTCTTATCATGAAAAAGAGGAAGGCCCTGATCATAGGTGACCCCTGCACTCACCTGTGGCTGTGCCCTGATCTCCCTACCGTCCCTATACGGGTTCTTTCAGCTCGTCGCTGAGCAGGATACCTAGTCCCTCGCTGGCCCTAATGTTAGCCCTCAATAGGGAGTGGGCGGCGGGAGCACTAGTCCCAACTACTGCAATTATAACAAGAGGGAAGAGGAAACAGACAAGGAAACAACACAGGCAACTTCATGCCTGCTGCCTCGCTCCTAGGCAGAAGACAGCTTAGCAGTTGTCAGCTCTCCATAGAACTTCCTTCACCTGAGGAAGTTTGGCCAGGAATGGGTTCAATCACTAGCCAAGCATGCTGGAACTATGTGACCATATAAAGGGGATGGGAGGGATCACAGAGTAACCACACCTGGAGAAAGAATTAGCTTTCTAGCAAACAGAAACTGACATGAACTCAACTGCCAAAAGGAAAGAAAAACGTTTAATATGAAGTCCCAATACAGACATGAGACAGAGGACCCAAACCAGTCACAAGTCTCCCAGGTAAGAGAGACCATTGTGACAAATGTGCTATTTATTTCTTTGGGATTGATGGAAAGGGCTGCGCACCACCGTTCCACTCACAAGGGAGACTTTTTTTTAAATAGATTAGGGACCCAGCTGTCATATCCCCAGTGATACGTGTATTTAGTAGGGAAACCCCTTTAATACACATGACCTAATTCTATAAAACTTACGTGTCCGTCCTATGTACAGAAGAGGAGTGGAAGGACACAACCCATCAGATGAGTCCGTGGACAGCGTGGTCTGCTTTTCTCCCTGACTTTGGATCCAAAACAAACCAGGAATCCTGCTTCTTCCCTATCCAGAATTAATCACAGGTAGATACTTAATGACGGACAATGTCCACACCCTATAGAAGGACATTGATGCATACACACAGATGGTATTACCTGTATACAGGATCCCATCAGAGCTGCGGCAGGGGACGATTGGACGAGTTCCTGGATGGTGAATGGTAATTTCTAGGGAATATGGAAACACAGAAGTTATGCACACAATAAAATCCCATATACCTTAATAGGATGTGTCTAGGATCTGTATCCATACTAACCTCATCCCGTAGTGAAACAGACAATAACAATTTTATTTAGGACACCAGAACATTACCTTCACTTTCTATATTTTGGTTAAGCTGCATCTCCATGGGGACTCTAAAGCTTCTGGTCCTGCCATGGGCACTGACGATAGTCCAAAAATTCCAACCCCTGGTAAATTTTTTTAGTGCAAGTGAAAGCACTATAACAGTGCCAATGAATCTTTGGCATGCTGTATGGGTAAATATCTGGAGGCAAAAATTTCTGCACCGGGGTTCGTGCCCATAGCGGTACCCAAAAAACTGATTTATAGACACACAAACTTTCACACTGTGACAGACCTATAAATACACACTAATAAACACTTGTACTTACCATGAGACCTTCCTTATTCCTTCCCCCCAAAATATACAAGCTGCCATCGCTTGGGTCTGGCAGGAAAGCTGGCCTGTGAAACAATATAAATCAGGTATAGTCAACATTTATGCCTTGCTGGCTGTTCAGAGGCTATAATGTTAAACTGAAATATAATACCCATCATGTCATGCAGTACTAGTAAGGGAAAAAGAGCTTTATTACTGTATATATCTTAGAGGAAACACAGATGATTGACTGCTGCACTTACTCCGACACATAGAGCGGGACTTGAATCACAGGATCTGCAAGAAAAGATACAGGGTAGACAAACAATAAAGGGCCATGGATACAGCCTGACATACAGAGATTTCTACACGCAACAGGGCAAATGAGACCCTAAGAAATGAGCATGAAGTGGGGTACAAAGCCCAATGTGTTTCGCTGCTCAAAGGTGGCTTTGTCAGGAGCAGAAAATAGGGCAAACACCACAGGGTCCCCCAGGGGGCGCTCCTCCTATTAATACATATAAAAAGTAAGCTCCAGTGGTGAATTTAAATAGAATTTCCTATTTTAATCAGTACCTTCACCATGACATATATTTATATCATACGCAAGGTATGGCTATATAGTGTGGGGACATCTCACAGTCTCCAAAAGATGTAATCACCATCTTATGTCCCATACAATGCTTCCAATAATAAGTGAGCGCACCCTGTAAAGAACACGCCATATAAAAGTTCACCGATAGAAATGTCATGGAATATAGTCTATGGAATATAATGGCTTAATAAATAATATAATGATAATAATAAAATAATAATAATAATAAATAATAATAAAATGTCAAAAAATGAAGAAAAAAAAAAATGAATAAATCGTAAAAAAAAATAAATATAAAGTTTGATATCGCCATAAATAAACTGACCTTTAGAATCATGTTGGCAGGTAATTATACCACAAAATGATCGCCGTAAAAACAAAAAAATAATTATAGCAGAATGGCGGTGTTTTTCTTCCACCCTATTGAACTGAATAGGAGCTAAGGTGCAGTACCCAAGAACGGCCACTACACAGTGTGAAGCGCTGTGCTGACTGGGATCCGTACATTGTGTAGAGCTGATCATTGGGGGCGTCAACTGTCAGACCCCCTGAAATCTCATAATGATGATCTATACTATCAGTAGACAGGACTACTTGGTCACCCACATGGCAGTCTGACACGCCCCCTGCTGTGATTGTGCATTGACAGTCGAGTGTCAATCTCTATGGAGAGCCTGATGGGGCAGCTAAAACTAAATGCTTTGATTGTGTGTGAACGGCTGCAGCCAGTAATCTATATGATACATCGTTGGATTCAGGGTTTCTTTGCCTATATTATATTACGTCAGATAAGGTAGCAAAAAACCTGCTGACAGATTCCATTTCAATTCAAATATTTGAGGGTAAAAAAAAAATTTTTGCAATTGAGTTTCAATAAAAATGTTACTTTGTTTCCCTGCAGGTACTTTGATGTGATCTGTGGTCATAAAGAGCAGAGATGATGTCAGAAAGAAAAGTTACCAATTGTCCCCTTGTAAGACTGTCAGAGTGAGCTCGCTGACAGATTCTCAGTTCAACTCACCTTGCAGTCAGCTTAACACAGCGCAGCTCAGACTATAGAAAGCAAACTGTGCGAGATTTTTAAAGAAACCCAATTGTAAAAATGATTTTAAGCCACAATTACACCATTAAGGGTTAAAAAAAAATATCTCAAGAGTTGGACGACCCCTTTATGTGCATTGGTGCAGACACTAATGTAACGGCCGTTGAGATAACTGTCTGCATTCTTCCTTGGAAACCATGGAGCTGTTAAGGAGATGGCGACGGTCGCTGGGTGAATGGAGGCGACGCGTTGTGTGTATTGTTCTCCTGACAACACGATGGCGGAAGCTGAGTGAGACAATAACGGAGTGATTCCACATGGGGTACTGTGCTGGCATTGCAGAGCAGCCTAGTATAGGTGAACGTGACCGAGCTGCAGTACCGGGCACCACCACACCTGACTGTGGCGCTGTGGAGAGACCCCTTTACTGTATTGATCATACAATACTTATATCATAAGCCCTATACAATGATGCCACAGGAGAGCGCCATAGCTGTACTGTATGCAAGATTGTTTTTTATTATTTTTCATGCATCTAACTGTATGTAAACCAGTAGTAAAATGTTTTTATTTTTTTTTACCCCCAGGTGACTCACCATCTGCTAAGGTCCACAGCACATTGCCGGACTTCTTACTCACAGCATGAAATTTCCCATCCAGCGTAGATACAAAGAGCATAGATTCCGGGAGAGAGACTGACGCTCCATCACACTGCAGGACAAGACATCACTGTTATTAGTCTAGAGAGTGCAGCTCTGGAGGATAATACAGGAGGTAACTCAGGATCAGTAATGTAATGTATGTACACAGTGACTGCACCAGCAGAATAGTGAGTGCAGCTCTGGAGTATAATACAGGAGGTAACTCAGGATCAGTATGTAATGTATGTACACAGTGACTGCACCAGCAGAATAGTGAGTGCAGCTCTGGAGGATAATACAGGAGGTAACTCAGGATCAGTAATGTAATGTATGTACACAGTGACTGCACCAGCAGGATAGTGAGTGCAGCTCTGGAGTATAATACAGGAGGTAACTCAGGATCAGTAATGTAATGTATGTACACAGTGACTGCACCAGCAGAATAGTGAGATGCAGCTCTGGAGTATAATACAGGAGGTAACTCAGGATCAGTAATGTAATGTATGTACACAGTGACTGCACCACAGAATAGTGAGTGCAGCTCTGGAGTATAATACAGGAGGTAACTCAGGATCAGTAATGTATGTACACAGTGACTGCACCAGCAGAATAGTGAGTGCAAGCTCTGGAGTATAATACAGGAGGTAACTCAGGATCAGTAATGTAATGTATGTACACAGTGACTGCACCAGCAGAATAGTGAGTGCAGTTCTGGAGTATAATACAGGAGGTAACTCAGGATCAGTAATGTAATGTATGTACACAGTGACTGCACCAGCAGAATAGTGAGTGCAGCTCTGGAGTGTAATACAGGAGGTAACTCAGGATCAGTATGTAATGTATGTACACAGTGACGGCACCAGCAGAATAGTGAGTGCAGCTCTGGGTATAATACAGGAGGTAACTCAGGATCAGTAAGTAATGTATGTACACAGTGACGGCACCAGCAGAATAGTGAGTGCAGCTCTGGAGTATAATACAGGAGGTAACTCAGGATCAGTAATGTAATGTATGTACACAGTGACTGCACCAGCAGAATAGTGAGTGCAGCTCTGGAGTATAATACAGGAGGTAACTCAGGATCAGTAATGTAATGTATGTACACAGTTACTGCACCAGGAGAATAGTGAGTGCAGCTCTGGAGTATAATACAGGAGGTAACTCAGGATCAGTAATGTAATGTATGTACACAGTGACTGCACCAGCAGAATAGTGAGTGCAGCTCTGGAGTATAATACAGGAGGTAACTCAGGATCAGTAATGTAATGTATGTACCCAGTGACTGCAGCAGCAGAATAGTGACTGCAGCTCTGGAGTATAATACAGGGGGTAACTCAGGATCAGTAATGTAATGTATGTACACAGTGACTGCACCAGCAGAATAGTGAGTGCAGCTCTGGGTATAATACAGGAGGTAACTCAGGATCAGTAATGTAATGTATGTACACAGTGACTGCACCAGCAGAATAGTGAGTGCAGCTCTGGAGTATAATACAGGAGGTAACTCAGGATCAGTAATGTAATGTATGTACACAGTGACTGCCCCAGCAGAATAGTGAGTGCAGCTCTGGAGTATAAAACGTGCTGTAACTGGTTATACCAACTCCAGGCACCTTCTAATGCCAGCAGGAGGGCAGCTGAACCCGACACTACTACCCTCAGTTTTAATATCATATTTCCCCTGTAACACTGGCTTTCTGCAGGACATTCCTGAGAGCCGCCCTTCCCAGACGATTACTCATTTGGAGCTGTATTTTATAAACCTGCAGCAGGACCCTGCCTACCTGTAGTAGACACACCTTATGCTTAGGTTGGGTTACCATATGCCGTTATCAGTGGCACAGGGAGCTGCAACCACTCCCCATCTAAAAAAAACATGGAAAAAGTTTCCTGCCCAACCCCCAGGCTCAGACATACTATCCGCATTGCCAACCGTCATATCTACATATACAGTGCTGATCACCATTATTGACACTCCCTCCCATCAGTTTTTTCATAGACTGTACAATATCTTCAGACATAAATGGAAATGCACCAAAGTTCTATCCTCAGGATTTTTTAGTGTCCAAAGTAATACACCAATAAATCATTGTTTGTCAACTTACATGTTACAATTTCAAAGAAGAAACAGAATAAACAGCATGTGCAGCTATAAAGTCCCCCTAATACTTGGTCGCCCCCTTTGGCATTGATGAAGCCTCCAGACGTTTCTGTGGCATCTAGAAGCTTCTTGCTCTTCTCCGCTGGCATTTTCTCTTTCTTTGCAGTTTGTTCAGCTCTGAATGTTTGCAGGATTCTTTTTCTCAATGGCAGATTTCAACTCATCCAAAAGACGATCAATGAGATTGAGGTCAGGACTCATTGCTGACATTTTAAAACGGTCCCCTTATTCCTTTTCATCCATCCCCGAGTCCTTTTGATGTGGTTATGGGCCATTGTCTTGCTGAGGACCATAATCTTCGACTGAAAAGCTTTCTTACATTTTAGGACATTTCACTCTAAAATCTCATGATTATTCTCAGATTTTATGATTCCAGTGATAAGGCAAAGGCCTCCAGTACCAGATACAGCAAAGCAACCCATCAGCATTATGGATCCTCCACTATTCTGGACTGTTGGTAGGGTGTTCCTTACCTCATAGGCTTCATTGTGCCGTCTGTAAGCAGTTGCTTTGCCAAGAGGGCCTGTTTTTGTTTGATCCGTCCACAGAACATTCTCCTAGGAAGACTGTGGTTTGTCTTTGGCAAGATCAGTTGTTCCTTTTCATGTCTTTTCTTCACCTTTGGTTTCTTTCATGGTCTTTACCCATAAAGCTCTGCTTGGTTTAGTGTATGGCGTATGGTACTTGTTGAAACCATGACCCCAGTGGGGGACCTTGTGCCAAGAGGGCCCTGGTGCAGCAGCTGATGGTGAGGAGCGGGCTGGGGGAGGGGAAGGGGTGCTGGCGTAGGTCGGTGAGGACCGGAGGGGGGGTTGCTAGCGGATGTCGGCGGGGAGCGGGTGCTATAGGTGCTGCGGCTCCTACCTGCGCTGGGCGGCGCAGTCCTGGGAGCCGTGTCAGCAAAGGAAAGGGGGGGCAGGATTAGCCAAGGGAAGGAGGAAGCTTCCCTCAATTAACCCCCTCTCCTCTGACACAGGGATATGGGGGTCAGCTGGGGCCCCCCCTGCAGGCTTGAGGGGCCCCTAGCCGGTCAGGGCCCTGGTGCAGCTGAACCAGCTGCACCACGGTGGGTCCGCCCCTGCTCAATCTGTTCCAGGTTGGCCTTCAGGTCTTTGGATGTTTGGTGTTTTTTGTTCACCATTCGCACCAACGCTCGAAGACATCTCGTCTATTCTTCTCATTCTCCCACATCCAGGGAGGTTGTTGACGGTTCCATGCCAGGCAAACTTCTTAACAATGCACACTTTTGAAACTGGGAGGTCTTTGGAGATGGCCTTATACCCTTTGGAAGTCTTGGTTGTTAATTATATTAGTTCTGATGTCCTGAGACAGCTCCCTTGTCTTCACCATTGTGACAGAGGAACAGGGCCTAACATGTGGCTTTTTAAAACACTAAAGTCAGCATTCATTGGCTAATTCTTGTAATATAGGCACCGGCAATTTATCACGAGTGATTCTCATTTGTGATTTACCGCATCTGAGTCTAAATATGTTTCCATACTAATGTAATGTAAAGGGGCCAATACCAGAGTCACAGCAGCTTTAGGTTTTTCTATTTTTCCCTCCCATTATTTTTTGCTTTGAATTGTTATTTATCATTTGCTCTTTTGTATTTAGCACGAGTCTCTATACAGGAAAACTGTTTCACTTGATTCATTATTATCCGGAAATATTGCACATTATGTACTTAAACTTCACGGGTGCCAATAACGATGGGCAGGACTGATATGTATGGTGGGTGCCGGCAGACACCTCGTGAAATGAGCTGACCTCGCACACCTGCCGCTGTTCTGTTTGCACAATGGGTGGATTAATCCAGGCGCCTGAAACAAAAGAAAAGTCACCTGACGTAAGGCGACAAGCGTGAGACTAGACTGGTGCAACACATATGACTGACATGTGCACGTGCCGCCCCCCCCCCCCCTGCCCCAGAACCCCCCAACTGTCCTCACAGCCAGGACAGAAAGTGACTCAGTCCAGTACATTCTCCTACAGACTCTGGGAGGACTACATGTTCCAGAAATCACAGACAATGAGGTGATAGGAGGCGAGAAACTAACACTACTACAATAGCATAAATGACAAAAAGCTACTATATATATTATATACATACACAGTACAGACCAAAGGTTTGGACCACCCTTACTCATTCACAAGTTGTTTTCTGTATATTCATGACTATGATAATTAGATATCACACTGAAGACATCAAAAACTATGAATTTAATCACATGATGGAATTAATATACTGAACTAAAAAGTGTGAAACAACTGAAAATATGTCTTCTATTCTAGGTTCTTCACAGTAGCCCCTTTCTGTGATTACTGCTTTGCACACTCTTGGCATTCTCTGATGAGCTTCAAGAGGTAGTCACCGGAAATGGTCTTCCAACAGTCTTGAAGGAGTTCCCAGAGATACTTAGCACTTGTTGGCCTTTTCCTTCATTCTGCGATCCAGCTCACCCCAAACCATTCGATTGGTTCAGGTCTGGTGACTGTGGAGGCCAGGTCATCTGGCGTAGCACCACATCACCATCACACCTCCTCCATGCTTCACGTGGGAACCAGGCATGTAGAGTCCATCCGTTCACCTTTCTGCGTCGCACAAAGGTTGGAACCAAAGATCTCATATTTGGACTCATCAGACCAAAGCACAGATTTCCACTGGTTAATGTCCATTCCTTGTGTTCTTTAGCCCAAACAAGTCTCTTCTGCTTGTTGCCTGTCCTTAGCAGTGGTTTCCTAGCAGCTATTTTACCATGAAGGCCTGCTGCACAGAGTCTCCTCTTCACAGTTGTTGTAGAGATGTGTCTGCTGTAGAACTCTGTGTGGCATTGACCTGGTCTCTAATCTGAGCTGCTGTTAACCTGCGATTTCTGAGGCTGGTGACTTGATGAACTTATCCTCCGCAGCAGAGGTGACTCTTGGTCTTCCTTTCCTGGGGCGGTCCTCATGTGAGCCAGTTTCTTTGTAGCGCTTGATGTTTTTGCAACTGCACTTGGGGACACTTTCAAAGTTTTCCCAATTTTTCGGACTGACTGACCTTCATTTCTTAAAGTAATGATGGCCACTCGTTTTTCTTTACTTAGAATTTGTATTATGCAAAAAAAAGCTCTAACAGTCTATTCAGTAGGACGATCAGCTGTGTATCCACCAGACTTCTGCACAACACAACTGATGGTCCCAACCCCATTTATAAGGCAAGAAATCCCTTATTACACCTGACAGGGCACACCTGTGAAGTGAAGACCATTTCCGGTGACTACCTCTTGAAGCTCATCAGAGAATGCCAAGAGTGTGCAAAGCAGTAATCACAGCAAAAGGTGGCTACTGTGAAGAACCTAGAATATAAGACTATCTTCAGTGTTTCACACTTTTTGTTAAGTTATAATTCCACATGTGTTAGGCTGATCAATTCTTCAATGAAAACACGTCCCATCATAGTCTATATAGGTTTCCTGAAGTGCTGTACACAATTGTAATTTCATGTCGGAAGATTTGCCGCCATTCTGGGTATTGTGGTCCATATACAGACTGTGAAATACGCTCGTCTGAACCCCTTGAATAAGGCAGAAACTGCAATACCAGACCCAACCTAAGGGCAAAGGTGGCGCTGTTCCTGATAGAAAGATCCTGTTGTCTAGTCCATACAGCAGTATGGATCCTGCTGTATACAGACACTGCAGCGTAGGTGGAATTCACCTTTGGGTAAAGGTTTTTTTTCCAAATATTAAGCCGCCCACTATGTGACATCACATGAGCCGTCACTGACAAGAGCAAATATTGATTTGGGCAGGAACGTTTCCAGGAGAGAACCGGATCCTATTTGTATTGTTAGGCGCGCGGTGGACGACACGGCGCTGTGCTGTATACAGCAATGAGGCGACATGACACTGAATATAAAGGGTCCACATTGTTCCTTAAAGGGGAAGTACCACAGATATGAAGGGTGATTGTTATATGATGGGATGTAATAAAATGATACCCTTTCCTAATAGTCGAAAAAATCCTAAAAGTTTCAGATTCCTGCTGCAGTGAATTTCCCTTGCTTCGATTCCGTCAGTGAGGACACGCTGCACGTAACAATCCCAGCAACCTTAGTGCAGAACTACAGATCCCAGCAATCACAGTGCAGAACTACAGATCCCAGCAACACAGTGCAGAACTACAGATCCCAGCAATCATAGGGCAGAACTACAGATCCCAGCACACAGGGCAGAACTACAGATCCCAGCAATCACAGTGCAGAACTACAGATCCCAGCAATCACCGTGCAGAACTACAGATCCCAGCAACCACAGGGCAGAACTACAGATCCCAGCAATCACAGTGCAGAACTACAGATCCCAGCAATCACAGTGCAGAACTACAGATCCCAGCAATCACAGTGCAGAACTACAGATCCCAGCAATCACAGGCAGAACTACAGATCCCAGCAATCACAGGGCAGAACTACAGATCCAGCAATCACAGGGCAGAACTACAGATCCCAGGATCACAGGCAGAACTACAGATCCAGCATCACAGGGCAGAACTACAGATCCCAGCAATCACAGGGCAGAACTACAGATCCCAGCAATCACAGGGCAGAACTACAGATCCCAGCAATCACAGGCAGAACTACAGATCCCAGCAATCACAGGGCAGAACTACAGATCCAGCATCACAGGGCAGAACTACAGATCCCAGCAATCACAGGGCAGAACTACAGATCCCAGCAATCACAGGGCAGAACTACAGATCCCAGCAATCACAGTGCAGAACTACAGATCCCAGCAATCACAGTGCAGAACTACAGATCCCAGCAATCACAGTGCAGAACTACAGATCCCAGCAATCCAGGCAGACTAGATCCTCGGGCAGAACTACAGATCCCAGCAATCACAGTGCAGAACTACAGATCCCAGCAATCACAGGGCAGAACTACAGATCCAGCAATCACAGGGCAGAACTACAGATCCCAGCAATCACAGGGCAGAACTACAGATCCAGCAATCACAGGCAGAACTAAGTCCCAGCAATCACAGGGCAGAACTACAGATCCCAGCAATCACAGGGCAGAACTACAGATCCCAGGATCACAGGGCAGAACTACACCAGATCACAGGCAGAACTACAGATCCACGACACAGGGCAGAACTACAGATCCCAGCAATCACAGGGCAGAACTACAGATCCCAGCAATCCACAGGGCAGAACTACAGATCCCAGCAATCACAGTGCAGAACTACAGATCCCAGCAATCACAGTGCAGAACTACAGATCCAGCAATCACCAGTGCAGACTACAGATCCCAGCAATCACGTGCAGAACTACAGATCCCAGCAATCACAGTGCAGAACTACAGATCCCAGCAATCACAGTGCAGAACTACAGATCCCAGCAACACAGTGCAGAACTACAGATCCCAGCAATCACAGGCAGAACTACAGATCCCAGCAATCCACAGGGCAGAACTACAGATCCCAGCAATCACAGTGCAGAACTACAGATCCCAGCAATCACAGGGCAGAACTACAGATCCCAGCAATCACAGGGCAGAACTACAGATCCCAGCAATCACAGTGCAGAACTACAGATCCACATCCAGGCAGAACACAGATCCAGCATCACGGGCAGAACTACAGATCCCAGCAATCACAGTGCAGAACTACAGATCCCAGCAATCACAGTGCAGAACTACAGATCCCAGCAATCACAGTGCAGAACTACAGATCCCAGCAATCACAGTGCAGAACTACAGATCCCAGCAATCACAGGCAGAACTACAGATCCCAGCAATCACAGTGCAGAACTACTAGATCCCAGCAATCACAGGGCAGAACTACAGATCCCAGCAATCACAGGCAGAACTACAGATCCCAGCAATCACAGTGCAGAACTACAGATCCCAGCAATCACAGTGCAGAACTACAGATCCCAGCAATCACAGTGCAGAACTACAGATCCCAGCAATCACAGGCAGAACTACAGATCCCAGCAATCACAGTGCAGAACTACAGATCCCAGCAATCACAGGCAGAACTACAGATCCCAGCAATCACAGGCAGAACTACAGATCCAGCAATCACTAGCAACTAGATCCCAGACAGGCAATCATCAGCAGGCAGAACTACAGATCCAGCAATCACAGGCAGAACTACAGATCCCAGATCACAGCAGAACTACAATCCAGCAATCACAGGGCAGAACTACTAGATCCCAGCAATCACAGTGCAGAACTACAGATCCCAGCAATCACAGGGCAGAACTACAGATCCCAGCAATCACAGGGCAGAACTACAGATCCCAGCATCACAGGGCA
The DNA here is from genome assembly GCA_033576535.1 of Allobates femoralis. Lineage (NCBI taxonomy): Eukaryota > Metazoa > Chordata > Amphibia > Anura > Aromobatidae > Allobates > Allobates femoralis. The sequence continues at coordinate 220,751,457 of JARQOC010000011.1, read as the reverse complement.
GAACTACAGATCCCCAGCAATCACAGGGCAGAACTACATAATCCCAGCAATCACAGGGCAGAACTACAGATCCCAGCAATCACAGGGCAGAACTACTAATCCCAGCAATCACAGGCAGAACTACAGATCCCAGCAATCACAGGCAGAACTACAGATCCCAGCAATCACAGGGCAGAACATACAGATCCCAGCAATCACAGGGCAGAACTACAGATCCCAGGATCACAGGGCAGAACTACAGATCCCAGGGATCACAGGGCAGAACTACAGATCCCAGCGATCACAGGGCAGAACTACAGATCCCAGCAATCACAGGGCAGAACTACAGATCCCAGCAATCACAGGGCAGAACTACAGATCCCAGCAATCACAGTGCAGAACTACAGATCCCAGCAATCACAGTGCAGAACTACAGATCCCAGCAATCACAGTGCAGATCTACAGATCCCAGCAATCATGTACAGAACTACAGATCCCAGCAATCACAGTGCAGAACTACTAATCCCAGCAATCACAGGGCAGAAACTACAGATCCCAGCAATCACAGTGCAGAACTACAGATCCCAGCAATCCCAGGGCAGAACTGCAGATCCCAGCAACCACAGGGCAGAACTACAGATCCCAGCAATCACAGTGCAGAACTACTAATCCCAGCAATCCCAGGGCAGAACTACAGATCCCAGCAATCACAGGGCAGAACTACAGATCCAGCAATCATAGTCCAGAAATACAGATCCCAGCAATCACAGGGCAGAACTACAGATCCAGCAATCACAGGGCAGAACTACAGATCCCAGCAATCACAGTCCAGAACTACAGATCCCAGCAATCACAGTGCAGAACTACAGATCCCAGCAATCACAGGGCAGAACTACAGATCCCAGCAATCACAGGGCAGAACTACAGATCCCAGCAATCACAGGGCAGAACTACAGATCCCAGCAATCACAGGGCAGAACTACTAATCCCAGCGATCACAGGGCAGAACTACAGATCCCAGCAATCATAGGGCAGAACTACAGATCCCAGCGATCACAGGGCAGAACTACAGATCCCAGCAATCACAGGGCAGAACTACAGATCCCAGCAATCACAGGGCAGAACTACAGATCCCAGCAATCACAGGGCAGAACTACTAATCCCAGCGATCACAGGGCAGAACTACAGATCCCAGCAATCATAGGGCAGAACTACAGATCCCAGCGATCACAGGGCAGAACTACAGATCCCAGGGATCCCTATCAGTTTAGTGCTTATAAAGTACATTTCCCAGCCTGTCCTCTCCTGAGCTCCTGCTGGGAGTTGTAGTCCCTCCTCAGTGCAGTCTTTCCTGGGTGTCGGTGACTCACCTGCAGGACCAGTGTGAGGCCCAGCGCCATCCACACCGCAGGCAGCATGCTGGAGGGGGGAGTCTGGGGGTGCTTTCATCCTCTTCCTCGGGGGGTACAGCCTGTGCGGTGCTCAGGGCCCCTCCTCCATCCCCGGTTGCGGGGTGCGGAGCTGTCAGTCCCCGGTACTCCGGTTATGGAGCTGTCAGTCCCCGGTACTCCGGTGCGGAGCTGTCAGTCCCCGGTACTCCGGTGTGGAGCTGTCAGTTTCCGGGTATCAGGCGGATCCGGGACACAATAACACTTTTCCCACCTGCCAGAGTCCAGAGGATTCCCCCTCCTTCGTCACGGCGCGTCCTGACCAATCACTGAACCCCACACAATCTTTTTGACCAATCACGAGGCGAGTGGGTGTGTCTGAAGAAACCCGGAAGTAGAGTCAGTGTTGTTGGTGGACACGTGGAGGTGCTGGTGGAAGGGGGAGCGGTGGTCATAAGTGGCTGCAGCGCTGCTCTGTAGTTACATCATGTACAGCAATGTGCAAAAGTATTAGGCAGCTGCTGTAAAAATGCCGCAAAGTGGGGATACATTCAAAATAGAAGAGATAATACTTTATTTTGTAACAATGCAGACAGTGTAGACAGTGGAGTAAGTTGAAGCTCAGGGGCCCCCAAGTATTGCTAATATTTAATAGCAATAATCCTTTTCTATAGGCCAAAGGGACTTTTGGCCCCCCAGGGTCCGGCCCCGGCTGCAGTCACAACCCCTGCACCTGTTGTAGTCACAGCCCTGATTGTAGATCTCTCTATTGAGCTCCCTCTGTCACTTGTTCGCAGGTTTTGAAGGAATCTCGCAGGGTGATTGCTCCAAATATCTTGGAGACCTGACTCCAGAATTTGTGCAAATCCCTCATGTGATCCCAGACAGACAGGATCATGTGGGATCAGGGCTCTGCGGGGGCGGGCCATCACCTCTATGACCCCTTGTCTTTCTATACTCTGGAGATAGTTCTTAAAGGGAATGTGATACACTTGCAGGCCCCTATAACCATATATATGACTGGCTGTGCTCTTTAAAGGATAAGCAAGTGGATCCCTTTATTATTATTATAGCGCCATTTATTCCATGGCGCTTTACATGTGAAAAAGGGGCATACATACACAAGGACAATAAACATGAACATTACAAGGCACAGGAGGAGAGAGGACCTGCCCACGAGGGCTCACAGTCTGCAAGGGATGGGTGAGGATATAGTATGTGAGGAGAGAGGACCCTGCCCATGAGGGCTCACAGTCTACAAGGGATGGGTGAGGATATAGTATGTGAGGAGAGAGGGCCCTGCCCACGAGGGCTCACAGTCTACAAGGGATGGGTGAGGATACAGTAGGTGAGGAGAGAGGACCCTGCCCATGAGGGCTCACAGTCTACAAGGGATGGGTGAGGATACAGTAGGTGAGGAGAGAGGACCCTGCCATGAGGGCTCACAGTCTACAAGGGATGGGTGAGGATACAGTAGGTGAGGAGAGAGGACCCTGCCCACGAGGGCTCACAGTCTACAAGGGATGGGTGAGGATACAGTAGGTAAGGAGAGAGGACCCTGCCCATGAGGGCTCACAGTCTACAAGGGATGGGTGAGGATACAGTAGGTGAAGGGAGAGGACCCTGCCCACGAGGGCTCACAGTCTACAAGGGATGGGTGAGGATACAGTAGGTGAGGAGAGAGGACCCTGCCCATGAGGGCTCACAGTCTACAAGGGATGGGTGAGGATACAGTAGGTGAGGAGAGAGGACCCTGCCCATGAGGGCTCACAGTCTACAAGGGATGGGTGAGGATACAGTAGGTGAGGGGAGAGGACCCTGCCCACGAGGGCTCACAGTCTACAAGGGATGGGTGAGGATACAGTAGGTGAGGGGAGAGGACCCTGCCCACGAGGGCTCACAGTCTATAAGGGATGGGTGAGGATACAGTAGGTGAGGAGAGAGGACCTGCCCACGAGGGCTCACAGTCTACAAGGGATGGATGAGGATACAGGAGGTGAGGAGAGAGCACCCTTCCCGCGAGGGCTCACAGTCTACAAGGGATGGGTGAGGATACAGTAGGTGAGGAGACAGGACCCTGCCCACGAGGGCTCACAGTCTACAAGGGATGGGTGAGGATACAGTAGGTGAGGGGAGAGGACCCAGCCCACGAGGGCTCACAGGGTACAAGGGATGGGTGAGGATACAGTAGGTGAGGAGAGAGGACCCTGCCCATGAGGGCTCACAGTCTACAAGGGATGGATGAGGATACAGGAGGTGAGGAGAGAGCACCCTTCCCGCGAGGGCTCACAGTCTACAAGGGATGGGTGAGGATACAGTAGGTGAGGAGACAGGACCCTGCCCACGAGGGCTCACAGTCTACAAGGGATGGGTGAGGATACAGTAGGTGAGGGGAGAGGACCCAGCCCACGAGGGCTCACAGGGTACAAGGGATGGGTGAGGATACAGTAGGTGAGGATAGAGGACCCTGCCCACGAGGGCTCACAGTCTACAAGGGATGGGTGAGGATACAGTAGGTGAGGGGAGAGGACCCTGCCCACGAGGGCTCACAGTCTACAAGGGATGGGTGAGGATACAGTAGGTGAGGAGAGAGGACTCTGCCCACGAGGGCTCACAGTCTACAAGGGATGGGTGAGGATACAGTAGGTGAGGAGAGGACCCTGCCTCCGAGGGCTCAGTCTACAAGGGATGGGTGAGGATATAGTAGGTGAGGAGAGAGGACCCTGACCACAAGGGCTCACAGTCTACAGGGGATGGGTGAGGATACAGTAGGCGAGGAGAGAGGACCCTGCCCACGAGGGCTCACAGTCTACAAGGGATGGGTGAGGATAGAGGAGATGAGGAGAGAGGACCCTGCCCATGAGGGCTCACAGTCTACATGGGGTGGGTGAGGATACAGTAGGTGAAGAGAGAGGACCCTGCCCACGAGGGCTCACAGTCTACAAGGGATAGGTGAGGATACAGGAGGTGAGGAGAGAGGACCCTGCCCAAGAGGGCTCACAGTCTACAAGGGATAGGTGAGGATAGAGTAGATGAGAGAGGACCCTGCCCAAGAGGGCTCACAGTCTACAAGGGATAGGTGAGGATACAGTAGGTGAGGAGAGAGGACCCTGCCCACGAGGGCTCAAAGTCTACAAGGGATGGGTGAGGATACAGTAGGTGAGGAGAGAGGACCCTGCCCACGAGGGCTCACAGTCTACAAGGGATGGGTGAGGATACAGTAGGTGAGGAGAGAGGACCCTGCCCACGAGGGCTCACAGTCTACAAGGGATGGGTGAGGATACAGTAGGTGAGGGGAGAGGACCCTGCCCACGAGGGCTCACAGTCTACAAGGGATGGGTGAGGATACAGTAGGTGAGGAGAGAGGACTCTGCCCACGAGGGCTCACAGTCCTCACAGTCTACAACGGATGGATGAGGATACAGTAGGTGAGGAGAGAGCACCCTTCCCGCGAGGGCTCACAGTCTACAAGGGATGGGTGAGGATACAGTAGGTGAGGGGAGAGGACCCAGCCCACGAGGGCTCACAGTCTACCAGGGATGGGTGAGGATACAGTAGGTGAGGGGAGAGGACCCAGCCCACGAGGGCTCACAGGGTACAAGGGATGGGTGAGGATACAGTAGGTGAGGATAGAGGACCCTGCCCACGAGGGCTCACAGTCTACAAGGGATGGGTGAGGATACAGTAGGTGAGGGGAGAGGACTCTGCCCACGAGGGCTCACAGTCTACAAGGGATGGGTGAGGATACAGTAGGTGAGGAGAGAGGACTCTGCCCACGAGGGCTCACAGTCTACAAGGGATGGGTGAGGATACAGTAGGTGAGGAGAGGACCCTGCCTCCGAGGGCTCAGTCTACAAGGGATGGGTGAGGATATAGTAGGTGAGGAGAGAGGACCCTGACCACAAGGGCTCACAGTCTACAGGGGATGGGTGAGGATACAGTAGGCGAGGAGATATGACCCTGCCCACGAGGGCTCACAGTCTACAAGGGATGGGTGAGGATACAGGAGGTGAGGAGAGAGGACCCTGCCCATTGAGGGCTCACAGTCTACAAGGGATAGGTGAGGATAGAGGAGATGAGGAGAGAGGACCCTGCCCATGAGGGCTCACAGTCTACATGGGGTGGGTGAGGATACAGTAGGTGAAGAGAGAGGACCCTGCCCACGAGGGCTCACAGTCTACAAGGGATAGGTGAGGATACAGGAGGTGAGGAGAGAGGACCCTGCCCAAGAGGGCTCACAGTCTACAAGGGATAGGTGAGGATAGAGTAGATGAGAGAGGACCCTGCCCAAGAGGGCTCACAGTCTACAAGGGATAGGTGAGGATACAGTAGGTGAGGAGAGAGGACCCTGCCCACGAGGGCTCAAAGTCTACAAGGGATGGGTGAGGATACAGTAGGTGAGGAGAGAGGACCCTGCCCACGAGGGCTCACAGTCTACAAGGGATGGGTGAGGATACAGTAGGTGAGGAGAGAGGACCCTGCCCACGAGGGCTCACAGTCTACAAGGGATGGGTGAGGATACAGTAGGTGAGGGGAGAGGACCCTGCCCACGAGGGCTCACAGTCTACAAGGGATGGGTGAGGATACAGTAGGTGAGGAGAGAGGACTCTGCCCACGAGGGCTCACAGTCCTCACAGTCTACAACGGATGGATGAGGATACAGTAGGTGAGGAGAGAGCACCCTTCCCGCGAGGGCTCACAGTCTACAAGGGATGGGTGAGGATACAGTAGGTGAGGGGAGAGGACCCAGCCCACGAGGGCTCACAGTCTACCAGGGATGGGTGAGGATACAGTAGGTGAGGGGAGAGGACCCAGCCCACGAGGGCTCACAGGGTACAAGGGATGGGTGAGGATACAGTAGGTGAGGATAGAGGACCCTGCCCACGAGGGCTCACAGTCTACAAGGGATGGGTGAGGATACAGTAGGTGAGGGGAGAGGACCCTGCCCACGAGGGCTCACAGTCTACAAGGGATGGGTGAGGATACAGTAGGTGAGGAGAGAGGACTCTGCCCACGAGGGCTCACAGTCTACAAGGGATGGGTGAGGATACAGTAGGTGAGGAGAGAGGACCCTGCCTCCGAGGGCTCAGTCTACAAGGGATGGGTGAGGATATAGTAGGTGAGGAGAGAGGACCCTGACCACAAGGGCTCACAGTCTACAGGGATGGGTGAGGATACAGTAGGCGAGGAGATATGACCCTGCCCACGAGGGCTCACAGTCTACAAGGGATGGGTGAGGATACAGTAGGCGAGGAGATATGACCCTGCCCACGAGGGCTCACAGTCTACAAGGGATGGGTGAGGATACAGGAGGTGAGGAGAGAGGACCCTGCCCATGAGGGCTCACAGTCTACAAGGGATAGGTGAGGATAGAGGAGATGAGGAGAGAGGACCCTGCCCACGAGGGCTCACAGTCTACAAGGGATGGGTGAGGATACAGGAGGTGAGGAGAGAGGACCCTGCCCAAGAGGGCTCACAGTCTACAAGGGATAGGTGAGGATAGAGTAGATGAGAGAGGACCCTGCCCACGAGGGCTCACAGTCTACAAGGGATGGGTGAGGATACAGTAGGTGAGGAGAGAGGATCCTGCCCACGAGGGCTCACAGTCTACAAGGGATGGGTGAGGATATAGTAGGTGAGGGGAGAGGACCCTGCCCACGAGGGCTCACAGTCTACAAGGGATGGGTGAGGATACAGTAGGTGAGGAGAGAGGACTCTGCCCACGAGGGCTCACAGTCTACAAGGGATGGGTGAGGATACAGTAGGTGAGGAGAGAGGACCCTGCCCACGAGGGCTCACAGTCTACAAGGGATGGGTGAGGATACAGTAGGTGAGGAGAGAGGACCCTGCCCATGAGGGCTCACAGTCTACAAGGGATGGGTGAGGATACAGTAGGTGAGGAGAGAGGACCCTGCCAACGAGGGCTCACAGTCTACAAGGGATGCTGAACTTGATCTTCTTAAAGGGATATTCTCTTGTTTGAACATTTCTGATTGCTGTGGGTCCGCCCGCTGCAAATTCCTGCAGTTGTAGGTGAATCGGGCAGAGGTCAATTATGTGCCCTGTTGCTCCATTCATTCTAATGGGACTTCCAATGACCAGTAGAGTGCAACCCCCTGCGCTCCCACTAAGAAGTGGATGGGGCAACATTGCGCATAATCGACCTCAGCCTCATTACCCAGTTTTCGGGATCACTAAGGCCTACGCTGGTCGGGCCCCCAGTGCACAGAATGTTATCCTCTCTCCTATAGCTAACAGATACCTTTCAAACTTTAGACTATCCCTTTAAGATCTCTATATACAGCATGTGATGGTACCTGGACGGCACAGCCAGAAATGCTGCGTCCGGAGGGACATAGACAAGACGCAGAAGGTGAGCTGTGCAATGGTGAACCTGGTGTCAGAGATCACCCTGACGGGGTGGATGGGCGCTCCGACCCCTTCAGGGATCTTGTGTATGTCATAAAGAACTAAAGTAGAAAAATTCATTAAAGGCATATTCCTATCTGAAAAGAACGGTGTATCATCCATTCACTCCTAGGAGACAGGACAGAGCCTGCTCGATGGCTTCTGTAATCCTGGGCTGTGAATGGTGGAGAGGTGAAGATCCCTTTAAGGGCTTATGTCCAACATTGAAACTAATCGAATACTTGCCATATTGGTAATACCTGTAGGATCTGTGGGGATTTTACCACTGAGGGCCCCTCCGAGTCCAGGAGCGGACCCTGTAGGAATGAAGCTTTGGCTGCACATACTTGACCCCGCTCCATCCTTTGCTTATGGGACTGCTGGGAATAGCGGAGCGCCACCTCTGGCCAGTGGTGATCAAACCAACCCAGAGGATAATTGTGTGAGCGATCCGCGCCGCCGTATGATGAATAGGACCTCTGGGATGAATCATGCGATGGCGGCTTTATTCATAGGACACATTTCGGAGCGTTAATGGAGTGAGGATAACGCTCTGAAACGCGTACAACCATTGCATGATTCACCCCAGAGGTCCTTTTCATCATAGAGCGGCGCGGATCGCTCACACAATCATCCTTTGGGTTCGTTTGATCACCACCGTGCATGTGGATCGTGGATCCTGCAGTAGCCATTACATGTGCTTTATACTGGTTGTGTGTCGCACAACTATTCCAGGTGAGCAGCGACATTAGTCACATCACAGCAGTGTACTATAAAAGATAACACCCTAAATGCGCTCGTCTCCCTTTTGCCTCTGACCAGTGGCGTAACTTGAAGCTCATGGGCCCTGATGCAAAAGCTCCCACGGGGCCCCGATTATTGCACATCTTTAATGGCATTCGCCTTTTTCTATAGACCAAAGGGACTTTTGGGGCCCCGATGCGATTGCAACTCCTGCACCTGTAGCAGTTACGCCCCTGCCTCTGGCAGCACCATGAACAGTGAGTGGAGTAAGGGCTGGCACGAGCGGCCTTAGATCAGTCCTGTGAGGCATCTTAGGGCCGCCTGATCTGAAGGCTAGGACCGGTCACTTGACAAGGTGATACTATTAGAGTCAGGGTCTCTATAGATGAAGCGTGGACATTGTGGAGCTGTGGTGACACCATGGTCATTCCGGCTCCTCTGATATATAACCACCATTTGTGGTCTCCTTGTGTGTGTCCTCGGTCAGTAGAGCCGAGCCCAGAATACACTAATTATCCTATTTACACAGCTCTCAGGTTACAAATAGGATCTTTTGTAGAGAAAGTTCAGGTAACCGGATCCAGCGGGCGACACTCCCTGGAGTGATGGTCGGACACGACATCCGGCTTGGTGCGGGTGACTTCTACATCTCCATTGTTCTCTACAGAGATTGTATTGATTTTCAGTATCGCGCGGCTTCAGTTTGCTTTGAGATTAGTCCGTCGTACATGGCGGTGTGGATCCATTCCCAACCTCTTGTAAAGCAAGCGATTCCCCCATGATCACACATGCACGCTCGGTTTGGGTAATCACGCATGTGTTCTCCATGGAGTGAAGGGATTACACAGCTTTATTCCCATAGTAAAAGATTGGGCATGTTGAGATTCCATCATGCCTGATCCTTCGCTGCCCAGCATCTGCCATCAAGGAGGATTAGGGATATAGAAGACGGAAGACAACTCCTACACCCCAAGTGAACAGTCACCTAAAGGCCGGGTGCAAGGGCTCTGACCATTCATCGATACAGAAACTTCCTGCTCTTTACATACTACCGTAGTCCATCAATCAGACCTAAGTAGTCCATGCTGCCCTTTTCCCCACGTAGATGTTGGTACATGTGGAAAATTGGCCATGAGCAATGGCACATTGAGATGAATGGATTGTGGCGCACACAACCATATAATACACTTGTGTGAACGTTCCTCAACACTTCCATGAAACCATGTCTACGCAAGATCCAACCGGGGCTGAATTCAGGGTGGGAGACCCACGTCTGATCCGTACATCGTGACCCATAAACTGTATTTCATAGATGTCTGAATTCGGCCTTAACGGGAATCTGTCAGCAGGTTTTTGCATGATGAAGGTAAAGAGACCCTGAATCCAGCGATGCATGACTTACTTTACTGGGTGCAGCCTGTCTGTCACTGAGTTTTTAGATTTAGGAATGCAATAGAGCTTAAAAAGTTTGGACTTGGGTCTCGGCTGAAGCTTCACACACTCCTGATTCATTAGGTGTCGCCTCTTAATGGATCAAAAGTGTCTAACAAGTGATGTGGCCTTGCCACAAGTCTTACTCCAGTCAAGGACTGGAATGAGATTGCTGGTGCAAAGAAGTAGATGGACAGTCTCCTCGTGCCTGTGTTGTCAGAGCTGGGGAGAAACTGGTGTGAAAAAATATATATAATTTTTTTTTAATAATAGCTTTGTCTGAACCTGGCTTTACTTAAAACTAGACAGAAACACACACAAAAATTAACCACTGCCGCTCTGGAGAAAATGTGAAATTTGATATATTCTTTTGGAATTACCACAATTAAAAATTGATACAAAAATCTATTCACAGACGTCATCAATAATTAAGAGGAATCTGCTTCTAGGTCCAGATAGATTATAGAATACATGGAAAAATAGAATTACAGGAATCATACATGGGTAAATCAGTAGTAGGTGAAAGAGAAGGAGGGGGTGGAGGTTACTTTTAACATTTAAAGTGGTTTTCCCCACTAACAAAATTCATTTCAATCAACAGATCTTGGAATAATAATAATTTCCACAATTGGATGTGATTACAAAAATGTTCCTGTGCTGAGATAATCTTATATATGTGTCCCTGCTGTGTACTGTGTAATGGATGTGTCTGACCGTACAGGAACATGGTCTGATCATACCACCTCTCCTGTGCTGAGATAATCTTATATCTGTGTCCCTGCTATATACTGTGTAATGGATGTGTCTGACCGTACAGGGACATGGTCTGATCATACCACATCTCCTGTGCTGAGATAATCTTATATACCATATGTGTCTCTGCTATGTACTATGTAATGGATGTGTCTGATCATACAGGTACATGGCCTGATCATACCACATCTCCTGTGCTGAGATAATCTTATATACCATATGTGTCTCTGCTATGTACTATGTAATGGATGTGTCTGATCATACAGGTACATGGCCTGATCATACCACAACTTCTGGGCTGGGAGGATGTAAAAGAGAACACAGACATTATAGCACAGGATCATAGAGGATTCTTTTAGGTAAAACCTGTCTCTGCCGGTTTTTAAAAAATGTTTCACCTCAAAGAAAGATTAGTGATCCCATGCTGTAATATCTGTATACTCTTTTAGGTCCTCACTGGCCCAGGAGATGTGGTATGATCAGACCATGTCCCTGTATGGTAAGACACATCCATTACACAGTACATAGCAGGGTAGCTGCGTTGTGTGTCCCTGCTATGTACTGTGTAATGGATGTGCCTGACCGTACAGGGACCATGGTCTGATCATACCACATCTACTGTGCGGAGATAATGTTATATATCTCAGCATAGGAAATATGGTATTATCTTACCATGTCCCTGTACGGTCAGACACATCCATTGCACAGTACATAGGAGGGACACATATATGAGGTTATCTCAGCACAGGAGATATGGTATGATCAGCCCATGTCCCTGTACGGTCAGACACATCCATTACACAGTACATAGCAAGGACACATATATGAGGTTATCTCAGCACAGGAGATGTGGTATGATCAGACACATTCATTACACAGTACATAGCAGGGACACATATATAAGATTATCTCAGCATGGGAACATTTTTTTAATCACATCCAATTGTGGAAATTATTATTATTCCAAGATCTATTGATTAAACTCAACTTTGTTCGGGAGAAACAATCTTGAAAGGCTCATTCAGACCTCAGCAATTTGAGTTTCATCTGTTTTTATCACAGTTTCAGCAGAATTTGGTCAGAAGTATCAATTTTTATTGGGATGGGAACAAAAAAGATAGATACGTTTCTCAAGCTTCTATTGAACAGTCCATGACAAGTCCGGAGAACACTGAGTCCGGAGTGCAGTCCGATTTTTTCATGGACCCATAGAACTGATAATCGGCTCAATATTGGACAGGTCTGTGTGTCTTCATGCAGACAACTCCATCCGAAAAAAAAATTGGACATGTGAACTGTTACATAGACTATGAGAGAGGTGCAAAAAGACTGTATGGGAAAGACTGCAGTGTGAATGAGCCCCAACATGGAAAATTGTGTAATAAACGGTCTGACCCCAATTACCAGGGGGTTAGGGAAAAAAGACAATGATGGAATGTAAAGAAAATAATAATCCGCTCTCAGGCTCTGGGCAAATTGCCTCCAGCCTGACATTTACTGCATTTTCCTATCAAAGGAAACATACAGGAGCATCTCAATGGATTATAATATCACCAAAAAGTTCATTTATATCAGTAATTCAATACATAAAGTGAAACACATATATTATATAGTTATTACAGAGTAATGACACACAGTAAAGTGAAACACATATATTATATAGTTATTACAGAGTGATCCATTTCAAGTGTTTATTTCTGTTAATGTTGATGATTACAGCTTACAGCCAAAAAAAACCCCAAAGGTTATTATCTCAGAAAATTAAAGTAGGGAGGATGAAGGGATAAAAACTGCGCTGCCGTATTCCATGAGACATCAAAGAGTGAATATAATATTGATTTAATAGTCAACGTGGCTCAGGGAAATATGATATTGATTTGTCCTGAGGAAGGGTCAGGGAGCCCTGAAACACGTTGACTAATAAATCAATGTTATATTCACCCTTTGATGTCTAGTGGAATACGGCAGCATGGTTTTTAACCATTCATCCTCCCTACTCTATATGCACCACGCTGGGGACTGCAGCAGCCGTGATCTGCTTTTATAGTGGTTGCGACTCTCACAACCACACAAGGTGAAGCCTCTGATATCTATTTAGGTAATATTTTATCACTCAGACCCTTCATCCTCCTTACTTTAATTTTCTTTGGGTTTTCATTAATCATCAACATTAACATAAATAAACCCATTAAATAGATCCCTCTGTGTGTAATGACTCTATATACTATATGTGTTTCACTTTATGTATTGAATTACTGACATAAATGAACTTGTTGATGATGTTCTAATTCATTGAGAAGCTCCTGTATATTGTGCAGATTTATTTTTTGTATAATGGCGCCTTATAGGTGACATCTCAGACACAATGTGCACAGAGCCTTACTCCAATGCTGAATCACATCTGGCTTCACGCGATAAATCATTTACCTTGTTATCAGATTTCTTATTTTATCCCATCATAAGGAAACGCATACAGGTAAAAATCAAATATACTTTTGTTTGTTGGTCTCTCTTGATAATTTGGAATAAAAGAAAAGAAAAGAGCAAATCGGGTTTTTCCAGCTTTGAACAACTTCGCATTGTATAAGGAAAGTTTTGTAAAAAAAAAAAAGAAAAAAAAATATCTCTCACTGACACACTGTGACAAGCTCTGCAGCTGTGTTAGGTAGCCATGAGTATATAAAAAGTGCAAAAAAAAAAAAAAAAAGAGAGCAGCATTCATCTTACTGTGCCTAAAACCAGTCCTTTATTATGAATCTGTAAGGTGTGTGCCCAAAGCAGGTGTACAGAAGCCCTAACAGCTCATTCTGATTACAGCTGTTTCGTGCTTGTCCAGCATGATCTGTTGCACGAGACGGCTGTAATAAGAATGAGCTGTTAGCGCTTCTGTACACCTGCTTGGATTTTTATGGATCCTTAATAAAGGACTAGTTTTAGGCACAGTAAGGTGAGTGCTGCTCTCTTTTTTTGCACTGTGAAACTGCTATATGTTCCACTATAGCTAGCACCACCACTCTCTATGCCTCAGAAACCATTGCTTCATACCAGACAAAACTGCTAATACTGCAACAATTGGTGCGCTTTTCCTCTGTTTGTCGCATATTAAAAAGTTATGTCATAATTTGCAAAAAAAAATCCTCTTTACAAGGGATTGGTTGGACCTAGTTTAAGTTACCCTGTATTAGTAGGATAAAAGATACCGTACTGATCACGGGGGTCTGATCTCTGCAGAACAGTCTGTACGGAGGGGAGCAGAGAACATGTACCTTCACTACGCTCATTTTACATGGGACTGCTGGAGATCACTGCATTGTACTCAACAGTCCCATAGAGAATGAATGGATCTAAGCTGCCCGAGCCAGTGATTTGGAGACCTGGTTTATAGGATTGATCCCAACAGCCCCTATGACTACAGGATGGATCCCAACAGCCCCTATGACTACAAGGATGGATCCCAACAGCCCCTATGATTACAAGGATGGATCCCAACAGCCCCTATGACTACAAGGAGGATCCCAAGAGCCCCTATGATTAAAGGATGGATCCCAACAGCCCCTATAATTACAAGGATGGATCCCAACAACCCCTATGACTACAAGGGAGGATCCCAACAGTCCCTATGATTACACAGTCTGACTGATCATGAGAGTGCTGGGAAGGAGCGCTATGATGGACACTTATCTGGTGATTATCCGCATGTGTAATTGGATCTTTAATGATACAAGGCCATACACCGAGTACACTGTATCTCATATAATAGTCAAGGGTGTCCAAAACATTTCTGTGGCACTTATGAATCCTTCACGGTCGTGTTTGCATAGCTGCCGTCTAGTATTTAGGACTAGAAAACTCAAAAAAAAAAAAAAAAACTTTTAGGAACTTTATGGGCCATCTCCCTAACTTTCCCTTTAATGCACAGTCCAATACATTAAAAGTCGACTAAGCTGCAGTACCAGGTGCAGCCCATAAACAAGGGAGGCACTATTTCAGGAAAAAACAGCCGATTTTGTTCCATGACTCACAAGCTGCCAGGTAGGGTGCTTCTAACCACCCGGACTCGTCGCTAAGTAAATATAAATGAGTGCAAGAAAATGTAGCAAGAGGGTTGGCACGTTCATTTGCAGGTTTTTCTGGTCCATCACAGTAAAAGGAAATGATTCATATTAAAGGGTTTTTTTTTCCAGTTTTAGTAAACTATTGTCCTCTAGCTGCAGTTTGTCCTCACTCTCCCCGGGTCCGGCGCCGGCTCCGCTGCTGCTCCTGGGGTGTTTGTGATTGTGATCCACAGCGCTGCAGCCAATCAGTGAGCTGAACACGTATGAGTGGGCCTATTCTAGCAGAGCTGATTGGCTGCAGCGCTGCGGATGTGAGCCGCAGTGGACCTGAGGAGGGTGAGTAACGCGCTGCTTGTTCATCATACTGGGAACGAGGGGTTTTCTGAAAGCGGATATCCCTTTGAAGGGTGTTGGGGTTACACAATTAATGCTGTTTACTCTTCTTCTGCTTCCAGGGATAGATCACTTCTCCTATAAACAATTTTTTGCATAAGGATCCCCAGGAATCTTTGGGGGTAACATCTCCAGGAGGGCAGCCGGTAGGTTTCCAGCACCTGTCCGTATGGCAGTGGGTTGATCTATGGTAAAGAGAAAATGAACAAGAGGAAACATTATTCGTTTTTCTACCCACAGCTGTCATATATGTTCCCACATTGCATCCCAAAGTGGGTCTTAGTGGCCAAGTGGGCCCACGAGCAATCCGTCCGGCAGCCCACGTTCACAATGAGCTCACTGAGCGATGCACAGGGGGCTCACGAGCTGTCACTGCTGGTCATATCATCTGTCGTGGGGTGAGCTCCTCCATCACCCCATCCTCCCTCCAGTCTTTTTGGATCTTCCTCCCCTTGTTCCAAGCAGAGCTGTGGAGTCGGTGTCCGTTTTGGGTGGAGTCAAGAGTCGTATTCGGGGAAATACAGGAGTCGGATGTTTGGCTTACCGACTCCACAGCTCTGGTTCCAAGAGCCAAAACCTATCTATCTTTTTTGGGGGTTGCAGGGGTCATTCAACCCTGAAAACTGGCAATCCTGGGGTTCCCATCTCATTCTGCCTCTTGGTTTAATTACATTGTGAGTTCGGACTTTTCTTTAAATATGACGAAAAAAACCTCATATTTTGGAATTTATTTAATGTCCTATTCTTTGAAAGGACAATTAAAGGCTTATAGCTTTGGGTTTTTTTATATAGATTTTCTTTCATTTTTACTTTATTATTTAGTCCTCCTATGGCAGGGGTAGGTAACTTCAGGCCTCAAGGGACGCCAACAGGTCATGTTTTCTGGATTTCCTTAGTGGTAATATAATCACCTGCCCTGGTTATGATTCCAGCCATTGTGCAATGCTAAGGAAATCCCAAAAACCTGCACTCGAGGCCTACCCCTGTCCTATGGGACCTGAGCCTCTGATTTTTATCACACTAGAAGTGTAGCAAGATTGTGTGCCTGACCAGCCAGTGAGGAATAACATGGCACTTACGACCCCTGGCCGTCATGGTAGCCGATCGGTTCATCACTCTGCTGCTATCAGAGATGGATAGCAGCATAGTAATGATCAGGTGACGGCTCTCTGATACAGCCAACATCCGCCCGGTATGAAGCAGGCTCAGCTCCTGAGCCCGAAACACACTGTTTGGTGACACATGATGACGACGTACGTCAAAGCTCATTAAGCAGTCGGTCTGGATCTGTAGCGAGTCAGCGCCGGGGACTGTAATGTACTGGAGAATGTCAACTTTACCTGCATCAGTAATCTCAGAGGCTTTCCGCTTTTTTGCTCCAGCATATGAAACTTTACACCGGCTGGAAGAGGTAAGAGAGCGGCGTCACTACTGGAACTAAAAGAAAGCATCCGAAAAACAAGGCAAACACGTACCTGCTAATCTGTACGAGCGACAGAGGCGCAGCAAGAGAGCGTAGAACGGCAGGGTGCTCAGGAGATCGATGGTCATCTGGATCACTCCCTGCACCACGATCATGACGAGCCGCAGCTGATAGAGAGAAGAGTAAAGCAAGAAGTATAATGCACCAGGAATGGGTCACCAGGACACGTATAAAATATACTGTATGCAAATGTACCCCCCCAGACCGTCAATAGGGGGCTCGGCACCCCCGACATTGTAGACATAGCTTCTACAAGGAAAACCGGGGCAGCTAGTATGCAGGAATTTGCTGTAAAAACTTTACAGAGTTATTGAGCGACGTTCCTCTCTTTTTACGCCGTTCAGGTATTTTAATCACTTGGTCGTCACTTCCCTCTTTTTCATGGAGACGACACAATAGATGTGAGATAACGGCGCTCCGGTGACTGAGCGTCAGGTTCAGTCGGTGTCTCGGGGTTATAAGGAGATGTATGGATCAATGTCACATTACCGACTCTTTATTGAACCACTCAGGCCCTTAAAAAGAGAGACGGTGAGCACAAAATGACTGATCAAACAAAGCACAGGCGGTCAGCGCACCCCACATGTAGGGCAGCTTCCCCATGACTTGTTCCCCATCTATCGATGTCTTTCTCTGGATTCTGTAAAGCCAGAGCGGTCAGTAAAAGTAACAGGAGGGCGGAGATAGATGGAAAACAAGTACATGGGAAGGTGCAGTGAACGGCTCAGCCACGTCAGGGATGCACTGAGCACCTGTGCTTTGTTTGAACAGTCTGTTTGTGCTGACAGAGTCACTTTTAAATTGAACTTGTCAGCAGTTTTATTGCATATAAGATGCAGCAACTGCCAGTAAAGCCTTATATACAGCATTCTGTATTACTGCATATTAGTCCCAGGCCGATCTGTGTAACGCAAAAAACAGCTTTTATTATACTCACCTGGGGGCGGGGCAGTCCGGGTTCGGCGGCTGCCGATGGTCTCATGTACGGCGCCTCCATTCTTCTTGTGGATATCGAACATCAATGCACACGTGCAATAGAAGTTTATGAATCAAGTGAGCAGTTTATTTACAATTCCGAGGTGAAGCGACAGACTAACGTTTCGGCCAAGTTATTGGCCTTGTTCACAGAGTCGCCTAGAATGTTGAAGCTTGAGATATGGTAATTCATACAGTAGGTATATAAGGTAACTTTGTTAGGGAGGTACCCTGGGGAAAGCTGTACAATATCTCAGCCTGCCATAGTAGCTGATCACCTGTATGGAGGTATGGTAGAGCAGAGCTCTATGGGTTGGTGGCGCAGTGTGGAAAGCTGACACAACTGTGTCCAAGCTGATGGCTCTTGATTACGGGACCTCTGGCCCCTTTCAATTGCACCGTGACCATCACCATAATTGAGTGCTAACCTTCGAACTTTCATTCTTCTTGTGGCTGCCGTCTTCTTCTGTTTCTAGTGGGTGATGCGTTCTACGTTTCCACACAGTCTCCTCCACTGTGCTCCAGCGCATACACACTTCTCTCTGCCTCGCTGAAGGCACAGTAAAGTCCTGTAATGTGCAAATGAAGGGGAAGGTCAAAGAACACCCGCACATGCGCACTATGCTGCATTCTTTGACCTTTCCCTGCACCTGTGCATTACAGGACTTTGCTCTGCCCTCTGTAGGGCAGAGCAAAGTACGCGTGCACATGAGCGCAATGGAGGAGACGGTGCGGATCATGGAGGGCACGGTGCGGATCATGGAGGGCACGGTGCGGATCATGGAGGGCACGGTGCGGATCATGGAGGGCACGGTGCGGATCATGGAGGGCACGGTGCGGATCATGGAGGGCACGGTGCGGATCATGGAGGGCACGGTGCGGATCATGGAGGACACGGTGTGGATCATGGAGGACACGGTGTGAATCATGGAGGACACGTCATCCACAAGAAGGATGGTGATCACAACAAGAAGGCAGGTACCAGACCAAGACCTGTGACACTTATCTGACCAGACCGCTCCAGGTGAGTATAATAAAAGCAATTTTTTTGCATTATACTAGGGACTTATATACAGTATTCCAGAATGGGTATATAAAGCCTTACCTTGTGGTGGCCGCAGCTTACATGCAAAAAAACTGCTGACAGGTTCACTTTAATGTGATCTCCACTTTCTATCACCCTGTTATAGTAGAAATCATACCCATCTTACAGTTTCCCGGCTCCAATTCTTCCTGGTCCTCTCCAGGTCTGTGCACTTCCTCCACTGCAGACAATGACTACAGGAGGTACAAAGACCAGAGGGAGGATCGAAATAAGTGCAGCTGGGGAACGAGAAGGTAAATACTATTTTTTTTTTAACATTATTTAAAAGGTTTGGCCAACCAACATAATTATTAACAACGTCATTAAGGCAATGGGTAGGATGATGGGCATCGGTCGGAATAATCTGCTCTTCAAACCCCCATTCTTAACCCCTATTAGAGGTCAAACGTCTGCGATCACCACAATCTCTAGCAGTAGCAGTAAGTTGGGTAAAGGCTTTTGTTACTTGGCCCCTGCGCTGCAGAGAGCAGTCTCCGCCCCTGCGCTGCAGAGAGCAGTCTCCGCCCCTGCGCTGCAGAGAGCCGTCTCCGCCCCTGCGCTGCAGAGAGCCGTCTCCGCCCCTGCGCTGCAGAGAGCCGTCTCCGCCCCTGCGCTGCAGAGAGCCGTCTCCGCCCCTGCGCTGCAGAGAGCCGTCTCCGCCCCTGCGCTGCAGAGAGCCGTCTCCGCCCCTGCGCTGCAGAGAGCCGTCTCCGCCCCTGCGCTGCAGAGAGCCGTCTCCGCCCCTGCGCTGCAGAGAGCCGTCTCCGCCCCTGCGCTGCAGAGAGCCGACTCCGCCCCTGCGCTGCAGAGAGCCGTCTCAGCCCCTGCACTGTAGAGAGCCGTCTTAGCCCCTGCGATGTATAGAGCGGTCTCAGCTCCTGCGCTGTATAGAGCAGTCTCAGCTCCTGCGTCCGCTTCATGTATACAATATGGCTGAGATATAGGCCGTCCATGTGGGGCGGCTCTGGCATTTGCTCAGTTCACCAGTTGGATTAAATCGTTTGCTGAGCTGTATGAACATTTTGTCTATTCCTAATTAGTCCAATTTCAGTTCCTGTCGGGGCATCTGTGTAGAGGATGGCATCACTGTGTAAGTATTTGCAGACGGGCTTCGTGCCACCCATGCTGCTGCCAGCACCGTATACATGTATTTACTTAAGTGCAATCAGGCTTTACAAATCTAATATTTACTTATCTGTCCTAATGTCAGGAGGCTTCCTCTGATCATGAGATACGAGTCTCTGTATACAGAGCGGGGAGGGACAAAAATCCCATAATATTGGATGAGAAGCAGCATTTTAAAGGGTTTCCCATCACCGACTTACATTATAGATGAAGAAGTAGGAGGCGGGGAGTTAGGACGTGATTGCCCTTCCTCTATAATGAAGGTTTCTATTTTCCTAGCGTAAAGAAAGGCGATTAGCTTCTAGATCACTGAGGTCCAATTACTGGGACATGATAAGTAAGTACACCCCCCGCTCAATCCGGTCCCCATGAGCCGGCTCGAGATAGACGAACACTCTACTCATAGGGTGAAATTCACAGTAAGTCTGAATGTTTCTGCCGTCTCAGACATGGACTTAAAATTCACTCGGATATCCCGGTCATTAAAGGGAATTAGGAGACGACTCCTGCAGTAATGGACTGTCTGTCCAGTGATCAGTACGTACCAGGGTGAAGACGAGGTAATAAAGGGCAGTGGTCGGCAGCAGAAAGAGCAGGATGGTGAACAGCAGGGTCCCGAGGAAAAGCTGCAGGAGAAAGAAACATTTCACCTTAGGAATGAATATATAGTGAATTTTCGGAATATAAGACGCACCCCAAATTTAGAGGAGAAAAATAATGATGGTCCATCTTGTCTTATAATTAGCCTTACAGTCCTAATGTAGCTTAGCACGTTGGTGACGGTGGAGCGGAGTCACAGAAGGCAGGAGTGGGGTGATGCTGCGAGCCCTGGGCATGGGGAGGAGGGTGTCTCGGTGGGGGAACAAGTAGGCCGATGCTGCTGGAGGCAGGAGCCATTGACATCCCAGCAATAGACTTCAGGAAAATGGCACCGGAAGGCGGCACATGCGCAGATTGAAACCTTAGAGAGGCGAGATCTCATTCTACGCATGCGCAGATTGAAACCTTAGAGAGGCGAGATCTCATTCTGCACATGCGCAGATTGAAACCTTAGAGAGGCGAGATCTCATTCTGCGCATGCGCAGATTGAAGCCTTAGAGAGGCGAGATCTCATTCTGCACATGCGCAGATTGAAACCTTAGAGAGGCGAGATCTCATTCTGCGCATGCGCAGATTGAAACCTTAGAGAGGCGAGATCTCATTCTGCACATGCGCAGCATCCGTCAAGACAGAATTCAGAAAAATGGTGCCAGAATAGTTGGTTACACAGACAGAGTTCGGCTCTCCGAGATCTCACTCTGCGCATGCGCCACCATTTCTTCTCCATCACTGGAAGATTAATGGCGCCTGCCTCCTGCAGAATCACTCCACTTGTGCCACCGCTGCTACAGCCCTTCCTGCCAGCACAAGGCGTGCCGCCATAGGTCCCTGCCTCCTGTGTGCCCGTTCCACCCCCACCCCCGATAAACTACATTCAGGCTATAAGAGGCACCCCATTTTCCTCCTAATTTCAGGAGGAAAAAGTGTGTTTTACAATCCAAAATGTTAAACTTTTTTTTATATAGCTATCTTAATAAAGTGGTAGATCCATCTCATGTATCTAAGATTCGTCATCACTTAAGGATTACTGTGGTTCCAACAACTGGGACCATCTAATGGAGGGGCCACAGCTTCCTTCTTCCTTTGTGCAGGGCCACTTTCTATTCACGTGTACAGACCAGAGGCTGCATTTCCCTGCACCGATGGCGTCTGTCATTTTGCAGGAAAAATCTCAGAATCAGCGGGGGTCCCAGAGGTCGGACACTCACCTAACATTAAACTATGGCTATCCTACATCACTCACCGAGATGAGAAGAATTGCAAATCTTTAATTGCATTAGTTATTTCCTATAGGCCAAAGGGACTTTTGGGGCCCCCTAGGTTGCAGGGCCCAGATGAGATTCCAACCCCTGCACCTGTCGTAGTTACGCCCCTGGCTGTGCGAGTCTTGTACCCATGCACCATTGGAGCCTATGACAACTCTCTGCGCATTGCTCTGCTGCCCTCTGCTGGCAGATCTGAGGTAGTGCGTGTGCAGATTGAGTACCTGGTCCAGGTCATACGAGCAGGAGTCCACCCGCTGTCGCAGGACGTTCCACTTTTTACCACGAAACAGACGCCAGAGAGAGGACAGGCCGTGCATCTTCAGGCAGTATAATCTGACCGAGGAGGAAAGAGCAGACAAACATAATCATGGTGTGATATCACATGGAGATGGTGACCGCTCCTATATCACATGCATTAGTGCAAATGCCATAGAGATTAATAGGATTAAAGATGGCTGCAATGCTGGCGAGTGACCATAAATACTTGTATTTCTCATGAAATGTCAATTCTGATCTTATCTCTCTGCATTGTCGTTCCTCCATTATTCCTCCTGGAAATGTATGAATAAGTGGGTGCTACTATTCCTATACAGTTTTGACATTGGAGGGTGTCACTGTGCAAGACAATACCCAGAGGTCAATTTATACAGCCGGCATCATAGAGGAATGGCACAATGCATAGATCCAAGAGGATGAAAGGAGGGTAACAGATCCGCTATAGTAATGTATGTGACGTCTGGTGGGTGGTTGCTTACCTGGCCCCATATACATAAAAGCAGTATATGTGGAAGGTGAGGAGAGCAATGATATCGGACAGAATGGACAGCGCCACGGACAGCCCCAGACAAGCTGACAGCCCGATGTACCACAGGATGACCTCAATGAATGGAGACATCAGGCGGATGTAACCTGCAAGCAGTGAAGGAGGGTCAGGAGTGAGGAGGCAATGACACACATGCGGCTCTGTGCCATCAGTGTTAAGCCCAATACTCAGGCGACTGGAGAGTTACATGCTGGATATAAAGGGTTAAAACTATAGAAAACATGCAACGTCGTTCATCATCAGTGGGTGTGAAGCTTCTCAAAACATTAAAAAATAGTAAAATGACATTGGCGAAAACATGGAGGTTTACTCTAATCCTCATCATCATCATCATCATAATAATCATCATCATCACTTGGTACCTGAAATCCACTTTCTGGCAGATGATCAGGACAACCCTTAAACTCAATGTCAGACTGGGGCGGCAGGGGCCCAACAGTAACATTGACTCCGGGGCCACTGATCAACTACATGCAAATATTACAGTCACATATCCACCTATGCTTCTATATATTATACTGTATTACATTCACATATCTACCTATGCTTCTATATATACTGTATTACATTCACATATCTGCCTATGCTTCTATATATTATACTGTATTACATTCACATATCCACCTATGCTTCTATATATTATACTGTATTACATTCACATATCTACCTATGCTTCTATATTATACTGTATTACATTCACATATCTGCCTATGCTTCTATATATTATACTGTATTACATTCACATATCCACCTATGCTTCTATATATTATACTGTATTACATTCACATATCTACCTATGCTTCTATATATTATACTGTATTACATTCACATATCCACCTATGCTTCTATATATTATACTGTATTACATTCACATATCCACCTATGCTTCTATATATTATACTGTATTACATTCACATATCCACCTATGCTTCTATATATTATTTCTGTATTACATTCACATATCCACCTCTACTTCTATATATTATAATGTATTACATTCACATATCTGCCTATGCTTCTATATATTATACTGTATTACATTCACATATCCACCTATGCTTCTATATATTGTACTGGATTACATTCACATATCCGCCTATGCTTCTATATATTATACTGTATTACATTCACATATCCACCTATGCTTCTATATATTATACTGTATTACATTCACGTATCTGCCTATGCTTCTATATATTATACTGTATTACATTCACATATCTGCCTATGCTTCTATATATTATACTGTATTACATTCACATATCCACCTATGCTTCTATATATTATACTGTATTACATTCACATATCCACCTATGCTTCTATATATTATACTGTATTACATTCACGTATCTGCCTAGGCTTCTATATATTATACTGTATTACATTCACATATCCACCTATGCTTCTATATATTATACTGTATTACATTCACGTATCTGCCTATGCTTCTTATATATTATACTGTATTACATTCACATATCCACCTATGCTTCTATATATTATACTGTATTACATTCACGTATCTGCCTATGCTTCTATATATTATACTGTATTACATTCACATATCCACCTATGCTTCTATATATTATACTGTATTACATTCACGTATCTGCCTATGCTTCTATATATTATACTGTATTACATTCACATATCCACCTATGCTTCTATATATTATACTGTATTACATTCACATATCTGCCTATGCTTCTATATATTAAATGTATTACATTCACATATCCACCTATGCTTCTATATATTATACTGTATTACATTCACATATCCACCTATGCTTCTATATATTATACTGTATTACATTCACATATCCACCTATGCTTCTATATATTATACTGTATTACATTCACATATCCACCTATGCTTCTATATATTATACTGTATTACATTCACATATCTACCTATGCTTCTATATATTATACTGTATTACATTCACATATCCACCTATGCTTCTATATATTATACTGTATTACATTCACATATCCACCTATGCTTCTATATATTATACTGTATTACATTCACATATCCACCTATGCTTCTATATATTTTATACTGTATTACATTCACATATCCACCTCTACTTCTATATATTATATATGTATTACATTCACATATCTGCCTATGCTTCTATATATTATACTGTATTACATTCACATATCCACCTATGCTTCTATATATTATACTGTATTACATTCACATATCTGCCTATGCTTCTATATATTATACTGTATTACATTCACATATCTGCCTATGCTTCTATATATTATACTGTATTACATTCACATATCCACCTATGCTTCTATATATTGTACTGGATTACATTCACATATCCGCCTATGCTTCTATATATTATACTGTATTACATTCACGTATCTGCCTATGCTTCTATATATTATACTGTATTACATTCACATATCCACCTATGCTTCTATATATTATACTGTATTACATTCACGTATCTGCCTATGCTTCTATATATTATACTGTATTACATTCACATATCTGCCTATGCTTCTATATATTATACTGTATTACATTCACATATCCACCTATGCTTCTATATATTATACTGTATTACATTCACATATCCACCTATGCTTCTATATATTATACTGTATTACATTCACGTATCTGCCTATGCTTCTATATATTATACTGTATTACATTCACATATCCACCTATGCTTCTATATATTATACTGGGTCATTTGTAAGATGATTCCTTTATTTCTACATAGTGAAACAAGTGTATTGTGTCAGCTACTGATTATGTTGGGGGGTAAGAGACAAACTGCCGCCAAGGGTCCCACCGGAGGATTCCCCAATCTTTTGTTGGACAGTCCAAGCCTACTTATACTCCCCTCTCCCACCAGTGAGGTCGGCCTCGCGTCTGCCAGCACCCACGTGGTATAGTTATTCCCATAAGCATCTAATGAGCAGCAGCGTTCAACCCCCACTCCCCCCCTGAAGTCCAAGCAACGGAGCCTATTGGCACCCTCTGATTGGCTGCAGTGCACACGGGACACAAGGTCGTGTGTCGGCAGATGTGGGGCTAATATCACTAATGTGGGAGGGGAGTATAACGGACTGCTACATTTAATAAGCTGTTATCTAAAAGTGGACAACCCCTTTAATTGTTAAAGGGGATAAGGGGGATGCCCGAGATCAACGACTGTGGGCACCAGTGATCGGGTGTGTAAAAGGGATTTCATCGCTACGGTACAGATTGAGCTTTAGTACCAGAAAAGTGGGAGATGTAGCAGGACGCCCCATTCCCTTTAACAGCTCCAGGACTGGGCCAACTTTCTACCAAAGACCATAACTTTTTGTTTCATATTCTTTCCATCATATTTCTTGTTTCTATGCGAGAAAAGAAAGTGCCATATGTCTTCCTCCCTCAGGTCTTATAGTTTGTGTTTTGCTATTTAGCCTCCGTTCTTCTTTCATTTGTAAGGGATCCGTTTTATTCTTACTGGATCAGTTTTTCAAATGAATGATAAATAGTGATCGGGTAACAGATCCCTTTTCTATAGGCTCCGATGTTAAAAAATAAAATGGATCCAGCTGAAAACATATTTACAAAGTTGTGTTTGCACAATGGATTACTGTCGGAGCCATTCTAACAGAGGATTACTGGACATGTAAACTCAGCCTTAAGGACCCGTTACACGCTGTGATGTGGCAGCGATCCGACCAACGATGGGGATCGCTGCCACATCGTGAACTGTTCGCTGGTGAGCTGTTACACAGGCGGACTCGCCAGTGACCAGTGGACCAGCAACATTGTGGAAAAGAAGAAAATATTCTTTCCACGATGTCTAGCTCCCGCTGCCAGGCTGCAGTAAGTGGGAGCAGGCTGGTAACCAGGGTATACATCGGGAAACTAGGCACTGCGAGCTGCCTAGTTACCCGATGTTTATCCTGGTTACCAGCTCCCAGCGTTTGCTGTGCAGTGCTAGGAGCTCGTTCATCGTTGGTCTCCCGCTGTCACACGCGCCGATGCTGGGTGCACAGCGGGAGACCAACAATAGATTTATGGTCCTGTCCATAAATCTGCGATCAACAATGTATCGTTGATACGTGTCACATACAACAATGTTGTTTCGACATCGCTGCAGCGTCACCAAACCAGTGACGTTGCAACGATATTGTTCACGATATCGTTGTGTGTAACGAGCCCTTTACACAGATGTTACATGGGTTGTCCAGCAGATCAATTTTTTTTAAACTCTATATGGAGTCAAATAAAACTAAATAAAATACCTGCACCACTGAATGACTTATAGTTATTTTTCTCCAGGCATTTCCTGCATTTCGTGATGGAACTGGAAGCATAAACCAGTAGCCACAGAGAGAGCAGCGAAACCGGAACTGCAAACGATCACCGTTTTAGTCACTTATTTCTGTCATTGCCCAGACAACCCCTTCATCATTACATCCTCTCTGGAGCAGCGTGCAGACACCCACCCATAGTGCCCCCTTACCCCGCCCATACGTCATCAGTATCGGGCCAAGGACACATCCAGGAGGATCAATGAATGATAACTCCACCATTGATGTCTGCAGTGTAATATCAGGGCCGGAAACGTAACTTACTGATCCACAGGTGGATGTGATACATGAAGAATCGTCCCAGAACTTCATCCAACGCCCGGTTCATTTTCAGCCCAGCCGGAGCCCCCATCAGCCATTGCAGAAGACCTTGTAGTTCAAGAGCCACACGCTATGGAGAATACAGGATGAAAAAAAATAAAGAGTATAATATAATACATTGTTATACAAAAGCGACATCCTCCATGACGTCTTTATGGAGAATAGTGGAGACTCACATCTGCCACCGGCATGAGAGCGTTGGCCAGCTGACCGATGCGGTTCCCCTGATAGAGCCAGGACATGAGGAGGATCCCGAGCACAAGATCTACCAGCAGCGACAAGACAATATTGGCCTTTCTGAAAAAGAAGACAAGACGATCAGGAGGGAAATGGAGCAGAGATGGGGGGGAAGTCACAGACGACAGCAGATACCTCATGAACGTCGGGTGGTCCTGGGCCTTCTCTGGCCGGCTGATAACACGGAGGTTCTCCAGGCGTTTCCCCAATTGTTCACAAGTAGAAAGCTTGTTCCACAGGAAGGAGAGAGGCCTCCCGCTCAGGACCCTGCAACACAGACCGACAGGTTTTACACATATAGACCACTCAAAAAACTCTGGGCGTACTTTAACCACTTACCAGATATCTTCTGTCCATAGATTAGGAGAAAAATGCTTAGTAAGCGATCGCTGGGACCCATAGTGATCCTGAGGTGTACGTGCGCAGCCTCTACTCCATTCATTGTCTGTGGCACTGACAGAAATAACCTAGCGCTGTACTCAGCAGTCCCACAGACAATGAATGGAGCAGAGGCTGTGAGTGGGTACATCCACTCCATCCAGGAGAGGGCTGAAGAAATCATGTGCCCCTTTTGGGAATAGCCCTTTAAAGGGAATCTGTCAGCTATGTAAGCTGTAAGGGTTAAAAAACAAAAAGGGGATTTTTGTGTGTACTCACCGTAAAATCCTTTTCTCTGAGCCTCTAATTGGGGGACACAGGACCATGAACCATTCTGTGTCCCCCAATGAGGTGATTGAGAAAATCAACAGTGCTTCTTTTACCAGGCTGTATGCTATTGTTTACATAAACTAAAGGCTTTAGCACCTGGTGCATTACAATACTACATTGTTACTGGCACTGCTGTGATTGACACCTCACTGTAAATGTACAATCTCTTTTGAGAGCCTAGTGGGGGCGGGGGCAGCTCTCTCAGCTCAGCTACATGCCTAAAGCTGAATGGTTTGATTGTGTCAGAATGATTTCAGCCAGAAATCTATGTGATACATCATTGAATTCAGGGTTTCTTTGCCTACATTATGTGCTGTCAGATGAGGCAACAAAAACCTGCTGACAGATTCCCTTTAATTCTGTCTGCCTGCTGCAACCACTAGAGGGAGCTTTAAGCACGCTGTAGTTCTATGTATACATAATATGGTGCCTGCTCCCTCTAGTGGTGGCTTGATTTCATTGAAAGTGATATAGTGACCTGGCTCCAAAAGCAAAGGGGCCACATCTTGGGTCCTGGCTACATAGACAGAAACTGTATAATAATCCCCAGCCTTGGATCTCAGCTTAGTCCAGATTTGTATGGGCAGCAGACCTGAGACTTCTTCTCTAGACCCACGTGACCATAATATAAGACTGAGAAGTAGTGAAATGATGGTTTATTACCTGAGGCTGCAGATGCCGGTGATCATAGACACAAAGAATGAAAGAACGGCACACACTGGCACGGACGCCTGCTTCCCCAGCTCCACAATAATACTGGCCTCCATGCCTTCCGACTGCCAGTGCGTTAACCTCACCAGCCCCTCGTCGTACTTGTCATTGGCAAACAGGAGCTGGTTCTTGGCCACCGTATTAAACACGGCAGCGATCTCCGAGTGTTCGGATGCGGCGTGCAGCTCTGATAACATGACCTTCCTCTGATCATAGTAGACCAACACTACGTCCTCCGAGGCGCCGTCCTCCAGTCTTTCAATCCGACAATCCCAGAACTTGCTGGAGGACTCCCGGGCCATCCGGAGCCAGGGCTGGTGCTTGAAGATGCGGCTCAGCTCATCCAGAAAGTTCTCCATCTTCTCATCAGCCTCTGCTTTACTGTGGCTCCAGGTGCCCAGGATGGAGAGAGTCATGCCCGTGGCTCGCTCCAGCTGACTCAGGTATTCCTTCACATTGGCAGGAATGAATGGAAACTGCAGCGTGGCCAGGATAACGGCGGACTGGTGCTCGTCCAGCCAGCGGCCGATCAGGAGGCCGTTCTCCGCTGCCGAGCACGAGGTTGGAAAGAAGATTTTTATAGCCATAACTGGAAGAAAAGAGAAGGTTTGAGTGAGCTTCAACAATACATAATGGGGCCGTCACCTTACAGGATTTATCATTAAAAGGGTAGCAATTAACTCCTATCCAGTGGTTAAATCAGTGTGGTCCAAGCATTTTCCTACGGTCCTTCTGCCTCTCCAACTAAGTCACAAGACCCCCCACCCCCATCACAAACACGTTGCTTTTAGGGTGTTCCCTCCATCAAAGTAATTGATTTTCCCTATAAGTGTGACACTCTCAGGGTGACCCCTTTGAGCAACATAAGGTTAAGACTTCACTTTCCAGGGTGCCTCACTCGCAAGGCACCACATCGTGGATGTTTCGCTCTCAGGGAGGCCCCCTACCACTCCCGGACGCCCTCTCTCTCTCTCGGGGAAGCCCTCTTCCCCTCCAGGATGCCTCGATCTCCCGGGGAGGCCCTATTCCCCTCCCGGACGCCTCTCTCTCTCTCGGGGAGGCCCTCTTCCCTTCCCGGATGCCTCGCTCTCCCGGGGAGGCCCCCTTCCCCTCCAGGACGCCTCGCTCTCTCTCGGGGAAGCCCTCTTCCCCTCCAGGATGCCTCTCTCTCTCGGGGAGGCCCTATTCCCCTCCCGGGCGCCTCGCTCTCTCTCGGGGAGGCCCTATTCTCCTCCAGGACGCCTCGCTCTCTCTCGGGGAAGCCCTATTCTCCTCCAGGACGCCTCGCTCTCTCTCGGGGAAGCCCTCTTCCCCTCCCGGACGCCTCTCTCTCTCTCGGGGAAGCCCTATTCCCCTCCAGGATGCCTCTTTCTCTCTCGGGAGGCCCTCTTCCCTTTCCGGATGCCTCGCTCTCTCGGGGAGGCCCTATTCCCCTCCCGGATGCCTCTCTCTCTCGGGGAGGCCTCCTTCCCTTCCAGGACGCCTCGCTCTCTCTCGGGGAAGCCCTCTTCCCTTTCCGGATGCCTCGCTCTCTCGGGGAGGTCCTATTCCCTTCCCGGATGCCTCTCTCGGGGAGGCCCTATTCCCCTCCCGGACGCCTCGCTCTCTCTCGAGGAGGCCCTATTCCCCTCCCGGACGCCTCGCTCTCTCTCGGGGAGGCCCTCTTCCCTTCCCGGATGCCTCTCTCGGGAGGCCCTATTCCCCTCCCGGACGCCTCGCTCTCTCTCGAGGAGGCCCTATTCCCTTCCCGATGCCTCACTCTCTCGGGGAGGCCCTATTCTCCTCCAGGAGGCCTCGCTCTCTCTTGGGAAAGCCCTCTTCCCCTCCAGGATGCCTCTCTCTCGGGGAGGCCTCCTTCCCCTCCCGGACGCCTCGCTCTCTCTCAGGGAGGCCCCCTTCCCCTCCAGGACGCCTCGCTCTCTCTCGGGGAGGCCCCCTTCCCCTCCAGGACGCCTCGCTCTCTCTCGGGGGGGCCCCCTTCCCCTCCAGGACGCCTCGCTCTCTCTCGGGGAGGCCCCCTTCCCCTCCCTCACGCCTCGCTCTCTCTCGGGGAGGCTTCCTTCCCCTTCCTCACGCCTCGCTCTCTCTCGGGGAGGCCCCCTTCCCCTCACGGACACCTCGCTGTCTCTCGGGGAGGCCCCCTTCCCCTCCAGGTCGCCTCGCTCTCTCTCGGGGAAGCCCTCTTCCCCTCCAGGACGCCTCGCTCTCTCTCGGGGAGGCCCCCTTCCCCTTCCTCATGCCTCGCTCTCTCTCGGGGAGGCCCCCTTCCCCTCCAGGACGCCTTGCTCTCTCTCGGGAGGCTCCCTTCCCCTCCCTCACGCCTCGCTCTCTCTCGGGGAGGCCCCCTTCCCCTCACGGACACCTCGCTCTCTCTCGGGGAGGCCCCCTTCCCCCCCAGGACGCCTCGCTCTCTCTCGGGGAGGCCCCCTTCCCTTCCCGGATGCCTCGCTCTCTCTCGGGGAGGCCCCCTTCTTCTCCCGGGCGCCTCGCTCTCTCTCGGGGAGGCCCTCTTCCCTTCCCGGATGCCTCGCTCTCTCTCAGGGAGGCCCCCTTCTCCTCCCGGACGCCTCGTTCTCTCTCAGGGAGGCCCCCTTCTCCTCCCGGACGCCTCGCTCTCTCTCGGGAGGCCCCTTTCTCCTCCCGGACGCCTCGCTCTCTCTCGGGGAGGCCCCCTTCTCCTCCCGAATGCCTCGCCTCTCTCTCGGTGAGGCCCCTTTCTCCTCCCGGACGCCTCGCTCTCTCTCAGGGAGGCCCCCTTCTCCTCCTGGACGCCTCGCTCTCTCTCGGGGAGGCCCTATTCCCCTCCCGGACGCCTCGCTCTCTCTCGAGGAGGCCCTATTCCCTTCCCGATGCCTCACTCTCTCGGGGAGGCCCTATTCTCCTCCAGGAGGCCTCGCTCTCTCTTGGGGAAGCCCTCTTCCCCTCCAGGATGCCTCTCTCTCGGGGAGGCCTCCTTCCCCTCCCGGACGCCTCGCTCTCTCTCGGGGAGGCCCCCTTCCCCTCCAGGACGCCTCGCTCTCTCTCGGGGAGGCCCCCTTCCCCTCCAGGACGCCTCGCTCTCTCTCGGGGAGGCCCCCTTCCCCTCCAGTACGCCTCGCTCTCTCTCGGGGAGGCCCCCTTCCCCTCCAGGACGCCTAGCTCTCTCTCGGGGAGGCCCCCTTCCCCTCCAGGACGCCTCGCTCTCTCTCGGGGAGGCCCCCTTCCCCTCCCTCACGCCTCGCTCTCTCTCGGGGAGGCTCCTTCCCTTCCTCACGCTCGCTCTCTTCGGGGAGGCCCCTTCCCTCACGGACACCTCGCTGTCTCTCGGAGGCCCCTTCCCCTCCAGGTCGCCTCGCTCTCTCTCGGGGAAGCCCTCTTCCCCTCCAGGACGCCTCGCTCTCTCTCGGGGAGACCCCCTTCCCCTTCCTCAGCCTCGCTCTCTCTCGGGGAGCCCCTTCCCCTCCAGGACGCCTCGCTCTCTCTCGGGGAGGCTCCCTTCCCCTCCCTCACGCCTCGCTCTCTCTCGGGGAGGCCCCCTTCCCCTCACGGACACCTCGCTCTCTCTCGGGGAGGCCCCCTTCCCCCCCAGGACGCCTCGCTCTCTCTCGGGGAGGCCCCTATCCCTTCCCGGATGCCTCGCTCTCTCTCGGGGAGGCCCCCTTCTTCTCCCCGGACGCCTCGCTCTCTCTCGGGGAGGCCCTTTCCCTTCCCGGATGCCTCGCTCTCTCTCAGGGAGGCCCCCTTCTCCTCCCGGACGCCTCGTTCTCTCTCGGGGAGCCCCTTTCTCCTCCCGGACGCCTCGCTCTCTCTCGGGGAGGCCCCCTTCTCCTCCCGGAATGCCTTGCTCTCTCTCGGGAGGCCCCTTTCTCCTCCCGGACGCCTCGCTCTCTCTCGGGGAGGCCCCCTTCTCCTCCTGGAAGCCTCGCTCTCTCTCGGTGAGGCCCCTTTCTCCTCCCGGACGCCTCGCTCTCTCTCGGGGAGGCCCCCTTCTCCTCCTGGACGCCTCGCTCTCTCTCGGGGAGGCCCCCTTCTCCTCCCGAATGCCTCGCTCTCTCTCGGTGAGGCCCCTTTCTCCTCCCGGACGCCTCGTTCTCTCTCAGGGAGGCCCCCTTCTCCTCCCGGACGCCTCGCTCTCTCTCGGGGAGGCCTCCTTCTCCTCCCGAATGCCTCGCTCTCTCTCGGTGAGGCCCCTTTCTCCTCCCGGACGCCTCGCTCTCTCTCGGGGAGGCCCCCTTCTCCTCCTGGACGCCTCGCTCTCTCTCGGGGAGGCCCCCTTCTCCTCCCGAACGCCTCGCTCTCTCTCGGTGAGGCCCCTTTCTCCTCCCGGACGCCTCGTTCTCTCTCAGGGAGGCCCCCTTCTCCTCCCGGACGCCTCGCTCTCTCTCGGGGAGGCCCCTTTCTCCTCCCGGACGCCTCGCTCTCTCTCGGGGAGGCCCCCTTCTCCTCCCGAATGCCTTGCTCTCTCTCGGTGAGGCCCCTTTCTCCTCCCGGACGCCTCGCTCTCTCTCGGGGAGGCCCCCTTCTCCTCCTGGACGCCTCGCTCTCTCTCGGGAGGCCCCCTTCTCCTCCTGGACGCCTCGCTCTCTCTCGGGGAGGCCCCCTTCTCCTCCTGGACGCCTCGCTCTCTCTCAGGGAGGCCTCCCTTCTCCTCCCGGACGCCTCGCTCTCTCTCGGGGAGGCCCCTTTCTCCTCCCGGACACCTCGCTCTCTCTCGGGGAGGCCCCCCTTCTCCTCCCGAATGCCTTGCTCTCTCTCGGTGAGGCCCCTTTCTCCTCCCGGACGCCTCGCTCTCTCTCGGGGAGGCCCCCTTCTCCTCCTGGACGCCTCGCTCTCTCTCGGTGAGGCCCCTTTCTCCTCCCGGACGCCTCGCTCTCTCTCGGGGAGGCCCCCTTCTCCTCCTGGATGCCTCGCTCTCTCTCGGGGAGGCCCCCTTCTCCTCCCGAATGCCTCGCTCTCTCTCGGTGAGGCCCCTTTCTCCTCCCGGACGCCTCGTTCTCTCTCAGGGAGGCCCCCTTCTCCTCCCGGACGCCTCGCTCTCTCTCGGGGAGGCCCCTTTCTCCTCCCGGACGCCTCGCTTTCTCTCGGGAGGCCTCCTTCTCCTCCCGAATGCCTTGCTCTCTCTCGGTGAGGCCCCTTTCTCCTCCCGGACGCCTCGCTCTCTCTCGGGGAGGCCCCCTTCTCCTCCTGGACGCCTCGCTCTCTCTCGGTGAGGCCCCTTTCTCCTCCCGGACGCCTCGCTCTCTCTCGGGGAGGCCCCCTTCTCCTCCTGGACGCCTCGCTCTCTCTCGGGGAGGCCCCCTTCTCCTCCCGAATGCCTCGCTCTCTCTCGGTGAGGCCCCTTTCTCTTCCCGGACGCCTCGTTCTCTCTCAGGGAGGCCCCCTTCTCCTCCCGGACGCCTCGCTCTCTCTCGGGGAGGCCCCTTTCTCCTCCCGGACGCCTCGCTCTCTCTCGGGGAGGCCCCCTTCTCCTCCCGAATGCCTTGCTCTCTCTCGGTGAGGCCCCTTTCTCCTCCCGGACGCCTCGCTCTCTCTCGGGGAGGCCCCCTTCTCCTCCTGGACGCCTCGCTCTCTCTCGGGGAGGCCCCCTTCTCCTCCTGGACGCCTCGCTCTCTCTCGGGGAGGCCCCCTTCTCCTCCTGGACGCCTCGCTCTCTCTCGGGGAGGCCCCCTTCTCCTCCTGGACGCCTCGCTCTCTCTCGGGGAGGCCCCCTTCTCCTCCTGGACGCCTCGCTCTCTCTCGGGGAGGCCCCCTTCTCCTCCTGGACGCCTCGCTCTCTCTCGGGGAGGCCCCCTTCTCCTCCTGGACGCCTCGCTCTCTCTCGGGGAGGCCTCCCTTCTCCTCCCGGACGCCTCGCTCTCTCTCGGGGAGGCCCTCTTCCCTTTCTGGATGCCTCGCTCTCTCTCGGGGAGGCCCCCTTCTCATGTTTGGGGTGACCCCATAAAATGCTGGATGGTCAAGGTGACCCCTTTGACACCCCATCTGGGACTCAGACCCAGGCGCCATTACAGTAACACAGTCTTGTGTGGCCGGGGTCTGCGGAGTCTCCTCACATTGTGGGGTCTCTGTGGGTTCAGTGTTGCTCCTTTATCAGATGTCCATGATAGACCCCGGCCCTGTCATCACTACAGACCCCAGCATGTAATATCACACTGACAGTGCACGGCATGCTGGGAGTTGTAGTTCTCCATAGCGCTCACCTGTGACCCGCGCTCTCCCCGTCACATGACTGTGCTCCCGCTGCAGGGGTTAATCGCCCTCCTCGGGAGGTCATTTATCCCATAACCCGACATTACAGTCACTTCCGGCTTTCCTGACTTCCGTTACTAAGCGACGCCGTCACCAGAGTGATGAGACGTCCGGAGGACAGCTGTCACCGGAAGAGGCGGGGCCTCACTGCTGCCACCACTAGGGGCGGGGCCTCAGATCTGGCCATTACCAGGGTGCGGCATTGTTCTGTGACTGCTAGATATCACACTAGAGAGGGAGGGGTGGGGGTGGGGGGTGTGTGGTGTGTGTGTGTGTGTGTGTGTGTCTGTGATGTGAGTGTGTGGGGGGCTGTGAGGCTCTGTGTGTGTGGGGGGGGCTGTATGAGCTCTGTGTGGTGTGTGTGGGGGGGCTGTGAGGCTTGTGTGTGTGGGGGGGCTGTGAGGCTGCTGTGTGTGTGTGTGGGGGCTGTGAGGCTCTGTGTGTGTGTGTGGGGGGGGGGCTGTATGAGGCTCTGTGTGTGGGGGGCTGTATGAGGCTCTGTGTGTGTTGGGGGGCTGTGAGGCTCTGTGTGTGTGTGGGGGCTGTGAGGCTCTGTGTGTGTGTGTGGGGGGGGGCTGTATGAGGCTCTGTGTGTGTGGGGGGCTGTATGAGGCTCTGTGTGTGTTGGGGGGCTGTGAGGCTCTGTGTTGTGGTGTGGGGGGGGCTGTTGAGGCTGTGTATGGGGCTGTTGAGGCTGTGTGTGTGTGGGGGGGCTGTTGAGCTCTGTGTGTGTGGGGGCTGTGAGGCTCTGTGTGTGTGGTGTGGGTGGGGCTGTATGAGGCTCTGTGTGGTGTGTGGTGGGGGGGGGGCTGTATGAGGCTCTGTGTGTGGGGGTGGGCTGTTGAGGCTCTGTGTGTGGGGGGGGCTGTGAGGCTCGTGTGTGTGTGGTGGGGGGGGGCTGTGGGCTCTGTGTGTGTGATGTGGGGTGGGGGGCCTGTGAGGCTCTGTGTGTGTGTGGGGGGGGGGTGGGGTGGGCTCTGTGGGCTCGTGTGGGGGGGGGGGTGTGTGAGGCTCTGTGTGGTGTGGGGGGGGGGTGGGTTGTGTGGCTATAGGAGGAGGATGTGTATAGGGAGTTACTGTTTGGAGGCACAGAGTTTGGGTCTCCTGCTCGCATTATCTGTTTGGCTCACTTACACCCCCTCCCTGACCCTCGTGTAACTCGAAGTGAATGTGTCAGGTCAAAACTCCATATATATACAGTGCCTACAAGTATAATCTCAACTCCTGCAGATTATAGCTGGTTGACACATGCGGAATTAACTTGGCATGTGACATTTGGACTGTAATCAGCCTGGAAGGGAAAAATTGCTAGCCACAAAAAATTTTTTTTTTTTTTTTTAAGCGTTAAAAGTTAATCACGAGGACATTTATTATTCAACCCCTCAAACCAAACAGTCATCGTTTGGTCCCCCTAAAGCAGGGGTTAAAGTCGGCTGGGTTGTGAGCCGCGCATAGTAAACACATTTATACGGGCGGCTGCATCCCTGTAGACTGAAGTGATAATTTAGTAATACCAGAAATTTTTTCCTGAGGTAAAGTACAAGTCCGAATCCTGTTCCCCTTTTAGAATTATGTCCCCACCTGTAGTAATGTCCTTTTCTACTGATGTTCCCATCCTGTCCCTTTTCCTAGTGATGTCCCCATCTCATCCCTTTCTAGTGATGTCACCCCATCCGATCCCACTTTTACTTGATGTCCCCATCCATGGGTCCCTTTTTAGTGATGTCCCAATACTCGATTTCCTTTTGTAGTGAGCCCCCCTCACTGATTCTTTTATAGTCATGTGCCTCTCCCGTTTCTTTTGTATTGAGTCCCCATCTGTTCCACGCTTTAGTAGTAAGATCCGCCATCATCGATCCCCATTTAGTAGTAAGATCCCGCATCCTGGACCCCTTGTAGTGATAATCCCCGCATCCTGGACCCCTTGTTGTGAGGTCCCGCAGATCCTGGACCCCTTTTGTAGTGAGGTCCTGCATCCTGGACCCCTTTTGTAGTGAGGACCCGCATCCTAAGACCCTTTTGATGGTCGAGTCCCGCATCCTAGACCCCTTTTAGTAGGTCACGTCGATCCTGGACCCCTTTAGAGTGAAGTCCGGATCCTGGACCCCTTTTCCTAGTGAATTCCAGCTCACTGGAACCCTGTTTGAGATAGGTACCTGCATCCTGGACCTTTTGGTAGTGAGGTCCGCATCCTGGACCCCTTTGTAGTGAGGTTCAACGCACCTAGACCCCTTTTGTAGAGGTATTCCCAAAAGGACCCCTTTTGTAGTGAGGTCCGCATCCTGGACCCCTTTTGTTTGTGAGGTCCGCATCTAGAACCCCTTTTGTAGTGAGTCCCGCATCCTGGACCCTTTTGTAGCTGATGTTCCCCCATCCTGTTTAACCTCTTGTCCCCATCCCAGATCCACTTTAGTATGGAAACCCTATTGAGGGGCGATACCTTGTGTCCCCTTTCTTACTCGAATTCCCCATCCTGTTTACCTTCTTTTATACACTCACTACACACACTCAATCACACTCGACACTCAAACCACCAAACACTCACATCCTCATACACACTCACAACTCCATACACAACTGAAACCATTTCACTTCTTTCTACTTACCCTCACACATATATTACACCTAACACACACACCCTCTCACATACATTCACACTTTTGACTTCCAGCCTCCGCTGTGCTATGACTACCTCCAGCCGCCGCTCTGTTGCTCAGCAAGATCAATGCAATCTGCCAGCCAGAGGCCCGCAAGTTACGTCATATTCCGACATCAGCCACGG
Organism: Allobates femoralis; assembly: GCA_033576535.1. Lineage (NCBI taxonomy): Eukaryota > Metazoa > Chordata > Amphibia > Anura > Aromobatidae > Allobates > Allobates femoralis. Next base: position 220,713,624 of record JARQOC010000011.1, on the reverse strand, counting down.
ACCTCTCATTGGCTGGCAGCTTGCATTGAACTTGCTGAGTGGCAGAGCTTGTTAGTGCTGCGGACGGAAGTCATCACACAGTTGGGACTGCAGCAGCCCCCTGCACTGGGGCAATGCATCATTAAGTTGTCCAAGGTGCCGCGGGCCGCATAGTGAAGCCCCAGGGGCCGCATGCGGCCCTCGGGCCGCGTGTTTGAGACCCCTGCCCTAAAGTATTAAGAAGTAGTTCAGGCACAAATAACAATGAGCTTCACATGTGTGGATTAATTATCTCTTTTGCCAGCCTTTTCTGAGTATTTAAGACCCTCCCCAAACTTGTGAACAGCACTCATACATGGTCAACATGGGAAAGACAAAGGAGCATTCCAAGGCCATCAGAGACAAGATCGTGGAGGGTCACAAGGCTGGCAAGGGGTACAAAACCCTTTCCAAGGAGTTGGGCCTACCTGTCTCCACTGTTGGGAGCATCATCCGGAAGTGGAAGGCTTATGGAACTACTGTTAGCCTTCCACGGCCTGGACAGCCTTTGAAAGTTTCCTCCCGTGCCGAGGCCAGGCTTGTCCGAAGAGTCAAGGCTAACCCAAGGACAACAAGGAAGGAGCTCCGGGAAGATCTCATGGCAGTGGGGACATTGGTTTCAGTCAATACCATAAGTAACGTACTCCACTGCAATGGTCTCCGTTCCAGACGAGCCCGTAAGGTTCCTTTACTTTCAAAGCGTCATGTCAAGGCTCGTCTACAGTTTGCTCATGATCACTTGGAGGACTCTGAGACAGACTGGTTCAAGGTTCTATGGTCTGATGAGACCAAGATCGAGATCTTTGGTGCCAACCACACACGTGACGTTTGGAGACTGGATGGCACTGCATACGACCCCAAGAATACCATCCCTACAGTCAAGCATGGTGGTGGCAGCATCATGCTGTGGGGCTGTTTCTCAGCCAAGGGGCCTGGCCATCTGGTCCGCATCCATGGGAAGATGGATAGCACGGCCTACCTGGAGATTTTGGCCAAGAACCTCCGCTCCTCCATCAAGGATCTTAAGATGGGTCGTAATTTCATCTTCCAACAAGACAACGACCCAAAGCACACAGCCAAGAAAACCAAGCCTGGTTCAAGAGGGAAAAAATCAAGGTGATGGAGTGGCCTAGTCAGTCTCCTGACCTTAACCCAATTGAAAACTTGTGGAAGGAGCTCAAGATTAAAGTCCACATGAGACACCCAAAGAACCTAGATAACTTGGAGAAGATCTGCATGGAGGAGTGGGCCAAGATAACTCCAGAGACCTGTGCCGGCCTGATCAGGTCTTATAAAAGACGATTATTAGCTGTAATTGCAAACAAGGGTTATTCCACAAAAAGTAAACCTAGGGGTTGAATAATAATTGACCCACACTTTTATGTTTAAAATTTATTAAAATTCAACTGAGCAACATAACTTTTTGGTTTGTTAGATTTATGCTTCTGTTAATAAATCCTACTCTCGTTTGCAGTTTGAAGGCTCTAACTTATTGGCATCTTATCAAACCACCTAAATCTGCAGGGGGTTGAATACAACTTGTAGGTCCCTCTGTCATTGGCGCAGAGATTCATACCATCTGTCAATCACAGTGATCCCTGAGGCTGTATACTCACAGGAATAGCAGCGTTATGGACTTACCGTTGCGTACCAAAACACTGTGTGGCACAGTAGTGGCATAGTGGATGAGTTTGTAGAATTCCCATGATTACTATGCTTCTTTACCGCAGCGTTTTTTCAGCTGCAGATTGCCGTGCTTCCACATCTACACAGCATGTTAATTTCATGCTGCGGAGTCAGAAGCTATCAACACCGGGTGAATGCAGGGACAAACCGCTCTGCACCAAATGCAGATAGTGGGCACAGGGCGGCTGTTGTCTCCCTGTGTGCATCTGCGGGTTCCTGCAGATCTGTCCAGGACGCAGTGTTTCCAGATCATCTGCATATACCCTTACTTCTCTGCTGACCACTCCCCATGGAATGAATATTGATAAAGAATCAAAACAGGAATATAACTATGCAGTAGATGCATGTTCACGTGGACCTCAAAAATAGCAAAAACAAGAAGAAATATGAGGAAATACCCTAACATAATGCATAGTGCATAAAAGTAAAAATGGGGTACTTGGTGACCTTATTTCAATCAAAGAAATGTGCAAGCCATGCCACCGCGACAAGGTGGGCATAGTTTTATAACAAAGGCTGGAAGCCTCCTGTGGTAGGCATGGCTTGGCACTTCTATAATAGAAGCGGTGTTCTGGGGGTAGGACCCCCGCATGATCTGTTATAGGTCACGGATAGCCACCACACCTATAGAGTAAACTAGTCACGTCCACTAACACATTTTAACCCCCTCCCCCTCCCGCCTGGGGGTCTTTTCCCCAGACACCCACTGCTATTATAATCACCTCCACAACCGCGTGGACTTAAAAATGAACCCTCGTTCAGTTCTTGGAAGAACCACCGAGCCACGCCCACTGAAGTCAAACCTTGCCTACCACCTGAGCCACTCACGCCTACAACTTCCTGCCGTCTGCTGTAAAAGTATGCAGACAAGGTGACTCAATCGGGACGGTCCCTACCTAGCTGTATTAAAAACCTTACCAGAGGCCTGAGAGAACATGAACCTACTGCATGGTTACATTTCTGTTCCAGTTCAGGTTTTGGTTCTTTGTGTTTAGTTGTACTTATTGCAAGCTGAGGTGGGGCCTGTCTTATAAGAGCTGGACATTATATTATATGTGTATGGCAGAGGTCCCCAACTCCAGGCCTCGAGGGCCGTCAACAGTGCAAGATTTCCTTAGTATTGCACAGGTGTTAATGTGGTCAAATGCACAGGTGATGATTCCAACCCCTGTGCAATACTAAGGAGATCCTGAAAACATGCACTGTTGGTGGCCCTCGAGGCCTGGAGTTCGGGACCCCTGGTGTATGGCTTCCCATTGCTGGTGTTCTCAATTGGGACACAGGGCCTGCTCATTCCTTATCATACCCACCTTATTAACAATACTGCTAGGTAGGAACCATCCTGATGGGGTCACCGTGTCGTGGTGGCATGGCTTGCACATTTTTTTTTAATTAAAATAATGTCACCAAGTACCCTATTTTCACTTTTGTTCACTGTTTCTTATTTAGTCATTTATTTTAACGTATTTGCTCATATCTTTTTCTTGTTGTTTTTGCTATGAATGAATATTCATGTAGTGACATCACTGCACTGCACACAAGGAAAGCTCAATAGAAATCACTCACATGGGGGGAGGGGGGCTTTATCCTCCTGTCCTCGGTAAGGCTGGCTTCACATTTGCGTATGGGAAGGCAGCGTATTGCTGCTTTCCCATACGCAGTCAAACGCATGCGCACTGCGTTCCTATGTTTAACATAGGAACGCATGGTGCCTGCGTTTGCTGCGTTCGGGTGCGGATGTGAACGATATCTGCTCCTTCCGGTGTCCAGCGTCCGCACCCGGGACGCAGCATGTTGGGTTTTTTTGTGCACTTGGGGACCTTGGAAAATCAGCAAGCGTCCCCAAGCGCACAAAACATGCATTGTCTTCAATGGGTCCGCAGTGTTCTGCGCTTGACAGCGCAGGAGAACGCTGCAGACCCATTGAAAAATCTCCCGGTGGCCGGCGGTGATGTCACAGGAGCTCACCGACGGCCACCGGGGGATCAGCTCAGCCTCTGCTGTCCTCTTCCTCTCCGCCGCCGGTAATCTAGTGGTGTCGGCGGGGAGAAACAGCTGATGTGACAGCTGTTTGAATCTTCCCGCGCCGACATCTCCTCTCGGTGTCGGCGCGGGAAGATTCAAACAGCTGTCAAATCAGCTGTTCTCCCCGCCGACACGTCCAGGAGGTTACCGGCGGCCGGGGGGCGGAGATCTCCGGTGCAAATCTCCGCCCCCAGACACCAGTGATTGGCTGGCCAGCCTGCAGAGTGATGTGTCCGCAGGCGGACATTCTCCGCTGCGGACACATCAAATGGCCCTGCTTTGCACTGCGTATGTGTCTGCATGCGATCAGCATGCAGACACATATGCAAATGTGAAGCCAGCCTAAAACAAATGTTCAAATAAACACAGAATCTCTGGTGCTCAGAGCAACAGATGGAGGAGATTGCCTTATCTGATGTCTGACAGCTCGGCTAGATATGTGCCTGCAGTAGCTGCTTCTCCCTGGCCAGCAATGTCGGAAGCGATGCGCGGGTGCCCGCTCGGTTCCGACATCGCTGGCCAGCTGTCACACAGCACGGCTGCGGCCGGCGATGCCGCAGCGATGCGGGCGGTGACATCGCTCGCTGGGCTGGGCTTAGCCCAGCGAGCGATCCGCAGCAAAGCTGCGGTATAGGCTGGATCGCCGCTGACATCGCTCTGGCGATGTCACACGGCGCGATCCAGCCTAATCGCAGGTCGCAGGTTGTCAGGTTTACAGTTCTTCCCGTAAACCTGACAACCTGCGACTAGCGATAAAACGTGGTCGCGTCGCGCTGTCACACAGCGCGACGTCGCTAGTGACATCGCTGGTACGTCACTTTTCCGGCGATGTTGCTAGCAACGTCGCCTGGTGTGACAGCACCATTAGGAGCACCACAGGAAAATGAAAGTGACACACAAAGCAAAGGAGGAGGGAAGGAATAATAAATTAACATTTACATACTGCAGACTATTCAACAGTGAAAGCAATGAGCTAGACTAGTGCAGCAGCTGGGTGTGAAGACGCTTATAGCAAGAGAACTACAAAGGGTACAGTAACCATTTTTACATACTCTGAAAGCTCTGCCCAAGCACTATGCAAGGTTACTATTAGTATCATACTGAAAAATGACGTGACAGTGTCCCTTGAATGCCCTTTAGCTGCAGGGTGTATACCTGCGCTCTTTTGTCTTCCAATATGTTCAGTAAGAAATAAATTTTATGATAAATATAGAATGACAATTTTTCAACAATTTTTACAACTAAAGCGCAGAGGACTCGGGTACAAAAGATTTTTGTTTTTATTCTCACTTAAGGCCCTGTTACATGCTACGATTTTGTTAACGATATCGTTGCAACGTCACCAGTTTGGTGACATTGCAGCAATTTCGAAACGACATTGTTGCGTCTGACATCTACCAACGATGAGGTCATTCATCATTGACCTGGACCATAAATTTATCGTTGGTCTTCCACTGGGCACCCAGTATCGGCGCGTGTGGCAGCGGGAGACCAACGATGAACAAGCTCCCAGCGCCGCACTGGGAGCTGGTAACCAGGGTAAACAGCAGGTAACTAAGCACTGCGCTCTGCTTAGCTACCCGCTATTTACCCTGGATACCAGCGTTCTCGCTGGTCCTGATTGCTGGTGAGTCTGCCTGTTTGACAGCTCATCAGCGATCAGATAATGGTGTCCCAGCAATCCACATCATTGGTTGGATCGCTGGGACATCGCATCGTAGTGTGTGACGGGGCCTTAACTCAAACATGGCCTACCTCTATGTATTGATTCGTATAGTTCTTTGTTCTACATTTTGTACGTGTAATTATATTTAGATCTTTCTTCTTTTTGATAGAATTACTTATGTATTTGTTTTGATAAAACTTTCAGAACTGTGGGTTGAACTTTCATTCCTGTAATTGCTTAACTTGGTGAAAAGTATCTGCCAGCTGGATCTGTATTGGGCTGTGTTGACATTGTGTGTGATCTGTTGGGGGGAACTATCTACATACAGCAAAGTTCTCACGCGTAGACCCACACTAAATCATTCAGATCTCGCTGACAATTTATTGTCTTTAACCCCCTCATAACATATGTCATGACCCTGCCCTTGATGCAGACTTACATGCTGAGCCTGCATCTTTCCCGGCAGGGAATGGCTGAATTATTCATCCATCATCTGCCTCCCAAAGCTGCTGGTGAAGCTGATCTCTGTCCCAACTGTTAACATGTTAAACACCGCTGTCAATCTCTGACAGTGGCATTTAACAGGCACTGGAAGAGGATGGGGTGGGAACACCTGTCTTTCTCCACATCGGCATGTCTGTGAAATGATATTTTGGGATGCTGATGGGTTACAATGACAGCTGAGGGTCAGCTGAAAACCTGTGTGTCGTATGACGATTCTACTGTGAAAGCCAGTGTTTAGCTGGTGTCCATAGGAGACAGTGATTTTTGCTATACATAGCAGTGCTGATGCACTTCTATGTACAGTACATGTGATTGGATGATCGGCAGGTTCAAGTTGCCTGAAGACTAACAAATACAGTAAAAAGGTTTATAAAGATATGAAATAAAAAAAAAATGTTAGAGCTCAAACTTATTTTCATTACACAAATCCTTTAAGACCCATAACCATCCAATCCCTACAATGGGTTGGTCAACGGCTCTCACTCCTGACTATCATATACAGGAATGTTCGGCCACACTTCTTGTGTTCTCTATCAGATGTCGGGCTCCTCTAGTGGCGGTTAATCTTCAGAGAGAATAAAAGAATCAACCATTGGAATTCCAACACTCCGGATCCTTCCCTCGCCTGACATCAATTATTGAGGGAGAGGCGGGAAGACCAAACCCCCTCTGTACACATCACATTGTTGGCTGATCCTTTTGCCTTTAGTCTTATTTGTATGAGAGCCTAATGGCCCCGTTACACGCTATATCGTTAGCGATATCGTTGCAATGTCACCGGTTTTGTGACGTTGCAGCGATGTTGAAACGACATTGTTGTGTGTGACACGTGACAACGACAAACGATAAGATCGTTGATCGTGAAATAATGGCTAGGACCATTCATTTATCGTTGGTCTCCTGCTGGGCAGCCAGCATCGGCGTGTGTGACAGCAGGAGACCACGATCCGGCCATGTCGAGGGGGCGTCACTACAACTTGTATTGTCCAATCATGCTGAATCATTCGTACATTTCAGGAGGAATAGCGGGTTCTGGTAAATCTTTGTATATCCGAATAAGTAACAAGTTCTGTTATCATTCATAGATTTCAGGAAGATAAGATGTTGAATCATTCATACACTTCCAGAGAAATAACAGAGGTTGATTTCATTTCTTTATACATTCCAGAATAATAACAGAGGTCTGATTTCATTTCATTCATACACTTCCAGGAGAGAATAACAGAGGTCCTGATTTCATTTCATTCATACACTTCCAGGAGAAATAACAGAGGTCCTGATTTCATTTCATTCATACACTTCCAGAAGAAATAACAGAGGTCCTAGTTCATTTCATTCATACATTCCAGAAGAAATAACAGAGGTCCTGTTCATTCATTCATACATTTCAGAGGAATAACAGAGGTCTGGTTAATCAGTCATACATTTCTAGGAGGAAAACAGAGGTTCTGGTTAATCTTCCTACATTTCCAGGCGGAATAACAGAGGTTCTAGTTAATCATTCATACATTTCCAGGAGGAATAACAGAAGTCCTGGTAAATCATTAATACATTTCCAGGAGGAATAAAAAGAGGTTCTGGTTAATCATTCATACATTTTCAGGAGAAAGAACAGAGGATCTTGTAAATCATTCATACATTTCTAGGAGGAATAACAGGTTCTGGTAAATCATTCATACATTTCCAAGAGGAATAACAGAGGTTCTAGTTAATCAGACAAACATTTCCAGGAGAAATAACAGAAGTGTTGTTTAATCTCATACATTTCCAGGAGAAATAACAGAAGTGTTGGTAAATCCTTCATACATTTCCAGGAGAAATAACAGAGGTCCTGGTTAATCATTCCTAATTTCCAGGAGGACTAACAGAGGTTCTAGTTAATCATTCATATATTTCCAGGAGGAATAACAGAGTTCTAGTTAATCAGTCTCATTTCGGAGAATAAAAGTCCTGAGTCATTCATACATTTCCAGGAGGAATTAAAAGAGGTTCTGGTTAATCATTTATACATTTTCAGGAGAAATAACAGAGCTTCTGGTAAATCATTCATACATTTCTAGGAGGAATAACAAAAAGGTATGGCATTATAGAAAGTCTCAGTAAAAATAATCCAGGATTCTTAAACTGTGGGTCTTACAAGTATTTACTAATGCAGACATTTCGGGAACACCATCAAATTCTCTTTAAGAACTATACCAGCACCCCTGGGCCACGGGCACTTGAGAGTAAACTGCTATCAATGGAGTCTATCGCCCAGTGCCCCAGGTCTCTTGTCCCAATTGTATAGATGTCTTGCTCCTTCACTTTACCCATGATAACCTAATAGTGTACTAACACCCCTGATCCATAAATGGACAACATTAACTAAAAAGATGTCCGTATTGAGTCATTCCTTAGCTGCCCCCCAGAAGATATGCCAACACTGCTGGAGATTCTGATAAGAATGAACATATATATGAATGCATTGGCACAGTATGGCGGCACAATTGTATGGACTGACGCTAAATAATACAAGTACAGTATATACTCACAGACCGCACACCCAATGTATGTAATGGCATAATAGTCCTGAACTACTACTGATAACAAGGACCCCGCCCTCCGTCCAGGATCACTGAGTCACCGCCCAGAGCTGCTGATGGCGGAAAAATGGGTACAAAGCCATATAATAAATGTTACTGCAACGTCACCAAGAACCACACAAACCCACTGCACTGGACTAATACTGCGGAAAATATAAAGACGCACACTAGGAGGCGCCATTTATACCGATACTCAGATGGGCCCTATATCATACTTTTCATATATTGGTGATGCCTATCTGGATCTCACGATGGTCTCTCTTACTTTGGAGACATGTGACAGGTTTGTGACTTGTCTCATTCCTGTATTGAGACTTCATTTTAAATGTGTTTCTTTCCTTTGGCAGTGTAGGAGTTAGTCAGTGTTGCTGCAATGCTCCTTTGTTCTCTTCTTCAGGTGTGGCTACTTTGTGATCACTCCCATCTCCTTTATATGGTCACATGTTCCAGCATTACTTGCTAGTAATTGAACTCCAATTCTGGCCTAACTACCTTTGGTAAAGTAGCTACTGTAGAGAAAGCTGACTGTTGCCAAGCCGTCTGCTGCCTAGGAGAGGTGGCAGCAGGCGTGAAGTTGTTTTGTCATTTCCCTGTCTGTCTCCCCTTACACGTTTTGATTTTATTGCAGCAGTTGGGACTAGTGCTCCCGACAGCCATCTCCCTATTGAAGGTTAACATCAGGGCCAGTGAGAGACTAGGTATCCTGCTCAGTAACGGGGTGAAAGAGCCCATATAGGGACAGTAGGGAGATCAGGGCACGGCTGCAGGTGAGTGCAGGAGGTCACCTCTACCCTGTTCCCTACGAGCAGGGCCCTCCGCTGTATTCCTATTCCCCCCGGTGTTTCCCCTGGCTGTTTTGTGTAGTTGGTCGGTGTGCCACTATCACACACTATAGTTGGATGCACCAGGGTGTGTAGCCTGACACTAGGACGCTTGATAAACTCTTTTTCAGGCCTGGTGTGATTGGATTTTGGAGCTCCATCATGATGAACCTCTACTTTGTAGATTTTGGGAGGATGGAGATTTGCCGACACTCCTAAGAGTTGACAAGTATATGCTATGGGAGAAGGTTTGATGGTGAACTTTTAAACTGGCCATACACGAGATAACTATTGACCAAACGATGGTTCCTCTAGACCCCACTCCCCCATACACACCAGCGCTCGGCTGTAAAGTGTGAAATGTTCTTGATCTTTGTTCTGCTGCTGTAATACTGTAATTTCCTCCGGGATCAATAAAGTTTATCTTATCTTATCTTATCTTTTCATGTATTTTCAATGGAGAGATAGGAAAAAGCACCCGAGAGACTCCTTTGGGTGTTAAAATTCCAGCTGCCGGATCCGTCTCTCCTCTGACGTCATTTGTTGGGGGAGAGATAGAAGGTCCCATAGGTGTCAGATGGCCGACCAATCCCCTCCGAAATCATCAGGTCCACATGACTGTCATGTAATGCATATGGGGGCTTAGCCGGCACCACCTGACCTGACCCCTGAGGAAACCGTATATGGGGCAATGTGGTTGGCATGATCTCTAGGGCTGGCGTGGGTATCATTTCAGAGCTGTTGTCTCTATGTAAATCTCTTTTTCCCCACAAGACTGCCACTAGTTTTTATACCTGTTATATATATATACGCACAATATTTAAAGATAGATAGATAGATGGGTATATAGATATAGATGGAAAGATAGATACATGATAGAGAGATGGATGGGTAGATAGAGGGATAGATAGATGATAGAGGGTTTATCATAGCTATGAATCACATAAGACTGGAGATGAGAAAAAAATATTTATTGCTGCACCCAATTAGTTGTAAAAATTCACAAATCATAAAAATACAGTTATATATATTGTGGTGATGTGGCCCCTGGCCGGGTGCATCACACCGGTTATCAATGCAGGTCTCTGTTCACATGGGCTGGTTTTCCTGATTGTGTGTGCTGTGTGAAACCTGTCCGGTGTATAGGGGGTTAACAGCTGAAGGGTTTTCATGCGGTGAGTGTGAGTGCTGAAGAGCTGTGAGATTCATGAGCCTAATGAGCGGCAGTGTCTGAACCTGTGTGGATGAGTGCTTTGCTGGGCTAAAGCTGAATGGTGTACAGGGGGTTAATCACATCTCAGGTCTGTGTGTGAGTGAAGATGTGCTGATTGACTCACTGGATTGCAGCTGTGAGAGGCAGCCTGGATAAGAACCTGCCAGGTGTCTGAGTGAGGAGAGGACGATGGGAATCAGAGAAGTCCAGACCACTGCCATGTGAAGACGTGCTGGAAGTGATGGGAGCCTGCCAGCTCCATGCTAGTGCACCTGATGTGTGCATGCCAGCCAGTGTCCAGGACCGAGGACGGCTCAAGGGCCAGGTGGTCTTGTGTGTACTAAGTGACAGGGCTCCTGGTACTATTGTGGGCCCTGAGTGTGTAGCATATTGGTGTATGTAAAAATGCCATGAATGCTGTGTCATGCATGAGTCATAATGGTTTATGAAAAAGTGCCATGTGTGATGACTCATGTGCTATAGGATGGGGAATGATCCCTGTCAGGGTGATAGACGGTGATAGCCGTCTTTAGAACCAGACTGAGGTCTGCAAGGGTCGGTGGGTGACGCCTTGAAGTTCTGGGGAAAACGTATGTGAATGTCCTGTAATGTAATGTCATATGGGAATGTCATATAATGCAATGTAAGGACATGCATATTATATGTGAAAATGGAAATAGTGTTATGGTTTATGTGTTGAAAGCGGTTTATGACAGAAATTAATAAATCCGCTGCTTATGTTACGTTGAAATGTAGTCGCTGCTGTCATTTTCCCCGTGCCAAGCGGGTTCCCCTGGGGCGCTACCTCACAATATATATTTTATATATTATAATGGGCTCATAAACACTAAATAGAAATGTAAATATATAAATTCAAACAATATATTACATATAGATTGTACAGTATATCCAGTATACAATGGATCAGTATGGATAGCCAACTAATTAAAGGGAATCTGTCAGGATCAGTCCTCCTAAGTCGTCTATATGGGATATCGGTCACAGAATGCTGAATAACATGATACCTTGATATCTGCAATGCGATGTCTTATTCCAGAGATATCAATATTTTTCTTAATATGTAAATGAGCTGTTAAGATCTCTGGGCGGACATAGATCTCCCTGACAGTCTGTCTCCAGAGATGACTGTAAATGAGTATAGGCGTTACCAGTGTGAGACATGTACTGACCGACAGTCTGATCTACATGTACCCCCGCCAATCAGCCATTCTCGATGCAATGCCCATCTGGAGCTGTTCCATCTCGCGATAGTGGTCGTGGCCTGGTTCTACACGTCCGCCTACTATTGATTTTAATAGCAGGTGGATGTGCAGTATTCTGCCACAACCACTATTAAGAGACGCCATTTCGGGCCACCTACTGCTGCCACCAAGAGCAGCTGATTAGCGGGGATGCTGGGCTTTGAACCTCCGCCAATCAATCATTGTTAAAGTTGTGGACAACCTCTTTAAGGATGGGGCTACATGTGTTGCACAACCCTGAGATTGTGGTGTCACATTGCACACAAAGATGCAAATGTTTCCAAAGCTGTTGGATTGTTTGTTGTTTGCGACTCATTTGCCATAGGCTTCAATGCAAGTCGACTTGTCTGTGGTCTGTTCTGATATAAACACGACATCAAGTTCCAAAGATCTTGTCTGGGAACTGCTGTCTCTGTGTAGCCCCGGCATCAGAGCTTGTCTTTGATAAAGTAACCAGTGACGTAACAATAGGGATCATGACTGTGACGGGACCCGGAGGTACAGGGACCCGCGCCTGCCACATACAACGCACACTTCACATGGATGTGCGTTGCTGAGGACGCACATCCGTGCCACTGCACGGAACACCACACAGCTGCTATGCGGCCTATGTGTCAGGGACCCCCCTGCATCTTAGGGGTGGCCTATCTGTCCACCACTGCCGCCACCGCACGCCCTTCGCTTTTCCTCATTACATATGTTCCACTGTAGAACGCATGCAGCAGGCCGGGGCTGCCTCCTGCACACTAGGAGTAAGCTGCTCTTCCTGCTATATGCGTTCCACATTGCAACGCACACTGGCACCACCTCCTCCTGTGTTTCCATTTTTCGCAGGGGGACTGGAGCAGCGGGAGAACTAGGAGAGGTGAGAATTTTTATTTTTTTTAATAAGTGAGTACACGGTGGCCAGAGGATTATGGGGGAGGTAGATGGTGGGATCATTATAATATATGGAGAGTTATGAGGCTGCATTATACTATATCAATGACTATGGAGGTGCATTATGCTATATGGAGGACTACGAGGCTGCGTTATATTATATGGAGGGCTATGAAGCTGCATTGTTATATGGAGGGCTATGATGCTGCATTGTTATATGGAGGGCTATAAGGCTGCATTATAATATATGGAGAGTTATGAGGCTGCATTATACTATATCAAGGACTATGGGGGTGCATTATGCTATATGGAGGACTACGAGGCTGCGTTATATTATATGGAGGGCTATGAAGCTGCATTGTTATATGGAGGGATATGATGCTGCATTGTTATATGGAGGGCTATAAGGCTGCATTATGCTATATGGAGAGTTATGAGGCTGCATTATACTATATCAAGGACTATGGGGGTGCATTATGCTATATGGAGGACTACGAGGCTGCGTTATATTATATGGAGGGCTATGAAGCTGCATTGTTATATGGAGGGATATGAGGCTGCAGTATACTATATGAAGGATAATGAGAGTGCATTATAATCATTGAAGGATGATAGGGGTGGGAGGAGCACCATATAAACAAGGATGGGGGACATATATACCAGGATAAGGGCATATTCCAAGAGGAGGATCATATATACTAGGATGAGGGACATTAATACATAATGAAGGGGGAGAGGGGTTAATTTGTGAGGCTATATAGGATACAGAACATTACACGGGGCCCATACATCTGTCCAACATGTGCGCAGGGGGGGTCAGGTCTAAATTTTGCACCGGGGCCAGTTGGACTCTAGTTAAGCCACTGAAGAGAACCGTGTCAATATCACTGGCATAGTGAAGACATCTATGTTGGGACTTCTGATCTGCGGGGGCTGGTAAGAACGTAGATTGGTTTTGCACGGTATCTATACACTTTTACACAATTATCACCAGAGTCTGCAACATACAAAAGCCCAAAAGGGGAACATGTTATCCCCGCTGGTTTAGACAAACCCTGTGAAACGATGCAAATAGGTGACCCATTGGGTGGAAAGAGGGTGATGTTTCTGTTCTGGGAATCTGCTACTAAAATGTTTCCTTCAGGATCGGAGCATATCCCTGCAGGGTTTCCAAACTCATGGCGGTACCTTTCTGAAAGGGAAGCGGAGAGTTTAAAGCTTGATGTAAATATCTTGACATCTCCGCACTCCTCACTAACTGCAAAGCCCCCGTCAGCCATCGGGCAGATATACTGCGGCCCTTGGAGTCCTGACACTTTTGTGACTCCGTGGATGCGATATTTTCGGTCGACGTGGAAAATTTGCACTTCGCCAGAAGAATATTCTGCAACCAGCATTCGTCCAGAAGAATCCACAGTGATACCCTTGGGAGAGTTGAAGTTACCTCCTATTTTAATCCAAGGTGGGTATGAATTTGGATTGTAAATTCGGACTGTACCCTCCGCTATGTCCGTGATGGCTATCGCACTGAACCGGGTCACGGTGATGCCATCTGGAAGAAATAGAGCATCATCAATACATTGGAAGGTCTGGGTGGGCTTCCCGTTACTATTCAGTAGATGGATGTAGGGACCGTTATCTCCGCATACATAGAGGGTGCCATCTGGACACCAGTGAAGAGAGGACGCACCCCCATTTCTGGGCACAGATATTTTTTGAGTAAGTTCATCCTGGCGGAACAAGAGCAGGTTGCCCACATCTTCGAGGTCTCGGCACACTTGAGTGGTCTTTTTGGATAGTTGTTGTACATCTGAAGGCTTCAATAGTCCAAGTCCATGCTGAGAAGAAAGAAGAGGGACGGTTTTTTGAAGGGTGTTCTGTGAAGCTACTTGAAGACTCCTTACTGTGCGGACCAGGTCTTCCTTCTGACGGGAAAACTCCAGAGAGCTGTCCATTATTCTGAAAAAGATATAGGATTCTCTTGCTGATCAATGACTTCCAGACCAAAGCAACCAAAGCTAATCACAAATTATAATCGTCGATATAGAACACTGGATGGAGGCCTGAGGCTATTGCATCTGGAGGGTGGTGACATCACGATGGGGGCAGCCTCTGTGGCGCTGGGAGCGGCAGGGTCTCTCCCCACATGCGCTCTCTCTTCCCCTTCTTCTCTCCTCTGTGCTTTCTCCTTTGACCTGTTTTACCTCTATGCTCTGTCTCTCTCTCCCCCATGGGCTCTTCCCCCTGTATGCTGTCTCCTCCCCTCATGTACTCTCTCTTTTGAGCTGTCTCCCCCATGTGTTTTCTCCCCTGATGTGCTCTCTACTTTGAGTTGACTCCCCTGTGCGCTCTCTCCCCCCTGTGTGTGCTCTCTTCCCCCTGTGCGCTCTCTCTCCCCCCTGTTGGCTGTCTCTCCCTCCTCTTGTGCTGTCTCTTCACCCTGTGGGCTGTTTCTCCCCCTGGAGCGCTCTCTCTGCCCCCTGTGAGTTGTCTCTTCCCCTATGCTTTGTCTCTCTCCCCCTGTGGTGTACAAAGATGGCGGCCACGGCCACCTGAGTAAATGCACATGTGCACCTACTCAGGTGGAGATTATCAGTATCAGCAGTGGCAGTTCCTGGCATCGGTTTTGGTTACTTGTGGCGGCGGTTGTGGACAGCTAGGGCACCACTGGCAGTACTGCGCAATGCGCCAGTGCCGGCTGTGGGCGCAATACTTGCACACCCATCACTTGGGTGTGCCCATATGGCGGAAGCTGGCGCGTGATAGGAGGATATCCTAATGCCAGAAGGGAAAGGAAAAATATGTAAGTCGATTCCCACTGATCGCTATTTCCAGACTAAGGTTCTTCCTCCATTACCAATGCACTGTCATAATTCTCAATATAAAATCTCAAGTCACTAACGGCATATTTGTTGCACATTGTACTATCATCAGTGGACTCCATCCACTTAGACCCGAGGTTGGATTGTCCTTCTAGAAACTGAGGATGGCTTATATAGCCCAGAGTTAAGCAATAATGGTCTCGTCAAAAGGCAGAACTAAAAAATCAGCAGAACACAACCTCATTTATGGAGATGACAATAACTTGGCAGTATGGTCAATTCTTTAGGGATGATTCACAAATACCCAGTTTGACGTTATTCATGATACACTATATGGACAGACATATGTGTTCTACTATATCCCACCTCCAGGGACATTTCTGATCTCCCATTCGACATCCATAGACCTTCTGACAGCAAAACATAATGGTGACCGCTCTCTGCTTATTCTCCTTGATCTCTCTGCAGCTTTTGACACTGTCGACCACCATCTCCTACTCTCTATGCTGCACTCCATTGGCATAAAGGACACGGCTCTCTCCTGGCTCTCCTCCTATCTTTCTGACCGCTCTTCAGTGCATCTTTCGCTGGCTCCACTTACTCTCCTCTTCCCCTCACTATTGGGGTCCCTCAGGGTTCAGTCCTTGGCCCTCTCCTCTTCTCTCTCTACACGGCCCCGATTGGACAGACCATCAGATTTGGCTATCAGTACCATCTTTATGCTGATGACACACAACTATATACTTCAGCCCCTGACCTTAATCCCGCTCCAATAAAGAACACCAATGACTGTCTAACCGCAGTCTCCAACATCATGTCGGCTCTCTACCTGAAACTAAACCTTTCCAAAACTGAACTTCTTCTTCTCCCGCCCTCCACTAACCTCCCTAAATATGACATCTCTCTCTGTGTGCGGCAACCCAATAACACCTAGTCAGCAGGCTCGCTGTCTGGGTGTTATGTTTGACTCTGATCTTTTCTTCACCCCATATATACAATCTCTCGCCCGCTCTTGCCGCTTGCACCTGAAGAACATCTCCAGAATTCGCCCCTTTCTCACCTTGGAAACCACAGAATCCCTCACTGTGGCCCTAATTCACTCCCGCCTTGACTATTGTAACTCTCTTTTAATTGGCTTTCCCCACTCTAGACTCTCCCCTCTCCAGTCCATCCTTAATTCAGCAGCCAGGATCACCTATCCAGCTAACCGTTACTCGGACGCTTCTGCTCTATGCCAGTCATTGCACTGGCTGCCCGTACACTATAGGATCCTATTCAAGCTGCTTGTTCTCACCCACAAAGCTCTTCACAGTGTAGCACCACCCTACATCTCCTCCCTCATCTCTGTCTATCACCCCACCCGCTCTCTTCACTCTGGAAGTGACTTTAGACTCACTTCTGTATCAATCCGTACCTCCCACTCCTGGCTCCACGACTTCTCCCGAGCTGCACCAATTCTCTGGAATGCTCTACCCCAAGAAATTAGGTGTATCCACAACTTACATAGTTTCAGGCGATCCCTAAAAACACATCTTTACAGAACGGCCTATCATGATCCCTAGTCAAAGTCATCTAGACATAGCCTATCTGCTCCACCAGTCTCAAGTGGATCACAAATAATGGGTGGTGGCCACTTATACTGCTCCTATCTGTCCCCCATCTCCTCAAGTTGACTATCCCATCATTGTAAATAAGCCCCTGTACTTTGTGTCACCCCCACCTCATTGTTAGATTGTAAGCTCTTATGAGCAGAGCTGTCACTATTTTACTTTAATTATTGTATTTGTATTGTATTATATTCTGTATTGTATTGTATTTTCTGATAACTGTTTCTTATGATTGTTTAAATATGAACCTCTGAATTGTGAAGCGCTGCAGAATATGTTGGCGCTATATAAATATGATTATTATTATAATATGGAGTCGCCCCTCTGCAGATATAACAGCTCCAGCTATTCTGGGAAGGGTTTTTAGAAGATTTTGGAGGTGTCTGTCTGCATTTTTGCTCCTTCATCCAGAAGAACATTTGTGAGGTCAGACCCTGATGTTGGGGTGAGGCCGGGCTCACAGTCTCCATTACAGGTGTTGGATGGGGCTGAGGTCAGACTCCTTCACCAGATGCAGATAGAGAAGTGTGACCCATCACTGCACACAAATGGACTTGTTACAGTGGCAGTGTCACGTGTGTGGGTTGAGGTGAGGAGGAGTCGGGTGAGGGTGGTGGCCCAAACCTCCTCACCATCAGAGGTACCTTCGGGAACAGGGGCAGATAGGGACCCCAGTTCACAGGGCCAGACTAGCTACACAGGTATCCTGCCCTTTATTCTTCCTGCTACTCATTCCCTTACCCGTGATAGACAGCCTTTATTACAGGACTGCACTGTATCAGTGAGGTCTGCACCACCAGTCATTATGTCACATATTAGTAAAGGCAGACTGCATGTTGAGGGCCGGATGTCGTACACCGGTGACAATGGGATTGAATTAAAAACCTAAATTCAATGATGAGAGGGAATCTGTCAGCACATTTTTGCTATTTAATCTAAAAGCAGCATAATGGGAGAGGTAGAGAGACTGATTCCAGTGATGGTACACTTCTTAAGTTGTGTGCTGTAGTTTTAATATAATTAGTGTTTTATCAGCAGGAGATGATCACTGCAGGGTTACATGTCTCCTGCAGGACAGTCAGGCCTATTTGTGTAAATCTGCACCCACTATTGATTGACAGCTTGCTGGCAGTTTGCAGTACATAGGAAGCTGCCAGTCTGGGGTGTGGGCAGGGTTATACACAGCGCAGATATCTTAGCTCTGCTACATGTACATCAGAGAAAAGAGGCATTCTAGCAAAACTGCACCAATAAGTCCAGTAAATAACACATTGCTGGAATCAAGTTCTCTGCTGCTATCAGATTCCATAGCAAAAATCTGCTGACAGATTACCTTTAAAACGTGGGGCCCAACACTTTTTCCACATAATGTATTTGTCATGCTGCAGTGAGGAAATGATGGAGAGCGGTGCAACTGGAGGGGAATACCAGGGAAAAGGTAAAAGGAGGCCCTGACCAGAGGGAAGAGGGGTCACCCCTTAAACCTCACCCGAGACTGAACCCTGCACTCCCTATCGTCCCAAGATAGGTCCTTCCCTCCATGTTTGATCACGTGCCTACGCCCTTGCTGACCCTGGGTTAGACCTTGCTAGTTAGTGGGGCATCAGAAAGCTAGTCTTACTACTGACAACACGAGGAAAGAGACAAACAAGCACGACAAAACCAAACCAAAGGAATTCTATGGCTGTGTTCACACTGGGCGTTTTTGGGCTGTTTTTGCTCAACAGTTTTTGTAGCCAAAACCAGCAGTGGGTGATTAAATCCAGAAGTGGTGACGTGTTTCTATTAGACTTTTGCTCTACTCCTGGTTTTGGCTACAAAAACTGTTGAGCAAAAACAGCCCAAAAACGCCCAGTGTGAACACAGCCTATAGCTTCTCCAAAAATGGATTTAGTGCTTCTACAGGAATGGGACTCCACAACTTCTGCTGGAACAGTTTCTACAGAGTTAGGAGTGAGTTTAAATAGAGGAAGGGAGTGGTCATAAGAGTCAGCAGCTGAGATTAAAAACTATAAGGATTCTCAGCAGGATAATTAAGGAACTCTTAACCCCTTCAGCACTGAAAGGAAATAATTCCACTCTACTCATGATGATTGTAGAGCCGGCTCCAAAGAGGACCTGCGATCAGCCAAACACGTCAGTACTTACAAGTGCTATATCGTCCAGCCCCGGGTCTGCCCGTGTCCTTCTGTGCGATATAAAGGCGAATAATAACCTGTCTCCTGCAATCTTATCTGATAAACTGACGTCCCTGGATATAATGTTGTTGGAGACCAAGATTGAGTAACACCTATGACCACACACTGAATAAACATGGTGGCCATTCTCTCCGTGGTTTATGAGCATTCCTTCTGTCACTGTCTGATATGAGGATATATTATACTGAACCTTTCAGCATTGATTTACCGGGTCATAGTAAACCCATGCGCTGCTTTCCATGTTGTTCTGGTGCTGAGAAATCAATGGAGAGGTTGTGTCTCGCTCCATGATGACACTTCTCCAAATCTGTGAAAATTGTCAATGTGCCCAATTTGATGCCAGTTCTGATGCCCAGAACCCATTTGGACCAGGCTGGAGTGACCTGAGTTTGATACGGGGCATCACTAGGTGTGTAATGCTGGGGTGACATCAGTAGCGCAACGACATTTAACTCCTTAAACACACCACTTATTCAAATCTGAGCAAATTGACTACATGCCCACTTTGATGCCAGTTCTGATGCCCAGAATCCCTTTGGGCCAGGCATGAATTAGATGTGGGGCATAACTATGTAGGTAAGATCAGTGACCCAAAGTCACTTAACCCCTTAATAGCAACAGTTACTTATTCAACTGTGCCCACTTTGATGCCAGTTTTGATGCCCAGAACCCATTTGAGCCAGGCTGTAGACACATGAGATAGATGTGGGGCATTACTAGGTATGTAACTGTGGTGTTAGATCAGTGGTCCAATGTCATTTAACTCCTTACATATGTTGTGCCCAGGCTATGGGGTACTCGGGTGTCAGGCGGCAAGGATTAACGCTCCGGTTGTCACGGGGAGTGGTGGCCGCGCCTGACCCCATGTCCTGGGCCTATCTTCCAAAAAGGGGTAAATATTTACAGGAGACTATGATGCCACCAGCGCCTCCGCAGTCCGCCGGAGGTAGATGGTATTGCGGCAAGGATGGCAAAGTCCTCCACAGGTAGGACTGGGACCTCCGGGGCAGCGTTCCTGTAGGGAAATAAAGTAATTCACAAGGAAATGCAGCAGAGTCGAGTTCACTTCTCTCCGGGTACTTTACTGGAAACTTGTGGCATTGAAGTTGCAGTTTACAGTTCAGCATAAGATGTTATATCAGGTAGCCGATGGGTGGCTGCAAGCGGATCCCAGGTGGTATGATGGAACCCTTGGTGTGTGCCTTCTTTCCCATCTGGTCCTTCCTGCTTCCCAGTGATTATATGAAGCCCGGTGACTTGAAATGATCCTGACCTCCACTCTTTCTCTCGCCCTTACTGTCGTCAGGTAACCCTCTACTGGCTGGCCGCCTGCTCCTTCAGCGGTGCCTGGTTCCCTCTTCTGGTTGCTTTGGTGTCTGGGAGACTTGTAGACTCCCCAGGACTCCGGATTTTCTGTGGTCCTATAGTATCCCACAGGTGCGGGCGCCGGTTCCCGGTAACTGTCTGCGCCTGGGAGCCCTTTTCTCTTACTCCCTCTCTCCTGGTCCCTCCGCCGAGAGACCCTCTCCTCTCTCCTTCCTCAGAGGCAAAAGACCTAGAGGCAAAGACCTCCTTGTTCCCCCTAGAGGTGGTTTTGTTCCCTCCCGGGTACCCTCCCACCGTGTAATCTAGTGTTGGAGTGTTGGTTAATGGGTGCCACCCACCATCCTAGAATCTTCTTGCAGCTGGAGTATCACTATCTGCACCTCTTTTATGGGTGCAGTACCCCTCTGTGACACCTGAATGGCAGGGCGCCACACATACACCCGTTCCTTAGTCAAATCTGTGAAAATTAGGTTTTTGCCCACTTCGATGCAGGCTCTGATGCCCAGAACCTATTTGGTCAAGCTGGAGTGACCTGACTTTTATGTAGAGCATCACAATGTATGTAATTGTAGTGTGAGATCAGTGGTCCAATGTCACTTAACCAGTGCTTTTTTTGCGGGGGTACTGGAAAACATGCAGAGGGAGCGGAGCTATATGGAGACTCCCGGCTGCCCGACAGCCCCCCCCCCCCGCTTCTTAATCACACGCCGCCGGCGCCTGACAGGCACCCCCCGGCTCCTCAAAAAGCAGCCGGCGCCTGACAGCACCCCCCGGCTCCTCAAAAAGCAGCCAGCGCCTGACAGCACCCCCCCACTGCTCCTCAAGCTGCCCTGTCATCATTCCGTCTCCTGGGTTGACATTCCCGCCTCCTCCATGTAGTGTGATGTGCACCTGGACGTCAGTTCTGGCTCAGTGCATTGTGGGGATTTATCGGGCAGTACAGTCTGACTCTGGCGCATGCGCAGTGTGCATACTGAAGCTGGGCCGTACACCTGATAAGCCCCCATAATGCACCGGACTGGAACGGACGTCTGGGTGCACATCATACTACATGAAGGAGGCGGGAATTGTCAACCCAGGATACGGAATGATGACGCCCAGGGAGGTGTGCTAAGAGCCAGCGAGGAGGGAGAATGGCGCCCCGGAGGTCACCCATTCCATTCTATGGTGTGGACTGGATGTAAGTTATTAAATCATTTTTCCCAAGCTTTATAGTGCAGTTTTAGGTCATAGAGGGAAGGTTAGGGATGAGCTACCAAGGTGCAGGGACAGATAGTGGTAGAATAGGGGCCTAAAACGAGCTGACAGGCTCCCTTTAAATACACCAGATACCCTGTGTAGATTGGCAATTAGTCCATTTTGATACCAGTTCTGATGACCAGACCTGACTTTGATGCGGGGCATCACTATGTATATAATCCCGGTGTGAGATCAGTGGCCTAAAGACACTTAACCCCTCAAAAACACCCCAATTCTTAGCCAAGTTACACAGATATGAGTAAGTGACGTGTATTAAGGGGTTAAATGACATTAGGCCACTGATCTAACATTACAGTTACACACCCAGTGATGTCCCACATCATACTCAGGTCCCTCCAGCCTGGCCCAAATGGGTTCTGGGCATCAGAACTGGCATCAGTTTTCACATATCTTAATATTTGCCCGCTTTGATGCCGGTTCTGATACCCAGAATCCATTTGGGCCAGGCTGGAGGGACCTGAGTATGATGTGGGGCATCACTGGGTGTGTAATGCTGGGGTGACATCAGTAGCCCAAAGTCATTTAACCCCTTATACACACCACTTATTGAAATCTGAGCAAATTGGCTGTGTGCCCACATTGCTGCCAGGTCTGATGCCCAGAACCCATTTGTGCCAGGCTGTTGACACATGAATTAGGTGTGGGGCATCAGATCAGTGACCCAAAGTCATTTAACCCTTTAAAAACACCAGTTCTCTTTGCAAGTCTGTGAGAATTGGATAATTGCCCACTTTGATGCCAGTTCTGATGCCCCCAGTAGTCACATGACCACTATTTGTGCCCCAATATCCAGTCAGGGAACATTTATAGAGGATATAGACATTCCTTAGCACAAAGCTCCATCCTGCGGCTCCTGTACAGACTGATGACCACAGCACAAGCTGCAGCCTGGAGTCACATGTGCCCTGTACTGAGGAGGCCACGCCCCTTCAGATGACATCATCCCTCAACACTGGAGTAACATCCGCCCAGTACTGAGGAGGCCACGCCTCTTCCGATGACACATCAACACAGAAGGGACTTCCGCCCTGCACTGAGGAGGCCCCGCCCACACCACTGGAATCACATCCGCCCTGAGGCTCCGCCTCTTCCGGTGACTTAATTCCCCCCTTCAAGACGTCAACATCCATAGACGCTCCCGAATATCGCCCGGCAGGAGAGAGAAGAAGGAAGGAGAGGTGAGGGAGAGACTGGAGGGAACAATAAGGAGGAGGGGGAGTGAGGGGCTGTGGAGGGAACAATAAGGAGGAGGAGGGGAGTGAGGGGCTGTGGAGGGAACAATAAGGAGGAGGGGAGTGAGGGGCTGTGGAGGGAACAATAAGGAGGAGGAGGGGAGTGAGGGGCTGTGGAGGGAACAATAAGGAGGAGGAGGAGGAGATGAGGGGCTGTGGAGGGAACAATAAGGAGGAGGAGGGGAGTGAGGGGCTGTGGAGGGAACAATAAGGAGGAGGGGAGTGAGGGGCTGTGGAGGGAACAATAAGGAGGAGGGGAGTGAGGGGCTGTGGAGGGAACAATAAGGAGGAGGAGGGGAGTGAGGGGCTGTGGAGGGAACAATAAGGAGGAGGGGGAGTGAGGGGCTGTGGAGGGAACAATAAGGAGGAGGAGGGGAGTGAGGGGCTGTGGAGGGAACAATAAGGAGGAGGAGGGGAGTGAGGGGCTGTGGAGGGAACAATAAGGAGGAGGAGGGGAGTGAGGGGCTGTGGAGGGAACAATAAGGAGGAGGAGGGGAGTGAGGGGCTGTGGAGGGAACAATAAGGAGGAGGAGGGGAGTGAGGGGCTGTGGAGGGAACAATAAGGAGGAGGAGGGGAGTGAGGGCTGTGGAGGGAACAATAAGGAGGAGGAGGGGAGTGAGGGGCTGTGGAGGGAACAATAAGGAGGAGGAGGGGAGTGAGGGGCTGTGGAGGGAACAATGAGGAGAAGGGAGTGAGGGGCTGTGGAGGGAACAATAGAGGAGGAGGGGAGTGAGGGCTGTGGAGGAACAATGAGGAGAAGGGGAGTGAGGGGCTGTGGAGGGAACAATAAGGAGGAGGAGGGGAGTGAGGGGCTGTGGAGGAACAATGAGGAGAGGGGAGTGAGGGGCTGTGGAGGGAACAATAAGGAGGAGGAGGGGAGTGAGGGGCTGTGGAGGGAACAATAGGAGGAGGGGAGTGAGGGGCTGTGGAGGGAACAATAAGGAGGAGGAGGGGAGTGAGGGGCTGTGGAGGGAACAATAAGAGGAGGAGGGGAGTGAGGGCTGTGGAGGGAACAATAAGGAGGAGGGGAGTGAGGGGCTGTGGAGGGAACAATAAGGAGGAGGAGGGGAGTGAGGGGCTGTGGAGGGAACAATGAGGAGGGAGTGAGGAGCTGTGGAGGGAACAATAAGGAGGAGAGGGGAGTGAGGGGCTGTGGAGGGAACAATAAGGAGGAGGAGGGGAGTGAGGGGCTGTGGAGGGAACAATAAGAGGAGAGGGAGTGAGGGGCTGTGGAGGGAACAATAAGGAGGAGGAGAGGAGTGAGGGGCTGTGGAGGGAACAATAAGGAGGAGGAGGGGAGTGAGGGGCTGTGGAGGGAACAATAAGAGGAGAGGAGAGGTGAGGGGCTGTGGAGGGAACAATAAGGAGGAGGAGAGGAGTGAGGGGCTGTGGAGGGAACAATAAGGAGGAGAGGGGAGTGAGGGGCTGTGGAGGGAACAATAAGGAGGAGGAGGGAGTGAGGGGCTGTGGAGGGAACAATAAGGAGAGAGGAGAGGAGTGAGGGGCTGTGGAGGGAACAATAAGGAGGAGGAGAGGAGTGAGGGGCTGTGGAGGGAACAATAAGGAGGAGGAGGAGTGAGGGCTGTGGAGGGAACAATAGGAGGGAGGATGAGGGGCTGTGGAGGAACAATAAGGAGGAGGAGAGGAGTGAGGGGCTGTGGAGGGAACAATAAGAGGAGGAGGGGAGTGAGGGGCTGTGGAGGGAACAATGAAGGAGGAGGGGAGTGAGGGGCTGTGGAGGGAACAATAAGGAGGAGGAGAGGAGTGAGGGGCTGTGGAGGGAACAATGAGGAGAAGGGAGTGAGGGGCTGTGGAGGGAACAATAAGAAGGAGGAGGGGAGTGAGGGGCTGTGGAGGGAACAATGAGGAGAAGGGGAGTGATGGGGCTGTGGAGGGAACAATAAGAAGGAGGAGAGGAGTGAGGGGCTGTGGAGGGAACAATGAGGAGAAGGGGAGTGAGGGGCTGTGGAGGGAACAATAAGAAGGAGGAGGGGAGTGAGGGGCTGTGGAGGGAACAATGAGGAGAAGGGGAGTGAGGGGCTGTGGAGGGAACAATAAGAAGGAGGAGGGGAGTGAGGGGCTGTGGAGGAACAATGAGGAGAAGGGGAGTGAGGGGCTGTGGAGGGAACAATAAGAAGGAGGAGGGGAGTGAGGGGCTGTGGAGGGAACTAATGAGGAGAAGGGGAGTGAGGGGCTGTGGAGGGAACAATAAGAAGGAGGAGGGAGTGAGGGGCTGTGGAGGGAACAATGAGGAGAAGGGGAGTGAGGGGCTGTGGAGGGAACAATAAGAAGGAGGAGGGGAGTGAGGGGCTGTGGAGGGAACAATGAGGAGAGGGGAGTGAGGGGCTGTGGAGGGAACAATGAGGAGGAGGAGTGAGGGGCTGTGGAGGGAACAATAAGGAGAGGAGGGGAGTGAGGGGCTGTGGAGGGAACTATAGGAGGAGGAGGGGAGTGAGGGGCTGTGGAGGGAACAATAGGAGGAGGAGAGGAGTGAGGGGCTGTGGAGGGAACAATGAGGAGGGGAGTGAGGGCTGTGGAGGGAACAATAAGAGGAGGAGGGGAGTGAGGGGCTGTGGAGGGAACAATGAGGAGAAGGGGAGTGAGGGGCTGTGGAGGGAACAATAAGAAGGAGGAGAGGAGTGAGGGGCTGTGGAGGGAACAATGAGGAGAAGGGGAGTGAGGGGCTGTGGAGGGAACAATAAGAAGGGAGGAGGGAGTGAGGGGCTGTGGAGGGAACAATGAGGAGAAGGGGAGTGAGGGGCTGTGGAGGGAACAATAAGAGGAGGAGAGGAGTGAGGGGCTGTGGAGGGAACAATGAGGAGGAGAGGGGAGTGAGGGGCTGTGGAGGGAACAATAAGAGGAGGAGGGGAGTGAGGGGCTGTGGAGGGAACAATGAGGAGAAGGGGAGTGAGGGGCTGTGGAGGGAACAATAAGAGGAGGAGGGAGTGAGGGGCTGTGGAGGGAACAATGAGGAGGAGGAGGGGAGTGAGGGGCTGTGGAGGGAACAATAAGGAGGAGGAGGAAAGTGAGGGGCTGTGGAGGGAACAATGAGGAGAAGGGGAGTGAGGGGCTGTGGAGGGAACAATAAGGAGGAGGAGGGGAGTGAGGGGCTGTGGAGGGAACAATAAGGAGGAGGAGGGGAGTGAGGGGCTGTGGAGGGAACAATAAGGAGGAGGAGGAAGTGAGGGGCTGTGGAGGGAACAATAAGGAGGAGGGGAGTGAGGGGCTGTGGAGGGAACAATGAGGAGAGGGGAGTGAGGGGCTGTGGAGGGAACAATAAGAAGGAGGAGGGGAGTGAGGGGCTGTGGAGGGAACAATAAGGAGAAGGGAAGTGAGGGGCTGTGGAGGGAACAATAAGGAGGAGGGGAGTGAGGGGCTGTGGAGGGAACAATGAGGAGAAGGGGAGTGAGGGGCTGTGGAGGGAACAATAAGAAGGAGGAGGGAGTGAGGGGCTGTGGAGGGAACAATGAGGAGAAGGGGAGTGAGGGGCTGTGGAGGGAACAATAAGAGGAGGAGGGGAGTGAGGGGCTGTGGAGGGAACAATAGGAGGAGGAGGGGAGTGAGGGGCTGTGAGAGGGAACTAAGAGGAGGGGAGTGAGGGCTGTGGAGGGAACAATAAGGAGAGGAGGGGAGTGAGGGGCTGTGGAGGGAACAATAAGGAGGAGGAGGGGAAGTGAGGGGCTGTGGAGGGAACAATAAGGAGGAGGAGGGAGTGATGGGCTGTGGAGGGAACAATAAGGAGGAGGGGGGAGTGAGGGCTGTGGAGGGAACAATAAGGAGGAGGAGGGGAGTGAGGGGCTGTGGAGGGAACAATAAGGAGGAGAGGAAAGTGAGGGGCTGTGGAGGGAACAATAAGGAGGAGGAGGGGAGTGAGGGGCTGTGGAGGGAACAATAAGGAGGAGGAGGGGAGTGAGGGCTGTGGAGGGAACAATAAGGAGGAGGAGGGGAGTGAGGGGCTGTGGAGGGAACAATAAGGAGGAGGAAGGAGTGAGGGGCTGTGGAGGGAACAATAGGAGGAGGAGGGAGTGAGGGCTGTGGAGGGAACATAATGGAGGAGGAGGGGAGTGAGGGGCTGTGGAGGGAACAATAAGGAGAAGGGGAGTGAGGGGCTGTGGAGGGAACAATAAGAAGGAGGAGGGGAGTGAGGGGCTGTGGAGGGAACAATGAGGAGGGAAAGAGGGAGTGAGGGGCTGTGGAGGGAACAATAAGGAAAGGGGGAGGGAGTGAGGGGCTGTGGAGGGGAAAAAATGAGGAGAAGGGGAGTGAGGGGCTGTGGAGGGAACAATAAGAAGGAGGAGGGGAGTGAGGGGCTGTGGAGGGAACAATGAGGAGAAGGGGAGTGAGGGGCTGTGGAGGGAACAATAAGAAGGAGGAGGGGAGTGAGGGGCTGTGGAGGGAACAATGAGGAGAAGGGGAGTGAGGGGCTGTGGAGGGAACAATAAGAAGGAGGAGGGGAGTGAGGGGCTGTGGAGGGAACAATAAGGAGGAGGAGGGGAGTGAGGGGCTGTGGAGGGAACAATAAGGAGGAGGAGGAAAGTGAGGGCTGTGGAGGGAACAATGAGGAGAAGGGGAGTGAGGGGCTGTGGAGGGAACAATAAGGAGGAGGAGGGGAGTGATGGGCTGTGGAGGGAACAATAAGGAGGAGGAGGGGAGTGAGGGGCTGTGGAGGGAACAATAAGGAGGAGGAAAGTGAGGGGCTGTGGAGGGAACAATAAGGAGGAGGGGAGTGAGGGGCTGTGGAGGGAACAATGAGGAGAAGGGGAGTGAGGGGCTGTGGAGGGAACAATAAGAAGGAGGAGGGGAGTGAGGGGCTGTGGAGGGAACAATGAGGAGAAGGGGAGTGAGGGGCTGTGGAGGGAACAATAAGAAGGAGGAGGGGAGTGAGGGGCTGTGGAGGGAACAATGAGGAGAAGGGGAGTGAGGGGCTGTGGAGGGAACAATAAGAAGGAGGAGGGGAGTGAGGGGCTGTGGAGGGAACAATGAGGAGAAGGGGAGTGAGGGGCTGTGGAGGGAACAATAAGGAGGAGGAGGGGAGTGAGGGGCTGTGGAGGGAACAATAAGGAGGAGGAGGGGAGTGAGGGGCTGTGGAGGGAACAATGAGGAGGGGAGTGAGGAGCTGTGGAGGGAACAATAAGGAGGAGGAGGGGAGTGAGGGGCTGTGGAGGGAACAATAAGGAGGAGGAGGAAAGTGAGGGGCTGTGGAGGGAACAATAAGGAGGAGGAGGGGAGTGATGGGCTGTGGAGGGAACAATAAGGAGGAGGAGGGGAGTGATGGGCTGTGGAGGGAACAATAAGGAGGAGGAGGGGAGTGAGGGGCTGTGGAGGGAACAATAAGGAGGAGGAAAGTGAGGGGCTGTGGAGGGAACAATAAGGAGGAGGAGGGGAGTGAGGGGCTGTGGAGGGAACAATAAGGAGGAGGAGGGGAGTGAGGGGCTGTGGAGGGAACAATAAGGACGAGGAGGGGAGTGAGGGGCTGTGGAGGGAACAATAAGGAGGAGGAGGGGAGTGAGGGGCTGTGGAGGGAACAATGAGGAGGAGGAGGGGAGTGAGGGGCTGTGGAGGGAACAATATGGAGGAGGAGAGGAGTGAGGGGCTGTGGAGGGAACAATGAGGAGAAGGGGAGTGAGGGGCTGTGGAGGGAACAATAAGAAGGAGGAGGGGAGTGAGGGGCTGTGGAGGGAACAATGAGGAGAAGGGGAGTGAGGGGCTGTGGAGGGAACAATAAGAAGGAGGAGGGGAGTGAGGGGCTGTGGAGGAAACAATGAGGAGAAGGGGAGTGAGGGGCTGTGGAGGGAACAATAAGAAGGAGGAGGGGAGTGAGGGGCTGTGGAGGGAACAATGAGGAGAAGGGGAGTGAGGGGCTGTGGAGGGAACAATAAGAAGGAGGAGGGGAGTGAGGGGCTGTGGAGGGAACAATGAGGAGAAGGGGAGTGAGGGGCTGTGGAGGGAACAATAAGAAGGAGGAGGGGAGTGAGGGGCTGTGGAGGGAACAATGAGGAGAATGGGAGTGAGGGGCTGTGGAGGGAACAATAAGGAGGAGGAGAGGAGTGAGGGGCTGTGGAGGGAACAATGAGGAGGAGGAGGGGAGTGAGGGGCTGTGGAGGGAACAATAAGGAGGAGGAGGGGAGTGAGGGGCTGTGGAGGGAACAATGAGGAGAAGGGGAGTGAGGGGCTGTGGAGGGAACAATAAGAAGGAGGAGGGGAGTGAGGGGCTGTGGAGGGAACAATAAGGAGGAGGAGGGGAGTGAGGGGCTGTGGAGGGAACAATAAGGAGGAGGAGGAAAGTGAGGGGCTGTGGAGGGAACAATGAGGAGAAGGGGAGTGAGGGGCTGTGGAGGGAACAATAAGGAGGAGAAGGGGAGTGAGGGGCTGTGGAGGGAACAATAAGGAGGAGGAAAGTGAGGGGCTGTGGAGGGAACAATAAGGAGGAGGGGAGTGAGGGGCTGTGGAGGGAACAATGAGGAGAAGGGGAGTGAGGGGCTGTGGAGGGAACAATAAGGAGGAGGAGGGGAGTGAGGGGCTGTGGAGGGAACAATAAGGAGGAGGAAAGTGAGGGGCTGTGGAGGGAACAATAAGGAGGAGGGGAGTGAGGGGCTGTGGAGGGAACAATGAGGAGAAGGGGAGTGAGGGGCTGTGGAGGGAACAATAAGAAGGAGGAGGGGAGTGAGGGGCTGTGGAGGGAACAATGAGGAGAAGGGGAGTGAGGGGCTGTGGAGGGAACAATAAGAAGGAGGAGGGGAGTGAGGGGCTGTGGAGGGAACAATGAGGAGAAGGGGAGTGAGGGGCTGTGGAGGGAACAATAAGAAGGAGGAGGGGAGTGAGGGGCTGTGGAGGGAACAATGAGGAGAAGGGGAGTGAGGGGCTGTGGAGGGAACAATAAGGAGGAGGAGGGGAGTGAGGGGCTGTGGAGGGAACAATAAGGAGGAGGAGGGGAGTGAGGGGCTGTGGAGGGAACAATGAGGAGGGGAGTGAGGAGCTGTGGAGGGAACAATAAGGAGGAGGAGGGGAGTGAGGGGCTGTGGAGGGAACAATAAGGAGGAGGAGGAAAGTGAGGGGCTGTGGAGGGAACAATAAGGAGGAGGAGGGGAGTGATGGGCTGTGGAGGGAACAATAAGGAGGAGGAGGGGAGTGATGGGCTGTGGAGGGAACAATAAGGAGGAGGAGGGGAGTGAGGGGCTGTGGAGGGAACAATAAGGAGGAGGAAAGTGAGGGGCTGTGGAGGGAACAATAAGGAGGAGGAGGGGAGTGAGGGGCTGTGGAGGGAACAATAAGGAGGAGGAGGGGAGTGAGGGGCTGTGGAGGGAACAATAAGGACGAGGAGGGGAGTGAGGGGCTGTGGAGGGAACAATAAGGAGGAGGAGGGGAGTGAGGGGCTGTGGAGGGAACAATGAGGAGGAGGAGGGGAGTGAGGGGCTGTGGAGGGAACAATATGGAGGAGGAGAGGAGTGAGGGGCTGTGGAGGGAACAATGAGGAGAAGGGGAGTGAGGGGCTGTGGAGGGAACAATAAGAAGGAGGAGGGGAGTGAGGGGCTGTGGAGGGAACAATGAGGAGAAGGGGAGTGAGGGGCTGTGGAGGGAACAATAAGAAGGAGGAGGGGAGTGAGGGGCTGTGGAGGAAACAATGAGGAGAAGGGGAGTGAGGGGCTGTGGAGGGAACAATAAGAAGGAGGAGGGGAGTGAGGGGCTGTGGAGGGAACAATGAGGAGAAGGGGAGTGAGGGGCTGTGGAGGGAACAATAAGAAGGAGGAGGGGAGTGAGGGGCTGTGGAGGGAACAATGAGGAGAAGGGGAGTGAGGGGCTGTGGAGGGAACAATAAGAAGGAGGAGGGGAGTGAGGGGCTGTGGAGGGAACAATGAGGAGAATGGGAGTGAGGGGCTGTGGAGGGAACAATAAGGAGGAGGAGAGGAGTGAGGGGCTGTGGAGGGAACAATGAGGAGGAGGAGGGGAGTGAGGGGCTGTGGAGGGAACAATAAGGAGGAGGAGGGGAGTGAGGGGCTGTGGAGGGAACAATGAGGAGAAGGGGAGTGAGGGGCTGTGGAGGGAACAATAAGAAGGAGGAGGGGAGTGAGGGGCTGTGGAGGGAACAATAAGGAGGAGGAGGGGAGTGAGGGGCTGTGGAGGGAACAATAAGGAGGAGGAGGAAAGTGAGGGGCTGTGGAGGGAACAATGAGGAGAAGGGGAGTGAGGGGCTGTGGAGGGAACAATAAGGAGGAGAAGGGGAGTGAGGGGCTGTGGAGGGAACAATAAGGAGGAGGAAAGTGAGGGGCTGTGGAGGGAACAATAAGGAGGAGGGGAGTGAGGGGCTGTGGAGGGAACAATGAGGAGAAGGGGAGTGAGGGGCTGTGGAGGGAACAATAAGGAGGAGGAGGGGAGTGAGGGGCTGTGGAGGGAACAATAAGGAGGAGGAAAGTGAGGGGCTGTGGAGGGAACAATAAGGAGGAGGGGAGTGAGGGGCTGTGGAGGGAACAATGAGGAGAAGGGGAGTGAGGGGCTGTGGAGGGAACAATAAGAAGGAGGAGGGGAGTGAGGGGCTGTGGAGGGAACAATGAGGAGAAGGGGAGTGAGGGGCTGTGGAGGGAACAATAAGAAGGAGGAGGGGAGTGAGGGGCTGTGGAGGGAACAATGAGGAGAAGGGGAGTGAGGGGCTGTGGAGGGAACAATAAGAAGGAGGAGGGGAGTGAGGGGCTGTGGAGGGAACAATGAGGAGAAGGGGAGTGAGGGGCTGTGGAGGGAACAATAAGGAGGAGGAAAGTGAGGGGCTGTGGAGGGAACAATAAGGAGGAGGGGAGTGAGGGGCTGTGGAGGGAACAATGAGGAGAAGGGGAGTGAGGGGCTGTGGAGGGAACAATAAGGAGGAGGAGGGGAGTGAGGGGCTGTGGAGGGAACAATAAGGAGGAGGAAAGTGAGGGGCTGTGGAGGGAACAATAAGGAGGAGGGGAGTGAGGGGCTGTGGAGGGAACAATGAGGAGAAGGGGAGTGAGGGGCTGTGGAGGGAACAATAAGAAGGAGGAGGGGAGTGAGGGGCTGTGGAGGGAACAATGAGGAGAAGGGGAGTGAGGGGCTGTGGAGGGAACAATAAGAAGGAGGAGGGGAGTGAGGGGCTGTGGAGGGAACAATGAGGAGAA
The DNA here is from genome assembly GCA_033576535.1 of Allobates femoralis. Taxonomy (NCBI): domain Eukaryota; kingdom Metazoa; phylum Chordata; class Amphibia; order Anura; family Aromobatidae; genus Allobates; species Allobates femoralis. The sequence continues at coordinate 220,681,397 of JARQOC010000011.1, read as the reverse complement.
GGAGGGGAGTGAGGGGCTGTGGAGGGAACAATGAGGAGAAGGGGAGTGAGGGGCTGTGGAGGGAACAATAAGAAGGAGGAGGGGAGTGAGGGGCTGTGGAGGGAACAATGAGGAGAAGGGGAGTGAGGGGCTGTGGAGGGAACAATAAGGGTATGTGAACATCGGACGGGTCTGCATCTTTGCAGACCGTACTAAAAACCGGTGTAGAATTGCAGAAACTGAGTTTTCTGAGCTCAGCAGTGTCCCTCGTTTTGTTAACGTTTTGCGATCGGTTTATTAGCGTTTGTACAGCGTGTTCTTGGCGATTTCCCCGGCGTTTTTCTTAGCGATTTCCAGACTGGTTTTTGGTGCACTTGTAAGCTAGATCCGCTGGGAAAACGCTCAAAAGAAGTCATTTGCTCTATCTTTGAAAACCGGTGGAAAACCGGTCAAGAAACTGGAAAGGAGACAAAAAAAAACGTTCTAATGTACACAGCGTTTTCTAAACTCCATTGACTAGCATGTTAATCCAACCGGTGGCTAGGATTAACATGAATTAACATAAAACTCACCGGAAACCGCCGACGGAAATCGCTAAAAAACAGCCCACAAAACGTCCGATGTGCACATACCCTAAGAGGAGGAGGAGGGGAGTGAGGGTCTGTGGAGGGAACAATAAGGAGGAGGAGGGGAGTGAGGGTCTGTGGAGGGAACAATAAGGAGGAGGGGAGGGGATTGAGGGGCTGTGGAAGGAACAATAAGGAGGAGGAGGAGAGTGAGGGAACATTAAAGAGGAGGAGGAGAGTGAGGGGCTGTGGAGGGAACAGTAAAGAGGAGGAGGGGAGTGAGGGTCTGTGGAGGGAACAATAAGGAGGAGGAGGGGAGTGAGGGGCTGTGGAGGGAACAATAAGGAGGAGGAGGAGAGTGAGGGAACATTAAAGGGAAGGTGCCACCAAAAAAAAAAAAAATTCAACAATTGTAAAAATGTAAAGTATTAATGTTTTGATTTGTTTTTCCAATATTGTCATATTGTTTTTATGGAGTAAAATATGAAAAATAATATAAAAAGTTTGATATGTTCCACTTTGAAACACTAGGGGGAGCAGCTGCTGAAACTTTGGCATGAAAACCTAGTGTACAGCAGGCATGCATTACGACTGCTGAAAATCTGGGCTGGATTTGTTCAATGAGTGTGATGTCTCCTGCCCCCCTCCCTTTCTGGAGAGTGAGGGGCTGTGGAGGGAACAGTAAAGAGGAGGAGGGGAGTGAGGGTCTGTGGAGGGAACAATAAGGAGGAGGAGAGGGGATTGAGGGGCTGTGGAAGGAACAATAAGGAGGAGGAGGAGAGTGAGGGAACAGTAAAGAGGAGGAGGGGAGTGAGGGGCTGTGGAGGGAACAGTAAAGAGGAGGAGGGAAGTGAGGGGCTGTGGAGGGAACAGTAAAGAGGAGGAGGGGAGTGAGGGGCTGTGGAGGGAACAGTAAAGAGGAGGAGGAGAGTGAGGGGCTGTGGAGGGAACAGTAAAGAGGAGGAGGGGAGTGAGGGGCTGTGGAGGGAACAATGAGGAGGAGGGGAGGGGATTGAGGGGCTGTGGAGGGAACAATAAGGAGGAGGAGAGTGAGGGGCTGTGGAGGGAACAATAAGGGGGGGGAGGGGAGTGAGAGGCTGTGGAGAGAACAATGAGGAGGGGAGTGAGGGGCTGTGGAGGGAACAATAAGGAGGAGGGGAGTGAGGGGCTGTGGAGGGAACAATAAGGGGGGGGAGGGGAGCGAGAGGCTGTGGAGGGAACAATAAGGGGGGGGAGGGGAGTGAGAGGCTGTGGGAATTGAACCCAGGATCTCAGCACTGCAATGCTACAGTGCTAACCATTGGGCCACAGTTCCGCCCATAAAACATCAGATGTTTGGTGGGAATCAAGGATGAAGCAAAGTCATGGAAAAGGAAGAAACATGATGAAATGCCCATGAGTGCAGTGGAAAAAGTTATTTATTAAATAACACAACCTTAGGGATGCAGTGTATTGCCTCTGCATCTAACATGCTGCATTGTACAGTAGAAGCTTAGTGGATGAGATTTCCAGAAATCCCATGCCCACCGTGCTTCTCCTGACCGCAGCGTGTGTTCAGCTGCAGTGCAGGTTGTCAGACTTCTTGGGAGCGATCTCCAGCGGATAAATGCAGGGAGAAGCAGTCTCACACCCACCGCAGATAATGGACACAGGGTGCCTGCAGTCTCCCTGTGTTCACCCGCGGGTTCCCTCAGGTCCGGAGGTGCTGCGTCCAACACAGTGCTTCTGGAACCTGTGTGCATAGCCTTAAACTACCGTCACACGCCGCCATATGGCTTCCATATCGCCAGCGATTTGACATGAGCGCTCACGTTTCGGGCACTTTTTTCTGATCGATGTGGAGCTGTCACACGTAGCGATCTTCGGCAATCCTGTGTTCTGGAAATCGTCTGCAGAAGACCGGAAGCGATCTTCCCTTCACACATCGCCGCGTCGCACTCCACAATCGTAGCAGCGATGTGGGCATGCTGTCTTGATAGGGGCATTCTAGAGTGTGTTTCACTGCGATTGGTGGACGGAACTGCTTTCCCATTGATCAGCCTTGCGTGAAGGCACGGGTCATCAATTAAGGCGCCTCGGACACGGCCAGCCAATCGGACCGCAGTATCACCCACCAAACGCCACAGATGTGGTGCGAAAAAAAAAACATCCATGCACGCCTACGGGATTGATTTCAGGATTGCTGGGTACGTCGCTATCGCCGTCACACGCCACAATGTGCTGAAATCACCTGGTGGATATCGCCTGATTTCACTGCAGTGCCGGGCAATCAGGTGACGCCCACCAGCGATTTCTCCCCGTAGAATCACCCAGTCACACGCCACTACGCACATGTGATGTGGTTTCCACATCGCCGAAATAGGGAATTGCCAGCGTTCTCGCCGGCGATATGGCGGCGTGTGACGGTACCTTTCCAGGTCAGGGATGGGTGCATAAAACATAACATGAAAGGAGGACACCTAGGTGGACAGTAATAGGGGCATGAATCACTTGAAGCAAGTTGCTGTACAAATATTTACAATCAAAAGGAAACCATTATTATTCCCTATTATTCCCCTGTCACACCATCCGACACCGCCGGAGATGCCGGCGACGACTGGTGCGGGACCGCGCACGTTTTTGGTGCCCCGCCAGCGTCGCCATCCCCCATTTACATGGGGCGACAACTCCGGCGGCGCCCTGGCGAGCTGACAGGCGGCATCGCCGCAGGGGTGTCTCAAAACCCCAGCGGCGATGCAGGACAATGGGAGCCTATGGCTCCCATCGCCTGTCAGGTCGCAGGCAGCCGGTTACATGGGGCGATGTGGATACATCGCCCCATATCGGCCGCCTGGTTTCAGATCACTAATGTGAAATCAGGCGACCTCCCGGTGGCGCCGACATCGCCTCTTTACATTAGGCGATGTTGCCTAGTGTGACGGGGCCTTAAGGCCGTGGGCTCACAGTCAGTCTTCCCGCTGAGTCCAAAATGCTGCGTAGTACAGTATAAGCATGGTAGATGGGATTGTGAGAAATTCCATCCTCACTATGCTTAACGCACCCGCAGCGTGTTTGGAGCTGCGGTGCGGGTTGCTGGCAGTCCGCTCCTCCGCGGCATGTTCATTTCATACTGCAGAGTTTGAAGCGGCTCCCATCGGGTGACTGCAGGGAGAAGCCGCCCCGTACCCGCCGCACATGGTCTCCCTGCGGCCACCCACGGCTTCTCAGGTCCGGAGGAGCTGCGTCCAACAAGCAGCTCCTCCGGACTGAGAGCACATACCCTTATATAGAAAGCAAATGGACATGTATTGTCAAACCATTATATATAGCCCAAAGATTGCACATTACATAGTAATATCATAATTTCTCATTATTCAATCATATCTACTACAAAGTGCCATCTAGTACAGCTATGATAATCTTTATTTTAATAGCACCAACATATTCCACAGCATTTAGCAATTCAGAGGTTCATATACAACCAGTCATAACATTTTAAAGACATACTGATAGGATGTTTAGATTGTGAGCTCCAATGGGGACAGTGTTGCAAATGTATGCAAAGCGCTACGGAATTATTAGCGCTATATAAATTAATAAATTTATTATTATAAGTAAGTTATAAAGAAAATACATGAATTAAAGAAAAATCATCATGACCCTGCTCATAACAGCTTACAATCTACAATGAGGTGGGGGTGACACAGAGTACAGGGGCTTATTTGTAATGATGGTATATAGTCAACTTGAGGAAATAGTGAATAGATAAGAACTGCATGAACGGCCACTAACCAACCTGTGCAGAGCTTTTGGGTCTGGTGGAGCTTGACAGATTTATGTTCAGAAAAATAGTGAATACCCTATGCCTAAATTACTTCGATTAGGGAGAATTATAGGCCACCCTAAAAAGATATCTTTTTAGGAAGCACTTTAAACTATGTAAGTTGTGGATAGTCTTAATTTCTTGGGGTAGAGCATTCCAGAGAATTGGTGCAGCTCAGGGGAAGTCTTGGAGCTGGGTGTGGGTGGTTCGGATTAATGCAGATGTTAGTCTAAAGCCTCGTCCAGAGTGTAGAGAATGAGTGGGGTGATAGAGATGAGGGTAGACAGGTAGGGAGGTGCTGCACCGTGAAGAGTTTTGTGGCTGAGAAGAAGCAATTTGAATAGGATCTTATAATGTACAGGCAGCCAGTGCAATGACTGGCACAGAGCGGATCCTATAGTGTACAGGCAGCCAGTGCAATGACTGGCACAGAGTGGATCCTATAGTGTATGGGCAGCCAGTGCAATGACTGGCACAGAGCGGATCCTGTAGTGTATGGGCAGCCAGTGCAATGACTGGCACAGGGCGGATCCTGTAGTGTATGGGCAGCCAGTGCAATGACTGGCACAGAGCGGATCCTACAGTGTATGGGCAGCCAGGGCAATGACTGGCACAGAGCTGATTTTATAGTGTATGGGCAGCCAGTGCAATGACTGGCACAGAGTGGATCCTATAGTGTATGGGCAACCAGTGCAATGACTGGCACAAAGCGGATCCTGTAGTGTATGGGCAGCCAGTGCAATGACTGGCACAGAGCGGATCCTGTAGTGTATGGGCAGCCAGTGCAATGACTGGCACAGAGCAGATCCTATAGTGTATGGGCAGCCAGTGCAATGACTGGCACAGAGCGGATCCTATAGTGTATGGGCAGCCAGTGCAATGACTGGCACAGAGCGGATCCTATAGTGCAGGGGTCTCAAACTCGGCTGGGTTGGTGGGGCCGCACATAGAAAAACATTTTCAGCGGGGGGCCGCATCCCTTGTAGGAATAAGAGATATTTTTAGTAATACCAGAATTTTTTGCTCAGTGTAGTAAAGTACAAATCCTGATCCCCTTCATGTAGTAATGTCCCCAACCTGTAGTAATGTCCTTTCTCTACTAATGACCCCCATCCCGATCTCCTTTAGTAGTGATGTCCCTCATCCCGGTTCCCTTTTGTAGTGATGTCCCCATCCTGATACCCTTTTCTAGTGAGGTCCCGCATCCTGGTCCCCTTTTGTACTGATTATCCCCCATCCTGATTCCCTTTTCTAGGTATGTCCCCTATCCTGATTTACTTTTATAGTGATGCCCCCATCCAGTTTTACCTTCTTTTTACACACTCACATACACACTTACTCATTCACACTCACATACACAAACCCTCCCACACACACAAACCCTCACACACACACACACACACACACACACACACTCTCATATACACACTCACACACTCATACACACACTGAAACTCACACACACACCTCATACACACTTTCTTATAAACACATCCTCACTCACATACTCACACCCTCACACACTCACCCTCAAACACACACCTACTCACACTTTTCTCACTTTAATGATACATCGCTCCAGTGCAGGGGGCCGCCGCAGTCCCCGCTGTGCTATGACTTCCTCCAGCCGCCGCTCAGACAAGCTCTGTTGCTCAGCAAGATCAATGCAGGGTGCCAGCCAATGAGAGGCCCGCAGCTGATGGTGGAATAGGATGTCACATGCGGGCCTCTCATTGGCTGGCAGCTTGCATTGATCTTGCTGAGTGGCAGAGCTTGTTAGTGCCGCGGACGGAAGTCATCACACATGGGGACTGCAGCGACCCCTGCACTGGAGTGATGCATCATTAAATTGTCCAAGGTGCCGCGGGCCGCATAGTGAAGCCCCAGGGGCCACATGCGGCCCTCGGGCCGCGTGTTTGAGACCCCTGCTATAGTGCATGGGCAGCCAGTGCAATGACTGGCACAGAGCGGATCCTATAGTGCATGGGCAGCCAGTGCAATGACTGGCACAGAGCGGTTCCTATAGTGTATGGGCAGCCAGTGCAATGACTGGCACAGAGCGGATCCTATAGTGTATGGGCAGCCAGTGCAATGACTGGCACAGAGCGGATCCTATAGTGTATGGGCAGCCAGTGCAATGACTGGCACAGAGCGGATCCTATAGTATATGGGCAGCCAGTGCAATGACTGGCACAAAGCGGATCCTATAGTGCATGGGCAACCACTGCAATGACTGGCACAGAGTGGTTCCTATAGTGTATGGGCAGCCAGTGCAATGATTGGCAAAAAGCGGATACTATAGTGCATGGGCAACCACTGCAATGACTGGCACAGAGTGGTTCCTATAGTGTATGGGCAGCCAGTGCAATGACTGGCACAGAGCGGATCCTATAGTGTATGGGCAGCCAGTGCAATGACTGGCACAGAGCGGATCCTATAGTGTATGGGCAGCCAGTGCAATGACTGGCACAGAGCGGATCCTATAGTGCATGGGCAACCAGTGCAATGACTGGCACAGAGTGGTTCCTATAGTGTATGGGCAGCCAGTGCAATCACTGGCACAGAGCGGATCCTATAGTGCATGGGCAGCCAGTGCAATCACTGGCACAGAGCGGATCCTATAGTGTATGGGCAGCCAGTGCAATGACTGGGATAGAGCGGTTCCTATAGTGTATGGGCAGCCAGTGCAATGACTGGCACAGAGCGGATCCTATAGTGTATGGGCAGCCAGTGCAATGACTGGCACAGAGCGGATCCTATAGTGTATGGGCAGCCAGTGCAATGACTGGCACAGAGCGGATCCTATAGTGCATGGGCAACCAGTGCAATGACTGGCACAGAGTGGTTCCTATAGTGTATGGGCAGCCAGTGCAATCACTGGCACAGAGCGGATCCTATAGTGCATGGGCAGCCAGTGCAATCACTGGCACAGAGCGGTTCCTATAGTGCATGGGCAACCAGTGCAATGACTGGCACAGAGTGGTTCCTATAGTGTATGGGCAGCCAGTGCAATGACTGGCACAGAGCGGATCCTATAGTGCATGGGCAACCAGTGCAATGACTGGCACAGAGTGGTTCCTATAGTGTATGGGCAGCCAGTGCAATCACTGGCACAGAGCGGATCCTATCGTGCATGGGCAGCCAGTGCAATCACTGGCACAGAGCGGATCCTATAGTGTATGGGCAGCCAGTGCAATGACTGGCACAGAGCGGTTCCTATAGTGTATGGGCAGCCAGTGCAATCACTGGCACAGAGCGGTTCCTATAGTGTATGGGCAGCCAGTGCAATCACTGGCACAGAGCGGTTCCTATAGTGTATGGGCAGCCAGTGCAATCACTGGCACGGAGCGGTTCCTATAGTGTATGGGCAGCCAGTGCATTGACTGGCACGGAGGGAATCATCCGAGTAACGAGTAGCCACGGGTGACCCTGGCTGCTGCATTAAGGATGGACTCGAGAGGGGAAAGCCTAGTGAGGAATATGATATGTTAACTCCAAATGGATATATACTGACCTGTGCTTTAGAAGTGAATGCTAAAGTGCTTGCTATAGTGCGCACAGATTTACATTAGCACAGTGTCCACAGATCCTTTTATGCAGTCAAGCCGTAATCTCCACGCATGTGACGCATGAGTGGCTCCCCACCCCCACCTCCCAAGGTCCCACCCAAAAATACAACATTTCTAAACAAAACAATCCTTATATGATGGAAAAATAGTGTTCGAGCGGCCAAAATGTGACGGCAAAATAACAAAGCAAGTCACTGGTATTGTGGTAACTTGACGGCCGCGGCTCCTGCTTCCATCATTAGGCAGCGCTGCAATTAATCTGGGGGCGGCACTGGTGACACACACGTCTGTAGGAAGGCGTCCATCTAGAACTTTCGACACAAGTTTTCTTCTGTCTGTGACTTCTATATTTATTATTTTCACAGTTCTGAAATCCAGACAAGAATCTGAAGAATATTAATACTGAAGCCGTAATGAAGAAAGAAGAAAGCGATGAGCGGGGAGATGAGCGGTGCAAAGAGGACGATCCTACAGGTAACCGCCCTGGTGAGGATACATACAATTAAGTGGCACTATATTATGTCAAAATATGAAAAAGTAAAATTGCAGCTAAGCTAAAGGAGAAAAATAAGGCACTTCTATTCTAACCATCAATGCTATAGACAAAAACCAATACTGCATTTGCAGGACGCAGTCTGACCCCACTTGTGTAGCAAGCCCAGGTGCAGGCTCACCTCAACCAAGGTATGGGAGGCGACTTGCCATGCACACTAAGGGCCTGCATAGGGCACCATTCACACTGATACATATGGTGCAGAATGTCTGAAAGCTACCCAAAAGCTCTGCTGCCTGAGCATTGGGCTGCACAGTACAATGTTTCTGCACCAGTAGATGAATGGCGCTCCCTAGGGGCCCAACTACACCCTGAAATGAAGAAAAAAGTGCAGAAAAGTTCTCTGTCTGATGAACAAAAAACTTTTATAGATGGGATATTGGTTCATGTGTTTGCCAAGACACTTAAGCTGATGATCCACGTCACGGATTCCCATGCTCATCAGTCCTATCAAAATTATACAAAAACTACTAGAAAAAGCAGCATCAAAAATAGCACTTCTATTCTAATAAAACCCTAAGCCAGCTTCCGTCAGTATGTCATCGAAATGACGTCACATCCTGACTGAAGCCGGCTCGCTCTATACCTAACAAAGATGGCCGACCGTTAGCGAGAGTGGGGCTAATACTGCCCCACTCTCACCATTGGCGGCCTCTCCTGCGCCCCACACCCTACCGCTCCTCCTGCCCCCCCACCGCTCCTCATCAGTACCCCCATCAGTAGTATAGAGCCCCCCCATTCTGGTAATCCTGCTATATAGCCCTCATCACTGGTATATAGCATCCCTATCCTGATATATAGACTCCATAACAGTATATGCCTCCATGTTGCTGCACACAATAAAATAATAAACGATCGAACTCGCCCTCTGTCCTGCTGTCTTCATGTGACCGTCGCATCAATGACATCATGGCTGCTGCACCGATCACATGTTTAGAAGTCGGTGACAAGCAGGAAGAGTGGAGGACGCCACGATGCCTGCAGAACAGTGACAGAGAGTGGGTTCAAACATTTTATTATTTTATTGTTTTTTATTACACATGACGTTTGCTAAAAAAAAACAAACATCTTAGACTTCAGAATATATGTTAATTTTCATATCTAGATTAAGATATACATATACATTTTATATATATATATATATATATATATATATATATATATATATATATATATATATATATATATATATATACACATATACAGTTAGGGCCAGAAATATTTGGACAGTGACACAAGTTTTGTTATTTTAGCTGTTTACAAAAACATGTTCAGAAATACAATTATATATATAATATGGGCTGAAAGTCCACACTCCCAGCTGCAATATGAGAGTTTCCACATCCAAATCGGAGAAAGGGTCATAGCTCTGTAATGCATAGCCTCCTCTTTTTCAAGGGACCAAAAGTAATTGGACAATGGACTCTAAGGGCTGCAATTAACTCTGAAGGCATCTCCCTCGTTAACCTGTAATCAATTAAGTAGTTAAAAGGTCAGGGGTGGATTCCAGGTGTGTGGTTTTGCATTTGGAAGCTGTTGCTGTGACCAGACAACATGCGGTCAAAGGAACTCTCAATTGAGGTGAAGCAGAACATCCTGAGGCTGAAAAAAAAGAAAAAATCCATCAGAGAGATAGCAGACATGCTTGGAGTAGCAAAATCAACAGTTGGGTACATTCTGAGAAAAAAGGAATTGACTGGTGAGCTTGGGAACTGTAAAAGGCCTGGGCGTCCACGGATGACAACAGTGGTGGATGATCGCCGCATACTTTATTTGGTGAAGAAGAACCCGTTCACAACATCAACTGAAGTCCAGAACACTCTCAGTGAAGTAGGTGTATCTGTCTCTAAGTCAACAGTAAAGAGAAGACTCCATGACAGTAAATACAAAGGGTTCACATCTAGATGCAAACCATTCATCAATTCCAAAAATAGACAGGCCAGAGTTAAATTTGCTGAAAAACACCTCAAGAAGCCAGCTCAGTTCTGGAAAAGTATTCTATGGACAGATGAGACAAAGATCAACCTGTACCAGAATGATGGGAAGAAAAAAGTTTGGAGAAGAAAGGGAACGGCACATGATCCAAGGCACACCACATCCTCTGTAAAACATGGTGGAGGCAACGTGATGGCATGGGCATGCATGGCTTTCAATGGCACTGGGTCACTTGTGTTTATTGATGACATAACAGCAGACAAGAGTAGCCGGATGAATTCTGAAGTGTACCGGGATACACTTTCAGTCCAGATTCAGCCAAATGCTGCAAAGTTGATTGGACGGCGCTTCATAGTACAGATGGACAATGACCCCAAGCATTCAGCCAAAGCTACCCAGGAGTTCATGAGTGCAAAAAAGTGGAACATTCTGCAATGGCCAAGTCAATCACCAGATCTTAACCCAATTGAGCATGCATTTCACTTGCTCAAATCCAGACTTAAGACGGAAAGACCCACAAACAAGCAAGACCTGAAGGCTGCGGCTGTAAAGGCCTGGCAAAGCATTAAGAAGGAGGAAACCCAGTGTTTGGTGATGTCCATGGGTTCCAGACTTAAGGCAGTGATTGCCTCCATAGGATTCGCAACAAAATATTGAAAATAAAAATATTTTGTTTGGGTTATGTTTATTTGTCCAATTACTTTTGACCTCCTAAAATGTGGAGTGTTTGTAAAGAAATGTGTACAATTCCTACATTTTCTATCAGATATTTTTGTTCAACCCTTCAAATTAAACGTTACGATCTGCACTTGAATTCTGTTGTAGAGGTTTCATTTCAAATCCAATGTGGTGGCATGCAGAGCCCAACTCGTGAAAATTGTGTCACTGTCCAAATATTTCTGGCCCTAACTATATATATGTATGTATATATGTGTATATATGTATGTATATATATATGTGTATATATATATATATGCAAACAGGTGATCTAGGGTCTAGATGGTGTCCGCCCACTTAGTAGTGGGGTAGGGTGGACAAGGAGGGCTTGGGTGTCAGCGATAGGACTCGTCGGACCTGAAGTCACTTTGTCGCAGTCGACGAGCAAGCAGGCATTGGCCAATGTGTGTACTAAGAACTTCAGATTTAAAAAAAATTAGAATTTTGAGTTTTTTGAAAAAAAACGTAAGTTTTTAAATTTTTTCTCATATATATATAGCTTGTCAGCATATGTACATCATTGGTAGCAGCTGAGTGCTGCAAGGTCTCTTTCTAGTGTATATATATATATATATATATAAATATATAATTTTTTTTTTTTTTTTTTTTTTTCATTTTATTTTGTTAAAAAATATTTTTTTTATTTTTGGCAGATAACTGTACCAGCACCTCCGAAGGATATCTAATGTCTTCATATATTAAAGAAGAAGATTGTAGCATAAAAGATGAATATGAAGAGCATGGCAACATCTCAGATATACCCTCAGCCCATCATAGCGAAGAAATATCATCTGATCCTTTTAAAATATTATCTCCTAATTCATCACAGACTATTAAGCAAAATAAAAGTCACAGAAAAAGTGTGGAAAATAAAACGACACCCACAAGGAAGAAGATAATTTCATGCTCAGAATGTGAGAAATGTTTTATAAATCTAGCGAAACTGGCTAAACATAGGAGAATTCACGCTGGAGGAAGGTCATTTTCATGTTCAGAATGTGGGAAATATTTTACTCAGAAATCAGCTCTTGTTAGACATCAGAGAGTTCACACAGGACAGAAGCCATATTCATGTTCAGCATGTGGGAAATGTTTTGCTCAGAAATCCACTCTTGTTACACATGAGAGACGCCACTCAGCAGAGAAGCCATTTTCATGTTCAGAATGTGAGAAATGTTTTGCTCAGAAATCAGCTCTTGTTAGACATCAGAGAGTGCACACAGGAGAGAAGCGATATTCATGTTCAGAATGTGGGAAATGTTTTGCAACTAAATTATATCTTGTTACACATAAGAGAATTCACACAGGGGAGAAGCCATTTTCATGCTCAGAATGTGGGAAATGGTTTACTCACAAATCAGCTCTTGTTACACATGAGAGACGTCACACAGGAGAGAAACTATTTTCATGTTCAGAATGTGAGAAATGGTTTACAACTAAATCATCTCTTGTTAGACATCAGAGAATTCACACAGGAGAGAAGCAATTTTCATATTCAGAATGTCAGAAATATTTAAGCGTTAAATCACATCTTATTACACGTAAGATACAACACAAAGTAGAAAAGCCATTTTCATGTTCAGAATGTGGGAAATGTTTTACAGGTAAATCATCTCTTGTTTCACATGAGAGAATTCACACAGGAGAGAAGCCATTTTCATGTTCAGAATGTGGGAAATGTTTTACAGATAAATCATCTCTTGTTTCACATAAGAAAGTTCATACTGGAGAGAAGCCATTTTCATGCTCAGAATGTGAGAAATGCTTTAGAACTAAAACATGTCTTGCTAGCCATGAGAGAATTCATACAGGAGAGAAGCCATTTTCATGTTCAGAATGTGGGAAATGTTTTGCTCAGAAATCACATCTTGTTCTTCATGAGAGAATTCACACTGGAGAAAAGCCATTTTCATGTTCAGAATGTGGGAAATGTTTTGCAGATAACTCAGCTCTTGTTATACATAAGAGATTTCACACAGGTGAGAAATCATTTTTTTGCTTAGAATGTGAGAAATGTTTTGCAACTAAACATGATCTTGTTAGGCATCAGCGAATTCACACAGGAGAGAAGCCATATTCATGTTTAGAATGTAAGAAATTATTTGCTCAGAAATCAGCTCTTGTTGCACATGAGAGAAGTCACACAGGAGAGAAGGCATTTTCTTGCTCAGAATGTGGGAAATGTTTTACTCACAAATCATCTCTTGTTACACATGTTAGACGTCATACAGGAGAGAAGCTATTTTCATGCTCAGAATGTGGGAAATGTTTTTTAGATAAAACACATCTTGTTACACATCAGAGAATTCACACTGGAGAGAAACCATTTTCATGCTCAGAATGTGGGAAATGTTTTATAGATAAATCCGCTCTTGTTAGACATGAGAGAACTCACACAGTAGAGAAGCCATTTTCATGCTCAGAATGTGGGAAATGTTTTATAGATAAATCCGCTCTTGTTAGACATGAGAGAATTCACACAGTAGAGAAGCCATTTTCATGCTCAGAATGCGAGAAATGTTTTGTGGATAAATCAAACCTTGTTAGACATAAGAGAATTCACACAGGAGAGAAGCCATTTCCATGTTCAGAATGTGGGGAATGTTTTGCACATAAATCATCTCTTGTTACACATGAGAGAATTCACACAGGAGAAAAAACATGTGAAGAAAATGAAGGATATCTGGTCATAAATCTTGAAAATCCCAGTATATTTCTGCCCCCACATTATTTAGAGGATATATCATCCACTCGCAAAGGTAACGCTGACACTGGACACCGGACTCTGCAAGTGCTCTAGAGTCAACAGCTTCAAATGGAAAGGCTCAGAGTATTTGTCTTAGAGCTCGGACACACTGTGCTACTTACATCCGAGTTTGACGGACAACACTCGGAACAGGCTGGAGCAGTGACCCTGAACGGCCTCTCCCTCTCTGGACAGGGAATGTGATGCTGCACAGAAACACAAGCAGCTGTCATTCCCGTCCAGAGAGAGAGAGGCCGTTCAGGGTCACTGCTCCAGCCTGTTCCGAGTGTCGTCCGTCAAACTCGGATGTAAGTAGCAGAGTGTGTTTCCACCCTGAAAGGCAACTAACCATCAGTTTTTAAGGTAGAAAGTAAAAGACCACCCTACAGATGCTAGGATGGTGACTTTAATCATACCTACATTCTTCTCATTATATGGTTGCTTGTAGAAATAACTTTAGTTAGAGGGAATCTGTCAGGTCAAAAATCCATATGTAACTGCTATCATTTTCTAATTCCTCCCTCTAAGATCTATTTATTAATTTCTTTTATTTAGATTTCCCTCCTATCCTCTGTAAATTTCAAATAAAGAGATTAATTCCATCTGTCAATCACCGTGAAAGATCATTTACTTCTCTGCTGTCCACTCCCCATAGGATGAATATTCATGTCCCATATTCACATTACTGCACAGGAGATCAGTAGAAATCACTCACATTAGGGGGGACTAGACTGTATCCTCCTCTCTACTCTCTTTTCGCAGTAAAACAGGAGGTCAAATAAAGCACAGACTCTCACACGACAGCAGGGATACCTGTTTAGAGAAACAGAGTAGATGTCTTATGTAGATCAGGTAAGGCATATGTGTGCATGCAAGAGCTCCCTCCCTCCGTATCCTCATCAGAAGCTCTTAATTGGAACTGAAACCTGACAGGCAGAGCACAGGGAGGAGGTGGGAGGAGAGAGGTGCCTGAGAAGGAGTGAATATTTAAATTAACAGTGTAAAACAGCCGGACTAATCAGCTGTAAAAGTAATAGACCGGATTAATGCACCAGCTGCCTGCAGCGTGTAAAAATGCTTATAGCAAGAGAACTACAAAAGGGTACAATAATGATATTACATGATTTTAAAAGGGCTGCCTTTGATGTTAGTATCATGCTGAAAAATGACCTGACAGAGTCTTTAAAGTTGAGGAACGTTTGTGGGTTGGGTCCTTCATATAGATTCATCCTTTATTTAAATCTTGTGCTCCCATTACCTCTGCAGGCGACGCGTGCACACTGCTATAGGAATGGTGACGTCGTTAAAGTAGCGCTGGAGTTATCGTATGTGCAAAAGGGTGATCTCCGGTGCTATTTTAGCGAAGACACAAGATTAATATGAGCAGCATTGGCGCATGCACAGATTGAGGTGTTTTTCATCTGCGCACACGCCCCTGCCGCTCATATACATGCATGCGCTGACTTCTAATCAGATGAATGTAGGTATGGTTCAATTCACCATCCTAGCATGACGCTCTTAATGTCTACCTTAAAAACCTGATGGCTCTCTTTACCAGGATAAAACCATGCTGATCTGTGCTTCAAACAAACCGTAGTCTCCTTGGGACTGGAATATCATACAAAATTATGAACGTACTGTATATCTGGGCCCTACACACATCATATCCCTGGAATTGTGGGAGAAAACAATAACACTTGGGTCCTAGTTCTTCGTAGCAGCCTGGCTTGGGGAGATACAGAACGACTAGCAGAAGCCAGGTATGGAAACCGTGTTTAGTCTCAAGCATAAAATGGACTCAGCTGGATCTGCCGACACCAGAACCATCTCCCTTGGACTTCCCAGTGGGAAGTTATGAGCCATCATAGCTTTTTGGAATCTTCAGCCTAAGAACAAGGAGAGGGGAATCTTTGACAGCCAGGGGTGGGGATGGAGTGACTGACCAAGGGATTAAAAGGTACCCACCGTATTTCTCCTTTGTTCACTGTCAAGGAGGTCACATCACGTGTTGTGTGTAACCAAGAAATCCTCAAGCTTCACATCTCTGTGCGGCCACCAGCAACAAGGAACTGAAACTGACTACATTCAATTGTATATACCTTCTGTAACCTATTACCTTTAATTGCATAAATGACTAATACCTGTAAATTAATTGTGCATGTATTGTATTATCTAGTGAGTTCGTCCGGTGATTAAATATATAATGTAATCCTGGGTTTCTCTGTTATCTCAATCCACAAACCCACATGAGTCTGTGTCCTTGGTTAATATTACATGCCACCTGGGTTGGTTTCTGGCTCGGTATAACCTGTATCAAACCAAGTTTATACCTAACGAGAAATAGGTGGCAGCTCTACTGGGCTGCCAGGACTCTATTTTGCTAAGGCTAGTGAAAAGGGTTTTCCAGTCAGGTTATTGAGCGAGTGTTGCGCCATGCTGGATGTTGCGTGGACCACCGTCTCTCAATCCCTGTGCCTGTGTCAACGGGGGGTGCCAATGTACAACTGCGCCAAGCAGACCTTACATTCTCATGGGGGACGGGGGGCAGGCAAACATCACGTGTTGCCGGAATAGACAAGACCGTATCTCGTGGCTCCGACATTAGAGGCGTCAGGGTGGGGCTGGAAGGTGCGGTTTTTGTCACTAACCATTTTCATGTTTAGAATGTGAGAAATGTTTTACTGAGAAATCTAATGTTCTGCATGAGAGAATTCACACGGGAATACAGTTGTGGCTAAAAGTATTGACACCCCTGCAATTCTGTCAGATAATACTCAGTTTCTTCCTGAAAATGATTGCAATCACAAATTCTTTGGTATTATTATCTTCATTTAATTAGTATTCAATGAAAAAACACAAAAAGAATTGTCCTAAAGCCAAATTGGATCTAATTCCACACCAAACATAAAAAAGGGGGTGGACAAAAGTATTGGAACTGTTAGAAAAATCATGTGATGCTTCTCTAATTTGTGTAATTAACAGCACCTGTAACTTACCTGTGGCACCTAACAGGTGTTGGCAATAACTAAATCACACTTGCAGCCAGTTGACATGGGTTAAAGTTGACTCAACCTCTGTCCTGTGTCCTTGTGTGTACCACATTGAGCATGGAGAAAAGAAAGAAGACCAAAGAACTGTCTGAGGACTTGAGAAACCAAATTGTGAGGAAGCATGAGCAATCTCAAGGCTACAAGTCCATCTCCAAAGACCTGAATGTTCCAGTGTCTACCGTGCGCAGTGTCATCAAGAAGTTTAAAGCCCATGGCACTGTGGCTAACCTCCCTAGATGTGGACGGAAAAGAAAAATTGATGAAATTTCAATGCAAGATTGTGCGGATGGTGGATAAAGAACCTCGACTAACATCCAAACAAGTTCAAGCTGCCCTGCAGTCCGAGGGTACAACAGTGTCAACCCGTACTATCTGTCGGCGTCTGAATGAAAAGGGACTGTATGGTAGGAGACTCAGGAAGACCCCACTTCTTACCCCGAGACATAAAAAAGCCAGGCTGGAGTTTGCCAAAACTTACCTGAGAAAGCCTAAAACGTTTTGGAAGAATGTTCTCTGGTCAGATGAGACAAAAGTAGAGCTTTATGGCCAAAGGCATCAACATAGAGTTTACAGGAGAAAAAAGAGGCGTTCAAAGAAAAGAACACGGTCCCTACAGTCAAACATGGCGGAGGTTCCCTGATGTTTTGGGGTTGCTTTGCTGCCTCTGGCACTGGACTGCTTGACCGTGTGCATGGCATTATGAAGTCTGAAGACTACCAACACATTTTGCAGCATAATGTAGGGCCCAGTGTGAGAAAGCTGGGTCTCCCTCAGAGGTCATGGGTCTTCCAGCAGGACAATGACCCAAAACACACTTCAAAAAGCACTAGAAAATGGTTTGAGAGAAAGCACTGGAGACTTCTAAGGTGGCAGCAATGAGTCCAGACCTGAATCCCATAGAACACCTGTGGAGAGATCTAAAAATGGCAGTTTGGAGAAGGCACCCTTCAAATATCAGGGACCTGGAGCAGTTTGCCAAAGAAGAATGGTCTAAAATTCCAGCAGAGCATTGTAAGAAACTCATTGATGGTTACCGGAAGCGGTTGATCGCAGTTATTTTGGCTAAAGGTTGTGCAACCAAGTATTAGGCTGAGGGTGCCAATACTTTTGTCTGGCCCATTTTTGGAGTTTTGTGTGAAATGATCAATGTTTTGCTTCATTCTCTTTTGTGTTTTTTCATTGAAGACAAATTAAATGAAGATAATAATACTAAAGAATTTGTGATTGCAATCATTTTCAGGAAGAAACTGAGTATTATCTGATAGAATGGCAGGGGTGTCAATACTTTTGGCCACAACTGTATTTTCATGCTCGGAATATGAGAAATGTGTAGCAAGGTTATTAATCTGTAAAACGTGATTATTTATACAGGAGAGAAGCCATATTCATTTAAAGAACGTGAAAATATTTTACTAAGAAATCATAACTTTTTAGACAGAAAACGTACACTGGGAAGAAGACATTTTAACCCCTTTAGTGACCGAGTTCAATTTTCCATAGCTGACGTGTTAATTTATTGTAATAATGATGACATTTTTCAACATATCACAATCAACTGAGAGTTCTTTTTCTGACACATTAAATTTACGAATAACATAAAGAAACAGAGAATACCAATATGAAAATAGATATCCCAGGACCAAAATAAATACAAAAACTAGAAAATAATCTTTATTAAATAGATTTAAAGGGAACCTGTCACCCAAAATCACCCTTGTTAGCTGTAAATACATGTCCCTGAAGCATAACACCACAGTCCTACACATCCCTTTGTGGTGTTTTAGTTCAATATGAAAGTGCACTTTAGTCGTTTCAAAACTTACAAAATCCGTGGCAGTGGGGCGTTCCAAAGCCTTCTTGTCTATGAGGCGGTTCCCCTGTGCCGCTGTATTACGCCCTAATGGGCGTTGTTTCAAACTTTGTAGCGCGGGCACGATTCATAATATCGCGGCCGCGACGTCACGGTCATGTGATGCCGTGACGCGTCATTTCCGGGCGGACGGGGCGCTGTTGTCTGACGCGCACCGGCCGACTTCATAAAGCGATCTGCGCATGCGCTGAAGTTGGCCAGTGCGCGTTCACAGACAGAGGCAGGTGGGCAGGCTACGTTGAATCCCCCTCCCTCCCCTGTGTCATCCTCCTTCCCTGTCTCTCGCTCTCTGTCTGTGACCCCCTCCATAACTGTGCCCCCACTGCTTCACTCCAAGTAATAAAAAAAACAAAAAAAAAATGTCAATATACACTAGATATATATAGATGTGGATATAATATATAAATATATATACACACATATATATGCATGCACACACATCTAATACTGTAACACATATATGTGTGTGTGTAATTTTTTTTTTTTTTCACAAACATATACATTATATATATATAATGTATATGTGTGTGAACAAAAATACATATTTACACACACACACATATATGTATTACAGTAGTATATGTGTGTGCATGCATATATATGTATATATAAATATAATATATATATATATATATATATATATATATATATTTAATACACATACACAAAAATGTACAACTTACATATATATGTATATTTATATATATATAAATATACATATATACTAATATAATCGATCTATATATGTGTGTGTGTAAATATGTCATTCTGATCACACACATATACATTATATATATATAATGTATATGTTTGTGAAAAAAAAAAAAAAATTACACACACACATATATGTGTTACAGTATTAGATGTGTGTGCATGCATATATATGTGTGTATATATATTTATATATATATATATATATATATATATATTATATATATATATATATATATATATTATATCCACATCTATATATATCTAGTGTATATTGACATTTTTTTTTTTGTTTTTTTTATTACTTGGAGTGAAGCAGTGGGGGCACAGTTATGGAGGGGGTCACAGACAGAGAGCGAGAGACAGGGAAGGAGGATGACACAGGGGAGGGAGGGGGATTCAACGTAGCCTGCCCACCTGCCTCTGTCTGTGAACGCGCACTGGCCAACTTCAGCGCATGCGCAGATCGCTTTATGAAGTCGGCCGGTGCGCGTCAGACAACAGCGCCCCGTCCGCCCGGAAATGACGCGTCACGGCATCACATGACCGTGACGTCGCGGCCGCGATATTATGAATCGTGCCCGCGCTACAAAGTTTGAAACAACGCCCATTAGGGCGTAATACAGCGGCACAGGGGAACCGCCTCATAGACAAGAAGGCTTTGGAACGCCCCACTGCCACGGATTTTGTAAGTTTTGAAACGACTAAAGTGCACTTTCATATTGAACTAAAACACCACAAAGGGATGTGTAGGACTGTGGTGTTATGCTTCAGGGACATGTATTTACAGCTAACAAGGGTGATTTTGGGTGACAGGTTCCCTTTAAAGGACAAGTATAGAGCCAACATAACAGATACCAACATTCAAGTAAAGGCCCAGTTACACACACAGATAATTGTGCAGATATTGTTCACAGATCTCTGGTTGCAGTGAAATCATGGACACATTGTCCTATTTTGTGGCTGTGTACAAATGTAACAATGTGTCCATGATTTCACTGCAACCAGAGATCTGCGAACAATCTCTGCACAATTATCTCTGTGTGTAATTGGGCCTTAAGTGCATCTCAATGGTTTAGAATATCATCAAAAATCAATGTAATGTTGCAATGTTTCAGGGAGCCCTGAAATACGTTGACTAATAAATCAGTATTCTATTCACTCATTGGTGTCTACTGGAATACGGCAGCGTGGTGTTAAACTCTTCATCCTCCCTCCTCTATATGCCCCACGCTGGGGACTACAGCAGCTGTGATCTGCTTTTATAGTGGTTGTGACTCTCACAACCACACAAGGTGAAGCCTCTGATACCTATTTAGGTCATATTTTATCTCTCAGACCCTTCATCCTCCCTACTTTAATTTTCTGAGATAATGACATTTGGCTCTACAGTGGCTGTAAGCCATAATCATCAACATTAACAGAAATAAACACTTGAAGTAGATCACTGTTTGTAATGACTATATAACACATATATGCATTTCACTTTTTTGTATTGAATTCGGGAAATAAAGAACTTTTTGATGATATTCTAATTCATTGAGATGCACCTGTTTTATATAGTCATTACAGAGTGATCTATTTCATGTGTGTTTTTCTGTTAATGTTGATGATTATGGCTTACAGCCAATGAAAACCCAAAAGTAATTATCTAAAAAAAAATTAGCTTATATAAGACCAGCTGAAAAAATTATTTTTAAACTACTAAATGTTGGCTTAATGAAAAGTCTGAACAGTAAATGCCCTCAATACTTGGTCAGGACTCGTTTTGCATGAATGACTGCATCACTGTGTGGTGGCATGGAGGCGATCACTCTGTGGCTGCTGAAGTGTTATGGAAGCCCAGGTTGCTTTGATAGCAGCCCTCAGCTCAACTGCATTGTTGGGTCTGGTGTCTCATCTTCCTCTTGATAAAACCCCATAGATTCTCTATGGGGTTTAGGTAAGGTGAGTTTGCTGACCAATCAAGCACAGTGACACTGTGGTTATTAAACCAGGTATTGACCGCCAGCAGCTTTGTTAAGAGGAGGTGATTTTAATATGCCATTCTCGGAGACCTTCGACCGACTCTCTGTGGTGGGTCATCACTTAGAAGAATCTTTTCAGCTCAATGAGAGCTCGGCATCATCGCTGTCTATTTTATAGGACGCTCACAAGGCCGGGATGAGGGGTTATTGTATCAAGGAAAGGTCTAGGGCTAAACAGCCACGTTTCAACAAGTGGGACTTACTCTTCAACTTAAACAATTGGAGGCTCGACTAACGGCAGCTCCGTCACTGAGCAACCTGTGGTAGGTCATAACTGTTCCACGGCACAACATTGTTAACAATATTGCTTAAACGTCACGGGTTTTGAGTCGTTCAAGCAACATTGTTACTACCTTGTTGCGTGTGACTCTGTGATGTTGTAAGGATAAATCGTTGGATCGGGAGACCATGTTCTCAAATCAGACGATCCGCGATCAGCCAACCTACTATATCGTTGTGTGTGACACCGGGATAACTATGTTAACGACTTCGCCAATTCACAGCAATGAGCAGGTATCGTTCGCTGGGTTGTGCAAACGATACCTGCTCACTACATCGTTGGTGCGTCGTCCACGATATCTAGACTTGTGACATCTCACCAACAATGTCAAAACGATGTGCTAACTACCGCGCGCCCACGAGACCGTTAGCGTCAACGTTTCAACGTTGTGCCGTCTAACGGTACCATTAGAGACAGGCTGGAGGACCTATCCATTGGCAAGGTAGAAAAACTCTTGCTATTCTCTAAACAAAAGTATTACGAGAGGCAATAAAGCTTATTCCCTCCTAGCACACCATCTCAGAGTGTACATCGTCCTCATGTCCACAGGCTCTCCGTGATTCGAGGGATGTAATACATTATAATCCCTCTTCCATTTCCAACATTTTTCAAGATTATTCCAAAAGACTGTATAATCTACACCCGTCACCTCTTGGGGGAGGGGGTGCCTGTAGGGGAGATGAATGAGCTTGAGAGATACCTTTCCTCCCTCAATATACCGACACCTCCTAGAGAAGCAATCAGTGCACTTAATGAGATGATCACTGTCACGCCAATGCAGGAGGAGCGAGGCAGTGGACTCACTTGACCACAGATGATACAGTGGCAGCTGATACCAAAAACTAGCCGGACAAGGACGTCAAACAAATTAGTAGGTTTATTGAATACACTACAGACAAAACCCCCTAGGGAAGTCCTCTGGGCCAAAACATTGTGGATCCAGAGGGAGCACCACAGAGCGAACCCAATAATCAGGGATTGTCCTGGTACAGCCATGGGGGCTCTAATGGACCAGTAATTACCAGAGAGTCCGACCCAAGGGAACCAAAGATACCAGAGAGAAGAGGGCAAGGGGTTCGGGGCACCAGGGAAGGAAGGCCAGTGGAGGGATCAGGGTAGCTTGAAGGGATTCAGGGATTGGTCCGGATAGTCAGTGGGTGTTGTTAGGCTCGGGCCGGGTGGGATATAGTTAGGGGTCCAGCACTGAAAGCAAGAGACACAGAATGTTAGAAGTCAGACAAGCCAAGCAAAATGCAGATGCTGGTCTGGAACCTGAATCTGGCTACTACAGAATGAATGAAGTTGCCCAAACACCTCCCAAGGGAAGTGAGGTCTTTTTAGTATACACAGGCCAATCCGCTATTGGCTGAGAGATAATTAAAGAAAAAGGTGTACTGGCCCTTTAAATCTTTTGACAGCAGGGCGCGTGCGCCTTGTGCTCGTTCCCTCTGCAACCTGGAAGTGAGGAGGTGGAGGGGAAAGGCCGGGGAGCTGCTGCAGCCTGCGGGGACATCATGGGAGTGCGGACCGGGTAAGTATGAAAGTGGGGCATAGGAGGATGCCGGCGGCCAGACGGGGCCCGATCTCCCTGCACCCTGGAGACGGGTCCTGCTGCCCGAGGTGCTACAATCACATTCGAGGAGTTGTTGGGTGTTTTGAAAGCCATGCCCCAGGAAAAATCCCCTGGACCTGATGGGTTAACATTTTCTAAAGAATTCATGCCCCATATGCTTAATTTGTTTAACTCTTTCTTGGGTGGGGAGGCCATTCCAGCCACCATGCTTCATTCCCACCTGATTCTTATACCTATGCCACCCAGGGATCCCTTGGACTGTTCTAAGTATAGGCCTATTGCCTTATTAAACCCTGATTTGAATATTTTTACCAGGTTGCTAGTGGTCAGATATAATTTATGGCTCCCTCAAATCATCCACAAAAATCAAGTGTGTTTTGTCCCTGCCCACTAAGGTCGGGACAGCACTAGAAGGAAGATCGACCTGGGGGATGTCTCAAATCGGAGAAAACAGCAAATGCTGGTGCCCTTCGGGAATATGGCTGGCTTTGTGGTTATAAAGTGAATTTTAAAAAACCGAGGCCCTGCCGCTGAACATCCCTCCTGAGGTTCTAGATCATCTAATCTAGAATTTTAAGTTCAGATGGAAAACAGAGGCCGATAGGTATTTAGGAGTCAACTTACCCTCAACATATGAAAGTTTATACAAACTCAACTTCAAAGAGCTCAGGGCCCTCTTGACTAAGTGGACTCATCTTGCCCTTTCATGTATGGGTAGGGAGAGTCGGTGAAGATGAGTCTTCCACCCAGGCTATTGTACTACTTTGAGACCCTCCCGGTTAGAGTCCCACTGAAAGCTTAAATCCCATGCAGGCGGACATCCTGAGATTTATATGGAGGAACAAAAGGCATAGGATGGCCAAGGAGGTCCTTATTGCCCATAAACAAAAAATTGAGGGAATGTCAGCTCCAGATGTTAATAAGTACTATTGGGCCACTTATCTTAGAAGGGTTCCTTCCTGGTCTTTGTTGTAGGCCTATAGGTGGACAGCAGTTGAGACGCTCTGGTTGGCTCCAATACATCCCAACTCCCTGCTGTGGTTCCCTGCACAGACTAAAATTTCTACTCCCCTTCTAGATCCTATGCAGTTTATGAGAGATTTGTGGTTTACATGCATCAAGAGATTCGCCTTGGTGTCTCCCTGCTCCCCAATGATATTGTTTCTGTTTCAATCCCCGATCCTTAACAGCGTTGAACCAGCACCGGTTCACCCGTGGTTTCGGGCGGGCTTAATTAGATATGCTGATATTATTGATGTGAATACTATGCAGCTACATTCTTTTAATTCTATTAAAGCTAACTTTCCCATAACAAACCGAGAACTGGACTTCCTCCATGGGCTAAACCGTCATCTTCCGGACACTTGCTGGAGATGCGGCATAGAAGTAGGTTCTTTGTCCCATATCATCTGGTCATGTCCGAAGCTCACTGTCTATTGGATTACAGTACGGGATCGGATAAAGAGGATTCTTTTTGCAGACGTTGATTTGGACCCCCCTTGGTTTATCTCCTCAAAGCTAATTCAAGGGGAATGGAGGAGAACACATCGACTTGGTTCTTACACATTCTAAAGGTACCGTCACACGCCGCCATATGGCTTCCATATCGCATGTTTCGGGCCCTTTTTTCAGACCGCTGTGGAGCTGTCACACGTAGCGATCTCGCGTGCAATCTTCGGCGATCCTGCGTTCCGGAAATCGCTTGCAGAAGACCGGAAGCAATCTTCCCTTCACACATCGCGGGCGGACCGGGACCGGCTGCACAGGACAATGTCGGGTGAGCAGCACACATATGCAGCGGGTCCCCTGCTGCACTGACAGTGTGCCGGAATCGCTTTCACAGCAGCGGTTTCGGCACCTTGTATCAGTTAACTGGGGACCGCTGTTTTGCAGAGGGTGGGTGGTGATGTTAGGGCTGGGGCGGCCAGTAGGAGCCCTGGGAGTGGTGGCATTCCATAGTGTTTAGTGGGCAGGGGGCAGGCATGTATGGCCTGGGGGTGGCTGGCCATACTAGGAATAGGGGAGGGGGTGTGATTGTGCTAGAGTAGGTGTAAACGACCTGCATGCACAATCACACCCCCTGGACATTCTCTGCCAGTAGTGAATGTGTTTATATCTAGGAAACCCTGCAAAATGTTGACAACATGTATATTGCAGATTGTCAACATTTTGCAGCCTAGATATAAATATGAAATAAAACATAAGCCCGGACAACCCCTTTAATCTTAGCTTTTTTAATATCTTTTTCTGCACTGACTAAAAGGAGGTGGCGGATCCGCAGACGGGTGTCAGTGAGTTGCTTGGGAGGGGGAGTGCTTATGTTGTTCTTCCAGTTTATTTAGGGCGGCAAGAACAGAATTTAGGGAAGCAGTGTATTTCCGCTTAGTGACTGCGGCAAGTTTAATGAGGGCTCTTCTTACCACTGCCTTATGGGCAAACCAGAGTGAATCGTTAGCCACATCACCACAGTCATTAAAGGAAAAGAATTCTGTGATCTGTTTCTCCACCAATTCAACATGTAAGGAGTCATTGAGAAGGCTGTCATTAAAACGCCACTGAGCAGGTGGACGAAGATTTCCTGAGTCAGACATGCGCAGGGTGACAGGAGCATGGTCAGACCAGGAAATATTACCGATATTTGCTGCGACACACTGGGGGAGCGCCACGTCGTCTACTAAAATATAATCAATCCTACTATATGTATGATGTCTTGAAGACATGAAAGTGTAGTCTCTCTCCTCGCAGTGGAAATACCTCCAAACATCGTGCAAATTGTGGGAAAATACAATAGGGCCCAGTTCGCCCCTAGATTGAGAGGGAACCGTACAATCCAAAGTTTTAGACATGGGGATATTAAAATCGCCCGCAATGATCGTATGACCATTTTTAAGAGGGGTAAGGGTATTTAGAAAACCCCTAATAAACTTAATTTGGCCTGAATTAGGAGCGTAAACCGATGCTATGGTATAGGGAACTTTGTTTATAAAGCAATAATCAAAAATGTCCCCTGGGGATCCGGCAGAGAGTTGGTCAACTGAAAGGCAACAGATTTATGGCCACTTTACACGTCCCGATATCGGCGTCCAACTCCGATAAAAAGTCACGTGGTTCGTGTGTTGGCGCTGATATCGTTCGTGCGTTGTGTGGTGTGAATGTACAATACGATGCAAGAACGATGCCAAAACGATATCGGGGAAGAAATGAGCGTGCTCTCCAACGGCCCGATATTGGATAGACGATGTGGCCGGATCGTGCTGTGTGACAGCCCAACTACGATGTGGAGTACAACTTCCCCTATTCTCTCCCAGCTAATGAATATTCACCCACTTGCCCACCCCACTTAAACCAGAACGACACCTGCTGTTGATGAAGTATTGCATAGCAATGCACGACAGCACTCCGGAGCTGAGTGTGACACTGTTTTTTTTATCCAGCTGTCACCCTCAGCTCAGAAGATTCACGGTGCGATGCAATCCTCGATCAATACAGTAGACAGAGTGCGGTTGAATATGCATTAGCTTAATTAGCTGAC
Organism: Allobates femoralis; assembly: GCA_033576535.1. Taxonomy (NCBI): domain Eukaryota; kingdom Metazoa; phylum Chordata; class Amphibia; order Anura; family Aromobatidae; genus Allobates; species Allobates femoralis. The sequence continues at coordinate 220,654,487 of JARQOC010000011.1, read as the reverse complement.
ACTTTCCCACCACGACCCACGGCTCTCCAGAGCAGAGGGTGACAGAAATACACTTTTGTCATTTCAGCTTAGGAGTGCTGCAGTGTATCACGATCCTCTATCACTACAGCAGGCAGAGTGTGGGTGTTGATCAGGGTTCAGAGGGGTGGGCAAGAAGGTGAATATTCATTAGCTTAATTACCCCTCACTTTTCTCACCATAAGGCCGGTTTCACACATCCGTGTCACCATGGACGTGTAGAAGAAGGCCGTTTGGGGGCGGGGCGTGCACACGTGTCAAGGACGTGTGACACGATGGGTGCTATCTGTGTGCTATCCGTGGGGCTGTGGATAGCACACGGACAGCCTGTCACCCGCATACTCACCTCCCTCCAGCACCGCTGCTCCACTCTCTTCCGGTCCGCTCTTAGGCTCAGTGAAGTGAATATTCATGCGCCCTAATGAGCGGCACCGGTGAGAAAAGCAGTCACCGCTGGAGCGAGGAGAGTATGAAATTCTTTATTTTCAGGTTTTTTACTTTTGTCCGTGGTCCGTGCACACGGATGTCACAGTGTGAACATCCGTGTGCAGGACGTTTGGACGTAAATGCAGTCCGTGGCTCCGCATAAAAACGGACAAGTCGCCGTGTGGAGCACACGGACACGCATGTGCTCCACACGGAGACACGGTCCATGCGGAAACACGGATATCTGCATGGGTCCATAGGGGATTGTGTGTCCCGTAGGTCCGTGCCTCCGGCATGTGTCGGCACGGACCATACACGTGCCGGAGGCACGGACGTGTGAAACCGGCCTAATCTCCTGACTGGAGAGTGATAGTATGCATTTCTAGTGCCACTGTCACTCCTGGATCAGAAGAGCCACAGAGGATAATACAGCAGGCATTGGTTGTCAAATATATAAGACATCCTCTATTACAAGCCACTTTCTTATTTTCAGGGAAACACTGTACAAGGAGCGTTGTTACTTTTGTGAGATTTTTCTGGAATAGTTTGCAGAGCCCCTGATGTATGTAAACCCTCCCTCAAATGACCCCTTATTAGAATTTACATCCCTTTGGTAATTCAAGGTAGAGCCCAATAAATTGTACCCAGCATGTGCTTCTGTAATCACATCCTAGTCAATTAAGCAGACTTTCCTCAGTACGTTAATGTCAAACATGTGAATGGCAACTGTGAGCCATTGTGTGGCTCAGACGGGAGGTGGGCATTGTGTGGCTCAGATGGGAGGTGGGCATAGTGTGGCTCAGACGGGAGGTGGGCATTGTGCGGCTCAGACGGGAGGTGGGCATTGTGCGGCTCAGACGGGAGGTGGGCATAGTGTGGCTCAGACGGGAGGTGGCCATTGTGCGGCTCAGACGGGAGGTGGCCATTGTGCGGCTCAGACGGGAGGTGGCCATTGTGCGGCTCAGACGGGAGGTGGCCATTGTGCGGCTCAGACGGGAGGTGGCCATTGTGCGGCTCAGACGGGAGGTGGGCATTGTGCGGCTCAGACGGGAGGTGGGCATTGTGCGGCTCAGACGGGAGGTGGGCATTGTGCGGCTCAGACGGGAGGTGGGCAATGTGTGGCTCAGACGGGAGGTGGGCAATGTGTGGCTCAGACGGGAGGTGGCCATTGTGTGGCTCAGACGGGAGGTGGGCAATGTGTGGCTCAGACAGGAGGTGGCCATTGTGTGGCTCAGACGGGAGGTGGGCATTGTGTGGCTCAGACGGGAGGTGGGCATTGTGTGGCTCAGACGGGAGGTGGGCATTGTGTGGCTCAGACGGGAGGTGGGCATTGTGTGGCTCAGACGGGAGGTGGGTGTTTTGATTTAGGTGTGCAGATTTCGCTACACTTCTTTTCATGGGAGCCATGTCACTTTTCCAAAGCCTTTGTGCTACCAGTAAAGTGGAAACCCCCTATATTTCGGTTAAAAGATGGCAGACCTGAGTGTGGTATTTTTTTTAAACATTTTTTTGGGTGAAGTTTAAGGTTTTATTGGTGGAATTTTCTGTTAGGCCGGTTTCACATCACGATTTCTGGCTGTCCGTGGGGATCCGTGTTTTGACAGGATCCCTGCAAATCGGATGGCGAATAGCCATCCGTTTCCGATTTGATGCAGGATCCATGTGGATCCTGTTCTCCCTGCATCTTCTCTATCTGTCCCTCTTCTATCCCTGCTCCCCCCTGTCCTCACCCCTATCCTCTCCCCTCCGGTATCTAAAAAATAAAAAAAAATCCTCCCAGAGGATACATTACCTTCCGCCGGCTGCATGCAACAGTCACTAATGGATCCTCTGGGAGGATTTTTTTTTATTTTTTTAGATACCGGAGGGAAGAGGACAGGGAATAAGACAGGGGGGAGAGGATAGGGGGAGCAGAGATAGAAGAGGGACAGACGGGGAGCGACACAGGGACAGGCAGGGTTATGTACTGGGCAGGATCAGTACATAATCACAGAGCAGACATCGGATCCGATGTCCATAGGCTCCCATTGTGTAGCCCTATGGGCCATCACGGATCTGTCACGGATCTGTGGTATCTGATTTGAGTCAAAGACACCAAAATCGCAGCAGGTTGTGATTTTGGCTCTGTGAATAAATCGGAAGGCTGCTTAAATCGGATGGCAAAAAGGACAAATCCGAGCCCATAGGGCTACATGGGAGCACAAATCGCATCCGTTTTGAAACTGATACACTCGGATGCCTTAAAATTGTGATGTAAAACCAGCCTTAGGGCCCTTTCACATCAGCGTTTTTCGTAATTCGCGGCAGATGCGGTGAAAAAAACGCATCTGCCACGTTTGCCGCATAACCGTTCCACTTGCGGCGCGGTTGCGGTTTTTCCCATACAAAGTATAGGGGGACTTGCGGCAGATGCGGCAAGTGCGGTTTTGCACTTGCGGCAGCGAAAAAAACCGCGGCTGACCGCGGTTTTTTTCGCTGCCGCACCTGCCGCAAGTGCAAAACCGCACTTGCCGCATCTGCCGCAAGTCCCCCTATACTTTGTATGGGAAAAACCGCAACCGCGCCGCAAGTGGAACGGTTATGCGGCAAACGCGGCAGATGCGGTTTTTTCACCGCATTTGCCGCGAATTACGAAAAACGCTGATGTGAAAGGGCCCTTAGATAACATTTTGCATCAGTTCACATGTATTCAGTGCTCTAAGCTAAGCACGTCCTAAATATCTGAAACACATGGTTCATATGAAACTCAAGGTGGATCCATTTACTAATGAGCAGACAGCTTTGCTCCAGACTCAAACCTGTGATCACCTGCTCTTCTGTGCTTAAAAAAAAAGGGACACTGTTGGATCATAAGCCAGACACTATTCAGAGCGAATCCCTTATGGAAAATGCCCTTTAATGAGGCAGAGGGAGACACTGAACAAAGGATTTCAAAGGTTTACACATAATCCCTGGTGTAAGTGATCAGCCAGTGATTATATTACGGAAAAGGAAGGGGGGGAGAAGGCAATGTCTTCAGCTCCTGTATGGAGGGCTTTACACCATCCTTCTGTCACCTCTGCAGGCACTGTCGAGTGATGTCAGCAGCGTGATCAGCTGACCTGATCACGTTGCTGATGTCTCCCTGACCTGGAATGCCGGTAAAAGTGTGCTGCTTCCAAGGTACAGAGTGTCTGACACTTGTACAACGGATTGCAGGAAACTAGCATGTGGCAGTTTCTCTGACACACTGGCAGCTGACAACGTGTCAGAGAATAGCAGACTCTTACTATGGGGGGGAAGGCAACATATGCAGCCGGTGGGAAGATATCTCGGGCGCTGCATCAAAAGGCCCAACGGTGCCCCCCTGCCTGCTGTTCCCAGGGCAGATGTCCCACCAGTGCCCCCTAGATAGGCCACCGATTATAGAAATGAAAATTCTGCCCATTGCTCTCAGTTTTATTATAACAAATATATAAAATAATTGTAAAAAAAAGGAGAAAGTTATAAATATTTTTATACACATGTAGAACAATCAACTTTACAACTCAATATATAAACAAGTGACGTTGGAGATAAGTGACAATGAAAGCAAAATCCTTTAGGAACCAAGTCCCCTGGGCTTCAGTTATGAAAATTGTTGAAATCTGATTTCTGTATTTATGATAAAATTCCTCGTTTAATACATTGGAGAACACACGAGCGCGGGTATATCTTCTGCAACTCAAGGACATTCAATCTTGTAGCCATTAGATATACTGGCATCAGGAAGGTTGTGTCCATTTGAGCCGTCCAGATAACGCCGGAGGACAGATGTCCCCAGAGAAGAATATTTGAAATGACCAGAGCCCAGGAGGCGCCTGTGAGGATCCCAGCAAAGTGACCTGGGGGCTGGAAAAAAATAAAAATCAGAGAAAAAAGATGGGGGGGGGGGGCGAGAAAGGCAGAAAAGGAGGAGGAGGCAAGAAAGTCAGAAAAGGAGGAGGAGGAGGGGGCAAGAAAGGCAGAAAAGGAGGAGGAGGAGGAGGCAAGAAAGGCAGAAAAGGAGGAGGAGGAGGAGGGAAGGGCAAGAAAGGCAGAAAAGGTGGAGGGGGCAAGAAAGGCAGAAAAGGTGGAGGAGGAGGGGGCAAGAAAGGCAGAAAAGGAGGAGGAGGGGGAGGGGGCAAGAAAGGCAGAAGAGGAGGAGGAGGAGGAGGGGGCAAGAAAGGCAGAAAAGGAGGAGAAGGTGGAGGCAAGAAAGGCAGAAAAGGAGGAAAGGGCAAGAAAGGCAGAAAAGGAGGAGGAGGAGGAGGGAAGGGCAAGAAAGGCAGAAAAGGAGGAGGAGGCAAGAAAGTCAGAAAAGGAGGAGGAGGAGGGGGCAAGAAAGGCAGAAAAGGAGGAGGAGGAGGAGGCAAGAAAGGCAGAAAAGGAGGAAAGGGCAAGAAAGGCAGAAAAGGAGGAGGAGGAGGAGGGAAGGGCAAGAAAGGCAGAAAAGGTGGAGGGGGCAAGAAAGGCAGAAAAGGTGGAGGAGGAGGGGGCAAGAAAGGCAGAAAAGGAGGAGGAGGGGGAGGGGGCAAGAAAGGCAGAAGAGGAGGAGGAGGGGGCAAGAAAGGCAGAAAAGGAGGAGGGGGCAAGAAAGGCAGAAAAGGAGGAGGAGGCAAGAAAGGCAGAAAAGGAGGAGGAGGAGGGGGCAAGAAAGGCAGAAAAGAAGGAGGAGGAGGGGGCAAGAAAGGCAGAAAAGGAGGAGGGGGCAAGAAAGGCAGAAAAGGAGGAGGAGGCAAGAAAGGCAGAAAATTAGGAGGAGGAGGGGGCAAGAAAGGCAGAAAAGGAGGAGGAGGCAAGAAAGGCAGAAAATTAGGAGGAGGAGGGGGCAAGAAAGGCAGAAAAGGAGGAGGAGGTGGGGCAAGAAAGGCAGAAAAGGAGGAGAGGAGGAGGGGGCAAGAAAGGCAGAAAAGGAGGAGGAGGAGGGGCAAGAAAGGCAGAAAAGGAGGAGGGGCAAGAAAGGCAGAAAAGGAGGAGGAGGGGGGCGAGAAAGGTGGAAAAGGAGGAGGAGGGGGCGAGAAAGGCGGAAAAGGAGGAGGAGGGGGGCGAGAAAGGCGGAAAAGGAGGAGGAGGGGCGAGAAAGGCGGAAAAGGAGGAGGAGGGTCGAGAAAGGCGGAAAAGGAGGAGGAGGGGGGCGAGAAAGGGGGAAAAGGAGAAGGAGGGGGCGAGAAAGGGGAAAAGGAGGAGGAGGGGTCGATAAAGGCAGAAAAGGAGGAGGAGGGGCGAGAAAGGCGGAAAAGGAGGAGGAGGAGGCAAGAAAGGCAGAAAAGGAGGAGGAGGGGGGTGAGAAAGGCGGAAAAGGAGGAGGATGAGGCAAGAAAGGCAAAAAGGAGGAGGGGACAAGAAAGGCAGAAAAGTAGGAGGAGGAGGAGGGGACGGAGAAGGGCAGAAAAGGAGGAGGAGGGAGCTGAGAAGGGCAGAAAAGGAGGAGGGGGCAAGAAAGGCAGAAAAGGAGGAGGAGGAGGGGCAAGAAAGGCAGAAAAGGAGAGAGGGGCAAGAAAGGCAGAAAAGGAGGAGGGGGCAAGAAAGGCAGAAAAGGAGGAGGAGGGGGGCTAGAAAGGTGGAAAAGGAGGAGGAGGCGAGAAAGGTGGAAAAGGAGGAGGAGGGGCGAGAAAGGCGGAAAAGGAGGAGGAGGAGGCAAGAAAGGCAAAAAGGAGGAGGAGACAAGAAAGGCAGAAAAGTAGGAGGAGGAGGGGCGGAGAAGGGCAGAAAAGGAGAAAGAGGGGACGGAGAAGGGCAGAAAAGGAGGAGGAGGGAGCTGAGAAGGGCAGAAAAGGAGGAGGGGGCAAGAAAGGCAGAAAAGGAGGAGGAGGGGCAAGAAAGGCAGAAAAGGAGGAGGAGGGGCAAGAAAGGCAGAAAAGGAGGAGGAGGGGCAAGAAAGGCAGAAAAGGAGGAGGGGGCAAGAAAGGCAGAAAAGGAGGAGGAGGGGGGCTAGAAAGGTGGAAAAGGAGGAGGAGGCGAGAAAGGTGGAAAAGGAGGAGGAGGGGCGAGAAAGGCGGAAAAGGAGGAGGAGGAGGCAAGAAAGGCAAAAAGGAGGAGGAGACAAGAAAGGCAGAAAGTAGGAGGAGGAGGGGGCGGAGAAGGGCAGAAAAGGAAGAGGAGGGAGCTGAGAAGGGCAGAAAAGGAGGAGGAGGGAGCGGAGAAGGGCGGAAAAGGAGGAGGAGGGGGGAGAAGGCGGAAAAGGAGGGGGGAGAAGGCGGAAAAGGAGGAGGAGGGGAGAAGGCGGAAAAGGAGGAGGGGAGAAAGCTTGCTGAAAATAAAATAAAAGGGCGAGTGACCCCAAGACAGCAAACCCTAGCAAGCTAAGAGATAGAGAGAGGGATGGGTTTTTGGAGTGATTATACTCATCTGACATTATCAGGCTCCACAGCGTCACCTCTTCAGCGGCCTCACATGGATTGTAAAGACGAGCAGTGATGAAACGTTCTCCACAGGGAAGTGACCCTGCTGTAGATGGGGGAAATCCACAATACCTAGAACAGGAACAAAATAATAAATCATGCAGAACACTGGATACAAGTCGTGCCTGACTCCTATGGAAACAAGGCTAAAATTGATCCACAGAGTCCGAGGACAGAACACGGCCCGAAACGTGGAGCCAACTATGTCTATGCAGTTTCAAACTTCCTGGTGGTCGAGCGGAAACACAGAGTCCTGCGTCCCCCAATACTATTAATAAGAAAAAAGTTTTAAAGGGAACCTGTCACCACGCAGGGCCTATTACACTAAAAGCCACCTCCAGCAGTGCCTATGCTGCATTTAGTGAAGGAGTGAATGTGGCTCTTGTCCCCCTACCCACCCGGACACCAAAACAATCACTTTATGAGAAATTATTTTAGGTCCGGGAGGTATACTCCCCTCCTAGGACCTAAACCCCTCGCTGCTGTTACCTCCGGGACCCTCCTACTCTGTTCCTTGTGAGTGGTGCAGATCTCTCAGCCCTCGGGCATCTCCGTGAGCTCTGCCTGGAAGCTAAGGTCAGATGGCATCACGTAGGCACCAGATCCCACCCAGAGTGATCTTATGCTGTATACAGACTGTGTGGCTGGGAATCTGGCAAGGAGGGAACAGGCGCAGTCACGGTGTTTCCGCAGGTGCCAGATTCGAACCATGTGAGATGCCCGAGAGCTGAGAGATCTGCGCAGGTGCCGATGCCGCTCTCAAGGAACAAAGTAAGAGGCTCCCGGAGGAGGGGTAACAGCAGAGAGGTGTTTAGGTCCTGGGACGGGAATATACCTCCCAGACCTAAACTATTTTTTTAATAAGTAATTATTTTGGTGTCCCTGGGGAGTAGGGGATAAGATCCACCTTCACAAATGGCTCTTTTGGTATAATAGGCCCCATGCGAGCATCATGCCCCTCTACCCACACAGATCCCCATAAAGCAGCAGCCCCATGTGAGCATCATGCCCCCCTACCCACGCAGATCAGCCCCATGCGAGCATCATGCCCCTCTACTCACGCAGATCCCCATCAAGCAGCAGCCCCATGCGAGCATCAATCCCCCTTACCCACGCAGATCCCCATCAAGCAGCAGCCCCATGCAAGCATCATGCCGCCCTACCCCCGCAGATCAGCCCCATGCAAGCATCATGCCCCCTTACCCACGCAGATCCCCATCAAGCAGCAGCCCCATGCAAGCTTCATGTCCCCCTACCCACGCAGATCAGCCCCATGGGAGCATCATGCCCCCCTACCCACGCAGATCCCCATCAAGCAGCAGCCCCATGTGAGCATCATGCCCCCCTACCCACGCAGATCCCCATCAAGCAGCAGCCTCGTGCGAGCATCATGCTCCCCTACCCACGCAGATCCCCATCAAGCAGCAGCCCCATGCGAGCATCATGCCCCCCTACCCACGCAGATCCCCATCAAGCAGCAGCCCCATGCGAGCATCATGCCCCCCTACCCACGCAGATCCCCATCAAGGAGCAGCCCCATGCGATCATCATGCCCCCCTACCCACGCAGATCCCCATCAAGGAGCAGCCCCATGCGATCATCATGCCCCCCTACCCACGCAGATCCCCATCAAGCAGCAGCCTCGTGCGAGCATCATGCTCCCCTACCCACGCAGATCCCCATCAAGCAGCAGCCCCATGCGAGCATCATGCCCCCCTACCCACGCAGATCCCCATCAAGGAGCAGCCCCATGCGATCATCATGCCCCCCTACCCACGCAGATCCCCATCAAGCAGCAGCCTCGTGCGATCATCATGCCCCCCTACCCACGCAGATCCCCATCAAGCAGCAGCCCCATGCGAGCATCATGCCCCCCTACCCACGCAGATCCCCATCAAGGAGCAGCCCCATGCGATCATCATGCCCCCCTACCCACGCAGATCCCCATCAAGGAGCAGCCCCATGCGAGCATCATGCTCCCCTACCCACGCAGATCCCCATCAAGCAGCAGCCCCATGCGATCATCATGCCCCCCTACCCACGCAGATCCCCATCAAGGAGCAGCCCCATGCAAGCATCATCCCCCCCACTCACGCAGATCCCCATCAAGCAGCAGCCCCATGCAAGCATCATGCTCCCCTACCCATGCAGATCAGCCCCATGCGAGCATCATGTCTCCTACCCACGCAGATCCCGATCAAGCAGCAGCCCCATGTAAGCATCATACCCTGGCAGACCCCAGCAAACAGTCCCATGTAAGCATTATGCCCCCCTACCCACTCAGATCCCTGAGCAGTCCCATGGAAGTATTATGCTTCTCTAGACCCCCAGCAAGCAGTCCCATGTAAGCATTATTCTCCCCTACCCACTCAGATCCCTGACAAGCAGTCCCATGCAAGTATTATGCTTCTCTACGCACACAATCAGAAGATGCATGCAGACCCTTGGATGTCTTCATAACATGTTTTGCTTGTGCAGGGTCACGTGGGGCAGGGTCACGTGGGGCAGAGTCACGTGGTGCAGGAGATACTGAGCTCCATGAAGAATTCTCCCACCTCAGTCCTCTCCGGAGAAGCCACAATCCACACTGCAGCACAAGGGAAGGAGACCCCGCCTCTTCCGGTGACGTCACACCTGCTAGCAGCCTGTAGTCTCTAGCATCTACCCTACCCTGAGCACAGGATCACGCGCTCTCCGGCAGATCCGACCATTATCACGTGCAGGAGCTTGGGAACAGCAGTTAGAAAAGCTGAAAATCTACAGGTAACCAGAGATACACGGGAGCAGGGGATATGTGGAGGATATGGGGGTGTGTGCAGGGTGTATGTGGAGGATACACTGGGAGCAGGGGATATGTGGAGGATATGGGGGGGAGCAGGGTGTATAGTGGAGGATATGGGGGGAGCAGGGTGTATGTGGAGGATACGGGGGGAGCAGGGTGTATGTGGAGGATATGGGGGTGTGTGCAGGGTGTATGTGGAGGATACACTGGGAGCAGGGGATATGTGGAGGATACACTGGGAGCAGAGTGTATGTGGAGGATACACTGGGAGAAGGGGATATGTGGAGGATACGGGGGGAGCAGGGTGTATGTGGAGGATATGGGGGAGCAGGGTGTATGTGGAGGATACGGGGGAGCAGGGTGTATGTGGGGGATACACTGGGAGCAGGGGATATGTGGAGGATACGGGGGGAGCAGGGTGTATGTGGAGGATATGGGGGGAGCAGGGGTGTATGTGGAGGATACACTGAGAGCAGAGTGTATGTGGGGATACACTGGGAGCAGGGATATGTGGAGGATACGGGGGGAGCAGGGTGTATGTGGAGGATATGGGGGGAGCAGGGGTGTATGTGGAGGATACGGGGGAGCAGGGTGTATGTGGGGGATACACTGGGAGCAGGGGATATGTGGAGGATACGGGGGGAGCAGGGTGTATGTGGAGGATATGGGGGGAGCAGGGGTGTATGTGGAGGATACGGGGGAGCAGGGTGTATGTGGGGGATACACTGGGAGCAGGGGATATGTGGAGGATACGGGGGGAGCAGGGTGTATGTGGAGGATATGGGGGGAGCAGGGGTTTATGTGGAGGATACACTGGGAGCAGAGTGTATGTGGGGGATACACTGGGAGCAGGGGATATGTGGAGGATATGGGGGGAGCAGGGGTGTATGTGGAGGATACACTGGGAGCAGAGTGTATGTGGGGATACACTGGGAGCAGGGGATATGTGGAGGATATGGGGGGAGCAGGGTGTATGTGGGGATACACTGGGAGCAGGGGATATGTGGAGGATACACTGGGAGCAGGGATATGTGGAGGATACACTGGGAGCAGAGTGTATGTGGAGGATACACTGGGAGCAGAGTGTATGTGGAGGATACACTGGGAGCAGGGGATATGTGGAGGATACGGGGGAGCAGGGTGTATGTGGAGGATATGGGGGGAGCAGGGTGTATGTGGAGGATACGGGGGGAGCAGGGTGTATGTGGGGGATACACTGGGAGCAGGGGATATGTGGAGGATACGGGGGAGCAGGGTGTATGTGGAGGATATGGGGGGAGCAGGGGTGTATGTGGAGGATACACTGAGAGCAGAGTGTATGTGGGGGATACACTGGGAGCAGGGATATGTGAGGATACGGGGGGAGCAGGGTGTATGTGGAGGATATGGGGGGAGCAGGGGTGTATGTGGAGGATACGGGGGGAGCAGGGTGTATGTGGGGGATACACTGGGAGCAGGGGATATGTGGAGGATACGGGGGGAGCAGGGTGTATGTGGAGGATATGGGGGGAGCAGGGGTTTATGTGGAGGATACACTGGGAGCAGAGTGTATGTGGGGGATACACTGGGAGCAGGGGATATGTGGAGGATATGGGGGGAGCAGGGGTGTATGTGGAGGATACACTGGGAGCAGAGTGTATGTGGGGGATACACTGGGAGCAGGGGATATGTGGAGGATATGGGGGGAGCAGGGTGTATGTGGGGGATACACTGGGAGCAGGGGATATGTGGAGGATACGGGGGGAGCAGGGTGTATGTGGAGGATACACGGGGAGCAGGGGATATGTGGAGGATATGGGGGGAGCAGGGTGTATGTGGAGGATACACTGGGAGCAGAGTGTATGTGGAGGATACACTGGGAGCAGAGTGTATGTGGAGGATACACTGGGAGCAGAGTGTATGTGGAGGATACACTGGGAGCAGAGTGTATGTGGAGGATACACTGGGAGCAGAGTGTATGTGGAGGATACACTGGGAGCAGAGTGTATGTGGAGGATACACTGGGAGCAGAGTGTATGTGGAGGATACACTGGGAGCAGAGTGTATGTGGAGGATACACTGGGAGCAGAGTGTATGTGGAGGATACACTGGGAGCAGAGTGTATGTGGAGGATACACTGGGAGCAGAGTGTATGTGGAGGATACACTGGGAGCAGAGTGTATGTGGAGGATACACTGGGAGCAGAGTGTATGTGGAGGATACACTGGGAGCAGAGTGTATGTGGAGGATACGGGGGGAGCAGGGTGTATGTGGAGGATACGGGGGGAGCAGGTGTATGTGGAGGATACGGGGGGAGCAGGGTGTATGTGGAGGATACGGGGGAGCAGAGTGTATGTGGAGGATACACTGGGAGCAGAGTGTATGTGGAGGATACACTGGGAGCAGAGTGTATGTGGAGGATACGGGGGAGCAGGGTGTATGTGGAGGATACGGGGGAGCAGGGTGTATGTGGGGGATACGGGGGCGGTGGGCAGGCTGTATGTGGGGGATACGGGGGCGGTGGGCAGGCTGTATGTGGGGGATACGGGGGCGGTGGGCAGGCTGTATGTGGGGGATACGGGGGCGGTGGGCAGGCTGTATGTGGGGGATACGGGGGCGGTGGGCAGGCTGTATGTGGGGGATACGGGGCGGTGGGCAGGCTGTATGTGGGGGATATGGGGTGTGTGCAGGTGACTCGCCCAGGGTATGTTGACTCGGGTATCCGTGCCCTCTGCTGCAGTAGGGATGTCACTGGTGGCCTGCCCAGACCCATGCCCCTTGTGGTCAACTAAAAAGGGGTAGTTGGAATGGGAATAAAAGTTTATCATGACGCCACCCGCAGATTTTGGTGATTAGGCACCAGCGCTGCTTCAGCCCTCCGGAGGGTGATGGTACAGCAGCCGAGATGGTATAGCGCCCTGCAGGTGGAGCTGGCCCTCTGGGGCAGGGATGCACCTGTGAGGATGATGGAGGTAGTAGTGCTCATCGTTTCGACATCGCTGCAACGTCCCCAAACCAGTGACGTTGCAACAATGTCATTCACAATATCGTTGTGTGTAACTGGCTCTTAAGAAACTGTTTTAGTTCAAGCAATCGCTCAATCATTTAAGTGCTGCCTCACCGAGTGGCTCGATCGACAATTGTCCCTGTCCCAGCACGTCTCTTCAAGATGAAATCGCATTGTATGATTTAAATAATTTGCATTTTATTGCATGAAATAAGTATTTGATACAATGGAAACACAGAACTTATTTGGTAGAGAAACCTTTATTTGCAATTAGAGGTCAGACGTTTCCTGATATTGTCTCACAGTTGAAGTGGTAAAAATTACAGCCTCTCCATTCTTTGTAGGTGGGAAAACTTGCAGAATTGACAGTGTATCAAATACTTATTTTCCCCACTGTATAATTTTAGATAGAAATAAAACAAACTTTGCATAAATTAATAGTACAGATGACAAATATAAAGTTTGTAAAATATATTTTATTAGCTTTACTTTGAATTTCCAATCTCAGGCTTTTCTTGGGGTCCAGCTTACTAAATGTTTCACATCAGATTGCTTCACAGTCTATGAAGAGGGGAGGAGGAGGAGGGAGGACGTTTGTTGTGCATCATACTCCAGGAACAAAGAAACTGATAACACAGAGTTAATAACGGGATGTTTTGGATTCTATACCTATACAAGTCCTCAATCCTGTTGCTGCGTTTTCCCTGTATTATTGTATAGAAGCTAGCCCCCCAAAAGTTCATGAGCTCAGAGACAAAACAAACAAGTATACAGAGAGAACTGGTGAGCAGAGGCGACACTTGGGGACACAGATCTCCAGGAGGCACAGAGAGCCCTGTTTGATGTTGCAGCAGCCGCTCCTCCTCTGCAGCTCACACACAGTGCGTTCATCTTTCATGCATTTAGTAATGAAATCTGCGTGCACGTAGGAGTACGGGACGGCAGGACACGGCTACCGCTCGAGCAGTGCTATCCCCGGCATCCTGCCCGCGGCAGCATGAAGGCTCATCGCGGGCCGGAGGTTCCCCACCCCTGATCTAGAACCCACCCCTGATCTAGAACTTTCCACGTGAGTTTTCTTCTGTCTGTGACTTCTACATTATTATTTTCACAGTTCTGAAATCTGAAGAATATTAATACTGAAGCCGTAATGAAGAAAGAAGAATGTGATGAGCGGGAAGATGAGCGGTGCAAAGAGGAAGATCCTACAGGTAACCGCCCTGGTGAGGAGTCACCACTAATACACAAGTCACATTCTCTCATTCACCAGACTGAAGTGTTATGTTTTCTCATTTTTGGGGGCTGTAGTCCCCTCCATTCAGCTCAGATGACCGTGTTATAGCGCCATGTGTGATGCTGCGCATCTATAATATGGATTTAAAGCCTCACTCTTGCGTTGTTGTTTTTTATTGTAGCTGGAGTGGAGCTATTAATGTGAGCTCCCTGCACCTAATATTATACTTGCCTCCCGCCATCTTCTCTTCCTGGCACCGCTCCGCTCCTGGGCCGCCATCTTATGCTCTTCCTGGCACCACTCTGCACCAGGGCCACCGTCTTCTGCTCTTCCTGGCATCGCTCTGCTCCCAGGCCGCAATCTTATGACCGTAACTACTGACTGACCGGAAGTCAGAAGTGAAAGGTCACAAGGTCTCAATGCACGTTTCTGAGAGCCAGAATGAGGCTCCCATAGACTTTCAAGGAAAAGTTGCCTCGGCCCGCTGCAGCAAACAGAGGTGATCCGGCAGGTCACAAACTACTTGAGACTGTGCGCAGTGGTGTGGATAACAGCAGAAGGTGGCGGATGGTAAGTAGAAGACAAAGTGCATGGGTCTTTCCATTGGTAGCACCACTCCAGCGCTAGGAAAAAATGCTGGAGTGCTGCTGTAAGAATGGACCGAGATTATAGATCATCGATGACACAGAACAAATATCATGGAAAATGGGACCCCTTAAACCCCTTAAGAACCAAGCCTCATTTTTGCAATTCTGCCCAGTGTCACTTTCTGAGGTTAAAACTCTGGAACACTTCAACATATCCCAGTGATTCCAAGACTGACATATTGGACTTCATGTTAGTGGTAAATTTAGGATGATGTTTTCTGCGTTTCTTTGACCAAATAGTGTTTACATGCAGTGACAGTTTAAAGCCATGACGGGTATAGCCGTCATTGGTCATTAAGGGGTTAATGTTATATATATATATCCATCATGGCTATGTATACATGGCAGGCAACAGCAAACACATAGAAAACACCTTCAGAGGTGTCCAATAGGTGCCAAACTACTCAGAATAGACAACAAACACCAGGAAAAGTGACAACAATCTACCCACAGTACAAATAGTGTCATGGCGTAGCATGGGTGTACAAGACACGGTCTGGGCCAGCCTGCACACTCTTCCAAAGCACTTCAATATAGAAGGTGGTTAACATTCACCTTAAATTTTAGAGGTGAGTGAAACTGACTTTAAATTGACAAATGGATGAGTTACAGGGGAAAAGTGACAGTAGTTTTCTACATTAAGTAAAAAGGTGGAGGAGTAAAAGGAGGATGAGACACAGGTATGGGCATGTCACACCCTGATCAAATCATATGCCACACAGCAAGGGGACCCCAACAAGAGTCCTCACTGATCCCAAAGGGTCAGATCACAGCAAAATGTCATCAATTGACCCAGACCAAAAATTGCTGAATGGCACAGGGTCTGGAATAGGACCTGGCCTAGCATTTCAGAGTTAAACATTGCTCAGCAACTATAAGTTTCGTGGAGTATTACAGGAAAAATTAGTACCGTCTTCAAGCCAAACTAAAATGTCTACTTTTTGTGGACGATCTGCTATCATCCCTTTCTTATGCAGCAGAGCATTGCTAAAACTTGTAGATGAGGCCCAAAAGGATAAGGTGCTGCAATGGATATCAAGTGCTCCATCTAGTGGGCTCTCCTCCACCTTAACTTCAACATCACAAACACTCCGGTGCTTGGAGGTGTCACCCCAATCGCACTTGCTTCCTCACAGCTCACAAGTCTCCAGCCGCCCTACTGACTATGGGGAAACACAAATAGGTGAGTCTGCAGAGCTATTCACTCATACTATAGCCTGAGAATCAGAGGTCTGCTCCAAACCTTCAGTGAGTCAAGACGAGGAAATAATCTGCACCGATGTCCAAAATCTTTGTGAGGGTACCGTTACATGGCACGACATCGTGCACGATGTCTCTCAAAAGTGATGTCTTCAACTATGTTGAAACGACATTGTTAGTGCGTCCGTTGTGTGTAACCGAACGATTCAACTACGATAATTAGTCAAGTTGGAGTTGACAGGTTTATGAACATGTTGTAAAACCTGACGATCTCAACTCAAACAACCTGCAAAATCTTTGTGTGACACCGCGATAACGATGTCGTTCACGACTTCACTCATTCACATCAATGAGCAGGTATCTTTTCCTGGGTTGTGCGAATGAGACCTGCTCACAACATCGTTGGTGAGTTATGCA
Organism: Allobates femoralis; assembly: GCA_033576535.1. NCBI lineage: Eukaryota > Metazoa > Chordata > Amphibia > Anura > Aromobatidae > Allobates > Allobates femoralis. The sequence goes on along the minus strand of JARQOC010000011.1, from coordinate 220,638,376 downwards.
CGATATATATACGTGTGACATCTCACCAGCGGTGTTGAAATGATGTTAAAACCGACCATGCGCTCAGGAGATCGTTAACATCGCTCCAACGTTGTACCGTGTAACGGTACCCTCAGACAGATCCAGGCCCAGATGAAGAAGGGACCGCGCATAATGTAGACCCTCATTACCAAACTGTAACCCCTGTTGGTGGAGACAATGAGGCAGATGATGGGTCTCAGATGCATGATTGAAACGACAACTTGACTTTTCGGTCAGGGCAGGTAGAGGTTGGCTCTGAGGACGATGAGTATCAGAACACACAGGGTGATGAGGTTGGAGATCCCACTTAAGGTACCGTCAGACGGCACGACGTCAGAATGATGTCTGCAACTATCTCGTGGGCCCGCGGTTGTTGCAGCATCGTTTTGCCATCGTTGGTGAGATGTCGCATGTCTAGATATCGTGGACAACTCGCCAACGATGTTGTGAGCATGGATCATTCGCAAACCCCGCGAACGATCCCTGCTCATTGTGGTGAATGGCCGAAGTCGTCATGACATCGTTATCGTGGTGTCGCACAAAACGATCTACCAGGTTGGTGGATCGTTGATCGTGAGGTTTGAGAACATGATCTCAAACCTGCAATCAACGATCCACCAACGTATCGTTGTTGAATCGCGGTGTTACATGCGACAACATCCTAACGATGTCGCTGGTACGCCTCCAAACCCGTGACGTATCAACAACATCGTAAACTATGTCGGCCTGTGTAACGGGGCCTTTACTGTCAATCCGCAGGCAGTTGATGAGCTCAGCAGAGGAGGTGGAGTATGCTAGTGACGAGGTTAGGTTGCGGCTTCCTGGACAGACGGAGACGAAAGCTTTGCCTGCGCTACACCAGCATATTGCACACAACATTACCACTTCCTTGAGAAACTGTGTGTGGCAGGGTGCATTTCACCACAGACACCTGGACGAGTAAGCATGGACAGGGGCGTTACATGTCGCTGACTGGGCACTGGGTGATTGGTGATAGCAGGAGAAGGGGCTGCTGTACAAGTCTTGCCATCCCCACGGGTTGTGCATCAAACCTCTGTATGTAGAAGTTCCTACACTGCTTCTGCCTCCTCTGCCTCTTCTAGGTCCTCCACCTGCACCCAAAGCCTGTCTGGTAATGTGACCCGCATTCAAACTACGCAGAAGGAATCCAGCACATCTCCTTTCTATGCTGGCAGCAGGGCTCAACGCCATCAGACGGTGTTTACGTTAAAATGTCTGGGAAATGTGAGTCACACAGAGGAGTGGTGGTCAGCTCTGGAGATTGAGTTTAATCAATGGTTGTCTCCACTGACCCTCCATCCAGGGAAGGCCATGCTGCAAACCTGGGTGCGGCCCTTTGCCGGGGCAAGGTGACACACGTGCCTTGTATGGCTCACGTCTTGAACCTGATTGTCCAGCAATTTCTAGCCCACTATCCCGGCCTAGATGCGCTTCTGCAGAGGGCACGGTCGCTGTGTGCTCACTTCCGCCTTTAGCTCTGCTACATCTCTGGTAGAGAACCTCCACCAGAGATGTAGCAGAGCTGTGCACCCTGGCGTGGGAAAGTTCATGTGAGTTCATGCAGGCAAGCATGAACTCACATGAACCCTGCCTGCTACTTCAAATGAACAGCTGACCTGAGTCAGCTGTTCATTTGAAAATCCAGACGGGAAGGTCAAAAATAGAAAACCGGATTGCCCCGGTCCGGTGCAATCTGGGACCATAGAGCCCCATATTATGGGGCGCTGGATTGCACCGGACCGGTACAATCCAGTTTGAAAACCGGATTCTCCCGGATTGTACCGGTCCGGTGCAATCCGGCGCCCCATAACATGGGACTCTATGGTGTCGGATTGCCCCGGACCGGAGTCATGTGACCGGAGTTCCCGCGATAACGTGACGTCACCACAGGTCCTATCAGCAAGAGGACCTTGCCGGAGCCATTGGTGGACCGCGGACAGGTGAGCATACTTTTTTTTTTTTTTTACACTTTATTTTACTTTACAGCTGTTCATTTTGGCTGACAATGCGGCAGATGCAGCTTTCTGACCACATCTGCCGCATTTTCGAACCAAAATCGAACAGCTTCTCGAGCTGCTGAATTTGAAGCTAATTGTTCTAATTCGACGAATGACTCGAACATCGCCCAAAACAGGTCGAATTTGAGATTGGCGAACATTTTGAATCGAACATCGCTCATCTCTAATCTCCACATGTTTACACATTCTGGACAGAGCTGCTGTAGCAATCAGAGCAAGACTCTACTGTAAATCTTCACCTGGATCACACATTTTGTGGCACCAGCAAACTTTGGCTGTTCCTTAAAAATCAACACTGGATTTTTCTGCAAATAATACTTCAGTATACTGAGGAAGGTCTGATGCTGCTGGACTCAAACATTTGGTTGTTCTAATTTACAGTATTACCAAATACGATCACTGTTTTGCTGTGATTTTATTATAGACCTGTGGTCACTAGCAGCCTTTGTTCCAATGTGGTGAGGCGCTGGGGGACACCAGGCCAGCAACAGCTACCTCCGCCTTCCTTGGTTCCCATGCTTCTGGTTCCTGGAGACACAGGCTGTGAGGGCGGCCTGCAGCTGCACGCTGCGTCAGTACCAGCTCTTGTAGAGCATGTTATCGGGGCTTACAGAGCTGAGACCTGAACTTCCCACTTGTTGTTTCGGTGAGGGGTATCGCCTCGGGGTCCTGAAAGGATGATTGTGGGTAATATCTTGTGGTGTTCATACGCAGGGATCGTGGAAGCTGCAGGAGCTGGTCTTAGATGCAACTATTCCGCGGCATTGCCAGGCCACTCACCCCTCCAAATAAAATGTAATCATGTCCAACTGTTTTACTGGAAGGTGCAGGGAGAACACGAAGTTATATTTTCTCTATACCCACTTGCTTCCAGTAGTTGACGTGGTGCAGGGAGCTGTAACAGTCACTGATCAGGAAGAGGTGAATGTTACAGCCCTTGGCTTCCCCTGAAAATGAAAAGCGATTGGCTGCAAGGAGAATAACTGATGACATAGGAAGATGATTGGAACTTATTAGTTTGATGCAGCAATGATGGATTGTTTTCATTCTCTCATGACTTTATTATTGCAGAACATTATTCACATAGAGGGATGCGCTACTGAAAATGATACTTTTTATGCTTCTGTAAAATATGTGATTAATGACAAATGTGTTACTCTTTGATGTTTGCGCTGGTAAATGATTGGGAATGAAAATTGATTCTTTGTACAATCATCACATCAAGTAAATGACAATTTAACCAGTTAATAGAACATTGCTATATACCTTACAATTTGTATGGATTTTTTACTTTTCATAAATTGGTAATATTCATATGTAGGCAACTATAGATCTTTATTTTATTTTTTTCTTGGCAGATAACTGCACCAGCACCTTCAAAGGATATCTGATGTCTTCATATATTAAAGCAGAAGACTGTAGCATGGTGAAAGATGAATATGAAGAGCACAGCAACATCTCAGATATACCCTCAGCCCATCATAGCAAAGAACTATCATCGAATTCTTTTAAAGTATTATCTCCTAATTCATTACAGACTGTTAAGGAAAAGAGAAGTCACAGAAGTGTGGAAAATAAAACAGTGCCCACAAGGAAGAAGACCATTCCATGTTCAGAATGTGGGAAATGTTTTACAGATAGATCAAAACTTGCTAAACATAGTAGAATTCACACAGGAGAAAAGCCATTTTCATGTTCAGAATGTGGAAAATGTTTTACAGATAAATCACATCTTGTTACACATGAGAGAATTCACACACGAGAGAAGCCATTTTCATGTTCAGAATGTGGGAAATGGTTTAGAAATAAATCACATCTTGTTACACATGAGAGAATTCACACAGGAGAGAAGCCATTTTCATGTTCAGAATGTGGGAAATGTTTTACAGATAAATCACATCTTGTTACACATGAGAGAATTCACACAGGAGAGAAGCCATTTTCATGTTCAGAATGTGGGAAATGTTTTACAGATAAATCACATCTTGTTACACATGAGAGAATTCACACAGGAGAGAAGCTATTTTCATGTTCAGAATGTGGGAAATGTTTTACAGATAAATCACAGCTTGTTAGACATCAGAGGATTCACACAGGAGAGAAGCCATTTTCATGTTCAGAATGTGGGAAATGTTTTATACATAAATCACATCTTGTTACACATAAGAGAATTCACACAGGAGAGAAGCCATTTGCATGTTCAGAATGTTGGAAATGTTTTTATCAGAAATCAATTCTTGTTGCACATAAGAGAATTCACACAGGGGAGAAGCCATTTTCCTGTTCAGAATGTGGGAAAAGTTTTAGAGCGAAATCATATCTTGTTACACATGAGAGAATTCACACTGGAGAGAAGCCATTTTCATGTTCAGAATGTGGAAAATGTTTTACAGATAAATCACATCATGTTACACATGAGAGAATTCACACAGGGGAGAAGCCATTTTCATGTTCAGAATGTGGGAAATGTTTTATACATAAATCACATCTTGTTACACATGAGAGAATTCACACAGGAGAGAAGCCATTTTCATGCTCACAATGTGGGAAATGTTTTGCAGGTAAAGCAGAACTTGTTAGACATGAGAGACATCACACAGGAGAGAAGCCATTTTCCTGTTCAGCATGTGGGAAATGTTTTACTCAAAGATCATCTCTTGTTAGACATGAAAGATTCCACGTTTCAGAAAAGCAATTTGTATGCTCATAATGTGAGAAATGTTTTGCAGTTATGTCATCTCTTGTTAGACATGAGACATCACACGGGAAAGAAACCATCTGAAGAATATCTAGTCATAAATCTCAAAAATCCCTGTATGTATCTGAACCCATATTATTTAGTGTAGAAATAGGATGTCTCATCCACTGACAAAGGTAACGCTGACACTGCACACCGGGCTCTGCAGGTGCTCCAGGGTCAACAGCTTCAAATGGAAAGACTCACAACATTTATCTGACAGGGAAGCAGCCATCAGGTTTAAAGGTAGAAAGTAACAGCAGCGCCATACAGGTGGTAGGATGGGGAATTGAATCATACCTACATTCTTCTCTTTAGATGGTTGTTTGTAGAATAACTTTAAAGCTGAGGAAATGTGTGCAGCGGTGGCAGGACTCTGTGGGTCGGGTCCTTTGTGTAGATTTCTCCTCCTTTATTTAAATCTTGTGCCGCCATTGCCACTGCAGGTGATGCGTGTGAAATGGTGATGTTATTAAAATGGCACTGGAGTTAGCGCATACATGTAGGACGATCTTTGGTGCCATTTTACTGAGGACACTAAAGAGGAATATGAGCAGCATCGGTGCTGAGCACACATTATTTTTTTTATTTGCGCATGCGCCTTTGCCCCTCATGTGCATGCATGCCCTGACTTCTAATCAGAAGAATGCAGGTATGGTTCAATTCACGATCCTAGGGCCTATATGGTGCTTTTAATTGCAACCTTAAAATTTTGATGGTTCCCTTTAACAGGTTAAAAACTTCATGCTGAGCTGCTGTGCTTCAAACAAAACCGTATTGTCCTTGGCACTGTGATATCATACAAAATTGTGAAAGTAACGTATACCCAGGCCCTACACAAATCATATTCCTAGAATTGTGGGAGCAAACCGCACACACCTGGGTCCCAACTCTTCCTATCACTCTGGTGTGTGGAGATACGGAGAACAACTAACAGAAGCCAGGTATGGAAACCATGTTTGGTCTCAAAGCAGATTGGCCAGCACCAGAACCATCTCCCTTGGACCTCCCGGTGGGAAGTTATGACCCATCATAGCTTTTTGGAGTTTTTCAACCTAGGAACAAGGAGAGACAGCCAGGGGCGGGGATGGAGTGACTGACTAAGGGATTAAAGTTACCCACTGTATTTCTCGTTTGTTCACTGTCAAGGAGGTCACATCACGTCTTGTGTGTAACCAAGACACCCTCAGGCTCCACATCTGTGTGGTCACCAGCAACAAGGAACTGGTAAATGACTACAGTCAACTGCATATACCTTCTATAACCTATTACCTTTATTTGCATATCTGACTGTAATACCTGTAAATTCATTGCGTATATATTGTAGTATCTAGTTGGCCCTTACAGTGATTAAATATATAATGTAACTCTGGACTGCTTTCAGCTCTATTTATGAACCCATATGAGTTAATATTATATTCTACCTGGGTTTGTTTCTGACCTGGTATAACCTGTAACGAACCAGGCTTATACATAATGAACTGGTAGCGGCTCTACTTGGCTGGCAGGACTCCATCATTGTGGCTAGTGAAAATGGTCTTCCAGCCTGTCAGGGTTGTGAGCGAGTGTTGTGCCACATCGAAGCTCGCATGGATCACCCTCTCACTCCCTGTGCTCGTGTCGATGGGGGTATCCATGTAAAACTGCACCAAGCAGACCTTAAGTTGCGCTGGGGTGTGGACCATCATGTATTGGTGGAATTGACAAGACCGTATTGCCTGAGGCTGTCTGGGTGGGGCTGCAAGGTACGGTTTTGATCATGAACCATTTTCATGTTTACATTGTGGAAACATTTTGCTCAGAAAGCAGAGCTTGTTCTTTATAGGAGATCCTACACTGGAGAGAAGCCATTTACATGTATTGAATGTGAGAAATGTTTTACTAGGAAATCTAACATAATTTACTAAGGGACAGTGCTGAGCTTGGTCAGGCTGTCATTGCAAGCTTCTCTGATCTCATCTGACTCCTCTCCATCCGAGAGAAGACAGATCAGAGCTGTGTGTGAGCCATCAGCTGATAGCACGGAGCAAAGCAAATGTGACTGCAGAGGAGTCAGAAAAGATCAGGAGCTGTGTGTGAGTCATCAGCTGATAGCACAGAGCAAAGCTTATGTGAGTGCAGAGGAGTCAGAAAAGATCAGGAGCTGTGTGTGAGTCATCAGCTGATAGCACGGAGCAAAGCAAATGTGACTGCAGAGGAGTCAGAAAAGATCAGGAGCTGTGTGTGAGTCATCAGCTGATAGCACAGAGCAAAGCAAATGTGAGTGCAGAGGAGTCAGAAAAGATCAGGAGCTGTGTGTGAGTCATCAGCTGATAGCACGGAGCAAAGCTTATGTGACATTTGCATCACGAGTGGGGAAGGGAGCTGGAGACACCGGATAACAGCGCCGTTTCGCACACAGGTGATTCTATGGGTTAGTGGATACACCGCCCGTGATGCATCTCTGAACAATTTCTGCACAGTGTGTTTAATAAATATGCCTGAAGAAACCGACCGGTGAGTGCCCCTCTGTTCCTTCTACCTTGTACGGTCTTTCACTGCAATCTTCTGTGTGAGGGTGCACCGCAGTGTTTACGGCCCGGTGTGGCTGCTGCCCCCTGAGTAACGCGCTGTGGCAGCTGCTGTTCCCTGCTGTGGTGCCCAGAACATCTGTTGTTTTTAAAGGTATATTTTTGCCGGGAGGATTGTGGTTTAAGGTTCTCTTTGGCAAAGATCATTCGTTCCTTTTTAGGTCTTTTATTCAGCAATTGCTTCTTCTTCGGCCTTCGCCCATAAAGCTCTGCTTGGTTTATAGTGCAGCGTATGGTACTTGTTAAACCCATGTCCCCAGACTGTTCCAGACTGGCCTTCAGGTCTTTGGATGTTTAGTTTTTTTTTTTTCTACCATTCGCAGACGACTGCCGGTCACATGACCAGACCCAAATATAATATTATTTATTCATTTATATAGCGCTATTAATTCCAAATACAGGGTAATGGCACAAAAAGACTCAAATGTGCAGTAGACGTTGCATCATGGTGCTATAGGTACCAAGTGCTGGAGGAGGGACTGGTAAGAGGCGGCCAGTTTAATACCTCTGGAGGCATATGAAAGTAGAAAGTGAGTGAGTGCAGATTGAAGATAGAGGAAAAAGTGAGTGAGTGCAGATTGAAGATAGAGGAAAAAGAAACACAGAAAAGAGAAAGTGAATATATTTGTCATGTAGAAGAAAAACTTAAAATAGATGGAAAGTGATGCTGCAATGAATTACGACATGTATATAAGCCAGATATATGTGTGTGTGTGTATGTGTATATATATATATAATAAGAAGACAAATACTTTTATATTATACTGTCTGCAATAAAAATATACCAGCATGTGAAATAATATAGATCGGGGTGTAACTACAATAGGTGCAGGGGTTGCGATCGCACCCGGGCCCCAAAAGTCCCTTTGGCCTATAGAAAAGACTAATACTATTAAAGATTTGCAATAATTGGGGACCCCGTTAGAGCTTTCGCATCGGGGCCCTTGGGTCTGAAGTTACGCCACTGAATATAGATATATGTATATATAAAAATGTGGACGACCTGATGTTACGAGGTGTTCTTGTGTGCATAAATAGTGAATAGTAGCCGTGCACAGATGTGTGAACACATAACTTCTTTGTGTATATGTTGTAGGGAAGCAGGAGGTAATGCGGAGGCTGATGTAAGTTTTCTGTACCCGAGTCAAGAATTCAATTTTGCGCCCCCTAAAGCTGTTAGTAGTACGACCATGGAGTCGTAGTCTGGGTCCATTTTGGAGGAGTTGGAATCAGAATCTGGGAAATTGAGGTGTTGGAGGTTTGGGAGTACAACTGCACATAATGGCTGTGGAGTCAGTGTCATGAAGTCCGAATCTGTGCCAATTTTGGTGGAGTCTGAGTCGGAGGTTTGGCTTACCGACTCCACAGCCTTGGATGGTTAGTAGCAAGGGGCGTAACTACCACAGGTGCAGGGGATGCAACCGCACCTGGGCCCTGCAGCCTAGGGGGGCCCCAAAAGTCCCTTTGGCATATAGAAAAAGACATACTATTAAAGGTTTGCAATAATTGGGGGCCCTGTTTGAGCTTTTGCATCGGGGCCCCTGGGCCTGAAGTTACGCCACTGTTAGTAGCCATCATGTGACTGTTCAGTCATATGCTAATTTTATACTTGCAGTCATGCTGACTCGCTGCTCTTCCCGATTCTCTCCATGTTCAGTGAAAAACTTCTAGAAGCAGGAATAAAGGTTAGCTGTCACGTGACCGTACATATAAAAATTGCATATGAGTGTAGTGGCCATGTGATGACTGGTGGAACCAACAAGCAGAGCTGAATCCTGACAGTATATTACACGCCGTTAGGATTGAGGATCATACAGTGCTTAGTTTTATAATTAATGGGGTTGTCAAGATTTGTGATAAAAGTTTGCAGTCACCTAGAGCGACGTCTGAATTCTCAGTGCTTGCACTGCACACTTGGGGTTCTCCCGTGCCGGCGGCAAGAGTGAACAGTCATGTGAGAGCAAGTTTGGGATTTTCAGACTTCCAATCACATTCCGATTAGATTGTGGCGACGCCCCTACAGCGGTCACATGATCGGACCAGGAAGCAGCGCACACATGAGCTGGGAATCCCATCTTCACCTCCACATTATCACTGGGGTTGTGCAGAGGTGCACAACCAAAATAGGTTAGTGACCCTTTGACCCCATTGTTCACTTTGAAGCCCACTGGACCACCAGGTACTGCTCATTGCGCTCCCTTATCTTTTATTTAATACTGGTACATGACCCCCCCCATCCTGGTATATATATCTTCCCATCCTGGTACAAGACCCCCCATGCTGAATGTGGCCCCCTATGACAGCACATAGCCCCTGGGATGGTACATAGACTCAAGTGATGGTACACATAGCCTCCCATCCTGGATATAGCTCCCAGCGATGGTACACACAGCCCCCATCCTTGATATGGTCCCCAGTGATGGTACACACAGCCCCCCATACTTGATATGGTCCCCAGTGATGGTACACAAAGCCGATCATCCTGGATATGGCCCCCAGTGATGGTACACATAGCCCCCATCCTGCATATGGCCCCCAGTGATGGTACATAGCCCCCCATCAAGCACTCTCCCTCTCCATTCTGGATATACCCCCCCTCCCCTCCGTCATCCAATATGGCCTCATGCTGGCGTACACAGTAAAATAATAAACGCTGTAACTTACCCTCTGTCGCTCGCCGCCTTCTTCCTGTCTCTGTGCCCAGCATCTGATCATGTGACCGGGGCCCACAGTGATGATGTCATGTCTGTGGACCCCGGTCACATGATCGGCACAGAGACAGGAAGAAGGCGGCGAGCTGCAGGCGGGGAGCGACAGAGGGTAATTTACAGCATTTATTATTTTACTATGTGCACCAGCATGGGGGCATATAAAGTGACAGGAAAGGGGTATATCCAGAATGGAGGGAGGGTTTGCAGGCTCATATGATATGCACTGATCTCCCTGTCCATCTTTCAGCGCGACTTCAGCACCTGATCGCTACCAGCCAATCACATTTTATGGTCCTGGCAGCATTCGGATGTCTTGATCTCGGGTCTCGGACAGACGGCGGAGAGGTGAGCATTTATTATTTTTATTTTTAATACATTTTTATCTCTTCTATTTTGCTTTCATAGTATATGTAGATAGTGTATGTAGATACACTGGGAAAGCAAAACTTCAGCCCCGACATGTCACACGGGGGAAGGAACACAAGATTCTTCCTCCACCCGTGTGACATCACATCCTGCTTTTCCTCCTGCGCTTATAGGTGCTGGAATTGTGCATTGTCTGAACAAGTGATGTGTAATTCCAGCGCTTATAATGGGGCCTATGGAGGAAAGCGCGCGCAGATTTGTGCAAACAATTGACATGTTCATTCTTTTTACGCGCGTGTTTTCGTCCCCAAAAGCGCGGGCAAAAATAGCGCAACGTCTGAACGGCAAAAGTGAATTTCCATTCACTTTGCTAGGAAACGCAGACGCAGATGGGCTTTTAAGGGAAAAGTTTGTGTAAAAAGATGCAGGAAATACACATAGTGTGAACGCAGCCTGACAAATACTGAAGTAAAGAGGGCACGGCCTGGCTGCAGGATGTAGGACTTTCAACATAAGCAACTCTGAAGAAAAATACCGCCTAAATTCTGTCACCTGAAGATAAAAGACTATTATAAACATTTTGACACCTGAATCACCTCTCTGCCGGAGATATGAAGGCATTACTTGAGAGTGATAGCGGCTGTTCCTCCTGCATCTCCAGGAATCACCTCAGTGGTGAACGCAGGGATATATTTACACAGCCGCGTTTCTGAATATTGGGGGACATATTGTGCCAGCTAGGCCCCGTGGAGGCGGTGGTCTTCCTCACCAGTAGCGATACTGGTCTGCTGTTGGCGCCAGGCTTCATCGCAGATACAGGAAGATCTCCACTCAGAGACCGGACTGTGGACGTGAGGTGGAAATTCCCTGTATATGCAGGTCTCAGGTGCAATGGAATACTAAACTAAAAGCGGCTCAATAAAGGAGTCTATCACCTCAGGAGAGGGGGCTTAGAGACCGGACTGTGGACGTGAGGCGGAAATTCCCTGTATATGCAGGTCTCAGGTGCAATGGAATACTAAACTAAAAGGGGCTCAATAAAGGAGTCTTATCACCGCAGGAGAAGGGGCTTAGAGACCGGACTGTGGACGTGAGGTGGGAAACCCCTTGATACCCTTATCTTAAGAACAATAAGCTACTGAATTTAAGGGATTAAGTAAAGGCCTCCATCACACCAGGAGAGGTTATCTCCTAAGGAATCAGGTGAGGTAATATTAGGCGTCGTGCACATGATGAGGATTTGGTGAGTTTTTTTACCTCAGGATTTGTAGCCAAAACCAGGAGTGAAACAGTCAGAGGAAAAGTATAATAAATACAGAAGTGGTGACGTGTTTCTATCACCAACTGCTGGTTTTGGCTACAACTTACCAAACACTCAATATTTGCACGTGGGATTAGAGTATAAAATTCTTTCTTATGCTGCTTTCACACAGCGTTTTTATGCTGTCCGAGGGGATCAGACTTTTTGCTGCTCCCCCTCGGACAGCATCGGATCCAAACTGATGACTGCAATCGGATGCCAAATAGGCATCCGATTCCGATATTTTGCAGCATCAGTCTGGATCCTCTCTCCTATCCCTGCTCCTCCTGTCACCTTTCTACCCTCCTCTCTCTGCTCCCTCTTTGCCCCCTGTCTCCCCCTCTTTGCCCCCTCTGTCTCCCCTCTTTCTCCCCCTCTGTCTCCCCCTCTTTGCCCCCTGTGTCTCCCCTCTTTCTCCCCCTCTTTGCCCCCTCTGTCTCCCCCTCTTTTGCCCCCTTTGTTCCCCTCTTTCCAGGCCTTTAAAAATAAAAAAATCTTCATTCTCACCTCTCCACGACACCCGCGCTGCTTCCAGCTTCTTCTTCTGATCAACAGGACCTGGCGTGATGTCACAGTCACATGACCAGTTACCGCGGTAACCTTTCATGTGACTCAACTGTGACGTCAGGCCAGGTCCTAGACGCACAGAGCGCTGGAGGCATCGCTGCATCGTGGAGAGGTGAGGATAATGATTTTTTTTATTTTTAACCCTTTCATTTAACTGGATATCACTTCTGCAATGTATGAATATACATTGCAGAAGTGATATTAGATGGCACACAGCGATTTTAGTGTACTGAGCATGCTCAGTACACTAAGATCGGGTCCGAGGAGACATCAGCTGTTTCCTCGGATCCGCGCTGTATAGGCCCCATGTTATTTGGCGCGGATCAGGTCGGATCCAATTCGGTCCGATCTGACCCGCTGTGACAAAAATCGCAGCAGGCTGCGATTTTGGGCACAGCAAAAAATCGGCCAGGATCGGATCCGACAAAAATCGGATGCCAATAAGGCCAAATCCGATGTGATCTGTGCCCATAGGATAACATGGGGCCAAAATCTGATCCGTGGCTGTCCGTTTTACAACGGACAGCCACGGATCACAGAAAATCGCTGTGTGAAAGCAGCCTTAGGCCTCGGTCACGCATTCAGTATTTGATGAGTTTTTACCTCAGGATTTGTAGCCAAAACCAGGAGTGGGTGATAAATACAGGTGGTGACGTGTTTCTATTATACTTTTCCTCTGATTGTTCCTCTCCTGGTTTTGGCCACAAATCCTGAGGTAAAAAACTCTCCAAATCCTCATCATGTGCACGAGGCCTTGGACTTCTAACAATCTGTGATTTTCCAGAGGTGATTAAATCTCTTTTTATCCCATTTTACCTGAGGTAAACAGCTGCCTCATAGCTCTACAAACCTTGATAAATGGCGTCGATATCCTTAGGCGGCTCCTTGTCATTACACAGATACACATCACCTCATCTGCTTCATCCAATAACCACAAAAACCTATAGGAGCAAGAAAAAACAGCCATATATAGTCCATAATCAAATAGGATATAACCTGGCTCAACCTCAATGAGGTGCTCTGAGAAAATATTGCCAGAATGATAGAAAAAGTTAGCCTCGGCACACTCCAATAAGAGATTAAAGAGAGAGTTTTTGTTCTTTGTGTTGCTTTTTATTTACAAATAGAAAAAACGTCCCACATTTCGGCTCAACATGAGCCTTCCTCAGGGACTGTGTGAAATTAAGAATAAATAACAAAGTTGTCACAATCTTTGACATGAAAAAAAATACAGCATATTAATTTACAATGGTAAGGGAATTCACACGAAGGTGTCTCACACATATACATGTAGTGGAAATGTGAATATACACGTAGTGCACACCCGATAAGTGTACATAACCGTAAGTAGTAGATGGCCTACAAGATATCGGTGATGGGTGAGGGTACAAAGGACCAGAGAAAAGAGGGGGAGAAGAAAAGATGGTAGGGGAAAAAAGGGGGGGTACAGAAGACAAAGGCGTCAAAAGAGGAAAAAAGGAAAAAGAGGTGAAAAAACGTTGATACAGAAAGAAAGTTACAGGGGCAGTGTACAGTGTATACTAGCCAGTTAGGAGTGTATAGTATATACCTCAATGATATGTTCTAGTGGATTTGATCCTTGAAGTAGCGGCCTGGGTGGTCATAGAATCTCAGGCAAGTGGAGAAGGTGAGAGGATGATATAGAGTGCTGGAAAGTCTGATTTGCTAAAATATAAAGGAAAATTATATCAAGTTTCCAGTAATGGGGTACCAAATAGGGAGGGAGTAAAAGGTAGATATAAACCCACAGTATGCTATACTGTAATGGATATGTAAAGGACTAAGATATAGATGGTATATAGCAAACTAAGGGAAATAGCATGTTAATGCCAGTATTACCTCAGAACTAGAAGATCAATCAGCCTCTAGAAGGTACTAGGGAAAATAGGGAAAATGACCACTTCCACGGGCATGCTATTAGAGATAAGGAAAAAATAGAGAAGTAAATGAGGATTGAGGTAAATGAGAAAAGGGTTCAAGGTGTCACGTACCCTTAATTAGATAATAGGCACATGACTCCTGTCCTGTAGTAAAAGAAAGAAATAAAGCAGGCAATTAGGCAAAGAAAGTATTGAAAGAGGTGTCTGAGCCAGAGGGCTGTGCAGCATTACTTTGTTTCCATAGTGTTTAGTAGAGGAGGCCAGGAGTGTATGTGTCATGGAGCCGCGCTCTTATGAACCCCCTGGTGCTTCCTGGTTGGGCGGGGAGTTCGGAAGCGTCATATGCGCATTGCGCGAGCGCGGACGCCATGTTGGGAAGGTCGGACGGTGACCGAATATGCGTTCTGCGCATGCGCGAGCGGCAGAAGCATAAAAGACCTTCTTGGGAGTGTTTAGAGGCGCAGGAAAGGTGTAAAGCTGTCGCTGTGATGGCGGCCGCCATGTTCCTGGTGGAACTGTGCATACAGGTGATGTGCACAGTGGTGGAAGAGGTGGTTGGTGCAGGAAGGCGATGTGCACAGGTGAAAGGCATTTGTAGGTACAGACAGTACCATCTTGATTTTCAAAAAAGTCCTGCCTATAAGTAGAGAAAGATAGTTAGAACACAAAGTACATGAATATCAAAGCAAGTAAGAAAACATTAAGTATGACCATGTACAGTAACCATGAATTCATAACATGGAAAAGGTACATGTAATCTCCCAAAACAATAGAACTAACACTAAGTTCCCATGTGTAGATTTAAAGATACGGGTAACTCCATTCAGTATAACATTTCAGATTCCCTATTTAAACCATAAGGAGAGAGAGTATTGAGGTGATAGATCCAGTAAGCTTCTCGTTCTTTCAGCATACGTATCCTATTGCCTCCTCTCCTAGGTACGGGTATGTGATCAATCACCTGAAACTTTAGCTGACTGATAGAGTGTCGATGTTCAATGAAATGGGCAGGGATTGGTAGTAATGTGTTTTTGCACCTAATGGTCGACTTGTGTTTTGAAATGCGGTCTCGGACATGCTGGGTGGTTTCCCCAACATATCCGAGACCACACGGGCATTTGATGAGATAGATGACGAAGTTGGAATTACATGTGTAAAAACCGTTGATGTAAAATCTTTTACCTGTTCTAGGATGTGTAAACGATTCACCCTTGCTAACGTTAGTGCATTGCGCACATCCCAAACAGGGGAATGTGCCTTTCCTGGGGGTACTCAATGTCTTTTGTTGCATGCTTTTAGTGTTGGATCCGATGTCAGCCCTAACCAATGAGTTTCTGAGGTTTCTTGTGCGTTTATGACAAATAAGTGGTGGCAATTTGAACTCCTTGATACCCGGATAGGCTTTCTGTAATAGAGGCCAGTGTTCAAGAACCGCTTTTTTAATGAGTGGAGAGAAAGGGTGGAACGTATTGATGAACTTTACTCTATGGTCTATATTACCATCCCTTTGTTGTGTCTGTTCCTGTGGTGTAGAGACTATTGCCGGGTATCCTCTCTGGAGGAATTTATTTGTCATTTCATCATGTCCAAGTTCTTTGATGGTCGGGTTTGACACAATACGTTCAACCCTTTTATGCTGAGATTTGGGTAGGGCTTTTTTAACGTGTTTTGGATGGCAACTTGACCAGTGTAGTAAACTGTTACGGTCCGTAGGTTTGACATATAAGTCACTGGTCAAGTTGCCTTGCTGGGTTTTTGAGATGAGTGTGTCCAGGAAATTAATTTGCTTGAAATCATGATGTAGGGTGAAGGTCAAGTTAGGTGTTCTTTGATTTATTTCATCAACAAATAAGTTGAGTGTGCTGGTATCACCTTTCCAAAGACAAAAAATGTCATCTATATACCTTAACCACATAATTGCGTTAGATTTGAATAGATGATTAGTGTACACGTGGTCCGTTTCAAATTTATCCATGTAGATGTTAGCGTATGGGGGCGCCATATTGGCCCCCATAGCTGTCCCGCATTCTTGTAGAAAGAATTGGTCCTCAAATAAAAAATAGTTATTTTTGAGAACCAATGTGAGGGTATCTAAGCAGAACATTTTTTGCGGTTCGCTATAGGAAGTATGTTTGTTCAGGAAACAGTGAACAGCCTCAATGCCTCTCTCATAGTCAATGCTCGTATATAGGCTGTTCACGTCAAGTGTGACCAGTATAACATCATCCGTGATGTTATTTACGCGGCGTATGTGGTTTAAGAAGTCGGAGGTGTCTTTCACATAAGATTTAATTTCGGGAATTAAGGGAGTAAGAATCTTTTCCAATGTTATGGATAAAGGTGAGAGCACCGAGTCTGTGGATGCCACAATTGGCCTTCCAGGGGGTCTTTCTAAGTTTTTGTGTATTTTGGGTAAAATGTACAATACTGGTGTGATTGGGTCTTGTTTTTGCAGATATTCCTCCAGTCTTTTGTCTATTGTACCAAGGGTTAAATACAGTTTAACCAAATTATCAATTTTCCTCTGAATTGTAAAGATAGGATTAGTGGGGATTGGTCTATATGTGGACGTGTCTGATAACTGTCTATGAATCTCAGATATGTAATAAGATTTATCAAGCACAACTATGGCTCCACCTTTATCGGCTGGCTTGATTACAATTTTATCATTATCCTTCAGGCTTTTAAGTGCTATGGTTTCTTCCTTACTTAAATTGTGCCTTAGGTGGTAATTGCCTTTCTTAATATCTTGTATGTACATATCAACAGACTGAGATACCAGTGCAATATACGTCTCGACCGGATGTGAAAGTCTTGATGGTTGAAACATGCTCGGGATCCTGATACCAAGATCCTTCAAGATAAAAGTTTCTCGTGTCATTAATCCAGGGACAGATATTGGTGTAATTCCACTGTCATTCATCTGATTGAAGTGAACCTTGAGTCTTACAGACCGGTAAAAACGGTTCAGTTCTTGATGAACGAGGAATGGGTCGAAGGGGGGTGTGGGACAGAAGGAGAGTCCCTTCTGGAGAACTCTGACCTCGGCAGGTGAGAGGTAATATGAGGAGATGTTGAATACCAAGTTGTTCTTACCTGCGACCGAGTGTGCATCCTGTTCTCTTGGTATGTGTCTGTATCCGCTCCTTCTTCTTCCCCGTCTGGTGTGGTGTTGGGTGGTGCCGGTGGGTTCAGTCTGGGGTCTAAAAAAGGTTTGCGATGTTTTCCACGACCCCCACGACCACGTCCTCGTCCCCCGTCTGAGCCTGATGATCCTGATGAGCCTTGTCGAGGTCTGTAGGGTGGCCCCTCTGGTAAGGTGGTGTAGCGCCATCTATAAACTTGGTTCTTACTGTAATCGTCCTGATCACGCAAGAACTTGTTCTTCTTCCTGGTTTTTAGTTCGTTGGTAAAGTCCTGGAGAGTCTTGTTGGCTCTAGTTTTTAGGCTCGTTAGATCTGCAGAAGAAAGAGTGTTAGCCAATTGGTTCTCAATAGCAGTAACCTGTTCCTTGATCTTAACTATCTCGTCCTGGAGAAATTTGATGGTGAGGACCATTAAGTCGATTGAGCATTTATTAAGAATATTTTCAAATAATTGACAATATTCTTCGTTGTCACTAAATAGAGTTGGTCGGAGGGCGACTCTCAACCCCCTAGGTATCCGTTGCGCTTTCGTGTATTGCGCCAATGTATATGAGTGCAGTTCGAAAGAAGCCAATTTCTTCAGCTCTTTCTCATAATCCCTAGATTTTACCTCACGGGTAGGGATATTCAGGAAGTTGTCCGTTTCTCTTACGGTTGAAAGAATTGTAGCTCTTTCCTCTTCATTATACGAAAAGACACCGAATGATGCCATGTAGTAGTTATCAAAAGCTTAGATGGGAGCACAGGGTTAAAAGAACGTAATCAAATAGGATATAACCTGGCTCAACCTCAATGAGGTGCTCTGAGAAAATATTGCCAGAATGATAGAAAAAGTTAGCCTCGGCACACTCCAATAAGAGATTAAAGAGGAGTTTTTGTTCTTTGTGTTGCTTTTTATTTACAAATAGAAAAAACGTCCCACGTTTCGGCTCAACATGAGCCTTCCTCAGGGAACTGTGTGAAATTAAGAATAAATAACAAAGTTGTCACAATCTTTGACATGAAAAAAAATACAGCATATTAATTTACAATGGTAAGGGAATTCACACGAAGGTGTCTCACACATATACATGTAGTGGAAATGTGAATATACACGTAGTGCACACCCGATAAGTGTACATAACCGTAAGTAGTAGATGGCCTACAAGATATCGGTGATGGGTGAGGGTACAAAGGACCAGAGAAAAGAGGGGGAGAAGAAAAGATGGTAGGGAAAAAAAAGGGGGGGTACAGAAGACAAAGGCGTCAAAAGAGGAAAAAAGGAAAAAGAGGTGAAAAAACGTTGATACAGAAAGAAAGTTACAGGGGCAGTGTACAGTGTATACCAGAAAGCCTATCCGGGTATCAAGGAGTTCAAATTGCCACCACTTATTTGTCATAAACGCACAAGAAACCTCAGAAACTCATTGGTTAGGGCTGACATCGGATCCAACACTAAAAGCATGCAACAAAAGACATTGAGTACCCCCAGGAAAGGCACATTCCCCTGTTTGGGATGTGCGCAATGCACTAACGTTAGCAAGGGTGAATCGTTTACACATCCTAGAACAGGTAAAAGATTTTACATCAACGGTTTTTACACATGTAATTCCAACTTCGTCATCTATCTCATCAAATGCCCGTGTGGTCTCGGATATGTTGGGGAAACCACCCAGCATGTCCGAGACCGCATTTCAAAACACAAGTCGACCATTAGGTGCAAAAACACATTACTACCAATCCCTGCCCATTTCATTGAACATCGACACTCTATCAGTCAGCTAAAGTTTCAGGTGATTGATCACATACCCGTACCTAGGAGAGGAGGCAATAGGATACGTATGCTGAAAGAACGAGAAGCTTACTGGATCTATCACCTCAATACTCTCTCTCCTTATGGTTTAAATAGGGAATCTGAAATGTTATACTGAATGGAGTTACCCGTATCTTTAAATCTACACATGGGAACTTAGTGTTAGTTCTATTGTTTTGGGAGATTACATGTACCTTTTCCATGTTATGAATTCATGGTTACTGTACATGGTCATACTTAATGTTTTCTTACTTGCTTTGATATTCATGTACTTTGTGTTCTAACTATCTTTCTCTACTTATAGGCAGGACTTTTTTGAAAATCAAGATGGTACTGTCTGTACCTACAAATGCCTTTCACCTGTGCACATCGCCTTCCTGCACCAACCACCTCTTCCACCACTGTGCACATCACCTGTATGCACAGTTCCACCAGGAACATGGCGGCCGCCATCACAGCGACAGCTTTACACCTTTCCTGCGCCTCTAAACACTCCCAAGAAGGTCTTTTATGCTTCTGCCGCTCGCGCATGCGCAGAACGCATATTCGGTCACCGTCCGACCTTCCCAACATGGCGTCCGCGCTCACGCAATGCGCATATGACGCTTCCGAACTCCCCGCCCAACCAGGAAGCACCAGGGGGTTTATAAGAGCGCGGCTCCATGACACATACACTCCTGGCCTCCTCTACTAAACACTATGGAAACAAGGTAATGCTGCACAGCCCTCTGGCTCAGACACCCCTTTCAATACTTTCTTTGCCTAATTGCCTGCTTTATTTCTTTCTTTTACTACAGGACAGGAGTCATGTGCCTATTATCTAATTAAGGGTACGTGACACCTTGAACCCTTTTCTCATTTACCTCAATCCTCATTTACTTCTCTATTTTTTCCTTATCTCTAATAGCATGCCCGTGGAAGTGGTCATTTTCCCTAGTACCTTCTAGAGGCTGATTGATCTTCTAGTTCTGAGGTAATACTGGCATTAACATGCTATTTCCCTTAGTTTGCTATATACCATCTATATCTTAGTCCTTTACATATCCATTACAGTATAGCATACTGTGGGTTTATATCTACCTTTTACTCCCTCCCTATTTGGTACCCCATTACTGGAAACTTGATATAATTTTCCTTTATATTTTAGCAAATCAGACTTTCCAGCACTCTATATCATCCTCTCACCTTCTCCACTTGCCTGAGATTCTATGACCACCCAGGCCGCTACTTCAAGGATCAAATCCACTAGAACATATCATTGAGGTATATACTATACACCCCTAACTGGGGAGGCTGCTGTATACCACACTGCTGGGGGCTGTATACCTGTGCTGGGGTCCACCCTCGGCTTATACACGAGTCAATAAATTTTCCCAGGTTTTGGGGGCAAAAGTAGGGGGGTCGGCTTATACACGGGTCGGCTTATACACGAGTATATACGGTAGTTAAATGAAATACATTTCTCTTCTTGTTTTGATTTAGAAAACTGTGCAATGTTCCCAATGCGTGGACATGAAAACTATAAAGATTATGGGCTTGACTCATGTCTTCGAACACACTGCTATTATTTTGAACACAACCGTACATGGCCTTAACCAATACAAGTGAATTGAGCGAGGCTGGACAGGTCTAATCAAGAGCAGCCCAGAATTACATTATATATTTAATCACTAAGTGCCAACTAAATAATACAATATATACACAATGAATTTACAGGTATTACAGTCAGATATGCGAATAAAGGTAATGGGTTACAGAAGGTATATGCAGTTGAATGTAGTCAACAGTTCCTTGTTGCTGGCAGCCACACAGAGATGAGGAGCCTGAGGATTCCTTGGTTACACACAACACGTGATGTGACCTCCTTGACAGTGAACAAAGGAGAAATATGGTGGGTACCTTTTAATCCCTTGGTCAGTCACTCCATCCCCACCCCTGGCTGTCTCTCCTTGTTCCTAGGCTGAAAAATTCCAAAAAGCTAAGATGGGTCATAACTTCCCACTGGGAGGTCCAAGGGAGACGGTTCTGGTGCTGGCCGAGCTGGCTGGGTCCATTTTATGCTTGGAGACTAAACATGGTTTCCATACCTGGCTTCTGCTAGTTGTTCTCCGTATCTCCACACACCAGAGTGATAGGAAGAGTTGGGGACCCAGGTGTGTGCGGTTTGCTCCCACAATTCCAGTGATATGATTTGTGTAGGGCCTGGGTATACGTTACTTTCACAATTTTGTATGATATAGTGCCAAGAAGACTATGGTTTTTTTTGAAGCACAGCAGCTCAGCATGAAGTTTTTAACCTGTTAAAGGGAACCATCAAAATGTTAAGGTTGAAATTAAAAGCAGCACCATACAGGCTCTAGGATGGTGAATTGAACCATACCTGCATTCTTCTAAATAGAAGTCAGGGCATGCATGTACATGAGGGGCAGGGGCGCATGCGCAGATGAAAAAATAACTCAATCTGTGCTTAGCGCCAATGCTGCTCATATTCGTCTGCAGTGTCCACAGTAAAATGGCACCAAAGATCGTCCTTCATGTATGCGCTAACTCCGGTGTCATTTTAATAACATCCCCATTTCACACGCATCAACTGCAGAGGCAATGGTAGCACAAGAGTTAAATAAAGGAGAAGAAATCTAAGGACCCGACCCACAAAGTCCTGCCACCGCTGCACACATTTCCTCAGCTTTAAAGTTATTCTACAAACAACCATCTAATGAGAAGAATGCAGGTATGATTCAAGTCCCCATCCTACCACCTGTATGGCGCTGCTGTTACTTTCTACCTTAAAAACCTGATGGCTGCTTCCCTGTCAGATAAACACTGTGAGTCTTTCCATTTGAAGCTGTTGATTCTGGAGCCCCTGCAGAGCCCGGTGTGCAGAGTCAGCGTTACCTTTGTGAGTGGATGAGACATGCTATTTCTACACTAAATAATATGGGGTCAGATATATACAGGGATGTTTGAGATTTATGACCAGATATTCTTCAGATGGTTTCTTTCGTGTGATGTCTCATATCTACCAAGAGATGACATAACTGCAAAACATTTCTCACATTATGAACATAAAAATGGCTTTTCTGTAGTGTGGGATCTTTCATGTTTACCAAGAGATGATTTAGCTATAAAACATTTCCCACATTTAGAGCATGAAAATGGCTTCTCTCCGGTGTGAATTCTCTCATGTGTAGCAAGAGATGATTTTTGAGTAAAACATTTCCCACATTTAGAGCATGAAAATGGCTTCTCTCCGGTGTGAATTCTCTCATGTGTAACGAGAGATGATTTATGAGTAAAACATTTCCCACATTTAGAGCATGAAAATGGCTTCTCTCCTGTGTGAATTCTCTCGTGTGCAACAAACTGTGAATTATCTGTAAAACATTTCCCACATTCTGAACATGAAAATAGCTCATCTCCTGTGTGAATTCTCTCATGTGCAACAAGCTGTGATTTATCTATAAAACATTTCCCACATTCTGAACATGAAAATGGCTTCTCCCTGTGTGAATTCTCTCATGTCTAAGAAGGTGTGAATTATGTTTAAAGCATGTTCCACATTCTAAGCAACAAAAAGGCTTTTCTCCAGTGTGGGATCTTTCATGTTTAACAAGAGATGATTTATCTGCAAAACATTTCTCACATTCTGAGCAAGAAAATGGTTTCTCTCCTGTGTGACATCTCTCATGTGCAACAAGATTTGATTTCTGAGAAAAACATTTCCCACATTCTGAACATGAAAATGGCTTCTCTCCTGTGTGAATTCTCTCATGTGTAACAAGATGTAATTTACCTGTAAAACATTTTCCACATTCTGAACATGAAAATGGCTTCTCTCCTGTGTGAATCCTCTGATGTCTAACAAGATGGAATTTATCTGTGAAACATTTTCCACATTCTGAGCATGAAAATGGCTTCTCTTCTGTGTGAATTTTCCTATGTTTAACAAGAGATGATTTATCTGCATAACATTTCCCACATTCTGAACATGAAAATGGCTTTTCTCCTGTGTGAATTCTCTCATGTGTAACAAGAGAGGATTTCTTTGCAAAGCATTTCCCACATTCTGAACATGAAAATGGCTTCTCTCCTGTGTGAATTCTCTCATGTGTAACAAGATGTAATTTAGCTGTGAAACATTTCCCACATTCTGAACATGAAAATGGCTTCTCTCCTGTGTGAATTCTCTCATGTGTAACAAGAGAGGATTTCTTTGCAAAACATTTTCCACATTCTGAACATGAAAATGGCTTCTCTCCTGTGTGAATTCTCTCATGTGTAACAAGAGAGGATTTCTTTGAAAAACATTTTCCACATTCTGAACATGAAATTGTCTTCTTCCTTGTGGGCGCCGTTTTATTTTCCACACTTCTTCTGTGACTTCTATTTTCCTGAACAGTCTGTAATGAATTAGGAGTTAATACTTTAAAAGAATGAGATGATCGCTCTTTGCTATGATGGGCTGAGGGTATATCGGAGATGTTGCTGTGCTCTTCATATTCATCTTTAACCATGCTACAGTCTTCTGCTTTAATATATGAAGACATCAGATATCCTTCGGAGGTACTGGTGCAGTTATCTGCCAAGATAACAAAATAAAATAAAAATATATATTCATCTAGATATGAAAATTACCAATTTATGAAAAGTAAAAAATCCATACAAATTGTAAGGCATATAGCAATGTTCTATTAACTGATTAAATTGTTATTTACTTGATTGATGTGATGATTAATTCTTTGTACAATTTTCATTCCCAATCACTGACCAGTGCAAACATCAAAGAGTAACACATTTGTCATTAATCACATATTTTACATAAGCATAAAAAGTATCATTTTCAGTAGCGCATCCCTCTGTTTGAATAATGTTCTGCAATAATAAAGTAATGGGAGGATGGAAACAATCCATCATTGCTGCATCAAACTAATAAGTTCCAATCATCTTCCTATGTGTTCAGTTTTTCTCCTTGCAGCCAATCGCTTTTCATTTTCAGGGGAAGCCAAGGGCTGTAACATTCACCTCTTCCTGAGCAGTGACTGTTACAGCTCCCTGCACCACGTCAACTACTGGAAGCAAGTGAGTATAGAGAAAAAGGAGATTTTTGTGTACTCACCGAAAATCCTTTTCTCTTAGCCTCTAATTGGGGGACACAGGACCATGGGTGTTATGCTGCTGTCCACTAGGAGGCGACACTAGGCAGAATCTGCAAAAGAGTTAAGTGGCTCCTCCTCTGCAGTATACACCCCCGGAGCAGGCATTGCCTCACCAGTTTTGTGCTAAAGCAGTAGGAGAGTTAATAGTAAAACAGGGCCTGTACCAACGCAGGCAACCAGTCTAAACAGACATAGCTAACAAGGTCTGAAACCAAACAGGCACGTGTGTAACCGTGAAGTGTTAACAGAGCAATAATCATATAACGAGGTCTGTAACTAAACAGGCTCACAGTACTACAAGGCCTGTAAACAAACAGGCACAAGTTTAGACAGTTAAGAGTGATAATAGTCAAACGTGTAAACATGTTAACCATGTAACAGCTGAGAAGCTATGTGAGAACTGTAGAAAAGGTCCACCAGGCCAATAGGGTGGGTGCTTTGTCCCCCAATTAGAGGCCAAGAGAAAAGGATTTTATGGCGAGTACACAAAAATCTCCTTTTCTCCTTCACCTCATTGGGGGACACAGGACCATGGGACATACTAAAGCAGTCCCTGGGTGGGAAAAAGCAATGGAACTAGTAACGCTGAGCATGGTCAGTGAAGAACTATGCACCGACAGGCGGGCTGCTGCCGCCTGGAGGGCACATCTACCCAGACCTGCGTTTGCCGAGGACTGAGTGCAAGCACTGTAGTGGCTTGAGTATGTGTGTGGGCTGACCATTTGGCTGCCTATACACTTGTTGCGCTGACACGTGATGCCGAACGGCCCAGGAAGCCCCCCAGCCATAGTAGAATGTGTCGTGACGCTGCCAGAAGGGATGAGTTTTCAACAGTATAAGCGTTGTAGATGGTTAGATGAATCCACCTGGTGAGAGGAGCCTTAGAGGCCGACTTGTCTTTATTTCCACCTTCTGAAAAGGAAGAAAGAGAATCCAACCTCTTCGAAGGGCACTGTCCTGGATACCTAGCTGTGTAGGGCCCTGACAAGGTCCTGCATGTGTAGGTTCTTCGCGACTGGATGGACTGGAATTGGGTGAAGCGTTGGCAGAGAGATGTCTTCATTTAGGTGGAAGGAGTATACCACCTTTAGAAGAAGGATGGGACCAGCTGTAGGGCAATCTTGCGCAGGTGGAAGACCAGAAAAAATGGTTTACATGAGCGCACTGCAAGTACCGATACGTCTGCAGAGAAAAATAATTGCCACCGAAACATACCACTGTTTGGATGATAATGCTAAGGGTAGTATTCCATAGAGGCTCAAAAGTGGTTCTTGTAGGGCCGTGAGGACGAAGTTCAGGTCCCACGGTGTACTCCTGTTGTATTGAGACCTTAAATGGCAGACCCTTTGAAGGAAGGATTTTCCTAGAAGTCTGGTGGCAAGTCGTTTTTGGAAGAAGGTGAAACGGGCTGAAACCTGCTGTGTGAGAGACCCCAAGGACAGACCTGAGTCTAGGTCTGAGTGGAAGAAACGAGAGCTCTTGGTATGAAGTAGGGCCAAGGGGAATGACCCCTAGAGGTGCTCCAAGCAAGAAAAATAAATAAATAAACCGATTACACCTGTGTGATGGTATATCGTTGATAAGGCTTGTTTCCTCGCTGTGACTAAGGTCGCTACAATATCCTGGGAAAAACCCCTTGGGTTAAATTCCAGGTCTCAAGGGCTACGCCATTACTTTCAGAATTGATGAATTCTGAGGGAGAACTGGTCCTGGACTGTCTGTTAGTCGTCTTGGTACTGCAGCTATGAGTTTGGACAAAATCTGCATACCAAAATCTGCGTACCAAGCGCATCTGGGCCAGTCAGACCACAAGGATGATCCAGTGACATTCTTGTTTGACATTTCGCACTATACTGGAAGTGAGGAAAGAATATGGGGGAGACGGATACAGGTAGTCTTGGACTAGTGCGTCTGTCCTATTGACTGTGGGTCCTAGGACCTGGCCAGGAAAGTTGGAACCTTGTCATAGAGGTTGACTACGCGTCAACCTCTGTGGTTTCCTGGCGCTGGCAGCCTTGACGGAGGACTGTGGATGAAGGGGCCGTTTCCCTGAGTCCTTCCCTTGGCGGGTTAGGAAAAATGCTTCCCCGATGTGCACACTTGGTATGAGAACAGCTGACAGTACAGTGTTCAAGGGTTCCACCCGGTGAAGGATGTGGCGAACGTCTGTCATCGCTTGGAGACTGCGGGTTCCACCCTGGAGGTTGACATATGCCACGGCTGTGGCATTGTCTGACTGTATCCTGACATGTCTGACTGCCAGAAAGTGACTGAATGATTCCCGTACTAGAAACACTACCCGAATCCTTGTAGATTGAGGGGCATCTTCGGGTCTGGGCAGACTACTGCCATGTGCATTGTGATGGGGGTACATTGCACCGCATCCAGTTCCCGTGCCATGTCTGAGCATGGATAACTGAAAAGGCTGGAGGTGCAGCTGAGCCGATGGAGCTGCCTCCCATGCTGCCACTATCCTGTCTAGGACTCTCATGGCAGTTGTGAAAGATTTAGGAGACTGCAGGAGACTGCGGATTCCCAGACGAAGAATCCGTGCCTTGTCTGGAGAAATTTGACTACAGCTCTGGATGTGTTGCAGCTAAAGGCCGCTGTTTTAATCCGATGCTGTGTGTCCACTATGGCTGAGACTCCTTATGTGATGCTGCAGCATGTGGCCGTCAGGAGTACAGAGGGGCTGGGACTCCTGGAGTGTGTGTGTGCTGTGCTGCAGCATGTGCCTTGGAATTATGGTAGACTGTGGAGGTTGATCCGCTGTAAGAACAAATATCTTCATTAATATTTATTTCAAATATTGGGTATAATTATTAAATATTAATTTATTTATATGCTGATACATTACATGGTGCTGACATGGAAAATTGCATACAAGCAAGTAGAAGTATACGATATGGCCACATATAGCTGCAACACACAGGATAGATATATATATAGCTAGAGATTGCATCATCCCAGAATTGTCTAGAAGTAACACATAGTATAGTCTAGGTTCCCATATATAGTCACACATGTGTTAATGTCACTCTATAAGAATGAGCCATACCATGAGATAGGGGCAGCACACCCTCTGCTGGGGGTCTCCCTGCCAGGGACAGATTCATTGCTGGAAGACAGACATCTGACACCTGCTCAAGCTTCTTCAAGACACATCAGCTCTAGTCGTGCAGGAACCATACAGCCTTGGAGAGATGGATATCCCAAGACCAATTGACTGAAGCAAGTATGACACAGACTATAAAGGATAAATGGACTATTTTCCTATAACTACCTGAATAGGTTACTTTACTGTAATGCTTTTATTATTGGTTAATTTTGACCAATAAAAGTCAACAAAATATTTTTTATATACTTTTACGTTCTTCTCAATAATTCGCACTTGACGATAATTATGCACATATAGCGGTATTTATCATCCGCCAACCGAGTCTTCTTAACGTGCACAGTGAAAGTGACACTGTGTTCGCAGTCCCTGAAAATCATGCACTGATGAATAAGTCGACCAGATATGGGCGACACCTGGAATGCAGTATAGACATTGCCAACTTCGGGCTGGGAAAAACTTTGTATTTATGGGCTTCAGGTCTGACGGCATTTTCTTTTGACTCCTGAGTCGTGGAAGAAAGTTCGGGCCACAGCCATACGGGGGTTCGGAGGGCCCATCCATTGGGTTAATGCAGTCGGGAGTCTACGAGGTCCTGCTTTGGAGCGGGCGGTGCAGAGTGCTTGCGCGTTATATCTCTACCCAAGTACTTAATATAGATGATTTATTTGAAGACATATACAGGGTGAGTGGTAACAGCATACGTTTCGGTCCCCTATTGGACCTTTATCAATATATCACTGTGGAGTAAAACAAACAAATAAGTGAGGATATTTACAGTGAAACAGTGAGGTATATATCAGTCTACATATATACATTATTTATAGGATTAAGACTCGGTCAATTATGGTACATATAATAAACAGGAGTTCTGTGTATTCTATAATTACAAATCGCATTACATAAGGCACTAATAAAAAGGCTAGGGGAGGGAAAGGGAATTATCAAAAATTGTTAAACAAGTGTAACGGTGGATTTGAGAGGTTTAACTGTTTACCTGTGGTCCTGGTGAGAAGTTAAGGCTGGGTTAGATGAACTATTGGCTAGGTATGGTGGTATGTTAGAGAACTTGTTTATCTACGGAAAAATGGGTATCATGTGAAACAAGGGTATTTGTGGTGTATGTTTGTCTGTATAATATCATCATAGGTTTACTTGTACCTTCAGACCTGGCGACTCAGTTGTGCCGTCTGGGATGTTGGTTTCAGCTATCTTAAAGATTGCCTGGAATTATGTACATGTGTTAAGTCATATAATGTTGTGTGTTCATAGTAACGGTTGTGTAATTACCTGTTTGCTGTTCTAACGTTATTAAGGGAAGTGAAATCATACACCCACGGACAGGTAAGACATACAAGGTCAGGGGTTTCTATACCTGTGACACTAACTTAGTGGTCTATCTCATCAAGTGCCCCTGCGGTCTACTTTACGTAGGGGAGACTACACAAGCCATCAGGGATAGAATGAAGAGCCATAAATCCACAATACTCACCGAAAAAACATGGCTGCCATTGCCGCACCATTTTGTAGAAGCTAAACACAATGTGGCCCAACTTAGGTTTCAGGTAATAGAGCAAGTACCCAGACCAAGACGAGGGGGGAATCACATTAAGTTACTTAAGAAAAGAGAAACCTATTGGATACACACATTCCCAATAGGGGACCGAAATGTATGCTGTCACCACTCACCCTGTATAGGTCTTCAAATAAATCACTTGATGAACAACTATTCAGGACTCGATGAGTGCTTGGATCTCTCTAATAATAGACTGAGGGTCTTTGATCCTTTCCGCAACAGCACCATCACAACAACAAGGACTGAGTGCTGGTCATTTACGACTACATTAAGAGGTTATGCCCACCCGAGAGGTGTGAGGCTCCCCATTTCAACACCTGGG
This sequence comes from Allobates femoralis, assembly GCA_033576535.1. Lineage (NCBI taxonomy): Eukaryota > Metazoa > Chordata > Amphibia > Anura > Aromobatidae > Allobates > Allobates femoralis. The sequence goes on along the minus strand of JARQOC010000011.1, from coordinate 220,609,057 downwards.
AGCACGGTGATGGGTGGAATGTCTGCTGGAGTCTCGCTCTGATTACACATAGCTGCTGTAGCACAGTCCAAAATGTGTAAACATGTGGGGATAAGCCAAATGGCCTTAGGAGGCTACTGTGTCCAGTGATGAGATAAGGAGATAAGAATGCAGTATCCACAGCTTGGTATACCATGTGCCATATGATTCCCCCATCCTGTTACATGGGCCTCATCATTTAAAAAAAATAAACAATCATGCTCACCCATCGCTCCCTCCCGCAGCAGCAATTATATTTCTGCATATTCACTGCTCCCCATCATCATTGGCACATGGAACAGTGAATATACTGGACGATCCTACTCACCCTTCCATCAGTCCGGTCCCCCTTAAGTGGAGATGTTCTCCTGTGTTATACCGAACGCTCATCACTGCCAGCGCTGATATCACGGTCCTGCGCCCGCTCTACCCACACCTTGTATATCAGGGAGAGTGCCGATATTTCCTTTAAAACAGCTTTAAATCATCATTTTTATTGCTACAAAGTTTAGTCAAAGTTCAGATACTTGCTTCATCCCCCCTTCTCCTGCTACAGAACTCAGACTTCCTCTTTCTGCCTAACCAAGTCTGGAAGGAACAAAAAGTCTGAGCAAGAAAGAGGAAGTTCACAGGAAACATTAATCTATAGGAAGTGTCAGATGTAGAAAGTACACGCTGGACAGCATAAATCTTAAAGGGACCAGGAGAATTACATCAGTACACTCAAGATGGAGTTTGAAAGTCTTCAGCTAATTAGAACCAAATATCATTAACTCTTTCTTTGCCTCAACAGTGTGCAAAAGCTGTGGTGGCAAGAAGGTGTCTGCAGGCCTCTGCCACCCTAGTATGTGCCCCAGCAGACCTTCCGCCTGGCCTGTGACCGTCATGTGCAAGCCCTGCGGTGCGAATAAGGTGTCAGCAGGCTTCTGCCCCCTTATTGTGTGCCCCCACATGTGGAAGCGCTGCGGTGGCAAGAAGGGGTCCGCAGGCCTTCTTCCACTTTAGGCCGGATTGTCCCTCTCAGTTCGTCCGGCCTGTGCCCCCGCATATGCACATGCTGGTCGCCGCTGCTATACAGCGGCGTCAGCGCTGAAAACTGTAATGGCGGCGGAGTGATGAAGGAAAGGGGGGAGCCGCAAAAGGGCGCGCCAAGACAAGCAGAGAGGCGCCTTTTGAGCCTTGTCCCGCCTCCCGTGCTGACGATGTGGAGGCTCAGACATCAGGCGGCAATGGCGCGAAATGGTCGCATCTAAGACCAGCTCCTGCAGCTTCCACAATCCCTGCATATGATTAAAACAAGATATTACCCACAATCATCCCTTCAGGACCCTGAGGTGATCCCCCTCACTGAAACAAGTGGGAAGCTCAGGTCTCAGCACTGTAAGTCCAGATAACATGCTCTACAAGAGCTGGTACTGAAGCAGCGTGCAGCTGCAGGCCGCCTTCACAGCCTGTGTCTCCAGGGACCAGAAGCATGGGAACCAAGGAAAGCGGAGGTTGCGGTTGTCGGCCTTGTGTCCCCCAGCGCCTCACCACATTGGAACGGAGGCTGCTTGTGACCACAGATCTATATTAAAATCACAGCAAAACAGTGATTGTATTTCGTGATACTGTAAATTAGAACAACCAAATGTTTGAGTCCAGCAGCAACGGACCTTCCTCAGTGCACTGAAGTATTAATTGCAGAAAAATCCAGTGTTGATTTTTTAAGGAACAGACAGAGTTTGCTGGTGCCACAAAATGTGTGATCCAGGTGAAGATTTACAGTAGAGTCTCACTCTGATTGCTACAGCAGCTCTGTCCAGAATGTGTAAACATGTGGGGATAAGCCAAATGGCCTCAGGAGACTGCTGGCTACTGTATCCAGTGATGAGATAAGGAGATAAGAATGCAGTAGCCATGGCTTGGTATACCATGTGCCATATGATTCCCTATCCTGTACATGGGCCCCCATCACTTAAAAAAAATATAAACAATCATGCTCACCCATCGCTCCCTCCCGCAGCAGCAATTATATTTCTGCATATTCACTGCTCCCCATCATCATTGGCATATGGAACAGTGAATATACTGGACGATCAGACTCACCCTTCCATCAGTCCGGTCCCCCTTCAGCGGAGATGTTCTCCTGTGTTATACCGAACGCTCATCACTGACAGCGCTGATATCACGGTCCTGCGCCTGCTCTACCCACACCTTGTATATCAGGGAGAGTGTTGGATGCATTGAGCTTCTTTTCCTGTGTTCCCACCCTTAAGTAGCTGGCTGGAACCTTCCATCTTGTGCCTTTCCTTATTTTGCCCCCTTTATCAAATCCCTCTTTCTCCCTTCTCTCCCTCTTTCCTGACTTTAAAGCGTAAACTCTCTTTAAATTTTTATTTACTAATAATGTAGAACAAGTGATTTTAATAAACTTTCAAATATACGTCATAAAAGAATTCTGGTAGAAAACAATTTATAAACCTTCTAGATGGCCCCACTAGGGTGTTTCTAAACCTCATGTGGCGCCCCTGCGGGTATGCGCCACAGAGTGGTATTGCATTTAACATCTATATGTAATATATTGTAAGTTGCTAGGTTAGGATTTAATGCTTATGGAGTCTATTTTTAGCACTCACTTAGGACCGCACCACTTAGTGTAGGAGGAACTGGTCATATGGTAGGTTCCACAGGTGGTGGGCAGAGCTTAGGATAGAGCAGAGTGACAGTCGAGAATTTACCTCAGACGGCTTGGGAAGGCAGACAGAGTGGTCACGCCTGGCAGCTCAGCTGAGTGGAGGGTACCCCATCTTTATGTGGGGGCCCAGGACAGATGGCAACGGACCATGACTGGTAGGAACCAGCTGGTCATGTTGAGGGTTCACCGGTGACACTGACAACCGAGGCAGCCAGGAGTTCAGCCCTGACTGCAAAGCCGACGAGCTGCAGGCCCAACAGGACCGGGTTGCTGACAGCACCACAAAGGTACCTCTCCCCTCAGGACTGAAAACCGGTTCAGGACACTAGGAGAAATAAAAAGGGACAGACATTTACTGCGGTGCTGGAAGGGAACTTTGTAGTCTCGGGTTGCCCTGTCCAGACCGGGTAGTGGACAGACCTTATCTCCTAGAAACAGACCGTAGGACTGGCGGGGGAGCTCTTCAAAGGTGGGAAAGACAGAAAGATCTAGAAAGAGAATAGAAACCCTGAAAGACAGAGAAAGAACATCTAAAGACTCCTTAAGAGAAATCCTGAGTTGGTAACAACACCCTAAACCAAACTGTACCGTGTCTTGTTATGTCATCAGCCGGTACCGAGTAAAGCAAAGTTAAACAAGAATTGGTTTCTGTTATTCTTCCTGCCGCAGCTCAAAGGACTTAACATCATCAACATCAACAGCAGAGGGTAAGAACTGCACCACCATTACCATCACTGTCCTCCCTCCCCGTCTCATCACAACATCGCTGCCCTGAGGTAAAGCTCCACCTGTGGGGAGCTGTACCACACACTGCTGCCCCCTCCATCACCTCAGTGGCCGGCTGGCAGCGCCGGTACCACCTTACCGGACTCTACAGGTGGCGTCACGTTCCCCTGTAAATAACCCCCTTTTACCCCCACCGTTTACCAACAACACCTGGTATAGTTGATCGCCAGGGCACGGCACCGGGGTCCCGACCATCCGTGACATCCCACACAGTAGCCCCGGTGTCCGAGTCCCTCACCCACCCCAGCTCTGGTTGAATCACCTCACATATAAAGAGTGAGGGGGGGGGGGGGGCAGGGCCTACACAGCGTGACCGTACAGATCAATATTAGATTACCTCAGACAAAGGACTCCAGGATGCCAGCACAAAGACAGATCTTATCTCCTGCATTCAGATCGCTCTGCTCCCTGCTAGAGGCTGATGGCCCCCACACAGATCTTCAGATAACAGCATGTGGATGCAGGAGATAAGATCTTTTGTCTTTGTGAGGTCAGTCCGGAGCTCACTGTGTCTGATGTAATCTGATACAGTGATCAGCTGTAGCCATGTTAAACATGTACAGTGTAGGCCCCGGCCCATCCATTGTATGGTTATATGTCCGTATTCAGTGTGAAGACGGATCTTACTGAGAATGAACATATGTCTATTTCACACACAGTCTAGTGGGGACATCTTGTGGAAGATTTATGAATGGTTTTCTACCAGAATTCTCTTATGAAGTATATTTGAAAGCTTATTAAATTTGCTTGCTCTACATTATTAACTACAAGTTTAACCAGAGGCTATTGCTTTAACTACACCTACATGCTCTACTCCTCTCATCTGCTTACCCAGAAACGTGTATAACTTCACATCACTCTATGCTATAAAGATGATCTCAAAGTAGTTTCTTTAAATAACAAAGGGTTTAATACTTCCCTGAAACGCTGTCAGGTCTTACACAGTACGCACAAAATGGGTGTACAGATCTTCTTTCTACAGGAAACTAATTTTGAAAGTAATCACTTTCCAGAAGTAAAGAACCGCTATATTACTCACTGGTACCACAGTATGAACCCGATTTCTAAAGCTAAGGGAGAGAGCATTGCCATTCACAAAAACTTGCCTTTTACGCTATTAGATGTGGATGAGAATGGTCACTTGGCTAATCTTTATCTCCCCAATAAGGACCAAGTGAAGACAGTTCAGACGTACTGAAGATGGCTGAAGGGCTTCATTGAAGGTCTCCTGATCCTGGGAGATCTCAGCTTAACACTGGATAAACTAAAAACCATCAGATAAATCCTCAATTCCTTGTTCCCACCTGGCCACATTGAAAAAAGGAGAATTTTGTATACTTACCGTAAATTCCTTTTCTCTTAGCCTCTAATTGGGGGACACAGGACCGTGGGTGTTATGCTGCTGTCCACTAGGAGGCGACACTAAGCAATCTGCAAAAGAGTAACAGTGGCTCCTCCTCCTCAGTATACACCCCTGGGGCAGGCACTGCCTCCTCAGTTTTGTGCTAAAGCAGTAGGAGAAGTAACAAGGTTAACCAATACCAACAAAGCCTGGCAAGGCCATAACGTAACAATATAAGAGTAACAAAAACCACTAGAAACAAGGCCGTATGGCCAACAGGGTGGGTGCTGTGTCCCCCAATTAGAGGCTAAGAGAAAAGGAATTTACGGTAAGTATACAAAATTCTCCTTTTCTCCTTCGCCTCATTGGGGGACACAGGACCATGGGACGTCCCAAAGCAGTCCCTGGGTGGGAAAGACAATGGAACTAATGATACTGAACAAGTCAGTGAACAGAGAAACACCTACAGGTGGGCAACCGCCGCCTGAAGGATGCACCTACCCAGACTAGCGTCCGCCGAGGACTGGGTATGAACACGGTAGTGCTTGGTAAAAGTGTGTAAGCTCGACCAGGTGGCCGCCTTACACACTTGGAGAGCCGAGGCTTGGTGCCGAATGGCCCAGGAGGCCCCCACGGCTCGGGTAGAATGTGCCTTGATCCCCGCTGGAAGAGGAGTAGTTTTCATCTTGTAGGCCTCTTGGATAGCTGATCTAATCCATCTAGCCAGTGTAGCCTTGGAAGCTGGCATACCCTTACGGGGGCCTTCCGTCAGAATGAACAGAGCGTCTGACTTACGGAAATGTGCAGTTCTGGAGACATAAATGCGAAGCGCCCTGACGAGATCCAGAGTATGCAGGGCTCGTTCGAACCTGTGAACCGGAGCAGGGCAAAAGGAAGGCAATGAAATATCCTCATTCAAATGGAAAGAGGAGACAACCTTAAACAGGAATGACGGCACCGGGCGGAGGACGACCTTGTCCTGATGGAACACCAGGAAGGGTGGCTTACAGGAAAGCGCCGAGAGTTCGGACACTCGGCGAAGAGAAGTGATAACCACTAGAAAAACCACTTTCAGAACCAGAAAGTGGAGGGAGATATCCCGAAGAGGTTCAAAGGGAGGTTCCTGCAGAGCCATAAGTACCAGGTTAAGGTCCCATGTATCTAACGGTCGTTTGTACGGAGGGACGATGCGATTAACTCCCTGGAGAAAAGTTTTAACCTGCGGCTTAACAGCAAGGCGACATTGAAAGAGTACTGAAAGAGCCGAGACCTGACCCTTAAGGGAACCTAGTGAGAGACCAGACTCCAACCCCGACTGAAGGAACCCTAGAACTAGCGGCAAGGAATAGGGAAGAGGGGGTTGATCTCGAGAAAAGCACCATGCGAAGAAAGCTTTCCAGGTGCGATGATAAATCTTTGCCGATGCCGACTTCCGAGCTCTGATCATGGTCTGAATAACGGCAGGGGAAAAACCCGCTTGGGTTAGTACCCAGGTCTCAAGGGCCACGCCATCAAAATTAGGGCGTCTGAATTCTGGTGGTAAAACGGTCCCTGCGACAGAAGGTCGGGACGACAAGGGAGGCGCCAAGGAACGTCCGCCGCGAGCTGGACGAGATTGGCGTACCATGCCCGTCTGGGCCAGTCTGGGGCTATGAGAATGAGGTGAATGCCCTCTTGTTTTATCTTCCGCACGACTCTGGGAATGAGAGGCAGAGGAGGGAAGATGTAAGGCAGCTGGAACTGGGACCAGTTCTGAACTAGGGCATCCGCCCCTAGTGCTTGCGGGTCGTGAGATCTGGCCATAAACCTGAGAACCTTCGTGTTGAGGCGAGATGCCATCAGGTCTACGTCCGGGGTCCCCCAGCGACGGCAGATTTGTTGGAACACGTCGGGGTGTAGGGACCACTCTCCCGAGTCCATGCCCTGGCGGCTGAGAAAATCCACTTCCCAGTTCTCCACTCCTGGGATATGAACCGCTGACAGCGTTGAGTTCGTCGATTCTGCCCAGTGGAGAATGCGTTGCACTTCGTGCATGGCCTGGAGACTGTGTGTTCCGCCTTGATGGTTGATGTATGCCACGGCCGTGGCATTGTCCGACTGAATCCGTACCTGTGTGCCTGCCAGGATGGAATGAAAGGCCTTCAGAGCTAGAAATATGGCCCGGATTTCCAGGAGATTGATGGGCTCGGCCGACTCCGCTGGGGACCATGTTCCCTGTGCTGTGTGATGACGATGTACCGCTCCCCATCCGCTGAGGCTTGCGTCGGTGGTGACTATCTTCCAGCAAACCGGTAGAAAGGACCTCCCCCTTGTGAGGGAACGAGGTTTGAGCCACCAATGGAGGGAACTCCTTGCTGCAGGTGACAAACGGAATAACTTGTCCAGGGCAGAAGGATTCCTGTTCCACGAGGTCAGAATTGCCCGTTGGAGAGGCCTGAGGTGAAGTTGAGCAAACGGCACCGCTTCCATAGAGGCAACCATCCTTCCCAAGACTCTCATGGCGAACCGAAGTGAATGAGGACACTGCCGTAGAAGACTGTGGACCCCCTGTCGAAGGGCCTTCGCCTTGTCCTGAGGGAGGAGGACCAGACCCCTGGGGGTGTTGAAAAGCATCCCGAGGAATGTTAGAAATTGTGACGGAACTGGCGATGACTTCCGCAGATTCACCAACCAGCCTAGCCGACGCAGGGTGTCCACCGTGATGTAAACACTCTGCTGACACTCCCTGAAGGAGGGAGCTTTGATGAGCAAATCGTCTAGGTATGGTAGGACTACCATTCCTCTTGTGTGCAGTATGGTCATGACAGCCGCCATGACCTTGGTGAACACCCTGGGGGCCGTCGCTAGGCCGAACGGGAGGGCCACAAACTGATAATGATCCCGGTCAATGGCGAATCGGAGAAACCGCTGGTGAATTGTCGCGATCGGGATATGGAGGTAAGCGTCCTGTATGTCGATGGACGCGAGAAATTCGTCCTTCTCCATGGACGCTATGATGGAGCGCAGTGACTCCATGCGGAAATGCCGAACCTTCACGAAGGAGTTTAACTGTTTCAGATCCAGAATGGGGCGAACAGCCCCTCCTTTTTTGGGTACCACAAACAGGTTCGAGTAGAACCCTTGGAAGCGTTCGGCTGGCGGTACCGGAATGAGACACCGGCTTTCAAAAGGGAATCGACCGCCTGAAAGAAGCGCGAGCTTTGGGGGGATGAGCAGGTGGGATTGACAGAAAAAAACGATTTGGAGGATAGGCCGTGAATTCTATGGCGTATCCAGAAGACACCAAGGTGTGTACCCACTTGTCGTCGGTAGAAGCGAGCCAGACCTGACGAAAGCGAGAAAGTCGGCCGCCAACCTGAATAGTGTCTCCCGAAGGGGGGGGGGGAGTCAGGAAGAAGCAAATCTGCTGGGCTTTGAGCCCTTGGATCTGGACTGGCGTGAATGGGACTGCCAGTTTGCACCAGTCTTCCGTGTCGTCTGGGAGCGTTCCCTACGGGGGACCTATTGGCCGTCGTCGGGGGTTTCGAGACTGACCAACCAAAGGAGTTCCGAAAGGACCGGAAACGGGTTTGTTGGCGACGAGAGAAGGGTCGCTTAATCTGACGTTGTGGAAGAGAGGTACTCTTACCCCCAGTGGCATCTGAAATCAATTGATCCAGCTTTTCGCCAAATAAACGTCCACCGTTGTACGGAAGGCAGGTGAGCGACTTTTTAGACGCTGCATCTGCTTTCCACTCTCTCAACCAGAGGGCTTCGCCTGATGGTTATGGCGTTGGAAGCCGCAGCCGCGGCACAGTTAGCTGAATCGAAGGCAGCGTGCATGGAGTATTCGGCGGTCACCGCTATTTGGGCAACCTGGTCTAACAAGGCTGGATCGACCTGCAAAGACCGTAGGGCCAAGTGTACGGAATTAGCTCTAGTCATAATAGCCTTTGAGGCCCAAACCGAGGCAAAGGCTGGCCCTAGAGAAGAGCCTGAGGCCTCAAAGACGGACTTCGCCATCTGCTCCACCTGACGGTCAGTGGCGTCCTTTATGGATGAACTGTCCGGTAAGGACAGGAGGGTCTTAGTAGCGAGACGAGAAACAGGAGGGTCCACCTGTGGCGGATCTGTCCAATCCTGGGTGACCTTAGGCAGAAAAAGGATAACGCGTTTCCAGCGCCTTACGGTTACCAAACCTTTTGTCAGGGTGTAACCTATGTTTTTTGAGGATTTCCTGGAACTCTGGATGGTCCGAGAAATGCTTATGTGGTCTCCTGGCCCTTTTAAAGGACACCTTATGCTCTGGAGTATCAGCCGGAGGGTCTGACACCTCCAGAACCTGGTTAATGGAAGTAATTAAATCCTCCACCAATGCGACCGTATCGGTCGTATCCAAATCTAGGGAGTCATCTAAGTGATCCTCCGAGCTCGAAGAGCAGAGACCTTCGGAGTCCTGCGTGTTATCTTGACGCCTACGGGAAGCAGAGGCTGCAGAGCCTGCATTGGGACTCTGGAGAAGGTGGTGGTCTCTTACGGCCAGAGTCGGAAGCTGACGGGGCAGGGTCAGCAGTCTGTCGCGGTTCTGGGACTTCCTGCTGCGATGCAGAAGCCTGAACAGCGGCTGCAGGTGGCGAACGGGCTTGTATAAACTGCAGCAGTGTGTCAGACAATCTGTCCATGGACTGCGTCATATTCTGAGACATGACCGTGGCCCACGCAGGGGTAGGGTCAGGGGCACTGTTAGAAGCCCGGGTAGTGGGGGTCTCAGTGTCCGCAGCCTGCGTGCAGCTCTCACAATGTGGCGAGGTGCATCCTGCAGGGAGGTCAGCCTGACAAATAGTGCAGGTAGCATAGTAAGTGCTGGCTGCCTTGGAGCCTTTCTTACTCTTATTGCCAGACATTGTGGTATGGGCCAGTGAGAAATATATAAGGTAACCAGGAGTCCCCTGTGTATTCAGGCACCGTCTAGCTGTCCAGCTAGGTGCCTGGGCCCTTAGTTGAGGGGCTGAGTAGGGTCACTGTGGTCTAACAGTGCCTGTTGCAGGGGGATACAGAGGGGAGGAGAGAGAGAGAGACAGAGAAACCTCTGCAGAGGAGATCCCTGCAGAGGTCTTACCAGCCCCCAGCGCCGCTGTGACAGGCCGCCTGGATCCTGTGTCCCCCCGGATGGCTGAGGCCGGGTCCACGTGCAGGCTAATGGCGTCCGTGCAGGAGAAGGAGGAAGGGGCGGAGCTAAACGGGCAGGCTCCTTGCTGGAGAACGCGCCCGTTCTCGGCTCCGCCCCCAGTATGACGCGCGTCCGCGTCATCCGGCGGGGCGGGACGGGGGCGGTGCAGGGGTTGCGGCCTCCGCGCTAGGCCCAAGCCGGGGCCTCAATTAGTTGAGGCCTCCGGAAATAGTGAGGGGCCGGCGCGGAGGCGCGAAAACGGCGCTGGGGGGCCCAGAAAAACAGGAAAAGAAAGTCCCGGGGGTATAGATGAAGGTACTGGCGGGGGAACCGCCAGTATATCAGGGGGATGCTCCACAGTATGTGCAAGCTGCTCCAGTGGATGCAGCTGCACGTCCTTGTGCTGTATGCCCCTCAGCTGTGCAGGCTGTGCATAAGCACTGGAAGCCTGTGCTGGTTTGCAAGAGCCCCCTCCATGCAGCCTCAGCATCTTGAAGCTGTATATCCTGCTAGCCTTGCTGCAGGCAGCTGTACATCTCCAGCCCCTGCAGCCAGGGGCTGCTGATACCTGTGGTGCCACTGCCTAAAACACCCAGGGGTGATTAGGGGGACGTCATCTGGCAGCAGGCGTCAGCTTCTACTTCACCTCAGACCGAAGAGAATGAGGAAGGAGGGTGTTATGCTGGGCTGTCTCAACTTTAACCCAGCAACCCAACAGTGGGAGGCCGAGAAAGGAGTACGGCATATGTATGGATTCTCAACCTCAACCTAGCGCCCAACAGTGGGTGGCCGAGGAGGGAGCATGCCAGGGGTCCACACCGGACCCACTTTTCTTCATCGGAAGAAAAAGATGAGAGTAAAAATGGTCGTGTGCCTCCTTCGACACTAAGCAAAAACTGAGGAGGCAGTGCCTGCCCCAGGGGTGTATACTGAGGAGGAGGAGCCACTGTTACTCTTTTGCAGATTGCTTAGTGTCGCCTCCTAGTGGACAGCAGCATAACACCCACGGTCCTGTGTCCCCCAATGAGGCGAAGGAGAAATAAACTATTTGAAATACAGGCCGTTGATGTCTGGCGAGCCTTACACCCAAAAGATGGGCATTATACCTATTATTCCCCATTCCACGACACAGTAGAATTGACTTCTCTTTGATCAGGCACTATCTCCTAAACTGGCCCCCTCTGCTCCTGTCGCACTATAACATGGTCTGATCATGCGCCTATTTCTCACACCTTCCTCTCATTCTTGGCCGTGGCAACTCAACCTTCAAGACCCTGACACATCAAAATCTTACAACAAACGCAGTCTCTCTGTAAGGGTGGAGGCACACTGGCGTGAGACTCGCGAGAGTCTCACGCTTGTAAAAAACGCATGTCACTCGCACTGATGTTAATAAATTGGCCAGGGCACATGGTCCGTTTTATGCAGTCGCCGGCAATGCGATTCCACTCGCAGCATGCTGCGTATGTGTGCGATTCCTACGCGCGTACGGCCAATGCAAGTCTATGGCGGCGTTTTTTTCTCGCATGAAGTCAGCACACCATGCGAGTTACATGCGCGAAATACGCTTGTACGTGACAGGAAGTACAAGCGGATTCCAATTCTGAAGTGCACCTGCATGCCTCAAAAATACGTTTATCACGGATTGCTGTTTGTGACTGAAAAAACATCACATCGCACTCGCACCGCGATCCGGACAAATACGCGACGCAGTCACAGAAATGGCTAGCGTACAAAACTCTCCGTTTTACACACTCCTAGTGTGCCATCCACCCTAACCATGAAAAAGATAGATTAGTGTGACTGCCCCTTAGCTAAACATACAATATTAAAGGACAATATGTAGATATGTCAATCTGTCTTGGTCTGTCCTTAGGCAGCTTCTTTGACCTCATGATTCTCAATTGGTCTGACATGCACTGTGTGGTCTAAAGGCCCAGTCACACAACGACGCATCAGCGATAACGATGTGCAGAGATCGCTGGTGCGTCGTTTTTCACATCGCTGGTAAGATGTCAAACAGGTATCTCACCTGCGATGTCACCAACGACCTCAGTAACGATCCAGAATTATACCGAGGTCGTTGGTAATTGTCACTCCATAGCGTAGCATTGAAATCGTTGGTCATTGTCCCTGTCACACACAACGATGTTGCATTCCCAGCGGAAGGCAACGACATAGAAATGACCCAGAGCGGTGTGTAACGATCTCACAGCAGGGGCAGATCGTTGGTGCGTGTCACACAGAACGACATCGTTAGCGGGATCGTTGCTGCGTCACAAAATCTGTGACGTTACAACGACTCTATGATCTCGTTGTGTGTGACAGGGCCATTATATAGACAGGTGTGTTGCCTTTCCAGATCAAGTCCTATCTGTTCAATTAAACACAGCTGGACTGCAATGAAGGAGTAGAACCATCTCAAGGAGGATCACAAGGAAATGGACAGCATGTGACTTAAATAGAGTGTCTGAGCAAAGGGTTAGGATACTTATGACCATGTGATATTTGTGCAAATTTATTAAAAAAGTAAAATGGAAAGATCTACATTTCTGTTTTTTTCAGTCAAAATGGGTGCATTAATTGAGGAAAAAAAATGACTTTTCTGAATTTACCAAATGGCGCAATGAAAGAGTAAAACATTTAAAAGGGTCTGAATATTTCCGTACCCACTGTATATACAATATACATCACAGAGAAGACAGACTGCTGTATATACACCACAGGGAACATTGGGGCATAGAGATCACTGGGTGACATGGACTTCTAGCTCGAAGGGGGGGGGACGACGACTTGTATTTGTAAAGTTCATAAAAGTGACTATTACGTGCACCCACTGCAGCACAGATAACTAACACACCTCGCGCATGCGCAATTGCGTCGCGAGGTCGGGGTGTACTGAGGTCAGTATAGCCGGATATGACGCGTCTAGCGTCATAGCGGCTATACCACCCTGTAATGTGACGCAATGCGGCAGCTCTCTGCTGATTAGCATGCCCATCGGGTTGTAAATAATTAGGCTGCAGGCGGTGGCGGGGAGAAGCAACCTGGCAACGCCTTTTGCGGCTTCTCAAAATCTGAGAAGCCGCAGTGACGCAGTAATAAAGTCACTTTTATGAACTTTACAAATACACTTTTAGCACAAAGGGATGGCTAGAAATGTCTACGAATGGTGCAGGGACAGGTCTTGAGAGTGGGGGCTAATTTTTAGGGGTCAGGTTCCCTTTAAGAAGGTGGCCATTATCCCCTGACCCCACTCTTCTCTTGACCGACCACCTCCTCTTCTGCATGACTTTGATGACGCCTCCTGCATTACCCATGTTCAATTTTCCTATATGACGCTAGCGTAGATGCCTCTTAGCTTGCCCAGGCGCACTGTTCTCTGCCCTACTGCGGACAGAATGTAAAACTGTAGTACGCATGGGTGAGATACCACCCTATTCAGTGTTCTGCTTTATACATACACCAGGGTGTGTATCTCACACCAGCGCACTGTGCTCTCCGCTCTGCCCTGCTGCGGGCAGAGGATAAAACATTACTGTGCCTGCTCATTTCTGGTGACAGTGAGTGATGTCACCGCCCCACCGCGGGTCACCGGAGTTGATACACATTACTCACCTAGTCACCAGGTCTCTCCGCGGCCGTGAAATCACGTGACCCCGCTGCTGGCGGGTCATCAGCGTTCACTGCTGCAGGTGAAATCACTTACCGATTTGTCGGAGGGTATGTTTGGGGTTTATAAATGGGAAAATGAGTGTGTTTTATTTTTAACAAAGGATTCTTCTCTTTGTATATTTATTAACCATTTACTTACTGGACTGGTAATGGGCAGGTATCAGATGTCTGAATATTACCAATCTAGGGATTAACCCCTTCTAACTCCCCAATACCACCGCTACAGGAAGAACCGGGTAAATTGCCAGGATTTGACGATTCCAATGACAAAACCAAATTCTGGGGTGGCTGTGGGCTGCTATTCTGTAGCCTGGGGCCCAATAACTATAGGCCTCACCACGCTGAGAATACCAGCCCCTAGCTGCCTGTGTTTCAAAACAAATATCTTATCTCAATAATTTAAAAAAAAAAAAATACTAATAAATTTTTCCCACTATTTATTCATTTTAAACCCATAAGATGGCAGGTTGGTTTCCATACACTAAAGGCCACTTCACACACACAGATATCTGAGTCCAATATCTGAACAGATCTCTGGTTGCAGTGAAATCATGGATACATTGCTCCATTTTGTGGCTGTGTACAACATGGAGCAATGTATCCATGATTTCACTGCAACCAGAGATCTGTTCAGATATTGGACTCAGATATCTGTGTGTGTGAAGTGCCTTAATGTATATGGCAACCAAACAGACACCGGTACAACTTGTGGCATACTGCCAAACAAATCACAAAGTGACTTATGGTACCTTTACACGCGGCTACATTTCTAGGGTGTCAACAGGTAACTTACTGGTTGCAGTGAAATCATGGAGACAAGGTTCTATCTTGTTGCTGTGTACAAATGGAATAATCTCTCCATTATTTCACTGCAGCCAGTAAGTTACCTATTGATACCCTAGAAATGTTGCCGCATGTAAAGGTACTATTAAGGATAACAATGTTTTGGAGCGGCCATCACAAAGCTCTGATCTCAATCCTATTGAAAATTTATGGGCAAAGCTAAAAAAGCCTGCAAGCAAGGAGACGTACAAACATGGCTCAGTTACACCAGATCTGTCAGGAGGAATGGGCCCAAATTCCCACCAACTATTGTGAAAAACTTGTGGAAGGATCCAAAAATGTTTCCAAGTCATACAGTTTAAGGGCAATAATACCAAATACTAATGAAATGTATGGAAACTTGTGAATTTGCACAAAGTTAAAAAAATGCCTTAAAACATTCTCTCCTCATGCTGGCATTTGGCAAATAACAATTAGGGCAATCTTAACTGATCTAAAACAGGAAAGGCTTATTCTGACTTCATGTCAAATAGTGAGAAAAGCATGCAGATGTGTCTTATTATATAGTGCATGGAAACCTTTTGGTTTCAAGTGTAGCAGGATGGAGACCATATATAGCAAAATGGGGACCATATCTAGCAGGATGGGGATCATATAACCAAGGATAGGGCCAAGTAAATCAGGCCAGAGACCACAGATACACCAGGCCAGAGACCACAGATACACCAGGCCAGAGACCACAGATACACCAGGCCCGAGACCACAGATACACCAGGCCAGAGACCATATAGACCATATATACCAGAATAGGGACCATGTATACCAGGATGAAGACCTATCCAAATATCGTACCGGGGCCCACTGGGCTCCAATTACGCCACTGGCTGCACGTTGGCTGCTCAGATTAGCCATCACGTGCAGGGAATGATGTGAGCTCACAGCGCGAGATTGCAGTACAGTCAGAGACATGAACAAGGACTTACCTATATGTCCTTGGACGTAAAGGGGTTAAAGATATTTGCTTGTAACGAACACTGATTGTATATTGGAGCATCTTGTTCCTCTCTCCCCATAGAGAACAAATGATGGCTTAGTTGAACATTCATGTCTATGGAGAATTTGGGGGAGACATTGTCACGGGTGTGTCCTGCCCTGGGGAGACGTCTGGCAAGGCTGGGTCCATAAGGTCACAACGCTGTATTGATCGCAGGTTTCCAACTGGTATTTGAGTGAATCTACTTTCTTCTAGTGCTGTAGTGGTTAAAGACTCTTTCCCATCTGGCTTTTCCCTGTACCCTTAAATCTCAGGCTCAGCTCTTGGAGACCACTTCTCTCAACTACAAGAAGTCCTGTGTCTTACCATCTAACACCAGCTATAGATTCCCTTTCTAAGCTGACCACTTTAGAAGACGTCTGTCCCTGGGAGAAGCTGCAGAGGATTCGTGTCAATTGTGGCTATGCCGTTTTGCTTCATTGGAGGAGTTTGTTCTTTTTGTGTCTATATTCTCTGTCTTCCTCACCTTGTGTTGTCGTACTGTAGTGGTGAGGTTCGTGTCCTCGAAAGCCTACACACTACCAGGGTAAGTTCAGGGCCAGTAAGGGCCTAAGCTGTGACAGCGACTGGGGAGAAGGACCCTGTACTGAAATATGTATCTTAAACGATAGCAAATTGTGGGGTATTGGTTTGTCTTTTGGTCCAAAACACATAAGCTTGTGAGCCCTACACGGCTCCCCACATCTCACAAGTCCTATCCACTAAATTCTTATTTAAGTGAGCAAAGGACACAAATAGAAAATAAATTTTCTTACCACAGCAGATTCAGGTCAGACGACCATTACACTCAGTGCTGTGTGCAGCTTTGCCCAGGTTACAAATGAAGGCATCATGAATGCAAGACACCAGCCCCAATCACTAGCAACCTCCTTTCTCTCAGAGGGAGTGACCACTGGTTGTCCTGCAAACACAATGGGATTCATATAGGGCGCAGTTCACACAGGTTTGCACAGTGTATGCCCAGCCTCTTATATTAGCCCCCATCTCAGTAGGCGGGTTGTTATGGCATTCAACACTGCTACCTGTCGGAACAAACGCACCCATATGGCCCAGCTACACACAGCAACAAAAAGAGTGCAAGAAAAAAACCACGATGACAGGTGCTGAAATTGTGGAAAAATTAGTTAGTGTAGTGGCTCACAAGCTTACATGTTTTGGACCAAAAGACAAACCAACACCCCACAATTTGCTATAGTTTAAAACTAACTAATTGGAGGCCGGGCGCAGGGGAACCAGGAGGCCGGGCGCAGGGGAACCAGGAGGCCGGGCGCAGGGGAACCAGGAGGCCGGGCGCAGGGGAACCAGGAGGCCGGGCGCAGGGGAACCAGGAGGCCGGGCGCAGGGGAACCAGGAGGCCGGGCGCAGGGAACCAGGAGGCCGGGCGCAGGGGAACCAGGAGGCCGGGCGCAGGGGAACCAGGAGGCCGGGCGCAGGGGAACCAGGAGGCCGGGCGCAGGGGAACCAGGAGGCCGGGCGCAGGGGAACCAGGAGGCCGGGCGCAGGGGAACCAGGAGGCCGGGCGCAGGGGAACCAGGAGGCCGGGCGCAGGGGAACCAGGAGGCCGGGCGCAGGGGAACCAGGAGGCCGGGCGCAGGGGAACCAGGAGGCCGGGCGCAGGGGAACCAGGAGGCCGGGCGGAGGGGAACCAGGAGGCCGGGCGGAGGGGAACCAGGAGGCCGGGCGGACGGTGCCTGTTTCGCTGTAATGGAAATCCTGCATCGCTGATTGTTCGCGGCTGGCTGGGCGCGACCGATCAGCGACGCAGGTTTTGCGTTAGAGGGAGCGCGGGCCAGAGCGTGACGGGACCGCGGGCCAGAGCGCGAAGGTACCGCGGGCCAAGTGTGAGTGGTGGGCGAGTGTGAGTACAGGGTGAGAGTGTAGGGTGTGTAGGAGTAAGTGGTCCGCAGTACCTGGCTCCTGGAGTTGTGTGCGTTTAGCTTAAGGACCTCTGGTGAGGTCACAGCCATGTGATCTTGCTCCGGCCATGATTGTGACATCATCAGAGGTCCTGTAAGTATAGAGCCCACGTCACACAACGTCGCACCAGCAATAACGATACAACCTGGCCAGGATCGCTGGTGCGTCGTTTTCACATCGCTGTTCATTTCAAATAGCGGTACATGAAAGCCGACAGTGAAGTCTGTTTTCCCACCCGCTATGCGAGTGTAGCGCTGTCGTCTCTGTCACGGAAATCCCGCGTCGCTGATGCATCGCCAGTGCTTTTTTTTGTAAAAAACATTTGCCGGTATGCATTTCAGATTAATTTCCCCTATGCACAGGGGTGCAGAAAGGCTTTCTGCCGCCTGCGCCTAGGTGAGGACCGGGGGGGTTGCTGTCGGCGGCCGCAGGTAAGGAGCGGGGTGGGTGGGTCTGTATGGGGGAATTGCTGTCGGCAGGCCCCCTATGTGTAGCACACGTCCCCTTTGAGTGGCACATGCCCCCCCTGTGTTAGATATGGCCCCCATGCTGCTCTATTCTTCCCTCCTCCAGTGCTGATCTCCCGGTCTCCCTCCGTGCTGCTGTGATCGGGCAGAGATGATGCTGCAGAGCTCCTCCACTTTCTGGTTCTGTGTGGTCATGTGATCGTCACAGCAGAGAGTGACATCATCTCTGCGTGCGATCACAGCAGCAGCCGGGAGACCGGAGAGACACCGGAGATAAGCGCTGGAGGAGGAGCCAGGAGGTAAGTATAGAGTTTATTATTTTACTATGGCAGCAGCATGGGAGCCATATCTAACATAGGGGGGCACGCGCCATCACAGGGGGTGGGGGGTGAACGCAGGACCATATAATATGCGCCGCTCTCCCAGCCCATCACCATGGTGCGGTTTCAGCACCATGGTGATGGAGAGCAGCGATGCATATTATATGAGCGGGAGCAGGAGATCTCCAGCTCCCTTCTGCAGCATCCACCAGCTCACATTTTCCGTTGCAAAAAAAGCACTGTCTGTCGCAGTCGCCAGGTTTTGAAAGCGCGCGCCTATTTGCAAAGTCTGCACTCATTGGTGGCCGCCGGAGGGACCACCAATGAGCGGCCTCTGTCTGTTGCGCGATTTCGGCTTCAGACAGACTCCTTAGACAATTATATAGTAGATAACACTAAACAAGATCCCTTTTTCCATGAGATTTGCTCTGCGTCATTTATAATCTATAATCTCGCTCTATTCTTACAGCAGCACTGCAATCATTTTTTCCTAGCGCTGGAGTGGTGCTACCAATGGAAGGACCCACGCACTTTGTCTTATACGCATTATCCGCCGTCTTCTGCACCACGCCAAACAGTTTCAAGTAGTTTGTGACCTGCCGGATCACCTCAGTGTTTGCTGCAGCGGGCCAAGGAAACTTTTCCTTACAAGTCTATGGGAGCCTCATTCTGGCTCTCACAAACGTGCATGGAGACTTTGTGACTTTTACCTCTAACTTCCAGTCAGTCAGTAGTTACTGTCACAAGATGGCGGCACGGGAGCACAGCAGTGCCACGAAGAGCAGAAGACGGCGGCCCGGGAGCAAAGCGGTGCTACGAAGGGCAGAAGACGGCGGCCCGGGAGCAGAGCGGTGCTAGGAAGGGCAGAAGACGGCGGCCCGGGAGCGGAGCAGTGCCAGGAAGGGCAGAAGATGGTGGGTGGCAAGTATAATATTAGGTAGAGGGAGCTCATATTAGTATCCCCACAGTAAAAAAAAAACAAAAACAAATGCAAGAGTAGTGCTTTAAATCCACATTATAGATACACAGCATCACACATGGCGCTATAACACGGTCATCTGAGCTGAATGGAGGGGACTACAGCCCCCAAAAATGAGAAAACACAACATAACACTTCAGTGTGGTGAATGAGGAGAATGTGACTTGTGTATTAGTGGTGACTCCTCACCAGGGCGGTTACCTGTAGGATCTTCCTCTTTGCACCGCTCATCTTCCCGCTCATCACTTTCTTCTTTCTTCATTACGGCTTCAGTATTCATATTCTTCAGATTTCAGAACTGTGAAAATAATAATGTAGAAGTCACAGAAAGAAGAAATCTCACATGGAAAGTTCTAGATCAGGGGTGGGGAACACCCGGCCCACGAAGACCCTCATGCGGCCGCGGGCAGGATCCCGGGGATCGCACTGCTCGAGCGGCAGCCACGTCCTGCCGGCCCGTACGCTTATGTGCATGCAGCTTTCATTACTGAATGCTACTAGCGTGTTCATTAAAGATGACATGGTCACGCTGGCAGGTCAGTGTGAGGACGCTCTGTGTGTGGGGAGGAGCGGCTGCAGCAACATCAAACCAGGCTCTCTGTGCCTCCTGGAGATCTGTGTCCCCAAGTGTCGCCTGTGCTCCCTGTACTAAGTGCTCACTAGTGATCTTTGTGCCTCCCCAGTGATGGCTGTATCCAACACAGTGATGCTACGTGCCCCCCCCCAGTATATATATGCCCCCTACTGATGCTTGTGCCACCCAGTGATGCCTGTACACCCGAGTACTATGTGCCACCCAGTAATGCACATTTCCCTCCATACCATGTGTCCTCCAGTGATTATATATATTTTTTTTATAGGAATTTGGAGAAAGTTATGAAATGTCCTATAAATGGCTGTTGTATTCCCGATCTAAGGCTACATTCACATACAGCGGTTTTTGAGGATACTTTTTTCAACTGCAGAAGCAGATCAGCTCTTTTAAAAAAAAAAAATCACCTAAAAGGTGATGCGTTTTTGCTGCGTTTTTTATGCACTTGTGTTTTTTTAGCTCATAGATAATGGTTTCAATAGCAAAAGCAGATTAGAGAAAAAAAGCCACACAAACCATTTTTGAGCCCAAAAACAGATCCTCACAAAACGTTGTGTCTGAATGTCATATCTTGAAACCCATTGACTTTGCTGGGATGCCCAGAGTCACTGCAAAAAACAGAAAAAAATGCAGCAAAATCGCTGTGTGAATGTAGCCTAAGGATCTAGGCTTTGTCTTAGCTGAGATAAGTCTGTGCTGCACTTCAGCACCAGTGAAGCTCCTGCTCTACAGGCAAGGGTTAAATGTAAACACTCAAAGAGGAAGGCCTGCACTCATCTCAGAATTGCTAGAGTGAACAGGATTAAGGAAATTACTTCTTAAAGCATATTTAAACCTTCAATAAACTGTACATAAATCAATAGTCCAGTATACTGTACACTGTGTTCTCTCTGTATAGTTGATGCTTTGTTTTGTCTCTGAGCTCATGTACTTTTGTGAGGCTATCTTCTTCTATACAAAATACAGGGAAAATACAGCAACAGGATTGATGAGGACTTGTATAGGTAGAGAATCCAAAACATCCCGTTATTAGCTCTGTGTTATCAGTTTCTTTGTTCCTGGAGTATGATACACAACAAACTTCCTCCCTCTTCATAAAGAAGTGTCACACAGCACGATCTGGCCTGCAATGTCGGAAGCGATGTGCGGGTGCGCGCTCGCTCCCGACATCGCAGGCCAGCTGTCACACGGCAGGACGTTGCCGGTGGCGCCGCAGCGATGCAGGCGGAGCCATCGCTCGCTGAGCTGGGATCAACCCAGCGAGCGATCCGCAGCAATGCTGCGGTATAGGCTGGATTGCCGCCAACATCGCTATGGCGGTGTTAGACGGCGCGATCCAGCCTAATCACTGGTCGCAGGTTGACAGGTTTACGGTCCTCCTCGTAAACCTGTCAACCTGCGACCAGCGATAATTCGCGGTCGCGTTGCGCTGTCACACAGCGCAACGTCGCTAGTGACATCGCTGATGCGTCACTTTTTCGGCGATGTCGCTAGCGACGTCGCCAGGTGTGACACTACCTATAGACTGTGAAGCAATCTGATGTGAAACGTTTAATGAGCTGGACCCTAAGAAAAGCCTGAGATTGGAAATTCAAAGTAAAGCTATCTAATAACATTTTACAAACTTTGTCATCTGTACTATTGATTTACGCAAAGTTTGTTTTATTTCTATCTAAAATTATACATTGGGGAAAATAAGTATTTGATACACTGTCAATTCTGCAGGTTTTCCCACCTACAAAGAATGGAGAGGTCTGTCATTTTTATCATAGGTACACTTCAATTTCTTGCAGACCTCTCCATAGATAGCATTGGCTTCCTACTCTTCTGCAAAGTAGAGATTACGCTGTCCGAGAGGCCTTTAGCCCGCAAGATCCTGGCTTCAACAACCAGGCCGCTAGGTTCAATATGGGAAGGTTGGGATGAAGAATGGGCCCCTGGTGAAGTACATCGGACCTCAGAGGAAGAACAGGACCGTCCTGCGCCAGACTCATTAGTGCGCTGTACCAGCTGCGACCCGGCCAGAGAGGTGCCACCAGGATCGTGGGAACGGTGTCCCGTCTGATTTTCTGAAGGGTCCTGGGAATGAGGGGAATCGGGGGAAATGCATAAGCCAGGGAGAACTCCCAGAGATGAGAAAATGTGTCTACCCCTAGAATGCAGCCTGACTGCGTCAGGGAGAAGAAAGACTCCACTTGTGAATTGTGAGGGGAAGCAAAGAGATTCACCTCAAGCTGACCCCACCTGGACACCAGGGACCTGAAGACCTCCTGATGGAGACAACTGTCCTGGATGAATGTCCCTCCTGCTGAAGAAGTCCGCCTGGACGTTGTCGGACCCCCTCAGGTGAACTTCAGACAGGGACAGGACATGTCTTTCTGCCCAGGGAAAAATCCTCGCAGAAAGAGAGGTAAGATTTGCAAACAGAGCACCCCCCTGGTGGCAGATATGGGCCACCGTGGTGACATTGTCCGAGAACTCACAGATGTGATGGCCCTGGACTAGAGCGCTTGGCACCCGAGAGCCTTGTACACCGCCTTTAATTTCCGAAAATTGGAAGACCTGGCACTGATCTGGGAGGACCACCTGCCCTGGAAGTGTTGGCCCGCGATTGTGGCCCTCCACCCCCGTTTGCTGGCGTCCGTCGTAAGGAATAACAAAGGGGACTGGTTCCAAGACACCCCTTTCCGGAGGTTTTGAGGGGTTAGCCACCAGGTCAGGGAGGACTTCACGTGACCTGGGAGGGCCACCCTCCCCTAGAGGGAGGTGGATGACCTGTCCCAGGTGGACAGAAGGAACCTCTGTAGAACCCTGGAATGTCCTTGCGCCCAGAGAACCACCTGGATGCAGGCCGTCAAGGACCCCAGAGCCAACATCATGTCTCTCAGGGAAGGACAAGCTCCACCCTCCTCTCTGCCGGTAGGAAGGAAGCCTGTCGGGAGGAATCTAGAATTCCCAGGAACTACTTCCGAGTGGATGGAGTCAGGTCGGACTTCTCCAGATTCGGAAGCCAGCTCAGGGACCGCAGAACCTGAAGGGTGGTGGAGACAGAGGGACAATTGCTGAGACGAGGGAACCAGGATTAGAAAATCGTCAAGGTAGGGGACGACAGAAATCCCCAGTCCCCTGATAAAGGAGACTACCTCTGACGTTATTTTTGAAAACACCCGGGGGGCCGGGGAGAGCCCGAAAGGCAGGGCGTTGAATTGAAAATGGTAAACTTCCTGGCCCCTCGAGACCGCAAACCGGAGAAACTGGCGATCATCCGGATGGATTGGGCAATGATAATTTGCATCCGTGAGGTCTAGGGTGGGCATCACCCAATCCTGTCCAATCAAGGGAATGGTGGACTTTATCGATTCCATCTTGAACCGACGGTAAACAACAAACCGATTGAGAGGTTTCAGGTTGATTATAATCCTGTAAGCTCTTGACTGCTTTTTGACCATGAAGAGGCGGGAGTAATGACTCCTGCCTTCTTCCTGGGAGGGCACAGAAAAAATTACGCTAGATTCCATACAGGGTCTGAAGACCCTGCCCCAAAGAGTCCTGAAGACTCCTCCGGCATGAGAGCATGGTGACCCGGAGACACCGGGGGGAGGGGGGGACTGGATTTGAACTCTATCCGCAAACCACGTTGGATGGTGAAAAGCACCCACAGATTGGTGGTGATGTCGTGCCACCTTGGGAAAAAGTTTCAAAGCCGACCCCCTACCTGTTCGCAGTCACTGTTTGTAAGGTTGCTGCTGGGGAACAAGGATGTTCTGTCCCTTACCCCCTTTCGGGTAACTCCACTGCCCTGCTTTCCCTTTACCACGATAGGACAGGACGAAGAAAAAAAAAAAAAAAAAACCTCTGCTCTGGTAATGACTTTCTCCGTGACCTGCTCTAGAATATCATCGAGCGCTGGCCCGAACACCAACTCTCCCTTGAAGGGGATGGAACAAAGCTTGACCTTGGAGGTAATATCCCCATTCTAAAGCTTGAGCCAGAGAGCCCTTCTGGCGGAGTTAGAGCTGACGCACGCGCAGCGACCCTGACCCACTCCCCAGAGGCATCCCAAGAAAACCTGTCATTTTTTGAAGCAGGCAGAGAGAGTTAAGGATTTTGTCACGTGGAGTACCCTGGGATATGTGCTCCGCCAGCTGGAGAAGCCAACAGAGAAAGGGATCTGGCCACGCAAGTAGCAGCAATATTTGACTGTAAAAGATGAGGAAGAGTCCCAGGTTTTCCGAAGAAGACCCTCAATCTTCCTGTCCATGGGGTCGTTCAATTGCGAGGAATCCTCAAAAGGGAGGGCAGTCTTCCTCGCAACTCTGGACACCTACACATCTACTTTGGGAAGATCCTACTTAGAGCATTCACCAGCAAGGGGAAACCTATGTTTTAATTCAGAGGGAATACTAAGGCGTTTTTCCGGAGATTCCCATTCATGCATGATGAGATTCAGTATATCATCATGCACTGGAAATCCCTTATGGGTCTTAGCTCTTAGGCCCCCAAACATCACATCCTGGATATAGGGAGCTGGTTCCATCTCCTCCACCCCCACAGTAGTGCGTACCGTGTCATGGAGCTCCTCCATATTGTGGGAAGAAAAAAAAATATATGTTTTTACTTATCTGCACCTGAGGAATCCTTGGGCTCCTCAAAGTCCCCAATCCTTCAGGGTCAGAAGAAACCACATCTCCAGATCAGAGGACGGATCGTCAGGGACGACTTTACGCTTCTTGGCCGGAGGGGCTATAATAGGGGCAGGTGGATGGGAAATCTTAGACATGTAAGACTGGACTTCTTGCTGTATAAGGCACTTGATACTGTCCATGAGGGACGGCTGGTCTGCACCCAGCACATCTGCAGTGCAGGGTGGCACAATTTATTTATATGCGCCGCAGGTAACTTGACCGAGCAAACACCACATTTACAGATAACAGCCTTTTCCTTATCCTTTCTGGACCCAGAAACCTCCTCTCCCTAGAAGAGAGAAGGGGACCCTGTAAGGCACCAGAAACAACCCACCCAAGTGGAACGGGGGACCCATGTGTCTGATGTTCACATTGTACTACAACAAACGTATCACTTAAATATAAGCAATATATGTGGGGGTCAGTGTAAGGGAAATTGAGACGGAGGTTTGGCTTACCACATACACAGCCCTGCAAACACGCAGCCTGCACCCCCCCCCCCCCCCCCACACACACACACACGCAGCCTGCAACACCCCCCCCGCACACACACACACGCAGCCTGCAACACCACCCCCGCACACACACACACGCAGCCTGCACCCCCCCCCCGCACACACACAAACGCAGCCTGCAACACCCCCCACACACACACACACTCAGCCTGCAACACCCCCTACACACACTCAGCCTGCACACACACACGCAGCCTGTACGCACACACGCACACACCCACACACACGCAGCCTGCACACACGTCCCCCACACACGCAGCCTACACACACACCCCCACCCCCACACACAGCCTGCACACCCCCCCCCCACACACAGCCTGCACACCCCCCCCCCACACACAGCCTGCACACCCCCCCCACACACACAGCCTGCACACACACACCCCCACACACACAGCCTGCACACACACACCCCCACACACACAGCCTGCACACACACACCCCCACACACAGCCTGCACACACACACCCCCACACACAGCCTGCACACACACACCCCCACACAGCCTGCACACACACACCCCCACACAGCCTGCACACACCCACACACAGCCTGCACACACCCACACACAGCCTGCACACACACACCCCCACACACACAGCCTGCACACACACACCCCCACACACACAGCCTGCACACACACACACACACACAGCCTGCACACACACACCCCCACACACACAGCCTGCACACACACACCCCCACACACACAGCCTGCACACACACACCCCCACACACACACACCCCCACACACACCCCCACACACACAGCCTGCACACACCCCCCCCCCACACACACACCCCACACACACAGCCTGCACACACACCCCCCCACACACACAGCCTGCACACACACCCCCCCACACACACAGCCTGCACACACACAGCCTGCACACACACCCCCACACAGCCTGCACACCCCCCCCACACAGCCTGCACACACACCCCCACACACACAGCCTGCACCCCCCCCCCCACACACACACAGCCTGCACACACCCCCCCACACACACACAGCCTGCACCCCCCCCACACACACACAGCCTGCACCCCCCCCCCCACACACACACACAGCCTGCACCCCCCCCCACACACACAGCCTGCACCCCCCCACACACACAGCCTGCACCCCCCCCACACACACACAGCCTGCACCCCCCCACACACACACACAGCCTACACCCCCCCACAACACACAGCCTGCACCCCCCCCCACACACACACACAGCCTGCACGCCCCCACACACACACACACACACAGCCTGCACGCCCCCACACACAGCCTGCACGCCCCCACACACGCCCCCACACACACAGCCTGCACGCCCCCACACACACACAGCCTGCACGCCCCACACACACACAGCCTGCACGCCCCCACACACACACAGCCTGCACGCCCCCACACACACACAGCCTGCACGCCCCCACACAGCCTGCACGCCCCCACACAGCCTGCACGCCCCCACACAGCCTGCACGCCCCCACGCCCCCCCACACTCACAGCCTGCACACACACCCCCACACTCACAGCCTGCACACCCCCCCCCACAACTCACAGCCTGCACACACACCCCCACACTCAGCTAACACACCCACACTCACAGCCTGCACACACACCCCCACACTCACAGCCTGCCACACACACCCCCACCCACACAGCCTGCACACACCCCCCCACACTCAGCCTGCACACACCCCCCCCACACTCAGCCTGCCACCCCCCCCCCACACACAGCCTGCCACCCCTCCCCCCACACACAGCCTGCACACCCCTCCCCCCACACACACAGCCTGCACACCCCCCCCCCACACACACAGCCTGCACACCCCCCCCACACACACAGCCTGCCACCCCCCCCCACACACACAGCCTGCACCCCCCCCCTCCACATCCCCTGTTCCCCCCCCATATCCTCCACATACACCCTGTTCTCCCCCCCCATATCCTCCACATACACCCTGTTCCCCCCCCCATATCCTCCACATACACCCTGTTCCCCCCCCCCATATCCTCCACATACACCCGTCCCCCCCCATATCCTCCACATACAGCCTGTTCCCCCCCATATCCTCCACATACCACCTGCACCCCCCATATCCTCCACATACACCCTGCACCCCCCATATCCCCACATACAGCCTGCACCCCCCTATCCTCCACATACAGCCTGCACCCCAATCCTCCACATACACCCTGCTCCCCCCATATCCTCCACATACAGCCTGCTCCCCCCCATATCCTCCACATACAGCCTGCTCCCCCCATATCCTCCACATACAGCCTGCTCCCCCCATATCCTCCACATACAGCCTGCACCCCCCATATCCCCCACATACAGCCTGCACCCCCCATATCCTCCACATACACCCTGCTCCCCGTGTATCTCTGCTCTCTGGTCACCTGTAGATTTTCAGCTTTTCCAGCTGCTGTTTCCAAGTTCCGGCACGTGATAATGGTCGAATCTGCAGGAGAGCTCGTGATCCTGTGCGGGGTGACGTCACCGGAAGGGGCGGGGCCTCCCGGGCTGATGATCTCAGAGCGACGCTGTGCTGGGGATGAGGCTGTGAGGAGATCACAGACGGGGGGGGGGTGAATTAAGAACCTCACATGCAACTTCTGCCCCCCTCCCACCACACAGCCCCACGTGCCCTGTCTGTGATCTCCTCACAGCCTCATCTCCAGCACAACGCCGCCCTGGGATAGTCAGTCCGGGAGGCCCCGCCCCTTCCGGTGACGTCACCCCGCACAGGAGCAGCACGCGCTCTCCAGCAGATCCGCCATTATCACGTGCAGGAAGCAAAAGCTGAGGAGCAGAAGGTAACCAGAGAGCAGGGATACACGGGGTGCAGGGTGTATGTGGAGGAAATGGGGAGGTGCAGGGTGTATGTGGAGGAAATGGGGGGGGGGGAGGTGCAGGGTGTATGTGGAGGAAATGGGGGGGGGGAGGTGCAGGGTGTATGTGGAGGAAATGGGGGGGGGGGGAGGTGCAGGGTGTATGTGGAGGAAATGGGGGGGGGGAGGTGCAGGGTGTATGTGGAGGATATGGGGGGGGGTGCAGGGTGTATGTGGAGGATATGGGGGAGATGCAGGCTGTATGTTGTGGATATGGGGGGTGCAGGCTGTATGTGGAGGATATGGGGGGGAGCAGGGTGTATGTGGAGGATATGGGGGGAGCAGAGTGTATGTGGAGGATATGGGGGGAGCAGGGTGTATGTGGAGGATATGGGGGGGAGCAGAGTGTATGTGGAGGATATGGGGGGAGCAGGGTGTATGTGGAGGATATGGGGGGGAGCAGAGTGTATGTGGAGGATATGGGGGGGTGCAGGGTGTATGTGGAGGACATGGGGGTGGTGCAGGCTGTATGTGAGGACATGGGGGTGGTGCAGGCTGTATGTGGAGGACATGGGGGTGGTGCAGGCTGTATGTGGAGGACATGGGGGTGGTGCAGGCTGTATGTGGAGGACATGGGGGTGGTGCAGGGTGTATGTGGAGGACATGGGGGTGGTGCAGGGTGTATGTGGAGGACATGGGGGTGGTGCAGGCTGTATGTGGAGGACATGGGGGTGGTGCAGGCTGTATGTGGAGGACATGGGGGTGGTGCAGGCTGTATGTGGAGGACATGGGGGTGGTGCAGGCTGTATGTGGAGGACATGGGGGTGGTGCAGGCTGTATGTGGAGGACATGGGGGTGGTGCAGGCTGTATGTGGAGGACATGGGGTGGTGCAGGCTGTATGTGGAGGACATGGGGGTGGTGCAGGCTGTATGTGGAGGACATGGGGGTGGTGCAGGCTGTATGTGGAGGACATGGGGGTGGTGCAGGCTGTATGTGGAGGACATGGGGGTGGTGCAGGCTGTATGTGGAGGACATGGGGGTGGTGCAGGCTGTATGTGGAGGACATGGGGGTGGTGCAGGCTGTATGTGGAGGACATGGGGGTGGTGCAGGCTGTATGTGGAGGAGCAGGGGGTGGGCAGGGTGTATGTGAAGGATATGGGGGGGAGCAGGGAGCATGTGGGGGATATGGGGGTGTGCAGGGTGTATGTGGAGGATATGGGGGGGAGCAGGGAGTGTGCAGGGTGTATGTGGAGGATATGGGGGGGAGCAGGGAGCATGTGGGGGGGATATGTGGGCGCGTGGCGCGGGGTGTATGTGGGGGGATGTGGGCGGCGCGGGGTGTATGTGGGGGGGGATGTGGGCGGGGGTATGTGGGGGGGGGGGGGGGTGATGTGGGCGCGGGGTGTATGTGGGGGGGGGGGGATGTGGGCGCGGGGTGTTGTGGGGGGGGGGTGTATGTGGGGGGGGGAGTGGGGGGGGGGGGATGTGGGCGCGGGGTGTATGTGGGGGGGGGGATGTGGGCGCGGGTGTATGTGGGGGGGGGGATGTGTGGGCGCGGGGTGTATGGGGGGGGGATGGGGGGGGGTGGTGGGGGGGGATGTGGGCGCGGGGTGTATGTGGGGGGGGGGGATGTGGGCGCGGGGTGTGATGGTGGGGGGGGGGGTGATGTGGGGCGGGCGCGGTGTATGTGGGGGGGGGATGTGGGCGCGGGGTGTATGTGGGGGGGGATGTGGGGGGGTGTAGGGGGTGTTGTGGGGGGGTGTGGGGGGGGTTTGGGGGGGTGTATGTGGGCGCGTGGGGGTGTATGTGGGGGGGGTGTATGTGGGCGCGTGCGCGGGGTGTATGTGGGGGGGGTGGGGTCGCGGGTGATGTGGGGGGGTGTATGTGGGGCGCGGGTGATGGGGGTGTATGTGGGGCGTGGGGGTGTATGTGGGGCGTGCGCGGGGTGTATGTGGGGGGGTGTATGGGGCGCGTGCGCGGGGTGTATGTGGGGGGGGGATGTGCGCGTGCGCGGGTGTATGTGGGGGGGGTGATGTGGGGCGTGGGGTATGTGGTGGGGGGTTGGGTGCGGTGTGTAAAAAGAAGGTAAACCAGGATGGGAAGCATCACTACAAAAGGGGACCAGGATGGGGACAGTAGTACATAATGAGGACCAGGATGGGGACAGTAGTACATAATGAGGACCAGGATGGAGACATTACTACAATATTGGGACCAGACATTACTACAAGAAGGGGATCAGGATTTTTACTTTACTACATTGAGCAAAAAATTCTGGTATTACTAAAAATGTCACTTAGTCCTACAATGGATGCGGCCCCCGATATAAATTTTTTTCTATGTGCGGCCCACCAACCCAGCTGAGTTTGAGACCCCTGGTGTACAGTATACTGGACTATTGATTTATGCACATTTTATTGAAAGTGTAAATATGCTTTAAGAAGTAATTGCCTTAATCCTGTTCACTCTTCAATTCTGAGATGAGTGCAGACTTTCCTTCTTTGAGTGTTTACATTTAACCCTTGCCTGTAGAGCAGGAGCATCACTGGTGCTGAAGTGCAGCACAGACTTATCTCAGCTAAGACAAAGCCTAGATCCTTAGGTTACATTCACACAGCGTTTTTGCTGCATTTTTTTTCTGTTTTTTTTTTGTTTTTTTGCAGTGACTCTGGGCATCCCAGCAAGGCAATGGGTTTCAAGATATGACATTCAGACACAACATTTTTTGAGGATTTGTTTTTGGGCTCACCGAGAATGAGCTTGTCAGTTTGTGTGGCTTTTTTTTTTCTAATCTGCTTTTGCTACTGACACCATTATCTATGAGCTAAAAACAACGCAATTTATTAATATATTTTAGAAGTCGGACCATTTTATACCGACTGCACTGGATATATATATATATATATATATCTCTCTATATATATATATCTATATATATATATATATATATATCTATATATATATATATCGGACACATGGTATGGAGGGAAATGTGCATTATTGGGTGGCACAATGTACTCGGGCGTACAGGCATCACTGGGTGGCACAAGCATCAGTAGGGGCATATATATACTGGGGAGGGGCACGTAGCATCACTGTGTTGGGCACAGCCATCATTGAGGGCAGCACAGGAATCACTGGGGGAGGCACAAAGATCATTAGTGAGCACTTAGTACAGGGAGCAGAGGCGACACTTGGGGACACAGATCTCCGGGAGGCACATAGAGCCCGGTTTGATGTTGCAGCAGCCGCTCCTCCCCACACACAGAGCGTCCTCACACTGACCTGCCAGTGTGACCACGTAATCTTTCATGAACGGGTACACAGCATTCAGTAATGAAGGCTGCATGCACGTAAGAGTAAGGGCCGGCAGGACGCGGCTACCGCTCGAGCAATGCGATCCCCGGGATCCTGCCCGCGGCCGCATAAGGGTTTTCATGGGCCGGAGGTTCCCACCCCTGATATAGAACTTTCCACGTGAGTTTTCTTCTGTCTGTGACTTCTACATTATTATTTTCACAGTTCTGAAATCTGAAGAATATGAATACTGAAGCCGTAATGAAGAAAGAAGAAAGTGATGAGCGGGGAGATGAGCGGTGCAAAGAGGACGATCCTACAGGTAACCGCCCTGGTGAGGAGTCACCACTAATACATAAGTCACATTCACCAGACTGAAGTGTTATGTTACGTGTTTTCTCATTTTTGGGGGCTGTAGACCCCTCCATTCAGCTCAGATGACCGTGTTATAGCGCTATGTGTGATGCTGTGTATCTATAATATGGATTTAAAGCACCACGCCAAGATGTCTTCAGTGAGGGTGAAAGTGGGCAAGGTTATGGACAAGCCCGTTTTTTCCCCATGACAGGCCATGTCTCTGATGGGAACTTTGTCTTCTTGTATCCCAGCTGTCCCTTGGGCACAATTCCAATATCTCAGTCTCCAACAGGAAGTACTAAGAGTGTAGGAGTCCCTGCAGGATCTGTTGGAGACCCGGTTGTGTCTTTCCTCTTCCACAATAGACTCTCTAGCTTGGTGGATGATTCCACGTTACTTAACCTGGGCAGGTCCCTGGCTCATTACTCTGGACTTTATAGTAACGACCGATGCCAGTCCCTCGGGGTGGGGGGCCCATTTGGGGACTCGCCTGGCCCAGGGTCAATGGACTCCCGAGGCAGAATTGGGCTCTTCCAATCTAAAGGAGTTACGGGCGGTCAAGTATGTGCGCCTCAGATTCCTGCCTCACCTCCATGACTCAGATGTCAGAATTCAGATGGACAACACCACGGTGGTGGCATACATAAATCACCAGGGGGGAACCTGGACACCCTCTCTCCTATCCGCCACATCCGACATCTTTCACCTAGCAGGAGTGAATTTCCTCTCCCTGACGGCCCTACACATCCTGGGCATAGACAACGACTGAGCAGACTTCCTCAGCTGTCCCACTCTGACAGGGGGAGTGGGTTCTGAACAGAGAGGTATTCAAGAGGATAGTGCACCTATATGGGGTCCCAGAGATAGACCTGTTTGCAATCAGGAAGAACAGACAGGTTCAGCGCTTTGCTTCCCTGCACCCCTCGGATTTTCCGGAGGTGGTGAATGCTCTGCGGGTGCCTTGGAATTATCAGTTGGCATATGCCTTCCTCTGTTCTATCTGCTCCTGCTGGGTTTTCGCAAAATCCGGGAGGAGGGAACGAGAATCATCCTGTTAGCCCCCTTCTGGCCCAGGAGACCCTGTTTTTCCTGGCTGAGAGCCATGTCAATGTCCGACCCTTGGGTTCTCCCGGCGGATCGGAGGCTGCTCTCTCAGGGTCTGTTTTATCATCCGCAGGTGAACGGTCTGCATCTAACGGCCTGGACTTTGAGAGGCAGCTTCTAAAATGCCAGGGGTTCTCGCTCTTTGGTTTCTACCCTCCTCAGCAGTAGAAAGGAGGTGACCACAAACCTGTATTTTAGAGTCTGGCAAAAAGTTTTGTAATTTTTTTCTGGGGGCCTCTCTGCCCGGGTTCCGATTCCGGCCATTCTGGAATTTTTACAGAAGGGTCGTGAGTTGGGTCTGGCCGTCAGTACCTTTTAGGGTCCAAGTATCGGCACTAGGGGCCCTGTTTAATTGTGATGTAGCAGGTGACCAATGGGTGTCCCATTTTATCCACGCACGTAATCGCAGTGAACAAGTGCACATCCCTAGACTAGCGCCCTGGGACCTGAACTTTGTTTTAGATGCATTGACGGGTCCTCCCTTTGAACCCTTGACCACTGCTTCCATTGAACAGTTGCCCTTTAAGACGGCCTTATTGGTAGCTTTGACGTCTGCTAGGTGGGTGGGTGACCTCCGGGTATTATCAGTAGACCCCGTTCCTTCCTGCAGTTGTTCCCAAATAGTTTGATGCTTAAGACTTACCCTTTCTATTTCCCTAATGTATCCTCTAAACTTCATAGAAGCTAAGAAGTTGATACTCCACCTACCCCTGAGGAGTTGGAATTTCAGACGCTAGATGTGAGGCGGACAGTACTTGAGTATATTGTTTGCACTCCGCCCTTAAGGAAGAGTAGGACCTTGTTTGTCTCATTCCAGGGTCATCGAAAAGGAGCTATTTCCACAAAGGGCACCATTGCCGATGGATTCGGGAGGCTATTTGCTCGGCCTATTCCGCAAAAGGTGGGCAGCCTCCTGATGGCATTAAAGCCCGTTCCACGCGGGCTATGTCTGCCTTATGGGCAGAACGTGCTAATATTTCTATTGAATCAATCTGTAAGGCGGCTACCTGGGCCTCACCCTCTACCTTTTTTCGTCACTACCTTCTTGACTTGTCCTCGTCTGACCTTGACTTTGGGAGGGCAGTTCTTAATACTGTGGTCCCTCCCTGGTGATGGTCTCTGCAAGTCTCTTGGCGGGTGCTGTCATGGCGATAGGAAAATCTGAGATTACTTACCGGTAATCGTGTTTTACGGAGTCCATGACAGCACCCACTCACTTCCCACCCTTGATTTTCATATTTGATGTGCTTTAGTGTGTTCTCACTTGCCACGGGTTGACACTTCTTGCCAGAGGGTTTTGTGTGCCCCCTTTTTCACACCTTACGGTGATGGTCTTCTAATGTTATTAATCATTGTGTTTGTTTATTTATACGGTTATGGTGGTTCCTACAATTTCTTTGTAACCCAACTGAGTAGGCGAGGGGGACTGCCCCTTTTTATCTGTAGGTTTCCTGTCCTTATGGGCGGATCCCCTCTCTCGGTGGGTGCTGTCATGGACTCTGTAAAACACGTTTACCAGTAAGTAATCTCAGATTTTTTTCATTGAGATAAAAGTGTGGGTTTTGAAACCCAGGCAACTAGGGGCTGGTATTCTCAGCGTGGTGAGGCATACAGTTATTGGGCCCCCCAGGCCACAGAATAGCAGCCCACAGTCACCCCAGAATTTGGTTTTGTCCTTGGAATCGTCAAATCTTGGCGATTTACCCGGCTCTTGTGTAGCGGTGGTATTGGGGTGTTAGAAGGGGTTAATGCCAGCTGTCATCGATCCCTAGATTGGTAATGTTCAGACATCTGATACCTGCCCATTACCAATCCAGTAAGTAAATAGTTAATAAAGGATTTTTCTCTGTGTATATTTTTTAGAAATAAAACACACATGACAACCCTCATTTTCCCATTTATAAACCCCAAACATACCCTCTGACAATCAGTAAGTGATTTCACCTGCAGCAGTGAACTCTGATGACCTGCCAGCAGCGGGTTC
This sequence comes from Allobates femoralis, assembly GCA_033576535.1. Lineage (NCBI taxonomy): Eukaryota > Metazoa > Chordata > Amphibia > Anura > Aromobatidae > Allobates > Allobates femoralis. The sequence continues at coordinate 220,574,519 of JARQOC010000011.1, read as the reverse complement.
ACGTGATTTCACTGCCACAGAGAGACCTGGTGACGTCAATGAAATACGGTAACCCGCGGTGGATTGGTGACCTCACGGAGTCACCAGGAGGGAGCAGGCGCAGTAATGTCGTATGCTCTGCCTGCAGCAGTGCAGAGCACAGTGCGCTGGCGAGAGATACACACCCTGGTGTATGTATAAAGCAGAACACTGAACAGGGTGGTATCTCACCCATGCGTACTACAGTTTTACGCTCTGTCCGCAGTAGGGCAGAGCACAGTGCGCCTGCGCAAGCTAAGAGGCATCTACGCTAGAAAGTTGAACGTGGGTATCGCAGGAGGCGTCATCAAAGTTATGCAGAAGAGGAGGCGGTCGGTTATAAGAGGCGTGACAGACCGCAAGAGAGGCGTGGTGGACCAAACTACAAGTAAGTTCATCTGCCCGGTAAGTAATAATTATACAGGGAGGAAGATTTTTAAAATTTTATTTATTAGGGATACAGGGGGAGTCATGGGATAATAGCTACCTTCTTAAAAAACATCATAAGCGCTGCTGAAGGTGGTGCTTTTAGATCAATACACAATACTGGTGACAGGTACCTGTCTGTTTGTGAGAAATGCTGCATAGCGCAGTGCTTGGACGGCAGCCGCTTCCTACTGACTGCCGACTCTTTAACTCCCATGTTCACGCAGCATTCACATTCATGGAAGATTACGTATTCACGGTAGCACGCCAGCGTGAGGATACACTTTGTGGGGTTAATGCGTGATGCACTCCAGCAGAGACGTGGCTGCCCCAGCTTCCACAGGGCTGTGTGGCCCCTGGTGAACTGACCCCAGTACTATGTGCCCACCAGTTATGTCTGGTCTCCCGATGCTGCAAGTCCCACCCCCAATGATGCAATTCTTCTCCCCCATCCCCCCGAGCTAGAAGTCCATGTCACCCAGTGATGTCTATGCCCCCAATGTACCCTGTGATGTGTATACAGCAGTCCGTGTCTTCTCTGTGATGTATAATGTATATACAGTGGGTACGAAAAGTGTTCAGACCCTTTTAAATGTTTTACTCTTTCATTGCAGCCATTTGGTAAATTCAGAAAAGTTCTTTTTTTTTCCTCATTAATGTACACTCTGCACCCCATTTTGACTGAAAAAAAGCAGAGATGTAGATATTTCAGTTTTACTTTTTTAATAAATTTGCACAAAAATCACATGGTCATAAGTGTTCAGACACTCCTATTTAAGTCACATCCTGTCCATTTTCTTGTGATCCTCCTTGAGATGGTTCTATTCCTTCATTGCAGTCCAGCTGTGTTTAATTGAACTGATAGGACTTGATTTGGAAAGGCACACACCTGTCTATTTAAGACCTCACAGCTCACAGTGCATGTCAGACCAAATGAAAATCATGAGGTCAAAGGAACTGCCCAAGGAGCTCAGACAGAATTGTGTGACATATCTACATATTGTCCTTTTAATATTGTATGTTTATCTAAGGGACTGTCCCACTAATCTATCTTTTTCATGGTTTGAGAGAAACTTCGTTAATTGTAAGATTTTGATGTCAGGGTCTTGCAGGAAGCTAAGGTTGAGTTGCCACAGTCATGAACTAGAGGAAGGGTGTGAAAAATCAGCGCATGATCAGACTATGTCATAGTGCCAACAGGAGCAGAGGGGGCCAGCTTAGGAATTAGTGCCTGATCAAAGAGTAGCCAAATCTACTGTGTTGTGGAATGGGGAATAATAGGTATATTCCCTATCATTTGGTTGCATGGTATCAATGGCCTGTATTTCATATAGTTTATTTTTCAATGTGGCCAGGTGGGAACAAGGAATTGAGGATTTATCTGATGGTTTTTTAGTTTATCCAGTGTTAAGCTGAGATCTCCCAGGATCAGGAGGCCTTCAATGAAGCCCTTCAGCCAACTTAAGTACATCTGAACTGTCTTCACTTGGTCCTTATTGGGGAGATAAAGATTAGCCAAGGCATAGATATGGTTAAAAATGGAGACCTTCAGAAATAAAGTAACCATTCTCATCCACATCTAAGGTAGCGTAAAAGGCAAGTGTTTGTGAATGGCAATGCTTGCTCCCTTAGGTTTAGAAATCGGGTTTATACTATTGTACCAGTGAGTAATATATCGGTTCTTTACTTCTGAAAGTGATTACTTTAAAACTTTAGTTTCCTGTAGAAAGAAGATCTGTACACACATTTTGGGCGTATCATGTAAGACCTGAGAGCGTTTCAGGGAAGTATTAAACCCTTTGCTATTTAAAGAAACTACTTTCATTGAGGTCATCTTTATAGTATCAGGGTGGGGTGAGGTTACACACGTTTCTAGGTAAGCAGGTGAGGAGGAGAGAATGTAGGTGTAGTTAAAGCAATAGCCTCTGGTTAAACTTGTATTTAATAATAATGTAGAGCAAGCAAATTTAATAAGCTTTCAAATATACTTCATAAGAGAATTCTGGTAGAAAACCATTCATAAACCTTCTACAAGATGTCCCCACTAGACTGTGTTTGAAAGAGACATATGTTCATTTTCAGTAAGATCTGTCTTCACATTGTATACGGACATATAACCATACAATGGATGGGCCGGGGCCTACACTGTACCTATTTAACATTGCTACAGCTGATCATTGTATCAGATTACATCAGACACCGTGAGCTCCGGACTGACCTCACAAAGACAAAAGATCTTATCTCCTGCATCCACATGCTGTTATTATCTGAAGAGCTGTGTGGGGGCCATCAGCCTCTAGCAGGGAGCAGTGGGATCTGAAAGCAGGAGATAAGATCTGTCTTTGTGCTGGCAGCCTGGAGTCCTATGTCTGAGGTAATATAATACTGATCTGTACTGTCACGCTGTGTAGGCCCTGCCCCCTCACTCTTATATGTGAGGTTTAGAAACACCCTAGTGGGGCCATCTAGAAGGTTTATGAATTGTTTTCTACCAGAATTCTCTTATGACGTATATTTGAAAGTTTATTAAAATCACTTGTTCTACATTATTAGTCAATAAAAGTTTAAATAGCGTTTACGCTTTAAAGTCAGGAAAGAAGGAGAGAAGAGAGAAAAAGGGATTTGATGAAGGGGGCAAAATGATAAGGAAAGGCACAAGATGAAAGGTTCCAGCCAGATACTTGGTGGCGGGAGCACGGGAAAAGAATCTCACTGCATCCAGCACTCTCGCTGACATACAAGGTGTGGGTAGAGCGGGCGCAGGACCGTGATATCAGCGCTGTCAGTGATGAGCGTTCGGTATAACACAGGAGAACATCTCAGCTGAAGGGGGACTGGATCGATGGAAGGGTGAGTATGATCGTCCAGTATATTCACTGTTCCATATGCCAATGATGATGTTTGGGGAGCAGTGTATATACAGAAATATAATTGCTGCTGTGGGAGGGAGCGATGGGTGAGCATGATCATTTATATTTTTTTTAAGTGATGGGGGCCCATGTACCAGGATGGGAGAATCATATGGCACATGGTATACCAAGCCATGGCTACTGCATTCTTATCTCCTTATCTCATCACTGGATACAGTAGCCAGCAGTCTCCTGAGGCCATTTGGCTTACCCTACATGTTTACACATTCTGGACAGAGCTGCTGTAGCAATCAGAGCGAGACTCTACTGTAAATCTTCACCTGGATCACACATTTTGTGGCACCAGCAAACTGTCTGTTCCTTAAAAAATCAACACTGGATTTTTCTGCAATTAATACTTCAGTGCACTGAGGAAGGTCCGATGCTACTGGACTGAAACATTTATTTATTCTAATTTACAGTATCATGAAGTACAATCACTGTTTTGCTGTGATTTTTTTTAGACATGTGGCTACAAGCAGCCTCTGTTCCAATGTGGTGAGGCACTGGGGGACACAAGGCCGACAACCGCAACCTCCGCTTTCCTTGGTTCCCATGGTTCTGGTCCCTGGAGACACAGGCTGTGAAGGCGGCCTGCAGCTGCACGCTGCGTCAGTACCAGCCCTTTACCTTTCTCTGCAGAGGTATCGGTACTTGCAGTGCGCTCATGTAAACCATTTTTTCTGGTGTTCCACCTGGGCAAGATTGCCCTACAGCTGGTCCCATCCTTCTTCTAAAGGTGGTATACTCCTTCCACCTAAATGAAGACATCTCTCTGCCAACGCTTCACCCGATTCCAGTCCATCCGGTCGCAAAGAACCTACACATGCAGGACCTTGTCAGGGCCCTACGCAGCTAGGTGTCCAGGACTGTGCCCTTCGAAGAGGTCGGATTCTCTTTCTCTCTTTTCAGAGGGCGGAAATAGACACGTCGGCCTCTAAGGCTCCTCTCACCAGGTGGATTCGTCTAACCATCCACGACGCTTATACTGTTGAAAACTCATCCCTTCCGGCAGCGTCCCAACACATTTCTACTACGGCCGGGGGGCTTCCTGGGCCGTTCAGCATCAGGTGTCAGCGCAACAAGTGTATAGGCAGCCAAATGGTCAGCCTACACACATACTCAAGCCACTACAGTGCTTGCACTCAGTCCTCGGCAAACGCAGGTCTGGGTATATGTGCTCTCCAGGCGGCAGCAGCCCTCCTGTCAGTGCATAGTTCTTCACTGACCATGCTCAGCGTTACTAGTTCCATTGCTTTTTCCCACCCAGGGACTGCTATGGGATGTCCCATGGTCCTGTGTCCCCCAATGAGGCGAAGGAGAAAAGGAGATTTTTGTGTACTCACCGTAAAATCCTTTTCTCTTGGCCTCTAATTGGGGGACACAGCACCCCGCCCTATTGCCCTGGTGGACCTTTTCTACAGTTCTCACATAGCTTCTCAGCTGTTACATGGTTAACATGTTTACACGTTTGCCTGTTATCACTCTTAACTGTCTAAACTTGTGCCTGTTTGTTTACAGGCCTTGTAGTAATGTGAGCCTGTTTAGTTACAGGCCTTGTTATATGGTTATTGCTCCTTTAACACTTCACGGTTACACATGTGTCTGCTTAGTTTTCAGACCTTGTTGTATTAGTACTCTGCTAACTCTTAATTGTTTACACACGTGCCTGTTTGGTTTCAGACCTTGTTAGCTATGTCTGTTTAGACAGGTTGCCTGCGTGGTTACAGGCCCTGTTTTACTGTTAACTCTCCTACTACTTTAGCACAAAACTGGTGAGGCAATGCCTGCTCCAAGGGTGTATACTGCAGAGGAGGAGCCACTTAACTCTTTTGCAGATTCTGCCTAGTGTCGCCTCCTAGTGGACAGCAGCATTAACACCCATGGTCCTGTGTCCCCCAATTAGAGGCTAAGAGAAAAGGATTTTCGGTGAGTACACAAAAATCTCCTTTTTCTGATCATCATAATGGGAGACACAGACAATGGGGTTTAGGGCACTGCCCTCCGGAGGCCACACTAGGTACTACAAGAGTTGTAGACACCGCCCCCTCCGCTTATAAACCCCTACCGCAGGGAATATCCTCAGTTTTAAACTTAGTGTGCTCGGAGGTATCACACGCTTTGCTTGCACTTCATTGCATTCTCACAGCTTACGTGATGGCGTATGAAGACGAGGTAAAAGAAGGTCCCAGTCAGGGACCTCCGGCAGTCTCCCTGTTAACCTTCGGGGAACACGCAGGTCGAGGTACCGGAGGGCCTAATGCCTGGACACACTGTGTCTCCCGTACGCTGCCGTGCTCCTTCCCATCCCCCCTGGGGGCTCTGGGAAGTGGGAGATAGGAGCCTTGCACAGCTCCGCTCCGTCCGAGGCCTCCCTGAATGGTGCTTACAGACCGGACTGGAGTCAGCTCTGTCCGAGGCCTCCCTAAATGGTGCTTACAGACCGGACTAGAGCCAGCCCAGTCCGAGGCCTCCCTAAATGGTGCTTACAGACCGGACTGGTGCTGAACCCCCGTCCGAGGCCTCCCATGATATGGTGCTTACAGACCGGACCGGCACTGAGATACTTCGGTGTCTCCGGTGTGCCTGGGGGCAGTGTCTGGCACTAGTGTGTTCATGACACTCAGACCGCGCGTTGCCTTCGGGTCCGCGGTTCTGGCGGTGACCCTGTGCTGGGGTCACCCTGGCTGACCGCCCTGTGTGTCACAGGGGCTGCGGCTGTGGGCTTCAGACTTTGTCTGTGAGCCTGGGTATTTATGTTTATACCTCCGCGCTGCGGGCTCCGGCGCTTACATTATTGTAATGGCGGCCGGGAGAGATGTGGAGCGGCCCATGTGACCTGGATGGGCGTGTGTGTGTGCTTCCCGCGTGTTTCGGCCCCGCCCTCTGTTTCTACAGCGGCGGCCATCTTTTCCCCTCACTTTCCTGCTGGGATCGTTTGAGACTGCTCTGCTGCACTCCAGGGGAGACCAGGTCTTACCTCGCGGAGGCCACACACACACCGCTCCCTTCACCACCGCTGTGCAGCGGTCGGTAAGCCACCGGTTTCCGGTGAATTTTCTCCTGTTTGATATTCCCCTACCGTGGGTATGTCCTCAGGGAAGAAAGACGCTGCTAAGGCGGCCGGGTACCACACCTGTCTGTGCTACATGCAAAGGGACACTGGTGGAGGGGTCCTGCAATAATTGCGGACGCCCAGACGCCCGGACTGTCACTGCTGAGTCAGCAGCTCCGGTGCTTTACCCTGAGGTTCAGGTGATCCCAGGGCCATGGGAAAAACAAAGCGAGATTAATGCTTCTATGTTATCCCAATTGTCCTCCATGTCGCAATCCCTGGAGGCACTAACAAGGAGACTGGATGCTCCAGTTACTCCTTCAAGCTACCCCCCGGGTGTCTCCATCTTCCACCGTGAGACCCCTTAAGCGGGCTCGCCGTGATGATTCACCCGAGCTCCAGATCCTCTCTGAGGAGGAGCGTCACTCTGACGGTGACGAGGATGATGGGGGTTCAACCCTCGGGTCGGTGTCTGAACCATCTGAAGGGGTGGAGGATCTGGTGTCCTCCATCAACGAGACTTTACGCCTCGGGTTACCCCCTCAGGAGACAGCCGTTCACCCGAAGGAGGTCTATCAGTGGTTACAACCTGAGGCTAGACCATGTGGTTCCTTTTTGGACCACACTAACTTTGAAAGGGTGGTTAGAGCTCCCAGGGTACACCCTGGACGGCGTTATGTCCGCAAATCCAAGGACAACCGCTTTCCCTTTCCTCAGGAGGTGCTTCAGGAGTGGTCGCAGTCCCCAAAAGTGGACGCTTCCATGACCAGGATTGCAGCATGCTCCCTTTTCTCTGCCTCTGATAGCTCCTCACTGAAGGATGCGACAGACCGACAGGTCGAGCAACTCGCCAAGTCGTCTTATGAGGCTGTGGGGTCATCATTTGCCCCGAGTTTTGCTGCGGTCTGGACTCTGCAGGCGATCACATCCTGTCTGGATGGTATTGCTGACCTGGCAGGTTTCAACTCTGAAGTCCTGGCACTTACAGAGAGGGCAAAAGCCTATGCAGATTATGCCAGGACGGCGTCCCTGGAGACTGCCACTCGCTCAGCTGTGGCTTCGGCCAATGCGATAGCGATCCGCAGATTGTTGTGGCTACGTCTATGGGACTCAGATGCCACATCAAAGAAGATTCTGCAGAATCTTCCTTTCTCTGGTGACAGGCTGTTTGGTGCCGAGCTGGACAAGTTGATCAAAGACTCTACGGAGTCCAAGATTCCACAGAACAGACCTAAGCCTAGGTATACTGTGAAGAGGAACCCTAAACAGTGGTCCTTTCGTCCCAGCTCACAGCCGTCAGCGTCTTCCGCTCGCGCGGACCGTGGGGCCAAGACTTCTCAGCAGTGGCGTCCCAAGAGTCGCCAGGAGAAGTCGGCAGGTACAACAGCTGCCGCTCCCAAACCCACTTCCGCATGACTCGCTCCCTCTTCCTGCCTCCCCACAGGTTGGGGGTCGCCTGTCTCAATTTCAAGACAAATGGCGACTCCACATCCAAGATCAGTGGGTTCGAGACGTAGTCTCAAGAGGATACAGGATAGAGCTGTCGTCACAGCCCGCACACCGATTCCATCGGTCTGTTCCATCTCCAGAAAAGGCTCAGGCTTTTCACCTGGTGTTGGAGGGGCTCCGCAGAGACGGAGTGGTGGTCCCAGTGCCCACTGGGGAGAGGTTCAAGGGTTTTTACTCCAACCTCTTTATCGTCCCGAAGAAGGACGGCTCTTTCCGCCCGGTTTTGGACCTCAAGTTGTTCAACCGCCATGTGTTGGTTCGGAAGTTCCGCATGGAATCCCTGCGCTCCGTGATCGCGGCTGTGTCGCAGGGCGACTTCCTAGCGTCCATAGACATCCGCGACGCTTACCTTCACGTGCCCATTGCACCGGCTCACCAACGCTGGTTGAGATTCGCAGTGGGGGAAGAGCACTTCCAAATCGTGGCGCTGCCTTTCGGATTGGCCTCGGCTCCCCGGGTGTTCACGAAGGTGATGGCGTCGATGATGGCCTTACTGCATGCGCAGGGACACGCCGTCATTCCTTATCTAGACGACCTGCTGGTCAGAGCGCCATCGGAACACCTGTGTCAGCGAAGCCTGCAGGCGACCATGCAGTCTCTGGAGCAGTTCGGGTGGCTTCTCAACATCCAGAAGTCCACCCTGGTTCCAACCCAGTCACTGACATATCTGGGCATGGACTTCCACACGGACTCTGCTCTAGTGTCCCTACCACGAGCCAAACAACTGGCCATCCAGTCAGTTCGCACAGTTTCGCCTCCGTCCTCTGCAACTGGAAATCCTCCAGAGGTGGGACAAGAGGACGTCCTCTCTGAATCAGCTGGTGGTCCTCTCCCAGCCGACCAGGGATGCTCTGCAGTGGTGGCTTCAGCCGAGTCACCTGTCAAAGGGACGATCCTTCCTGAAGCCATCGTGGTTAGTGGTGACCACCGACGCCAGCCTGAGGGGCTGGGGCGCGGTGTTCTTACACCACAGAGCTCAAGGTCTCTGGACACGTTCAGAGGCGACGTTGCAGATCAACGTGCTGGAGCTCAGGGCGGTCTATCTGGCACTCCTGGCCTTTCGGGTGTTCCTATCTGGACACCCGATTCGGGTTCAGTCCGACAATGCGGCGACTGTCGCCTATATAAATCACCAAGGGGAACCAGGAGTGCACAGGCTCTAGCGGAAGTCCACCACATTCTATCATGGGTGGAAGCCAACAACTGCTTGATTTCCGCAGTCTACATCCCAGGTGTCGAGAATTGGGAGGCAGATTACCTGAGCCGACAGGGGATGGACGCCGGAGAATGGTCTCTTCATCCGGACGTCTTCCGGGACATCTGCAGCAGATGGGGTACCCCGGATGTGGATCTGATGGCCTCCCGGCTGAATCATCAGGTGCCACAATACATGGCGAGATCGTGGGACCCTCAGTCTCTGGGGGCAGATGCTCTAGTCCTGAGTTGGTCAGATTTTCACCTGCCATATGTTTTCCCGCCCCTGGCGCTGATGCCCAAGGTCCTGTGGAAAATCAAGACGGAATGTCACGCAGCCATTCTAGTGGCTCCGGATTGGCCGAGGAGGTCCTGGTATCCGGATCTGTGGCAACTGTCCGGCGGACACCGGTGGGCTCTTCCAGACCGCGCAGATCTTCTCGCGCAGGGCCCCTTCTTCCGCCCCAATTCCAGGGCCCTCAGATTGACTGCATGGCTCTTGAGGCCTGGCTCTTAACATCCAGGGGTTTCTCTCCTGCGGTGGTTTCCACCATGAACCGAGCTAGAAGGCCCACGTCACGGAAGATTTACCACAGAACGTGGAAAGTCTTTTTCGCCTGGTGCTCCTCTGGGGGACACGTACCTTGGCCTTTGTCGATCCCGACCCTATTGGCTTTTTTGCAGTCAGGTTTGGAGTTGGGCCTTTCCCTCAGTTCTCTGAAGGGTCAGGTATCAGCGCTGTCTGTATTGTTCGACAGGCGCTTGGCACTCCTCCCAAAGGTTCGTCAATTTCTCCAAGGGGTGTCTCGAGTGGTTCCGCCGTATAGGCGACCTCTGGACCCTTTGGATCTCAACATGGTCTTGGCGGCTTTGCAGAAACCACCTTTTGAGCCATTGAGAGAAGTCTCTCTTTCTTATTTGTCACAGAAAGTGGTCTTTCTGGTGGCTATTACGTCCCTGAGACGGGTCTCTGAACTGGCGGCACTATCGTGCAAGTCACCCTTTCTGGTGGTTCACCAAGACAAGGTGGTGTTGCGCCCGCGGGCGGAATTCCTGCCAAAAGTGGTTTCCACTTTTCATTTGAACCAGGAGATTGTTCTCCCATCATTTTGTCCCGCTCCTGTTCATCAGATTGAGCGCGACCTCCACACTCTGGATCTCGTGAGGGCTGTACGCATTTATGTGTCCAGAACTGCCTCCTTCCGGAGTTCGGACTCCTTGTTCGTACTGACGGCAGGTCGCTGTAAGGGGTCAGCGGCGTCAAAATCAACCTTGGCCAGATGGATCAAGGCACCCATTCAAGAGGCTTACCGTTCTTCTGGTTTGCCTCTTCCGGTAGGCTTGAAGGCACACTCGACAAGAGCTGTCGGTGCCTCCTGGGCCTTGCGACATCGCGCCTCTGCTCTGCAGGTGTGTCAGGCGGCCACTTGGTCTAGCCTGCACACCTTCTCTAAGCACTATATGGTGCATGCCCATGCCTCTGCGGATGCAAGTTTGGGCAGGCGGGTCCTCCAGGCGGCGGTTGCCCACCTTTGACGGGGACCGCGTATGCAAACGTCTTTTGAGGAACTTTTTCCCGCCCTGGGGTATTGCTTTAGGACATCCCCATTGTCTGGGTCTCCCATTATGATGATCAGAAAAAAGAGAATTTTGTTTACGTACCGTAAATTCTTTTTTCTTGAATCATCAATGGGAGACCCAGCACCCACCCAGTGTTCCGTTGTATGTTACGGTTGATCTGTCCCCTGTTGGGGCAGTTTATCCGGGTTGTTGAACCGTCTGTTCACGGTGTCTTCCCGAGGTTTCGGGTGTGGTTTTCTGTTGTCTCCTCGCAGCTTATGGACCAAACTGAGGATATTCCCTGCGGTAGGGGTTTATAAGCGGAGGGGGCGGTGTCTACAACTCTTGTAGTACCTAGTGTGGCCTCCGGAGGGCAGTGCCCTAAACCCCATTGTCTGGGTCTCCCATTGATGATTCAAGAAAAAAGAATTTGCGGTACGTAAACAAAATTCTCTTTTTTCTCTATACCCACTTGCTTCCAGTAGTTGAGGCGGTGCATGGAGCTGTAACAGTCACTGCTCAGAAAGAGGTGAATGTTACAGTCCTTGGCTTCCCCTGAAAATGAGAAGCGATTGGCTGCAAGGAGAATAACTGAACACATAGGAAGATGATTGGAACTTATTAGTTTGATGCAGCAATGATGGATTGTTTCCATTCTCTCATGACTTTATTATTGCAGAACATTATTCACACAGAGGGATGCGCTACTGCAAATACTTTTTATGCTTATGTAAAATATGTGATTAATGACAAATGTGTTACTCTTTGATGTTTGCACTGGTCAATGATTGGGAAGGAAAATTAATCATCACATAAAGTAAATGACAATTTAATCAGTTAATAGAACATTGCTATATACCTTACAATTTGTATGGATTTTTTTCTTTTCATAAATTGGTAACTTTCATATCTAGAGGAATATATATTTTTATTTTATTTTATCTTGGCAGATAACTGTACCAGTACCTCCAAAGGATATCTGATGTCTTCATATATTAAAGCAGAAGATTGTAGCATGGTGAAAGATGAATATGAAGAGCACAGCAACATCTCAGATATACCCTCAGCCCATCATAGCAAAGAGCGATCATCTCATTCTTTTAAAGTATTAACTCCTAATTCATTACAGACTGTTAAGGAAAATAGAAGTTACAGAAGAAGTGTGGAATATAAAACAGCGCCCACAAGGAAGAAGACCATTTCATGTTCAGAATGTGGGAAATGTTTTGCAAAGAAATCAGCTCTTGTTACACATGAGAGAATTCACACAGGAGAGAAGCCATTTTCATGTTCAGAATGTGGGAAATGTTTTACAGATAAAACACAACTTGTTAGACATGAGAGAATTCACACAGGAGAGAAGCCATTTTCATGTTCAGAATGTGGGAAATGTTATGCAGATAAATCATCTCTTGTTAAACATAGGAGAATTCACACAGAAGAGAAGCCATTTTCATGCTCAGAATGTGGAAAATGGTTTACAGATAAATATCATCTTGTTAGACATCAGAGAATTCACACAGGAGAGAAGCCATTTTCATGTTCAGAATGTGGAAAATGTTTTGCAGATAAATTACATCTTGTTATACATCAGAGAATTCACACTGGAGAGAAGCCATTTTCATGTTCAGAATGTGGGAAATGTTTTGCTCAGAAATCAAATCTTGTTGCACATGAGAGATGTCACACAGGAATGAAACCATTTTCTTGCTCAGAATGTAAGAAATGTTTTATAGATAAATCATCCCTTGTTAGACATGAGCGATGTCACACTGGAGAAAATCCATTTTCTTGCTCCGAATGTGGGAAATGTTTTATAAATAAATCATCTCTTGTTAGACATGAGCGATGTCACACTGGAGAAAAGCCATTTTCTTGCTCAGAATGTGCAAAATGCTTTACACATAATTCACATCTTGTTAGACATGAGAGAATTCACACAGGGGAGAAGCCATTTTCATGTTCAGAATGTGGGAAATGTTTTCTAGATAAATCACAGCTTGTTGCACATGAGAGATATCACACAGGAGAGAAGCTATTTTCATGTTCAGAATGTGGGAAATGTTTTACAAATAAATCACAGCTTGTTGCACATGAGCGGTGTCACACAGGAGAGAAGCCATTTTCATGCTCAGAATGTGGGAAATGTTTTATAGATAAATCTTCTCTTGGTAAACATGAGACAATTCACACAGGAGAGAAGCCATTTTCCTGTTCAGAATGTGGGAAATGTTTTACTCACAAATCATATCTTGTTACACATGAGAGGATTCACACTGGGGAGAAGCCATTTTCATGCTCTGAATGTGGGAAATGTTTTGCAGATAAATCAACTCTTGGTAAACATGAGAAAATTCACATGCGAGAGAAGCCATTTTCATGCTCAGAATGTGGGAAATGTTTTGCATTTAAATCACCTCTTGTTAAACATGAAAGATCCCACACTATAGAAAAGCCATTTTTATGTTCATAATGTGAGAAATGTTTTGCAGTTAAGTCATCTCTTGGTAGAAATGAGAGACCTCACACGAAAGAAACCATCTGAAGAATATCTTGTCATAAATTTTAAAAAATCCCTGTATATATCTGAACCCATATTAAGCGTAGAAATAGGATGTCTCATCCACTCTCAAAGGTAACGCTGACACTGCACACCGGGCTCCGCAGGTGCTCCAGAGTCAACAGCTTCAAATGGAAAGACTCACAGTATTTATCTGACAGGGAAGCAGCCATCAGGTTTTTAAGGTAGAAAGTAATAGCAGCGCCATACAGGTGGTAGAATGGGGACTTGAATCATACCTGCATTCTTTCCATTAGATAGTTGCAGAATAACATTCTAGTAGAGGAAGTGTGTGCAGCGGTGGCAGGACTTTGTGGGTCGGGACCTTCGTATATATTGCTCCTCCTTTTATTTAAATCTTGTGCCGCTATTGCAGGTGATGTCTGCGCACTGCTATAGAAATGGTGATGTTATTAACATGGCACCGGAGTTAGCGCATACATGAAGGACGATCTTTGGTGCCATTTTACTGAGGACACTGCAGAGGAATATGAGCAGCATTGGCGCTAAGCACAGATTGAGTTATTTTTTCATCAGCGCACGCGCCCCTGCCCCTCATATACATGCATGCCCTGACTTCTAATCAGAAGAATGCAGGAATGGTTCAATGCACGATCCTAGAGCCTATACGGTGCTTTTAATTTCAACCTTTAAAATCCTGATGGTTCCCTTTAACAGGTTAAAAACTTCATGCTGAGCTGCTGTACTTCAAACAAAACCATAGTCTCCTTGGCACTATAATCATACAAAATTGTGAAAGTAACGTATACCCAGGCCCTGCACAAATCATATTCCTAGAATTGTGTGAGCAACCCGCACACACCTGGGTCCCCAACTCTTCCGATCAATCTGGCGTGTGGCGATACGGAGAACAACTAGTAGAAGCCAGGTATGGAAACCATGTTTGGTCTCAAAGCATAAAATGGACCCAGCCAGATTGGCAAGCGCCAGAACCATCTCCCTTGGACCTCCCAGTGGGAAGTTATGACCCATCATAGCTTTTTGGAGTTTTTCAGCCTAGGAACAAGGAGAGGGGAGTCTGAGACAGCCAGGAGCAGTGATGGAGTGACTGAGCAAGGGATTAAAAGTTACCCACCGTATTTTTCCTTTATTCACTGTCAATGAGGTCACATCACGTGTTGTGTGTAACCAAGAAATCCTCAAGCTCCACATCTGTGTGGCCGCCAGCAACAAGGAACTGCTAACTGACTACATTCAACTGCATATACCTTCTGTAACCTATTACCTTTATTTGCATATCTGACTGTAATACCTGTAAATTTATTGTGTATATATTGTAGTATCTAGTTGGCCCTTACAGTGATTAAATATATAATGTAATTCTGGGCTGCTCTTTTATCTCGATTCACGAACCCCCAGGAGTCTGTGTCCTCTGTTAATATTATATTCTACCTGGGTTTGTTTCTGGCCTGGTATAACCTGTAATGAACCAGGCTTATACCTAATGAACTGGTAGCTGCTCTACTTGGCTGGCAGGACTCTTTCACTGTGGCTAGTGAAAAGGGTCTTCCAGCCTGTCAGGGTTGTGAGCGAGTGTTGTGCCACGCCGAAGGTCTCATAGATCACGCTCTCACTCCCTGTGCCCATGTCGATGGGGGGGAGCCAATTTAAAACTGCACCAAGCAGACCTTCGAGTTGCTCTGGGGTGTGGAACATCATGTAGTAGAGCTGAGCCTGTGCAAGGTGTGCGGAGGGGAGATGAGCGTGTATGAGGTGTGCGGAGCCGCGTGTGTGTGTGGCATGTGGAGCGGAGCCGCGTGGGTACAAGGCGTTCGGAGCCGAGCCACGTGTGTGCAGAGCAGCGTGAGTATGGGGCGGGGCCGCATGTGTGCGGGACGTATGGAGTAGAGCCGCGTGTGTACTGGGCATGTGGAGTGGAGCCACATATGTATGAGGTGGATGGAGCGGAGCCGCGTATGCTGGCGCATCTGGTACCGGAGCCGCGTGTACAGGGCGTATGGAGCAGAGGCGTGTGCGCGGGGAGTTTGGAGCGGAGCTGCGTGTGTACAGGGCATGTGGAGCGGAGCCACGTGCGTACAAGGTGTGTGCCAGTGGTAGCCCCCCACGGATGCCGCTCCTGTAGTCCTGGCTGCCTCTGCTGGCAGCATTCTTCACCTGAGTCCTGGCTGAGCTGTCTGCCTTTTGCAGCTGAGCATGGCGGGGCACGATGATGTCATCACTGAGTGCCACTGTGCTGATACGTGCAGAGCAGATGCTGAGGAGACCGGAGCAGCGAGAAGAGAGGTGAGTATTTACTTTTTTTTTTCTTTAAATCAGTGAGTAAACTGATGGGAGACTATGTAATGTGCAATATAATATAGAAGGAGTATGGGGGTGCAATATACTATATGGAGGACTATGAGGGCCCATTATACTATATGGAGGACTATGGGGGTGCATTATACTACTGCATAAGGAAGGCTATAGAGCAGGGGTCACAAACACGTGGCCCGGGGGCCGCATGCAGCCCTCGGGGCTTCAAAGTGCGGCCTGCGGCACCGTGGACAACGTATTGACACCGGGATCCACTGTGCAGGGGGCCGCCGCGGTGCAGTGTGCTGGGGACTGCGGCTTTATCATCACTTCCTAGTGCCGCTACGACAAGCTCCGAGTCTCCTTCCCTCAGCTACATTAATGGAAGCTGGCGGGCCAATCAGATCACAGACTCGCAAGTGACGCCGGCCAATCAGAAATCTCAAGTGACGTCATACGCCGACGTCACTTGTGGGTCTGTGATCAGATTGGCCCGCCAGCTTCCATTGATGTAGCTGAGGGAAGGAGGCCCAGAGCTTGTCGTAGCGGCCGGAGGAAGTGATAATAAAGCCACAGTCCCCCGCACTATGCACCGTGGCGGCCCCCTGCATAGTGGATCCCAGCATCGTTGAGGTGTGTGAGAAAGAGTGTGACTGTGTGTATGAGAGAGTGTGTATGTGAGTGTGTATGAGAAAGTGTGTGTATGTGAGTGTGTATGAGAAAGTGTGTGTGTATGAGTGTATGTATGTGTATGAGAGTGTGTGTGTGTGTGTATGAGTGTGTATGTGAGTATGTATGAGTGTGTGTGTATGTATGAGTGTGTGTGTATGTATGAGTGTGTGTGTGTATGAGTGTGTGTAAGAGTATGTGAGTGTGTATGAGACAGTGAGTGTGTATGAATGTGTGTATGTATAAGAGTGTGTGTGTGTGGATGAACTTAGTTTTGTCCATGTTCAGTTTAAGGAAGTGAGTGGAGAAGGATGAGATGGCGGACAGGCATTGAGGAATTTTGGATAGTAGTGAGGTGATGTCAGGTCCAGACAGGTAGATTTGGGTGTCGTCGGTGTAGAGGTGGTACTGGAGGCCGTGGGACTCGATGAGTTGCCCTAGGCCGAGAGTGTAGATTGAGAAGAGTATCGGTATCAGAACCGAGCTTTGGGGGATAATATTAGTAATTAACAGTCCTGGGCATCTGTTCAATGTCAGTCACTTGTAAATGGGTGTGGCCTGGGTGTGGCTAAAATGTGCGCGCCGCATCTTCTGTCCCTCTTTCTGTTCTTCTAAAGTTGGGAGGTATGCTTTCAACATAAGCATCTCTGATGAATAATACACCTACATTCTGTCACCTGAAGATAAAAGACTTTATTAGAAACATTTTGACACCTGAATCACCTCTCTGCCGGAGATATGAAGGCATTACTTGAGAGTGATAGCGGCTGTTCCTCCTGCGTCTCCAGGAATTACCTCAGTGGTGAACGCAGGGATATATTTACACAGTCGCGGTTCTGAATACTGGGGGACATATTGTGCCAGCTAGGCCCCGTGGAGGCGGTGGTCTTCCTCACCAGTAGCGATACTGGTCTGCTGTTGGCGCCAGGCTTCATCGCAGATACAGGAAGATCTCCACTCAGAGACCGGACTGTGGACGTGAGGCGGAAATTCCCTGTCTATGCAGGTCTCGGGTACAATGGAATACTAAACTAAAAGCGGCTCAATAAAGGAGTCTATCACCTCAGGAGAGGGGGCTTAGAGACCGGACTGTGGACGTGAGGCGGAAATTCCCTGTATATGCAGGTCTCAGGTGCAATGGAATACTAAACTAAAAGCGGCTCAATAAAGGAGTCTATCACCTCAGGAGAGGGGGCTTAGGGACTGGACTGTGGACGCACCCGCGGTCCTGACTTATCAGCAGTGGGAACTGCGTGCGCTGCACACAGGACCGGAGGGCATAATAGCCCCCCAGTCCTGTGTGCAGATCCGGTCCGCGGCTGTCAGGGTCCTCCCGGACAGACCTGGACCGGATCACGCCGCAGTGTGAAGCGGCCCTTACACAGACTACTCAGGGCAGTATGTATTGGGGGTCCGTGCCAGGACACTAGGTGTTCGGTATGGACCCCAAACTTTACAGTTCTGGTTCACCCATCACTATTGGTAACCCAAAACCAGCAGTGGGTGATAAATACAGAAGTGGTGACGTGTTTCTATTATACTTTTCCTCTGATTGTTCTTCTCCTGGTTTTGGCTACAAATCCTGAGGTAAAAAACTCTCCAAATCCTCATCATGTGCACGTGGCCTTGGACTGCTAAGACCATGTGCACACGCTGAGTATTTGAGGAGTTTTTTACCTCAGGATTTGAGGCAAAAACCAGGAGTGGAGCAATCAGAGGAAAAGTATAATAGAAACACGTCACCACTTCTGTATTTATCACCCACTGCTGGTTTTGGTTACAAATCCTGAGGTAAAAAACTCACCAAATACTCAGTGTGTGCACGTGGCCTTACAATCTGTGACTTTTCAGAGTCAGTTAAGTCTCTTTTTAGCTCATTTTACCTGAGGTAATCTGCTGCCTCATAGCTCTGCAATCCTTGATAAATGGCGTCGATATCCTTAGGCGGCTCCTCGCCATTACACAGATACACATCACCTCATCTGCTTCATCCAATAACCACAAAAACCTATAGGAGCAAGAAAAAAACAGCCATATATAGTCCATAAGTCACTGCAATGTAAAGAATATACACTTTATTATTGATCAAGATGGTGTACAGTGGATATACAAGAACAAGAGGGACATATCCAAATGTACAGTTAGGGCCAGAAATATTTGGACAGTGACACAAGTTTTGTTATTTTAGCTGTTTACAAAAACATGTTCAGAAATCCAATTATATATATAATATGGGCTGAAAGTGCACACTCCCAGCTGCAATATGAGAGTTTCCACATCCAAATCGGAGAAAGGGTTTAGGAATCATAGCTCTGTAATGCATAGCCTCCTCTTTTTCAAGGGACCAAAAGTAATTGGACAATGGACTCTAAGGGCTGCAATTAACTCTGAAGGCGTCTCCCTCGTTAACCTGTAATCAATGAAGTAGTTAAAAGGTCAGGGGTGGATTCCAGGTGTGTGGTTTTGCATTTGGAAGTTGTTGCTGTGACCAGACAACATGCGGTCAAAGAACTCTCAATTGAGTTGAAGCAGAACATCCTGAGGCTGAAAAAAAAGAAAAAATCCATCAGAGAGATAGCAGACATGCTTGGAGTAGCAAAATCAACAGTTGGGTACATTCTGAGAAAAAAGGAATTGACTGGTGAGCTTGGGAACTCTAAAAGGCCTGGGCGTCCATGGATGACAACAGTGGTGGATGATCGTCGCATACTTTATTTGGTGAAGAAGAACCCGTTCACAACATCAACTGAAGTCCAGAACACTCTCAGTGAAGTAGGTGTATCTGTCTCTAAGTCAACAGTAAAGAGAAGACTCCATGACAGTAAATACAAAGGGTTCACATCTAGATGCAAACCATTCATCAATTCCAAAAATAGACAGGCCAGAGTTAAATTTGCTGAAAAACACCTCAAGAAGCCAGCTCAGTTCTGGAAAAGTATTCTATGGACAGATGAGACAAAGATCAACCTGAACCAGAATGATGGGAAGAAAAAAGTTTGGAGAAGAAAGGGAACGGCACATGATCCAAGGCACACCACATCCTCTGTAAAACATGGTGGAGGCAACGTGATGGCATGGGCATGCATGGCTTTCAATGGCACTGGGTCACTTGTGTTTATTGATGACATAACAGCAGACAAGAGTAGCCGGATGAATTCTGAAGTGTACCGGGATATACTTTCAGCCCAGATTCAGCCAAATGCTGCAAAGTTGATTGGACGGCGCTTCATAGTACAGATGGACAATGACCCCAAGCATACAGCCAAAGCTACCCAGGAGTTCATGAGTGCAAAAAAGTGGAACATTCTGCAATGGCCAAGTCAATCACCAGATCTTAACCCAATTGAGCATGCATTTCACTTGCTCAAATCCAGACTTAAGACGGAAAGACTCACAAAGAAGCAAGACCTGAAGGCTGCAGCTGTAAAGGCCTGGCAAAGCATTAAGAAGGAGGAAACCCAGCGTTTGGTGATGTCCATGGGTTCCAGACTTAAGGCAGTGATTGCCTCCAAAGGATTCGCAACAAAATATTGAAAATAAAAATATTTTGTTTGGGTTATGTTTATTTGTCCAATTACTTTTGACCTCCTAAAATGTGGAGTGTTTGTAAAGAAATGTGTACAATTCCTACATTTTCTATCAGATATTTTTGTTCAACCCTTCAAATTAAACGTTACAATCTGCACTTGAATTCTGTTGTAGAGGTTTCATTTCAAATCCAATGTGGTGGCATGCAGAGCCCAACTCGCCAAAATTGTGTCACTGTCCAAATATTTCTGGCCCTTACTGTAGGTAAATGATAAACTACTCATGTATTTGAAGGGAGACATATTGTTCAGTGTAGGAATATAATATATAGTAGAAACCCAGAGACTGGGAAGTGTCATGGGATCTTCTGAAGAGCGTAAGTGACGGAGGGGAGACATATGATAGAATAATGTAACATGTAGTGAGGGGAGAACACCACAAGATGGCGGTAAACTACTAATAGGATTGAATGAAATATGGGGGGATAATAGAAGTGGGTGATGATGGGCAGTATGGGGGAAATAATGGTGAATACAAATGTGAATACAAGGAAATAGTGTACAGTGCATAAGAGACAATGTGGAGGGAAAATGGGGAATGTGTAAGGGAATGTGTGGTGTGTGTAGAAACTGAAGAAATTAAGATTAATCAAAACCCCAAAGATAAAAGTGAAGGTAAAACAAGGAAAAATGTATAGGAAATACAATAAGTTTTTGAAAAATTGCAGGTGGTGATATATATAAAAAAAATATAATATGAATGAATAATGATGAATAAATAATAAGTGAAACAACACAAAATGAACAGTGTGGTCGGCGGTATAATTACGGTACATAAATATGCAAGAAAAAAATGTATAAAATGTGCATACACAAACTATAATTACATCTATATAATATTTATTTATAATACATATAATATATAGTACAGCATGTATATCATATATTATTTTATTTATAAAACTGTGGAAATATTACAAAGACTATATACAAATATATGTGTATCAACCAAAATATAGCATTCATGCTGACTGCTGTCACACTGCACATCATAAAATATATCATAATGTATAACAATAGTGTAAAAGTATTAAAAAAATGAGTTATAAAGAATAAAAAAATAATATAAAAAAAAGAGAATGATAATTGTGTTACATAAATGAGAATTGCTAATGTTCAAAATTGGTGTGTGATTGGGAATGGATTATGTAGTAGGAGTAAAAAGGAAGAAAAATAATTATAATGAAACACTTGAAATATAAAATAATAATAATAAAAAAATAATATATAAAGTATATAGAATGTAATGAAACATGATATAGATAAGCAGTAATAGACTGGAGAAATACCACATAGCTGCAAGTGCAGCTTCTTCCAATCCAATAAGAAGGACCTAATAAATAAAAGAATAAAAAGAACATAATAATATGAACAATGAGAGATAAAATACATGAATATACTGTATGCTGGGCTCCATATAGGGTGGGAGATCAGGGAAAAGGAGCAAAACTGTTTGTTTCATTAAACCCATGGGATACAGGGTTTTAACCCCTTCACAGCCTATGACGTACCGGTTCGTGATGGCAGAATTGTGGCACAGTAGCTGCGGCAACAGCGATCGCTCTTCAGTACTTGTGATTATATACACAGGGGACCTCCCTCGACCTCCCTGCACCCTGCAACTGCAATCAATGTGATTGGCTGTTCATCTTTGAGGAGCCAATCACAGTGACTGCTATTGCAGCGGTCATGGGGCCAGGGCACTCGACATGCCAGGGGTTAATAGTTCAGGAGATGTCACGGTGGTGGTCCTCAGAGGTCGTGGCATTGACCAAATGTTGTTAAGGGAATTATTTACAGGGGATAAAGTTTGTAGTTTGTCGTGACACCAGCAGGAGTTCTGGCCTGTGGGTGGCCGGGGATGGTGAGGCAGCCAGGTGTTAAGCCTTCTCCAGTTAATGCTGAAATCCCTTGGAAAGGATATATGGATGGATGGATGGATGGATGGATGGTGCAGGGTAGTAGGGAGAGGAGATTCAGTGCAGCTTTGGCAGTGGCTTCGCAGGTGGGAGCAGGCAGACACAGAAAGGAGGAGACAAGGCAGTGCTGTCGGTTCTTACCATTTATTTGGTGATGAAGCAGATTACAGCTCAATCGGTGGTGTTTGGATTGTGTTGAGTGCAAATGGGGGGGTCTCAGCAAAGCTTTCCCCTCTTATCTTTGGGCATGATACCATACATGTGAAATGCATACAAGACCATTAGTGGCAGCTGGACCGCAGGGGTGCCACATAATGATCAGGCAATGAAATTGCCTGAATCATTACAATCCAGCTATGGTTGGGTCTGCAATAGCCCCTACAATAGGCAGGAGCTCTGGAGAGGGCAGTGTCACCTCTCCAGCCCTGATGGAAGTGATTGTGCTGTGACAATCACTTCCATTAGCATGCAGCAGAGCAGCGGTGTCATCTACCTATGATTGCTCCTCATCAGCTTCATCCCTGCAATGAGGGATTGAAGGCTGAGGGAGACAGGGGCTGGCTGGAGCCTCTGACCCTGGGTGGCAGGTCCGTCCATCCAGCCCTGATTTGAGGACCGGGGGGGGGGAGGGTGCTATCAGAGTTTTCGGACCGCTCACTCACCATGTCAGCCGGCATTTGCATTACCGCGCCGGCCGCCAATCCTTTAAGGGGGTGGCCCTACAAGTGGGCTATACCACCAGCCCAGGGGGCACTTGCCCCCCTGCCACCTGGGCCAGTCCGCCCCTGGATGGAGAGTAGGGACAATTGCCTTCCAGTATCATCCCTAACTGCTGTGATCAATTGCAGCAATTAGGGTACTGGGAGAGGGATTCCGCATACTCTCCCTTGCGTCTCCAACGAACACCCTGACTGTTGCGGGTGGTTGACATCACTCACTGAGTCACTGAGGGCTCCCCGCAGCAGTGAGCTTAGGTGTCTTTGCTGCTGGACGTGGGGTCACTTGAGTTCACTGACACAGGGAGCCCTCAGTGACTCAATGAGTGATGTCACCGCTCCGTGTGGCAGCCAGTTTAATCCCAGAGACTGTATCGTGAGGATGTTTGTTCTATCGCTGCAATCTCTGGATAAAGCAGAGCCAGGATCATGTGCTTCGTGGGACAATTGTTGTGGATTATCATCGGAGGGTATGTTTGGGGTAATAAATGGGAAAACGAGGGTCATCTGTGTGATTTATTTCAAATAAAGTATTTTTCTGTGATAGTTGTGTTTTTTAACTATTTACTCACAGGGTTGATAACGGGCGGGTCTCATAGAGACCTGAACATTATCAATCTATGGCTTAATGACAAGGTGTCAAAACTCAGCTGTCATTAACCCCTTTTATCACCCTGATGTCATTGCACCAGGACATCAGGAAGAGTCGGGTAAAATGCCTGGAATTGGCACTTCTAATGAATTTGGCGATTTCTGGGCCACCTGCGGGATGATATTCTTTAGCCAGGGGGGCAATAACTATGCGTCTCACCACGTTGAGAATACAAGCTACCAGATGCCTGGTTTTTACCTTGGCTGGCAATCAAAAACAGGGTGAAGTCCACACATTTTTTTAAACTATTTATTTAACTAATTAAAAAGAAATAATGGGCTCCATTGTATTTTTGATTGCCAGCCAAGGTAAAGCCAGGCAGCTCAAGGTGGCAGCCCTTAGCAGTCCACTTTATCTGCGCTGAGAATCAAAAATACAGCAAAGCTCTATGTCACTTTTTAGTATTTATTTATTTTTACACTACGACAGCAGGTTTGTTTATCTTTTATTTTGTAAAAACACATTTTTAGCGTGATAGTAGCCAAACTTAAAAAAAAACAAGTAATCACTTATTAGTATTAAGAAGGAAATCTCCATCACCTGACTCTTCTTCAAATTTTCCAGGTTTATTGGTGCATCACACTTAAAATGACTTATCTGGGAGATGCAGCCCCCTCCAAAAACGCTGTATGTGTTTCGGACAAAAAGTCCTTTCTCAACAGCATAAAATCTGAAACAAACTGATCCTCCTTTAATGGAGGCTTACACATCTAGACTAATGCACATCGGTGATACTAATTAACAATTATAACGTAGGCTGAAGACATGCCTACCAAATACAAATAGTTGTTCAGCTATCAACTTCAACAGACAACAGATAGCAATAGCTTTAGTGTTATTTCATCAAGCAACATTGTAGTACATTACTTTACAATTCAGATATTATAAGATCATTACTAGTACAACAATATTGCCACAAATGCATTATAAACATGACATTTATTATGAAAAAACACTTCATCTAAAAATCTCTTTATGTATTTTTTTGGGGAAGATTTAATTTCCATCCACAGACATCATGCATCTGCATTACATCCAAATATTTTACCATAGAATGACATTACCGCAATGTGCCACCTAATAGAAATAAGATAGATCAGTGCGTAGGTTTAATCCGCCTGGGTGCCTAGTACCAAGGGAAGAATCCAGATAAGAGTGAAAAGAGCTGGGATGAAATGCCGTGCTGACCACAAAGATAAACACAGAGTTAATCACACACTGTTTATTTTGCCTACACGTGTTTCATGGTTCATAGGCCACTTCATTAGGGCCCTGATGAAGTGGCCTATGAGCCATGAAACGTGTAGGCAAAACAAACAGAGTGTGTGATTAACTCTGTGTTTATCTTTGTGGTCAGTGCGGCATTTCATCCCAGCTCTTTTCACTCTTATCTGGATTCTTCAGTTCTCAGCTGGGAGCCTGCAGCAACCTCCTGTGTGCTTTTATTGTAGTTGTGACACTCACAACTACATCATGTGAGTTTAACCATTTGCGGTCTGAGGGACCTGTATAATAAAGGTACTACTCTATGTGCGCTTCCTTTCTCTTTTAATTTATATAGTACCAAGGGAAAGTATCCACCGAGCTTCTCGCAATAGGACTTCTCTACCCCTATCCCCACCTCTTCGTGAGCCCAAAACCCGTTCAATACCCTTTACTGTCAAACTATTCATATCCCCATTATGTGTGTCCAGGAATTGCATGACAGACTAGACATGCCGCGTCTACTGGCTCTCAATTCTGGGTTAGCGGCAGAGATATGTTCCCCTATGCGTTTTTTTAGGGGAGGAACTACGTGCTAAGGGGGCATGATCATCATCCTGAATGGTATTAGCTGACTCAGAATAAAAATGTCGCTTGACTAGGGACACAGCGGAAACCCTATTTGATGTAACACCGGGTCCTGATATAGTATTGGAATATTTGCCCCTATGATGTTATTGTAGTCCACACTATAACTTGTTGAGAAAGTGGGGAGATAATTACTATCATCACTTCTTCCCCCAGATGAATTATTCCTACCAGGATCAGTATGGACAATTCGTGATTTGTCCAACAGGAGAGGTTCCCTCTACTTAACGCCCTATTCATGCACTGTTTGTTATAACCACGATTAGGTAGGCGTTTGTAAATGTTGTCGGAAACCTCCTTATGTTATAGTGTGGACTACAATAACATCATAGGGGCAGTACGGAGAAATATTCCAATGCTATATCAGGATCCGGGTTTCATCAAATCATCAACAGGGTTTCCGCTGTGCAGGGCCGGCCTCAGGCTAAATTGCGCCCTGTGCAAAATTCCCCTTTGGTGCCCCCAGACCATGTCACATGAGACATGCAGCCAATCAGTGGCAGCTTCACTCTTTCCTCACATAAAACTGACATCCCGAGGAAATCAGGGAACAGCAGCAGCTCTCATTTATTCTGAAGCCGCCATTGGCGATCTGAGTCAGGCACGAGAAACGTGACCACGCATGTCAGATCGCCACATATCGCCAGGCGAGATTGCGGCGTGTGCCGGTACCATAAGGGTACCGTCACACGGGGAGATATCGCCGGCGATGTTGCCGGGAACACAGGGGCGTGGCCTAATTGTGGCGACATTGCCGGCAAATTGCCGCGTGTGACAGTACGATAATCAGGCGATGAATCGCCTGAGCAACATCACCAGGTTTCCCAACAATGTTGGGAAACCTGGCGATGTTGCTGAGGCGATCATGCCTGATCGCCCTGTGTAACGCGGCAACCTGCAATGTTGCGGGCGACACCGCCTATCTCCAACATTGCGAGTTACCGCTCGCTGGGTTGCTGGGCAACCCAGCGAGCGATAGCCGCAGCAACTAGCCGGCGACATCGCCGGTAAGTTGCTCCGTGTGACATCTCCCCGGCGATGTTGCCAGGGATGCGCGCTCCCGCGCATCGCCGGCAACATCGCCGCAACCGTCGCCCCGTGTGACGGTACCCTTAGAGATTATGCTTCAAGGAACCATTTAACAATGGGTTCATGTGAATATACTACTATGCATGTGTTTATACACACAACACACCTTGCATTAAAATGATGCCCCTCAGCTCCATGAACATAATCATACACCCTTGATGGTAACAATAGCACATATATGTTTATTAAAAAAAATAAACCTTTAGGACCTGTGCCCTTGAACAGGATTAGCAGCATTCTAGCACTGCATATTTTCTGTTGCGCCCAAAATGCTGCATTGTACAGTGCCAGCGCAGTGGATGGATTAATGACTGCCGTTTCCACTGTGCTTCTATTTTACTCAGTGTAAACTGACATGTGGCAGTGGTGGCAGCTTCCTGAGCCGCAGCATGTCAATTTATGCTTGCAGAGAAGGTAGTGTTCTGAGCGGGAGCATACAGCAAAAGGATGCTGCACCAAGAACCCTAATCATTACACGGACGCTACGTTCTCCCACTCAGAGGACTAGCATCTCTGCAGAAATAGATTAACAGGCTGCAGCTCTGGAAACCATACCACAGGTCAGGATATGCTGCGTAATGAAGAATCACAGTGGAAACGGGATTAATTAATCCATCCACTGTGCTGCTACTGTACAATACAGCATTTTGGATATCCATAACGCTACTAATCCTAATTGTGGGCATGAACCATTACGGCCTGAACCCACAATCAGTGTTAGCAGCGTTTTGGATGTAGCATATTTTTGCTACGTCCAAAACACTACGTAATTCATACTTAGGGGTCAGGGTTAGGATTAGGTTTTAAGGTCAGGGGTTATGATTAGGTTTTAGGGTCAGGGAATAGGATTAGGTGTTAGGGTCAGGGATTAGGGTCAGGGGATAGGATTAAGTGTTAGGGTCAGGGATTAGGATTAGGGTCCAGGGTTAGGATTAGGTGTTAGAATCAGGGGTTAGGATTAGGGTCAGTGGTTAGGATTAGTTGTTAGGGTCAGTGGTTAGGATTACATTTTAGGGTCAGGGGTTAGGATTAGGTGTTAGGCTCAGGGGTAGGATTAGGTGTTAGGGTCATGGATTAGGGTTAGGATTAGGTGTTGGGGTCAGGGATTAGGGTTAGGATTAGGTGTTGGGGTCAGGGATTAGGATGTTAACCATGGAGTAGGGCGGGTATAAGCGGTGACATCACCACAGGGGGCGGGGCAAAGAGGCCATCACTGCAATAAGCTTTGTGTTATGTTGCAGGCAAGGGAGACAATGATTGGCATCAGGGAGGCGGCGGTGGGCAGATTAAACGTACAGGGGGTGTGAACTGCCCTTTGGCTCCAGCCACAAGCCACCTCCTATTTGGCTCCACAATGTAAGTTTTCAAAGTGTATTATCTCGGGGTACAGGGGGCTCAAGGGCTGGGGGACCCCTGCCTGGATAGAGCAGACATGCTGCACCCAGTGCTGTAATTAGATCACCATTTGTGGTTGGTGACAGGTCCTCTTTAACTAGTACACTTAGAATTGCGTTGGGACTTCTTTTCTCTCTTATACCCCCCTAGAGGTTTCCAGTGAAGTTAATCTAAGTACTACTATTACCGTGTTTCCCCGAAAGAAAGGCCCCCCCGATTGTAAGGCCGCCTAGGGGTAAAGGGGGGGCCTGCTAATGTAAGGCCTCCTCCGATTATAAGGCCGGGTAGGGGGGAGGGGGGGTCTTACTATCGGGGAAACACGGGGGGGAAGGTTTACATGCATACATACACACATACAGACACATGCATACACATATATACACACCATACACACCACACACACCACACACACACATAGCACCGCTTCTTACCGGGTCCGGTGTGGGGTCCCCGATGGTCCTGTGCCGTCCTCTGTGCTCCGGTCCGGTCCCCGAGATGATCCGCTGCCGTCCGCCGTGTTCCGGTGCCGGTCCTAGGCTCCATGGTCCCTGCTCTTCCGGACTTCAGGCCTAGCTCCGCCCAGGTCATAGTGTGGGCCAATCAGCATAGCGGCGCTGACGTCAGAGGCAAGCGCCCGATGACGCTTGCTTGAGCGCCGCTATGCTGATTGGCCCACACTATGACCTGGGCGGAGCTAGGCCTGAACTCCGGAAGAGCAGGGACCATGGAGCCTAGGACCGGCACCGGAACACGGCGGACGGCAGCGGATCATCTCGGGGACCGGACCGGAGCACAGAGGACGGCACAGGACCATCGGGGACCCCACACCGGACCCGGTAAGAAGCGGTGCTATGTGTGTGTGTGTGGTGTGTATGGTGTGTGTATATGTGTATATATGTGTATGCATGTGTCTGTCTGTATGTGTGGGAGTGTGTGGATGGATGGATGGATGGATGGTGGGGCCTCCAATGTAAGGCCCCCCCCGAAAGTAAGACAGGGGGCCACTTTTGGCCACAAAAAGAATGTAAGACCCTGTCTTACTTTCGGGGAAACACGGTAGTAGAATAGCATACAACCAATTTGTTGTATAGCTGATGTAACCAACATGTTCTTAAGGCGGCCGTCACACACTACGATATATGGTTAGATATCGCTTGAACGTGCCTGATCAGGCATCGCTCGAACGATGTCTGTGCGTGTGACGGCACGATACGATCAACGATAAATGATCAGATCGAGAGATCCAGATATGAGATCCGGACCTCATATCTGACGATTTCGGATCAGTTGATAAGCACAATTGATGCGTGTAAATGAACGCTATCGTTTGCAAGCTGTGAATTGAGCGATATCCGAAATCTAACACGTAGGCGTGCTGGGTATTCACCTGTGTCACGCCTCCTCAGTTGTGATTCGTTAACCCTCATGCGTTACGATTGGCTGGCGCTACCTCAGATCCTATTTGTGGAAGCTCTTGCGTTCCCACTGGTTGTTCGTTCACAGGGCGCCATTTTGCTAGAGCTGTC
Organism: Allobates femoralis; assembly: GCA_033576535.1. Lineage (NCBI taxonomy): Eukaryota > Metazoa > Chordata > Amphibia > Anura > Aromobatidae > Allobates > Allobates femoralis. The sequence goes on along the minus strand of JARQOC010000011.1, from coordinate 220,545,610 downwards.
ACTTCAGCACTACACATAGGCGCCGTTTTGCATCATCATGACTTGTTCCTTTGAAATTACGGCCCCACACAAGTGCGCAAAGCTCAAAACATTAAACAACGTTATGGACTCAATCTAGTATGCACACTGTTGTACCCCGCAACGATATTGCTGTACGTAGCGCACAACATTGCGTTACGCCACGCCCGCTGGTTATTGGCCCCTAGGTGTCGCATAAGTGTTTACTGCCGTGTCACGGCGCGTGCGGCGCCTTTAAATCTTAAGCCACGCAAGCGAACGTATTGATGTCATTAAAAGTTGGTTTCAGTTTCATGCCGCCTGCAAGGTGCTAGCTCCTCCCATGCACATTGCAGCACAGTCATGGCCGCCGAATATCGCGTTGCAACGTGGGGGATGGCCGAGCTCCTGATCCTCATTGATCATTGTGATCGCTTGGATTATTGGTGCCACCATCTGCACCGTCACCCCAGGCTGCGTAAACGCAGCACTGTACTCAAGATCCAGCGTGCCCTGCTCCGCCAGCTGGGGGTTGTGAGGAGTCCAAAGCAGATCCAGCATAAGATTGCGGATCTGAAATACAAGTCCCCAGGCCGCATGGTGGACATCCGTGCCAGGATTGCCAGGCTACGTGGTGAGTAACTGTTGGACCCAAACACACCATCTACACATCTACATGTAACAAACTACACACCACTGTCTCCAAACATATTAGGATAGTGTGGTCCCCGGCCTGGACCCGCCCATGTGGTAGCATATATTCTGCGATGAGGCAGCCTTCACAGGTGCATATGGCTCTGCAGCGTTTTGGCGAGCCATCTGCAAGCCTCTGCATGCAGACGGCAGAGATATCCGGAAAAATGCTTCCCACGGTGTCTGCAGATGCTTGCACACACCCCTGTGCTCCCATTGGCCCCCATGACTGATCTGTGCGCATGCGTAGCCATGGCCACAGATCACACACTCCCGTCCACACCGGGAATGCAACCTGTAATGGTGGCCAATGGGAGTGCATGGCGGTCTGCATGCATCTGCAGACACCGTGTGAACCATTACAAAGGCTAGGTCTGCCGGCTGCATGCAGAGCCTTGCACATGGCTCGGCCAAACGGTGCGTAGGCATGTGTAAGTGTGAGGTCAGGCTAATTTGGAGGCAGGCCCTACACTTTGGGCTGGTCGGCCAACCTCCAACTCCCAAAACATAATGTGAAAACAAGTTGAAACCTTACCTAAATAAAATACACTCTTCAGGCTGCATCTTTACATTTCTTCAATGCCGGGCCCAGGCATCATGGGAAGGGTATGGCCTGTGGAGTCCAGGTGACAAATAGTACTGCTGACTGGACACTACCTCCCCTTGCCATGCTGCCTGAAACCTTGGTCAAAATACAAAACATTGGCAGATTGCTGATTGTCACACACTTTGGAAAGGACACAGCAAAAATGAATGTTAATCACCATACATTTCTTTACTGGGTATTGACGCAACATGTTCATGTGATAAGAATTTCCATTGCCTGTGGTTTTGCACACAAACCTGAGTATGGGCAAACCAGTCATGTGCATCACAAATGGTGAGCCCCCACTCATCCGTAACCTCACTATATTAGTGCCTAAGCTGACTCCACAATGACAATTGTTTTTGGAGACATATGGATCATCCAAAACCAAACCATGAGACACTGGCCCACAGATGTGGCACTGTACAGAGGGGACAAGATAGACACACCATCATGTTTGACCATAAAGAACAATCGCACCTGACCCACACGACTAGACAGCCACAGTCCAAACACCATCAGCTTCTGCCCGTACCTAAACTACAACACACATACCTGAACCATGTGTTGCTGTATGTCGGCAACAGCAAACCTATCTTCCCAGAGTAGTCGACCTCCTGTCAGTCAACATACTGTGTTCTACCCAGAGTACATGCATCCAACATGGGTATATGCATCCAACATTACCTTGTCACAGATTTCGTAATGTTCGAAAGACAATAGGCACACAATTAAAAAGATAGGCAACATTTTTTGGAAGCTTTCTCCTAAAAGCTTGTTCTTTGTGCTTACAAATACAGATGCTGAGGACTCATCTTCCGAAGATGGCAACCATGGCCCACCTGCAGGTGGACCACCTAACCCACCGGCACATCCGGCGCCAGGGACACCATCCCCCCCTAGTAATGGCGCCCATGATGAGGAGGACTTGCCATCTGCTGGCGGCCATGAGGAGACCGAGGAGTGGTCCGGCTAGTCGGGGACGGAGGAGGCTACTGGCAACTCCTCCCAGCCATGGATGGAGGAGGAGGATGACATCCGCTCACCACCATGCCCACAGGAGGGCGAGGATGGAGGACAAGAGCCTGGACTGGATGATTGGCCACCCTCCAGCCCAGGGCCATTATTGCCACCAGGCCACATCATGTGGCTGCAGAGCCCCAGCCCCGAAGTTCCCCCATCTGCCACACTGTCCAGCTCGGTGGCTAGTCCAAGGGTCGCCATGTCCCCATACATGGATGACGAGGAGCTGGCCTCCACAACCGCGGCTGCTGAGGAGGAGATGTTGGCTGCTGAGCCGGACCCAGTGCCCTCCCCAACGGGGCCTGCCGAGGAGGATATGTGGGCGGCAGAGGCCGACACCGTGCCCTCCCCAACGGGGCCTGCCGAGGAGGAGATGTGGGCGGCAGAGCGCGACACCGTGCCCTCCCCAACAGTGCCTGGCCAGGAGGAGATGGCGGTGGATGATCGGGAACCACACTTGGAGGACTATGGTGGTAAGTTGATATTTGTGGGGCATACACCCTGCATACTGTATTGAGTGTTGTGTTTCTTGCCCACATCACACACACAGATAATTGTGCAGATATAGTTCAGATATGTGTGGTTGCAGTTAAATCATGGATACATTGCTTCTTTTTGTGGCTTTGTCCAAATGGAACAATGTGTCCATTATTTCACTGGAAACATAGATCAATTATAAATATATAAGCCGTGAGATCTGTATGTGTGACGTGGCCCTATCTGCCCTCATTTTTGTGTCAGAGTGTGCATTAATTTTTCCCCATACTGTTTGTGCAGATGGCGAACGTGCTGGTGCTGCGGGCTGGAGTCTAAGTGCGTCCCCATCAACCCCTGATAGTGCTGAGGATGGTGATCACCAGGGTAAGGAGCATATTTTTTTTAAAAAGTTTTAAATATCCACAATGAGTGTTGTTTTGTAACTGTGGTCATCATCCCAATACAGGTGTCCCTACTTTGGATGACGTGATCCAGGCACACTTAGACTTCGCCATACAGCTGAAGTTGGCTATAGAGCGTCATATAGAAAACGTCCTCCGCTTGCGGGAGATGCTGGCTGCCCTACATCAAGGACATGGTGGCCTCCCATAATCTGGTGACAAATAGACACTTGCAGGGTCCATCCGGACCTGAAGGACTGTTGTCCATGTTGGACCCAATATGCCTTGTTTTGCCATTTTGGCATTGTTCTTTTGTTATTTTTTTGCCCCCGTTGGGCTCTTTTCTTATAGTGTCCAACATTTGGACCATAGGGAGTGTGTTGGGGCTACCACGTTGGCCTCTTTTCTTATAGTGTCCAACATTTGGACCATAGGGAGTGTGTTGGGGCTACCACGTTGGCCTCTTTTCTTATAGTGTCCAACATTTGGACCATAGGGAGTGTGTTGGGGCTACCACGTTGGCCTCTTTTCTTATAGTGTCCAACATTTGGACCCTCACAAGTGAGTTGGGGTTCTTCCTACACTCAAACAACAAGGTGTACTTGGTGTGCACGGTCTGGCAAATTTTGAACCTACAATAAAATGTTGTTTCCAATCTTTATGTCATTTCCTTGCTCTAAGCACACATATATGTAAAGATTATGGGAGGTTTATGTTTGACTTTAAGGCCATCAAGCTCAACACATTGCCTGAACAGGTTGAGGCAGAGGAAGGGGTCAATAACACATGTTCGAACACAAGGTGCACATTGTGAGCATGCAGTATGTCGAGCAACCAAGCACACATCCTTTTTAGGGAAAGTGTTGATTGTAGTTTGGAAATGCTCTTACACCATCACTAAAAATGTGTGTTCACTGCTTTGAGATCTACTAGCTGGTGACTCCAGGCACAATAAGTTTTAACAATGTTAGCACTAAATACAATGATGTTAAGGACACCTCCGTGGGCTTTTGGGTCCACCAATATTTAGTGAAGGCTACTGCTCAAGACCAAACATTTAAGTATAATGGCCCTCTACATATGTAGGTAGTGCTAGATACAGCATGTGGCCTACTATATATGCTGATCGTCAAACAATGAGGAATTTTCTTGAACCCGGAATGCAACAATCACGGACAACATATTTAAGGAGTGTGAAGATAAAGTATATTTTAAACAAACAAAATTGCGGATCCTCCGTTCATGAGTGCGCCAAAGAAAAAGGGACAGTATAACATTGGCAAACAAAATAACATCATTTTGTGGCTTTAAAAGGTAAAAAAAAAAACACTTGGTGGGTGGACCTACCCAAATGAAAAGTTAAACACAAAATCAAAAACTTAAAATAAAAAAAACAAACAAACTATAAATCCTCAAAATGGGGCTCTTCCCCATATTCTTCTTGAGGGTGGAAGCTGGTGTCTGGGCGTTGATGTGTGAACCAACCAGCTCTGGCTCGCAGAGCCATGTGATGGCCTTGGCCAGATGTACGGCCAGGGGGGTAATGTTGAGGGCCCTGGTACTGTCAGCCCTGTAGGTTTGCGGGTGGCTGGGGAATGGGAGCAGGGAAAGTGGAGGCGGCATTAAGGTTGCCCAAACGGGCCTGCTCCATTACCAGGAGCATGACCCGCTCGGCTTGCTCCTTTTGGTCCGGGGCAAAAGTTGGGAGGCGCTCATTCACGAGTCCGGCGAAGGGGCATTGTGGTTCCTGGACCTGCTGTGTCAACACCTGCTGAGCCAGGGAGACAAGTTCAGTGCCTGAGGACGCCGGTGGATTTCTTTCCCGGGCCCGGGGACGGGAAAGTGCCAGAGGGGGCCGGTTTGCCGCTGAAGCGCCTTCTTGAACGGGCCCAGCTGATGGTTGCTCTGCTGTGTCCAACTGTGACCCCGAAGAGGGCCCTTCAAGCGGATTCTACATGTGGAAATGCAGAACAGATCAGCAAACATAGCAGCAAACTTTTGGGAACAGTTTAGAAATGAAGGCGAAATTGACATGTATGTGACTACCCCACACTGTGCCTGATGTCCTGCAAAGATGTCCTGACCGTGCGTTACAGCTTGGGACAATAACACAACACAAACTAGTTGTGTGCAAATGGAGTGATTGCTACAATTTTAGGTGCTGGAAACAGCCTCAAGAAAGATGGGAGGCCAATCTGGGGGAGTTTTGCCTTCTCAACCTTCAAAATATGGATATGAATGTTGGCAAAAATGTGTATGCTGTGACAATTGTGTTAGTAGTGGCATAGGTGACCGACTTACATTTTCTGGGTCCACGGCATCTTCAACATTGGCCTGTGGTGGCTGGCTGAACCCCTCACTCTCCAGCACTGGCCGCGGCTCCTGCTGCTCCAAAGTGAAGAGGAGCATATCGTAGTACCAGAGGGTGGGTGTGTAGATGTCCTCTGCGGCCATTCCCGATCGTCGTGATTCCAGGACCTTTCTATGTTCCTTGAGGAACACCGTTTTTAAGGACTGGATCTTCCTCTTGACGAAGTCGACGTCCAGCTGTTGTCCTGCCATATATTGTTGGCACACCTCCAGCAGCCTTTCATAAGCCGCTAGACGGAGGGCCCTGTTGGTATATCCGACACATCTGGTTAGCCATAAACAGGGGTTTGCCCTGTAGGCCTCAATGAAGGCAGTGACAAATTCCCTTTGGCCAGGGCATCTGCAATACAAATAAGAAATCCATTCAGTACACATTAGAGGGGCACATGGTTTAAACAAGGGGTCTCAAACTGCAGGCCTCGAGGGCCTCACACAGTCCAGGTTTTGTGAATTTCCATAGTATTTGACAGTTGGTAATCAAATGATCAACTGTCAAATTCTAAGGAAATCCTGAAAACCTGGACTGTGTGCGGCCCTCGAGCCCTGGAGTTTGAGACCCCTGGTTTGAACCATGTGAAACTCACATCCACAGGATGATAAGTCAGCTGACATGATCAATGTGAAATGCCAATGCTCCCAAAAAAAAAAAAAAAACTTGCTTCTACAAAGATTCTTGGTCAATTCACATGGATGTGTGCTGTTGTGGACAGTGACAATCAAAAATGTGTGGCTGGAGTACCATATAATAACCAGCACATAGATGTGTCTGTGTCATCTAATAATGTGCACATACCTCGGCTTTATAACACACAGTGTATAAAGGCACCAAAATAGGAAAGTCTCCAAGATGCTGGAAGCTGCCTGCTCACAATCACTTGTGTGAAGGGACACACAAAAGAGCAGGTACGGCACACATGTTGCCAATGCTCTATTTATCCTAATTGAACCTACAGCTGTTGGACTATCACAGGTGCGATATGCATATGCATCGCAAGTGCCACGCCTGTTATAGGACGTAACGTCTGCGTTGGGTGTGGTACAGCGTTTTGAGCCACGCCTGCCGTCTAACATAGCCTCGGCGTTGGGTGTGACACAATGGTTCAACCACGCCTGTTTGTAGAGCGTTACATCATGGTGGGGTGTGGGGTAACGACGAGGAGACACGCCTGCTTGGAGGATGCCTCGCCTTGTCATTGGCTGTGGCAAGTATATGTTGAGGCGACGTTCGCAACAACATGTCTTTGCTGCCGGGTTGTTGCCGGTATGTATGTTGTTATTCCGCATGTGAAACATTGGGAATGGGGGACACTATAGCGTTGTCAAAATGGATATGACAGGGTTTCTGTTCAGTCCCCCCATCTGCTGCATAGGGTATCTTGTAAAGTTTTTTTTTTTTCCTTTTTTTGGATAGGAAACTTTGATCACTACAGCATTACACTGTTGGATTTTTGGCATCAGGAAAATCAACATCTTTTGGGTGCCTTGACATTTGCGTGACACCCATCTCACCGACCACTGCATGTGAGTTATTATTGTGTCTGTAGTGTTGCTTTCTCAATACATCTCGTCCTCCATGTGTGTGATGTTTTTGGTATTTGCGTTCTTAATGCTGTGGAAAAGTGTGATGTTGGTTGTGATCTACATGTGTGTGTAGGCCTTGGTTTGGATTTTCTTTTGGTGACAAAGGCATTTGGGCGTGTAAAACATGTGGAATTCCTCAACACCTTCATTAATACTGTATGTGTTGTTGGGTTTGAGGACATCATTTCAACATGTGTTGTGCACCTGTACATATTTCGGCAATGTCATGCTCATTAGTGGTCCCTTTGTTAATGTTCACATTGTAGTCAAAACACCTTTGTGCGTAGGCACCGTTGTAAACATAATTTTACCTCTAAACAGCATGAATCCGGATGAACGTGCCATGGTGGGGGCTGCTTTTCTGGTGCAGGCTGCACGTCTCGAGGAGGAGAGGCTGGAGAGACGCAGGAGGAGACCACGACGCATCTGGACCAGGGAGTGGCTGCAGCAGCGCAATCAACATTCGCACATTCGGCTTGTGCACCAACTTCGGGCAGACTTCCCACGGGACTTCCAGAATTTTCTCAGGATGACAGAGGAGTCCTTTCAATTCCTGTTGGGTGCAGTCACCCCGCTCATCGCACGGCAAGATACTGTAATGCGTCCAGCAGTGCCTGCGGAGGAGAGGTTGGCCGCCACACTGCGCTTTCTCGCCACAGGGCGCAGCATGCAGGACTTGGAATACTCGTCAGCTATGTCGCGTCCGCTCCTTAGCCAAGTGATACCGGAGACATGTGAGGCTATATTGCGCTGTCTGGCTCCTACATACATGCAGTTGCCCCAAAACCCAGAAGAATGGCTGGCCACTGCCGCCGAATTCAGCCATAAGTGGCAATATCCGAACTGTGGTGGTGCCATAGACGGCAAACATATTAGAATCACCCAACCACACCACAGTGGCTCTTATTTTTATAATTACAAAGGCTATTTTAGCATTGTTTTGATGGCAGTGGTGAACGCCAACTATGAATTTATGTCTGTGTCAGTGGGAACAAATGTGAGGGTTTCTGATGGGGGGGTTTTTGACCAATCTTCTTTTGGCCAAAAACTCAAAAATGGGCGTCTCAATTTGCCTCCCACAAATGTCACCTGTGGAAATCTGAACTTTGTGTTCCTGGCGGATGACGCATTCCCACTCCATCCCAATTTGATGAAACCATATCCCCAGAGGCATCTTAATGCACGACAACGCATTTTTAACTATCGCCTTTCCCGGGCCCGGCGAGTGGTGGAGAATGCCTTTGGGATTATGGCTAGCCGGTTCAGGATTTTCCACACGGCCATTAACATGAAACTGGAATCTATGGACATCGTTGTTATGGCCTGTTGTGTGCTGCATAATTTCCTCCGACGCCGAGATCACCAGGCCTACACACCACCAAACTATGAAGACCACATTGACTCCAGCAATGGGGAGGTGGTGTTGGGGGGCTGGAGTGCTGATGCCCCACACATGGCAGGACTACAGCCATTAGGGCGTGGAAGCAGCCGCCAGGAGGCACAGGAGATTTGGGACCGGTACTGCCAGTACTTTAATGGTCCAGGGGCTGTGAGCTGGCAACACAACCTCCAGTAGTTAGCAGTGTGCCATGTCTAATTTGTCCTTGCACAGTTCGAATGTGTCCTGAAGCTCAGGGTTGTAGCCAGGACATGTGTCCCTTTATAATTTGCTACAGGTGTTATTTTATTTTCCAAACCCAGATTTAGGGAACACTAAGTTAATGTTTTGAAGAGGACGAGGCCTTGCCTAATTGAGGGGAGCTATGTGTCGCAGACATACCTGTTGTCTGTGACATAAGCCGGAGGATTTTGCATCTTGGTGCATGTTGGCACTAATATTTTTATTTGTGCTGAAGGGCCCGGCTTATGGGTCCTGTGAGAGACGGGCGGGAGCAGGACCCACATACCTCCCCAAAGGCCGTTGTGACAGTGGTCACATTTTTGTATCGTAGCACCTAGGGAAAGAGTTAGGACTGTCTCGACCAGGGCCTACCGTGAAATTGGTGAGGCAGCTTAATGTACGTTTTTTTGCTAAAACGTATAAACAAAAAGGCCCTGATTTTTGTCCCAGAACTTGGTATTTGCTACAAAGTGTATTTAGGAAACCTGATTAAATACACACATACATATGTTGGGCCACATATATGGTGGTCCCAACACAAGTCTTGCAAAAGCAGAGTAGAGTAGGTCACAAACATTAGGGCCCCTGGAACAATGAATGATGAGAAGCGTTTTGCTTCCTTTGCATTGTCATACAGTTTCCCCACAATACCGCTTGACAACACATGCGCTTTGTAAAACACCTTGCCAAAAATTACATCAGAAACAGCACAGAACAAACACTCATGCGTTTTACATGCGCTTTAAACAAAAACAGTCATGCCGCACACACAGCTCGCAACAGGGTGACAGTCCTTTACGGGTCGCCAAACCGGCAACCATTGACCAACGCATAAGTGTTCGGATTGTGCACGGCGCACAAGGGGGATAGCGGTTTCTACCTTTCGGTAGTGACATGTGAGGTTTTTTGGATAGCAGTACGTGTTTACACATGTACATTGCGATGCACATCACAGGACATTCTGAAAATGAGGCCGCCATGTTTCCAAAGACATCTGACCAATGAGGACGCAGTACTGGCCACCAATGATGGAGTGAGGGGCGCGGCTTCTAAAACATGTAGCACGCCTATGTGCTCCAAATTAACTTCAACTACGCCCACATTTACCCCAACATCGTTTACGAGGTTTCTGTGTGACTGTTTGCTAACGATGTGCACAGATGATAAGTAGATCGCTCATACGACCGCTGGATCGCTGCATCGGGGAGTCGTATGAGCGATATCTGTGCGTGTACCGTTACGATGAACGATCACACACATCGTTCGGACGATGTGCAAATCCGACATCGTTTCTGACATCGTTATCTATATCGTAGCGTGTGACGGCCGCCTATCACCCAAAGTTCTGAGATATATGTGCAGAAAAGAATTCGTGTTTTAAGGAGCGCTCATACAGGAGGACCCAGGGGTTTTTAATTACACTCAGCTTTTATTCCACAACGCGTTTCAATGGCGGCACGCCATCTTTATCATTTATTTTTAATCACTAGTATCCCATCCCCCCCCCCGTGGATTAAATTGGTGGATTCCCATGGTTCCCTGGCGATTGGTGTGCAAAAGCAGAACTGGACTAAGAGGGGCATATGAGGAGCAAGCATCATCTTACTATGATGGACCCCACCTGAGACTGGATCTATATTTAAGTTTTGCTATGCATTAATGGTGGTGCTTTTCATTCCGGTTTATCATGTTTGCCTTTTTCTAGCCTCCTCCGTTGGTAACGAATATGTAGCATAGGTCGCCAGTTCATGTGCCAGTAACTAAGATGGCGCTGGCTGTATTGCACGTGCACAATAGGTTAGTGGTGTCTGCGCATGCGCGGACACGGCGCCGCACATTTCCTGGCAGTGACGTCACCGGAAAAGCTATTCCGAATGTTTTGGGGTTGCTTTGCTGCCTCTGGCACTGGACTGCTTGACCGTGTGCATGGCTTTATGAAGTCAGAAGACTACCAACAAATTTTGCAGCATAATGTAGGGCCCAGTGTGAGAAAGCTGGGTCTCCCTCAGAGGTCATGGGTCTTCCAGCAGGACAATGACACAAAACACACTTCAAAAAGCACTAGAAAATGGTTTGAGAGAAAGCACTGGAGACTTCTAAGGTGGCCAGCAATGAGACCAGACCTGAATCCCATAGAACACCTGTGGAGAGATCTAAAAATGGCAGTTTGGAGAAGGCACCCTTCAAATATCAGGGACCTGGAGCAGTTTGCCAAAGAAGAATGGTCTAAAATTCCAGCAGAGCATTGTAAGAATCTCATTGATGGTTACCGGAAGCGGTTGATCGCAGTTATTTTGGCTAACGGGTGTTCAACCAAGTATTAGGCTGAGGGTGCCAATACTTTTGTCCGGCCCATTTTTGGAGTTTTGTGGGAAATGATCAATGTTTTGCTTCATTCTCTTTTGTGTTTTTTCATTGAAGACAAATTAAATGAAGATAATAATACCAAAGAATTTGTGATTGCAATCATTTTCAGGAAGAAACTAAGTATTATCTGACAGAATTGCAGGGGTGTCAATACTTTTGGCCACAACTGAATACATGTAAGTTGGCTTTCTATACACTAGTCTTTTGCACCTTACAAATCTCTATTATGCAAGTGTATATATATTATTGCTGGTATCATCCATTGCTTTTTGATACCAGTGAATATCTTGCCTGTATTATCCACATTAATGTAATATAAACCAGGCCCTAATATTGTATTCTTTAGATATGATCTGTAACATTACATAGCATTCCATAGTAGTAAGCTTAGTTCTGTTCCCATATCTATGTAGTCAGCTTAGTTGTCTTGTATCTATATAGTAAGCTCGGTTCTGTTCCCATATTGATGAACCAAGCTCAGTTCTCTTCTGGTATCTGTAAACGTTTTTGTTCCCGTATCGATGTAGGAAACTTGCCTCTGCTCCCTTATCTATACATTAAGCTTTTAGTTCTTGTATTTACGTAGTAATTTTGGTTCTGGCACAATATTTATGAAGTAAGCTTGCTTGTGCTCCTGTATCTATGTAGTAGGCTTGGTTCTGCTCCCGTATCTATGTAGTAGGCTTGGTTCTGCTCCTGTATCTATTTAGTAGGCTTGGTTCTGCTTCCATATCTATGTAGTAGGCTTGGTTTTGCTCCCGTATCTATGTAGTAGGCTTGGTTCTGCTCCCGTATCTATGTAGTAGGCTTGGTTCTGCTCCCGTATCTATATAGTAGGCTTGGTTTTGCTCCCGTATCTATATAGTAGGCTTGGTTCTGCTCCCGTATCTATATAGTAGGCTTGGTTCTGCTCCCGTATCTATATAGTAGGCTTGGTTCTGCTCCCGTATCTATATAGTAGGCTTGGTTCTGCTCCCGTATCTATATAGTAGGCTTGGTTCTGCTCCCGTATCTATATAGTAGGCTTGGTTCTGCTCCCGTATCTATATAGTAGGCTTGGTTCTGCTCCCGTATCTATATAGTAAGCTTGGTTTTGCTCCCGTATCTATAGTAGACTTGGTTCTGCTCCCGTATCTATGTAGTAGGCTTGGCTCTGCTCCCGTATCTATATAGTAGGCTTGGTTCTGCTCCCGTATCTATGTAATAGGCTTGGTTCTGCTCCTGTAATCTATATAGTAGGCTTGGTTTTGCTCCCGTATCTATGTAGTAGGCTTGGTTCTGCTCCCGTATCTATGTAGTAGGCTTGGTTCTGCTCCCCTCTCTATATAGTAGGCTTGGTTCTGCTTCCGTATCTATATAGTAGGCTTGGTTCTGCTCCCGTATCTATATAGTAGGCTTGGTTCTGCTCCCGTATTGATCATTTCACACAAAACTCCAAAAATGGGCCAGACAAAAGTATTGGCACCCTCAGCCTAATACTTGGTTGAACAACCTTTAGCCAAAATAACTGCGATCAACCGCTTCCGGTAACCATCAATGAGTTTCTTACAATGCTCTGCTGGAATTTTAGACCATTCTTTCTTTGGCAAACTGCTCCAGGTCCCTGATATATGAAGGGTGCCTTCTCCAAACTGCCATTTTTAGATCTCTCCACAGGTGTTCTATGGGATTCAGGTCTGGACTCATTGCTGGCCACCTTACAAGTCTCCAGTGCTTTCTCTCAAACCATTTTCTAGTGCTTTTTGAAGTGTGTTTTGGGTCATTGTCCTGCTGGAAGACCCATGACCTCTGAGGGAGACCCAGCTTTCTCACACTGGGCCCTACATTATGCTGCAAAATTTGTTGGTAGCCTTCAGACTTCATAATGCCATGCACACGGTCAAGCAGTCCAGTGCCAGAGGCAGCAAAGCAACCCCAAAACATCAGGGAACCTCCGCCATGTTTGACTGTAGGGACCGTGTTCTTTTCTTTGAATGCCTCTTATTTTCTCCTGTAAACTCTATGTTGATGCCTTTGCCCAAAAAGAGAGAACATTCTTCCAAAACGTTTTAGGCTTTCTTAAGTAAGTTCTGGCAAACTCCAGCCTGGCTTTTTTGTGTCTAGGGGTAAGAAGTGGGGTCTTCCTGGGTCTCCTACCATACAGTCCCTTTTCATTCAGACACCGACGGATAGTACGGGTTGACACTGTTGTACCCTCGGACTGCAGGGCAGCTTGAACTTGTTTGGATGTTAGTCAAGGTTCCTTATCCACCATCCGCACAATCTTGCGTTGAAATCTCGTCAATTTTTCTTTTCGTCCACATCTAGGGAGGTTAGCCACAGTGCCATGGGCTGTAAACCTCTTGATGACACTGTGCACGGTAGACACAGGAACATTCAGGTCTTTGGAGATGGACTTGTAGCCTTGAGAATGCTCATGCTTCCTCACAATTTGGTTTCTCACGTCCTCAGACAGTTCTTTGGTCTTCTTTCTTTTCTCCATGCTCAATGTGGTACACACAAGGACACAGGACAGGGGTTGAGTCCACTTTAATCCATGTCAACTGGCTGCAAGTGTGATTTAGTTATTGCCAACACCTGTTAGATGCCACAGGTAAGTTACAGGTGCTGTTAATTACACAAATTAGAGAAGCATCACATGATTTTTCTAACAGTGCCAATACTTTTGTCCACCCCCTTTTTTATGTTTGGTGTGGAATTAGATCCAATTTGGATTTAGGACAATTATTTTTGTGTTTTTTCATTGAAGACAAATTAAATGAAGATAATAATAGCAAAGAATTTGTGATTGCAATCATTTTCAGGAAGAAACTGAGTATTATCTGACAGAATTGCAGGGGTGTCAATACTTTTGGCCATGACTGTATGTAGTAGGCTTGGTTCTGCTCCCATATCTACACAGTAGGCTTGCTTGTTTCCATATTAATGTAGTTAGCTTGGTTCTATACCTGTATCTGTGTAGTAGTTTCTTTCTGTTTCTGTATCTATGTAGTAATCTTAGTACTGTTCCCATATATATGTATCAGCTTCCATTATATATAAAGCCTTTAGCTCTGCTGCTCTAATGTAGCGGCCACAGATAAGCAGGCTAAAGACGGGCCACCACTGCTCGAGGGCCACTGCTTTGTAGTTGCCCCCCAGGCCAAAATTTGCCAGCCAGCCCCTGATCCTGAGACATTGGATCCTGGGCACAGAGTCTCTGGACCTGAGGGAAGCCACGGGTGAACGCAGCCACCCTGTGCCCAACATCTGCGTTCGGTGCAGGGCGGCTTTTCCCTGTAATCACCCGCTGGAGATCACTTCTGACTCCGCAGCATGAAATGAACATGATACGAAGAGGTGGAAGCGCAGCAACCCGCCCGCAGGTGAAATAACAGTGCGCGGAGATAAGCTAAAAATCCCATCCACTGAGCTTGTACTGTACAACTGTGCACACACCCTTATAAGATCCCTTATCTGCCTATTTACTTATATGTCACCATTGTATCTCCATAATGAGGGGGCTCGGTGGCACGCATGCGCGCACTGCACTGTCCTTGTCACCTGTATCTCTATGGCCGCTTTCACACGTCTGTGGTGATACAGATGTGTGACACCGGCCTATGTGCCTGAGACGTGGGGTCACGTGTTCCTGAGGTCACATGTTGCGGGCTGTGGTGAATCCCTGGGTCCTGCTGGATAAGACATAGGTCACCCCACACCCAGTCTGAGCCTATTGGCCGTTGACATCTTTTTAAACCGCTTCACACACTCCCCTCCTCCGGTATCAGTCTCTGCAGGCTCCCCTCCCCTCATGCGCAGATTCCCTGGTCCGCACTCGCTCCTTCCCCTGATCATCACCAGAGAGCCGGGCTGCCCATCGCTAATACAGAACCCCCCCCGCCCCGCGTGCCCCGCGTGCCCCGCGTGCCCCGCGCCCCGCGCCCCCTATCTATGAGCATCAGCCCGGGAGGCCCCGCCCCTTCCGGTGACGTCACCCCGCACAGGATCACGCGCTCTCCGGCAGATCCCCCATTATCACGTGCAGGAACTTGGAAACAACAGCTGGAAAAGCTGAAAATCTACAGGTGACCAGAGAGCAGAGATACACGGGGAGCAGGGTGTATGTGGAGGATATGGGGGAGCAGGGTGTATGTGGAGGATATGGGGGAGCAGGGTGTATGTGGAGGATATGGGGGAGCAGGGTGTATGTGGAGGATGCAGGGGGTATGTGGAGGATATGGGGGAGCAGGGGGTATGTGGAGGATATGGGGGAGCAGGGTGTATGTGGAGGATATGGGGGGAGCAGGGTGTATGTGGAGGATATGGGGGGAGCAGGGTGTATGTGGAGGATATGGGGGAGCAGGGGTGTATGTGGAGGATATGGGGGAGCAGGGGTGTATGTGGAGGATACAGGGGGAGCAGGGGTGTATGTGGAGGATACAGGGGGAGCAGGGGGTATGTGGAGGATACAGGGGGTATGTGGAGGATACGGGGGGTGCAGGGGGTATATGGGGGGTGCAGGGTGTATGTGGGGGATATGAGGAGTGCAGGGTGTATGTGGAGGATATGGGGTGGTGCAGGCTGTATATGGAGTATATGGGGGGGTGCAGGCTGTATGTGGAGGATATGGGGGGGTGCAGGCTGTATGTGGAGGATATAGGGGAGGTACAGGCTGTACGTGGGGGGGGGTGCAGGCTGTATGTGGAGGATATGGGGGGGTGTGCAGGCTGTATGTGGAGGATATGGGGGGGTGCAGGCTGTATGTGGAGGATATAGGGGAGGTGCAGGCTGTATGTGGTGGGGGGGTGCCGGCTATGTGGAGGATGTGGGGCGGTGCAGGCTGTATGTGGAGGATATCGGGGGGGGGGGCTGCAGGCTGTATGAGGAGGATATCTGGGTGGGGGGGGCCTGCAGGCTGTATGAGGAGGATATGGGGGGGGGGGTGCAGGCTGGATGTGGGGGGGGTGCAGGCTGGATGTGGGGGGGTTCAGGGTGTATGTGGAGGATATTGGGGGGGCAGGATGTGGGGGGGTGCAGGCTGCGTGTGTGTGGTGCGGGCTGCAGGCTGTATGTGAAGGATATGGGGGGGCTGCAGGCTGTATTATGTGGAGGATATCGGGGGGCGGTGCTGCAGGCTGGATGTGGAGGAGGTGGGGGATGCTGTGTTGTGTGTGTGGTGTGCTGGTTGTGTGTGTGGTGTGCTGGTTGTGTGTGTGGTGTGCTGGGTGTGTGTGTGGTGTGCTGGGTGTGCTGGTTGTGTGTGTGGTGTGCTGGGTGTGTGTGTGTGTGTAAAAAGAAGGTAAACCAGGATGGGGGACATCACTATAAAAGGGGATCAGGATGGGGGACATCACTACAAAAGTGAACCAGGATGCTGGACAACACTACTAAGGGGGATCGGGATGGGGGACTTCACTACTAAGGGGGATCAGGATGGGGACAGTAGTACATAATGAGGACCAGGATGGAGACATTACTACAATATTGGGACCGGACATTACTACAAGAAGGGGATCAGGATTTGTACTTTACTACATTGAGCAAAAAATTCTGGTATTACTAAAAATGTCACTTAGTCCTACAATGGATGCGGCCCCCGATATAAATTTTTTTCAATGTGCGGCCCACCAACCCAGCTGAGTTTGAGACCCCTGGTGTACAGTATACTGGACTATTGATTTATGCACATTTTATTGAAAGTTTAAATATGCTTTAGGGTATGTGCACATCAGTCGTTTTTGCATCTTTGCAGACCGACCGGGAATCGGTGGAGAATGGCAGATACTGAGTTTTCTGAACTCGGCAGTGTCCCTCGTTTTGTTAGCGATTTGCTAACGTTTTGCGATCGCTTTCTTAGCGTTTGTACAGCGTGTTCTTGGCGATTTTCCCGGCGTTTTTCTTAGCGATTTCCAGACTGGTCGTTGGTGCACTTGTTATGCTGGAACCGCTGGAAAAACGCCCAAAAGAAGTCACTTGCTCTATCTTTGAAAACCGGTGAATAAACTGGAAACGACAAGACAAAAACCGTTCTAATGTACACAGCGTTTTCTAAACTCCATTGACTAGCATGTTAATCCAACCGGTGGGTAGGATTAACATAAATTAACATAAAACTCAGCGGAAACCGCCGACGGAAAACGCTGAAAAACAGCCCACAAAACGACTGATGTGCACATACCCTAAAGAAGTAATTGCCTTAATCCTGTTCAGTCTTCAATTCTGAGATCAGTGCAGGCTTTCCTCTTTGAGTGTTTACATTTAACCCTTGTCTGTAGAGGAGGAGCTTCACTGGTGCTGAAGTGCAGCACAGACTTATCTCAGCTAAGACAAAGCCTAGATCCTTAGGCTACATTCACACAGCGTTTTTGCTGCGTTTTTTTTTGCAGTGACTCTGGGCATCCCAGCAAAGTCAATGGGTTTCAAGATATGACATTCAGACACAGCGTTTTGTGAGGATCTGTTTTTGGGCTAAAAAATAGATCCTCACAGAGAATGAGCTTGTCACTTTGTGTGGCTTTTTTTTCTAATCTGCTTTTGCTATTGAAACCATTATCTATGAGCAAAAACAACGCAAGTGTGTATAATAAAAACGCATTACCTTTTAGGTGATGTGTTTTTTAAAGCTGATCTGCTTTTGCAGTTGAATAAAATATCCTCAAAAAACGCTGTATGTGAATGTAGCCTTAGATCAGGAATAGAACAGCCAGTTATGGGACGTTTCATAACTTTCTCAAATTCCTATAAGAAATATTCAGCACATTCTGCATTTGAACTACAGTACCCAATTTATTAATATATTTTAGAAGTTGGTCCATTTTATACCGACTCCTTGACTCCGACTCCACAGCACTGCATAAGCACTGGGAGATGTATATATCTCACTGGAGGACACATGGTATGGAGGGAAATGTGTGCATTAGTGGGTGGCACATAGTAGTTGGGCATAAGGACATCACTGGGTGGCACAAGCATCAGTAGGGGGGCATATATATACTGAGGAGGGGCACGTAGCATCACTGTGTTGGGCACAGCCATCATTGAGGGCAGCACAGGAATCACTGGGGGAGGCACAAAGATCACTAGTGATCACTTAGTACAGGGAGCAGAGGCGACACTTGGGGACACAGATCTCCAGGAGGCACAGAGAGCCCTGTTTGATGTTGCAGCAGCTGCTCCTCCCCACACAGAGCGTCCACACACTGACCTGCCAGCGTGACCACGTAACCTTTCATGAGTGCACACCACATTCAGTAATGAAAGCTGCATGCACGTAAGCGTACGGGCCGGCAGGACACGGCTACCGCTCGAGCAGTGCGATCCCGGGATCCTGCCCGCAGCCGCATAAGGGTTTTTCATGGGCCGGGTGTTCCCCACCCCTGATCTAGAACTTTCCATGTGAGATTTCTTCTGTCTGTGACTTCTACATTATTATTTTCACAGTTCTGAAATCTGAAGAATATTAATACTGAAGCCGTAATGAAGAAAGAAGAAAGTGATGAGCGGGGAGATGAGCGGTGCAAAGAGGAAGGTTCTACAGGTAACCGCCCTGGTGAGGAGTCACCACTAATACACAAGTCACATTCTCTCATTCACCAGACTGAAGTGTTATGTTATGTGTTCTCTCATTTTTGAGGGCTGTAGACCCCTCCATCAGCTCAGATGACCGTGTTATAGCGCCATGTGTGATGCTGTGCATCTATACTATGGATTTAAAGCACCACGCCAAGATGTCTTCAGTGACAGTGAAAGCGGGCAAGGTTATGGACAACCCCATTCTTTCCCCACGACAGGCCATGACTCTGATGGGAACTTTGTCTTCTTTTATCCCGGCTGTCCCTTGGGCACAATTCCACTATCTCAGTCTCCAACAGGATGTACTAAGGGTGTAGGAGTCCCTGCAGGGTCTGTTGGAGACCCAGTTGTGTCTTTCCTCTTCCACAATAGACTCTCTAGCTTGGTGGATGATTCCACGTTACTTAACCCGGGCAGGTCCCTGGCTCATTACTCCGGACTTTATAGTGACAACCAATGCCTGGCCCAGAGTCAATGGACTTCTGAGGCAGAATTGGGCTCTTCCAATCTAAAGGCGTTACGGGCGGTCAAGTATGTGCGCCTCAGATTCCTGCCTCACCTCCACGACTCAGATGTCAGAATTCAGATGGACAACACCACGGTGGTGGCATACATAAATCACCAGGGGGGAACCCAGACACCCTCTCTCCTATCCACCACATCCGACATCTTTCAGCTAGTAGGAGTGAATTTCCTCTCCCTGACGGCCCTACACATCCTGGGCATAGACAACGACTGAGACTTCCTCAGATGTCCCTATCTGACAGGGGGAGTGGGTTCTGAACAGGGAGGTGTTCAACAGGATAGTGCCCCTATATGGAGTCCCAGAGATAGACCTGTTTGTGACCAGGAGGAACAGACAGGTTCAGCGCTTTGCTTCCCTGCACCCCTTGGATTTTCCAGAGGTGGTGAATGCTCTGCGGGTGCCTTGGAATTATCAGTTGGCATATGTCTTCCTCTGTTCTATCTGCTCCTGCTGGGTTTTCGCAAAATCCGGGAGGAGGGAGCGAGAATCATCCTGTTAGCCCCCTTCTGGCCCAGGAGACCCTGTTTTTCCTGGCTGAGAGCCATGTCAATGTCCGACCCTTGGGTTCTCCCGGCGGATCGGAGGTTGCTCTCTCAGGGTCTGTGTTATCATCCGCAGGTGAACGGTCTGCATCTAACGGCGTGGACTTTGAGAGGCAGCTTCTAAAACCCCAGGGGTTCTCACTCTTTGGTTTCTACCCTCCTCAGCAGTAGAAAGGAGGTGATTACAAACCTATATTGTAGAGTCTGGCAAAAAATTTTGCCATTTTATTCTGGTGGCCTCTCTGCCCGGGTTCCGATTCCGGCCATTCTGGAGTTTTTACAGAAGGGTCGTGAGTTGGGTCTGGCCGTCAGTACCTTTTTTTTTTTTTAACCAATTAACTTTTTATTGAGCATTGATCATAATATACAAGACAAAACAAATGGGGGTCTAAACAGACCCTCGGGGGACATACAAAAGAAAGGAAGGAAAAGGGGGGGATGGGAGAAGGACCAAATCAGGTACAGACAATGGTGAATGGTGAAACAATATGCAAATGAGATCAAATAAGTTCAAATCAAGACCACGAGTTCACAAAGTTACAACAAGTGCAATGGTTCACTGTAAAAGATGGGTGTGAATATCCGAGGCGAGGGCAGAGGAAGTCCAGGGGTCCCACCACGTAAGAACCTTGTTCTTTTTAGAAAGAGAGGGCGCAGAGAGAGATTCGTAGCAGTAGTGGAGATTAAGTCTAGAAATCAGCTCCTCTCTAGATGGCACCTCCAGTGACTTCCAATGCGCCGCCAGGCATAGTCTAGCAGCAACCAGAATATTAAACACAATAGGCTGCAACGGGGAGGGAACTTCTGATAGAGATATACCCAGGAGCGCGAGCGGGCCCGGCAGTATCAAGGGCAGACGAGTAATCTCACATAGGAGCTGTTCTACCTGAACCCAGAAGGGCTTGATGAGCGGGCACTCCCACCACACGTGCCAGGGAACCCGACATGCCACAACCCCTCCAGCAGGAGGCAGATGAGGAGAGATGGAGCCGGGCCATTCGTGCAGGGGTCAAATACCATTGTAATAGAATCTTTCTCGCCTGCTCCATGTGTCCCAGACAAGAAGAAAATTTTTTCGGGTGGGACAAGGCAAAGGACCAGTCCTCGTGTGTAGCCGAAAAGGATAGAAGGGACTCCCAAGATAACATGAACGGGAGTTTATGGGGGACCTCATGGAGTAGCAGTGAGGCGTACAGCACTGAAACCCCATGTGAGCTATGCGTGCCAGGCTTAAAAAATCGGTCACCCGGAGAGTCCCCAACCACCGGAGGCTCCCGAAAAATCAGGAAGTTGCGTAAGCAGCTTGATAACTGTAAGAAGGTGTAGAACGACGAGTTTGGTAGGGAGAACCGAGACTGAAGTTCACCAAAGGAACGTAAACCCGATGGACCAAACAAATCCACTATATGCAAGAGGTTGCACTTTTTTAGTTGTTGTAAAGATATATTGGGGATTATTTCTGACATAACATCCAGGGATATATATATCTGGCCATGTAAGGGAATACTGAGAGACCCACTGTAGCCCAAAGCTTGGTAGCTGAGATCATAGTATGAAGAAGTGTTCCCTTACAGCGGGACTGCAAGAACGACATTTCCATCAATCGCCTAAGAGAGCCTTGTGGGGCAAAAGATGATTCAATGGTAAGCCAAGGCAAATGTGAGGCCTCCTCCCACCACAATTTAAGTGGTTCAAGCATCGCAGCTTTATGATATATTGCTAGGTTGGGAGCACCCAAACCACCTTTAGAATACGGGAGAACCATCCAACGATGTTTGATTCTATGTGGCTTACCATTCCATATGAAGGAATCTAATATAGACTGAAAGAGGGAAATGCGCTCTGCAGGTATCGTTAAAGGCAAACATCTGAATAGGTAAATTAACTTGGGGAGGAGCATCATCTTGGCCGTCTGAATGCGCGCCATCCACGAAAGGGGGGTATCAGTAAATTTTTGGATAGTAGCTCGCAAGTCCGCAGCAGTTGCCTCACAGTTCAAATGTGTTATGTCCGCCAGGCGTGTCAATTTAATCCCTAAATACGTAAAACCTAAGGGAGCCCAGAGGAAGTTGTAGGTGGATTGGATAGTAGATTGGAGGTTAAGTGATAGAAAGAGAGGGAATAAAGTGGATTTGGTCAGGTTGAGCCTGTAATACGAGACCGCAGAGAAGTCATGTAGGAGAGAGGAGATCGCAGCCAGCGAACGCTGGGGATCAGTGCAGGTAAATACAACATTGTCTGCATACAGACCAATTTTGAATTCAGCAGTTCCAACGGGGATGCCTTTAATGTCTGGAGTCTGCGAGCAATAGCAGCCAGAGGTTCCATAATCAACGCGAAGACCAGCGGGGAGAGGGGGCAGCCCTGGCGAGTACCATTTGAAATAGTAAAGGCCGGGATTTAAACCCCGAGGCACGCACCGAGGCGTTCGGATTAGAATATAAAGCCATGATGGCAGAGAAAATAGGACCAGTGAGGCCAAATTTGAGCAAGGTACTCTCCAAATAGCCCCAGTGCACCTTGTCAAAGGCTTTTTCAGCATCAAGCGACAGGAATACACTGGGGAGGCGACCCCCCTCCACCACACTCAACAGGTCGATTAACCGTCTCGTTCCATCCCTTGTCTGCCTGCCCAGCACAAACCCAACCTGATCAGGGTGAATTATAGAAGGTAAAATAGTAAGAAGACGATTGGCCCATATTTTAGCATAGATTTTTAAGTCTGCATTTAGCAGAGCAATTGGGCGAAAGTTCCAGGGGTTGTAGGGGACTTCCCAGGTTTAGGCAGAGTGGCTACAGCGGCCTCCAAACCTTCACGTTTGATGGATCCCGAAGAGGCCCAAAAGTCAAACAATCTTTTGAGGTAAGGACAAAGTATAGGTAGAAAGTGAGAATAGTAAGGGAAAGAAAAGCCATCAGGACCCGGGGCCGAGTTTTTCTTTGAATCCCTGATGATCTGCGAGATTTCAGAACACAGTATAGGAGCATTCAAAAAATCTAGTTGAGATGGGGAAACCTTCGGGAGATTGGCCCTATCCAAAAAGGACGAGATACAGGCCGGGGAAGGCTGTGGAATGGATCCGTCATCTTGTAAGTTGTAAAACCTAGAATAATAAGTGGCAAACTCATCTGCAATATGAATCGGGTTATAAACCCGTGTGGAGTCAGCTCTAACCAGGAAAGGGATCCACGGTCTGCAATAGGGTCCTCGTAAATCTGAGCTGTCCTGAGTTAGGGCCATAGACTGATGCTATAGTGTAAGGTGCATTATTAATTAGGCATAGTAGTATCAATGACCTGCCCTCATGGTCTGGAATCATACGTACTAGCTGGAAAGTCACGAAGCGATGAACAAAAATAGCAACCCCTGCCTTTTTCATACCACTCCCTGCAAAAAAGCGGTGAGGGTAGAGATTGGACTTCATCCTAAAATTATCCTGCTCCAAGAGGTGGGTTTCCTGGAGACATACCACATGGTGGTGCTGTTTGGCCAGTTGTTTCCACACCATAGCTCTCTTACAGGGGGAATTAAGCCCATTAACATTATGGGACGCTAGTGTGATACTCGTAATTATCTAAAAAGAGAAGCAAGTGACCCCACATTCTTGTACCGTCAGTACCTTTTAGGGTCCAAGTATCGGCACTAGGGGCCAGGGGTGGATTAAGGGTAGCCAGGGCCCGGGGCTGTTCAGACTCTGTGGGCCCCCCGAGTCATGTGATGGGGGTCATGTGACGGGGTCATGTGACGGGGTCGCGGGAGTCATGTGACGGAGGTTATCATATACCTGAAATAGATTATTCCAGAAAAATAGTTGCTGAGTGAAACTCTAACCTGTCAAACATTCATTGATCTAGTCAATTTACCCTTCAGTTAGGAGGAAAAAAAAAAACACTTTAAGCCATAGTATTGAGCAGTCCATTAGAAGGCGGCCATTATGCCCTGACTGCCCCTGTACTCAGAATAAATAACTTATATCTCGAACAGTGTGCCCCTGTATGACAATCACCTGTTACCAGTCTGATGGACTTGCTTGAAGATTGGTCCGTCCCGCCTCCTCACGGTCCGACAGCGTCTTCATCTGAATGATGTAGATAACGCCTCCTGTCACCTGCGTTATCCACGTGACCACGTCCAATTTTTCCATTGCCTATGCTATGCCCATACCTCTCCGGCTTGTGCAGGTGCAGTGTGCTCCATCATGGGGTTATCCTACAAGTTTAAACTCTCAGTGATGTCACCATACATTACACGCAGCAGACTGGGAGCCTGGAACCATGTGCAGAGACCCCTGCGGTTCGCGCATGAGTAGATGAGTTTTACATTGTAGCTGCAGTAGGGCAGAGCACGGTGCGTTTGCGTAAGCTGGAGAGGCATCTGCACAGACGTGAGATGGGAAAGTGAGACGTGGATAACAAAGGCGTGATCCATATCATTCAGAAGAAGAGGCTGTCAGACGGCGAGGAGAGGCTGAATGGACCAATCTGCAAGCAAGAATTTTGGACCGGTAATAGGTTAGAATACAGGGTGCAAGATTTTTATAAGTTATTTATTCTGTGTACAGGGGCATTCAGGGCATAATAGCTTGTTTCTTCTAATGCAGCATCAGCATCTGCACATGGCCTTACAGATACTGAGGGAAAAAAAAATCACCAAATACTCAGCGTGTGCACGAGGTCTTACAGATACTGAGGTAAAAACCTCACCAAATACTCAGCATGTGCACGAGGCCTTACAGATACTGAGGGAAAAACTCACCAAATCCTCAGCGTGTGCACGAGGCCTTACAGATACTGAGGGAAAAACTCACCAAATAATCAGCCTATGCACGAGGCCTTACAGATACTGAGGTAAAAACTCACCAAATACTCTCCGTGTGCACGAGGTCTTACAGATACTGAGGTAAAAACTCACCAAATACTCAGCGTGTGCACGAGGCCTTACAGATACTGAGGGAAAAACTCGCCAAATACTCAGTGTGTGCACGTAGCCTTACAGATACTGAGATAAAAACTCCCCAAATACTCAGCGTGTGCACGAGGCCTTACATATACTAAGGGAAAAACTGACCAAATACTCAGTGTGTGCACGAGGCCTTACATATACTAAGGGAAAAACTGACCAAATACTCAGCGTGTGCACAAGGCCTTACAGATACTGAGATAAAAACTCCCCAAATACTCAGCGTGTGCACGAGGCCTTACATATACTAAGGGAAAAAACTGACCAAATACTCATGTGTGTGCACGAGGCCTTACAGATACTGAGGTAAAAACTCACCAAATACTCTCCGTGTGCACGAGGTCTTACAGATACTGAGGTAAAAACTCACCAAATACTCAGCGTGTGCACGAGGCCTTACAGATACTGAGGGAAAAACTCGCCAAATACTCAGCGTGTGCACAAAGCCTTACAGATACTGAGGTAACAACTCACCAAATACTCTCCGTGTGCACGAGGCCTTACATATACTAAGGGAAAAACTGACCAAATACTCAGTGTGTGCACGTAGCCTTACAGATACTGAGATAAAAACTCCCCAAATACTCAGCGTGTGCACGAGGCCTTACATATACTAAGGGAAAAACTGACCAAATACTCAGTGTGTGCACGAGGCCTTACATATACTAAGGGAAAAACTGACCAAATACTCAGCGTGTGCACAAGGCCTTACAGATACTGAGATAAAAACTCCCCAAATACTCAGCGTGTGCACGAGGCCTTACATATACTAAGGGAAAAAACTGACCAAATACTCAGTGTGTGCACGAGGCCTTACAGATACTGAGGTAACAACTCACCAAATACTCAGCGTGTGCACGAGGCCTTACAGATACTGAGGTAAAAACTCACCAAATACTCAGCGTGTGCACAAAGCCTTACAGATACTGAGGTAACAACTCACCAAATACTCTCCGTGTGCACGAGGCCTTACATATACTAAGGGAAAAACTGACCAAATACTCAGCGTGTGCACAAGGCCTTACAGATACTGAGATAAAAACTCCCCAAATACTCAGCGTGTGCACGAGGCCTTACATATACTAAGGGAAAAACTGACCAAATACTCAGTGTGTGCACGAGGCCTTACAGATACTGAGGTAACAACTCACCAAATACTCAGCGTGTGCAGGAGGCCTTACAGATACTGAGGTAAAAACTCACCAAATACTCAGCGTGTGCACGAGGCCTTACAGATACTGAGGTAACAACTCACCAAATACTCAGCGTGTGCACGATGCCTTACAGATACTGAGATAAAAACTCCCCAAATACTCAGCGTGTGCACGAGACCTTACATATACTATGGTAAAAACTCACCAAATACTCAGCGTGTGCATGAGGCCTTACAATTACTAGGAAAAAACTCAGCGTGTGCACGAGGCCTTACAGATACTGAGGTAAAAACTCACCAAATGCTCAGCGTGTGCACGAGGCCTTACAGATACTGAGGAAAAAACTCACCAAATAGTCAGCGTGTGCATGAGGCCTTACAATTACTAGGTAAAAACTCACCAAATACTCAGCATGTGCAATAGGCTTTACAGATACTGAGGAAAAAACTGACCAAATACTCAGCTTGTGCACGAGACCTTACAAATACTGAGGTAAAAACTCACAAAATACACAATGTGCGCACCCACTACCCCTCCACCTTAGATAGACATGTGAAATACCTCTACATGCTGTATGTGCCCCTCTATGTGGATATTTTTCTTGAATCATGAATGCATGGACTCCATACGTACATGATCCAAGCAAGATAGCCACTTATTAGAGGGGCACATGATACACCATGTATAGCCATTTCACATGTTTCTGTATTATCCAAGATGGTGGGGCACACCACTCCAGTGATTAAGGGGCCTTTCACATCAGCTGTTTTGCTGATGTGCGGCCGATTCGGCAGGTGGCGGCGGATCAGCCGCCTAATGGCCGACTTGCGGTCCAGATGCGGCAAGCCCTATGCTTTGTCTATGGGGCTTGCGGTCCGGTGCGGCAAGTGCGGTTCTGCCGTGTGCGGCAGATCAGGCACTTGCGGCCGCGAAAAAAAACACCACTTGTAGAGTTTTTTTTTTCGCGGCCACAAGTGCCTGATCTGCCGCACTCAGCAGAACTGCACTTGTGATAGACAATGCATGGGGCTTGCCGCATCCTAGCCGCAAGTCGGCTGTTAGGCGGACGATGTGGCACATGCGGCGCCACCTGCTGGAACGGCCCAAACATCAGCTAAACACTGATGTGAAAGCAGCGTTCGTTAGGCCCCTTTCACATCATCGTGTCTTTCAAATTGCGGCAGATCCAGCAGATTTACCACATTTGCTGCCTAACAGCCGTTGCGACGATGGATGACAACGCGGTCAGCGGCGTTTTTTTTTTCCACCGCCGCAAATGCCGGACTTGCCGCACCCAGCAGAACCGCACTTGCCGCACCAAACCGCAAGCCCCATAAACAATGCATGGGGCTTGCCGCAAGTGTGCCGCAAGTGCGGCCGTTAGTCGGCAGATGCGGTAAATCTGCAGGATCTGCCACAATCTGAAAAAAAAAAAGATGTGAAAGGGGCCTTAGTACACATCATTTAATTACTGCTTACATTCTTTCTTTACACTGACTGAGTCCTCCCTGCCATGCAGCAGCCACCAGGTCTGGCTGGCAGTGCACACACAGAGCACAGCCACAGGCAGCAGCTGCAGCAGCAGGGCAGGAGTCAGGAGTGGACATATCACTCACCTCTCTGTCACACAGGCACATCCTCTCTGTGCTCTGTGTCGGCATTAGGTGACGGTCCTTCTCCTCAGACTCCCTCTCTTCATGCAGGCGGCGACCCAGGAGGTGGTGGACGGCAGTCGACGGGTGAGACACAGACTCAGTCAGGAGGACGGAGGAGTCTGCTCAGCCTCAGTCGAGATCAGCTGCCTGCCTGGGTCTGGGTCCTCCTAGAGTAGGAGGATTCAGCAAAGCCCGATCGGGCCCGGCAGAATCAGCATAGCAGGGCGGACAGCGGCAGCCGGGACTCGGGAGAACAATGCTGCCAGCAGAGGCCGCTGGGACTATAGGAGTGGGAGCAACATCCGCAGGCAGCTACCACCGATGCGCACACCTTGTAAGCACACAGCTCCACATGCTCCATACATACATGGCTCCGCTCCGTACACCTAGTACACACTTGGCTTTGCTCTGTACACCTTGTACGCATACGGCTCTGCTCCATACACCTCGTACACATGGCTCAGCTCCGTACACCTCGTACACACTTGGCTTTGCTCTGTACACCTTGTACGCATACGGCTCCGCTCCATACACCTCGTACACACTCGGCTCCGCTCCATACACCTCATACACACTCGGCTTCGCTCCGTACACCTCTTACGCACTCGGCTCTGCTCTGAACACCTCGTACACGCTCGGCTCCATACACCTGCGGCTCCGCTCCATACACCAAGTACACACGCGGCTCCGCTCCATACACCTTGTACGCATACGGCTCTGCTCCATACACCTCGTACACACTCGGCTCCGCTCCATACACCTCATACACACTCGGCTTCGCTCCGTACACCTCTTACGCACTCGGCTCTGCTCTGAACACCTCGTACACGCTCGGCTCCATACACATGCGGCTCCGCTCCATACACCAAGTACACACGCGGCTCCGCTCCATACACCTTGTACACATGCGGCTCGGCTCCGTACACCTCGTACACACGCGGCTCTGCTCTGTACACCTTGTACACATGCAACTCCACTCCGTACACCTTGTACACACGCGGCTCTGCTCCGTACACACGCGGCTCTGCTCCGTACACACGCGGCTCTGCTCCGTACACACGCGGCTCTGCTCCGTACACACGCGGCTCTGCTCCGTACACACGCGGCTCTGCTCCGTACACACTCAGCTCTGCTCCGTACACCTCATACACATCTGGCTCCTCTCCGTACACCTCATACACACACGGCTCTGCTCCGAACACACTCGGCTCCGCTCCGTACCCTCGTACACACGCGGCTCTGCTCTGTACACCTCATACACATGTGGCTCCACTCCGTACACCTTGTACACATGCGGCTCTGCTCCATACACCCTGTACACACTCGGCTCAGCTCCGTACACCTCGTACACACGCGGCTCCGCTCCGTACACCTCATACACCCGCGGCTCTGCTCTATACACCTTGTACACATGCGGCTCCGCTCCGTACACCTCGTACACACACGGCTCTGCTCCGTACACACTCTGCTCTGCTCCGTACACCTCGTACACATGTGGCTCCGCTCCGTACACCTCATACACATGTAACTCCACTCCGTAAACCTTGTTTACAAATGGCTCCGCTCCGTACACCTCGTACACATGCGGCTCTGCTCCATACACCCTGTACACAATCGGCTCAGCTCTATACACCTCAAACACACGCGGCTCTGCTCTGTGCATCTCGTACACACACGGCTCCGCTCCATACACCTTGTACACACATGGCTCCGCTCCATACACCTCGTACACATGCGGCTTGGCTCTGTACACCTCGTACACATGCGGCTTGGCTCTGTACACCTCGTACACACGCGACTCTGCTCCGTACACCCTGTACACACGTGGCTCCGCTCCGTACACCTCGTACACACGTGGCTCCGCTCCGTACACCTCGTACACACGTGGCTCTGCTCTGTCCACCTTATACACATGCGGCTCCAGTCCGTACACCTCGTGTACACACGGCTCCACTCCGTACACCTCGTACACACACGGCTCTGCTCCGTACACACTCTGCTCTGCTCTGTACACCTTATGCACATGTGGCTCCGCTCCGTACACCTCATACACATGTAACTCCACTCCGTAAACCTTGTTTACACATGCCTCCGCTCCGTGTACATGCGGCTCTGCTCCATACACCCTGTACACAATCGGCTCTGCTCCATACACCCTGTACACAATCGGCTCTGCTCCATACACCTCGTACACACGTGGCTCTGCTCTGTACACCTCGTACACACGCGGCTCCGCTCCGTACACCTCGTACACACACGGCTCTGCTCCGTACACACACGGCTCTGCTCCGTACACACACGGCTCTGCTCCGTACACACACGGCTCTGCTCCGTACACACACGGCTCTGCTCCGTACACACTCGGCTCTGCTCCGTACACCTCATACACATGTGGCTCTGCTCCGTACACCTCATACACATGTGGCTCTGCTCCGTACACCTCATACACATGTGGCTCTGCTCCGTACACCTCATACACATGTGGCTCTGCTCCGTACACCTCATACACATGTGGCTCTGCTCCGTACACCTCATACACATGTGGCTCCGCTCCGTACACCTCATACACATGTAACTCCACTCCGTAAACCTTGTTTACAAATGGCTCCGCTCCGTACACCTCGTACACATGCGGCTCTGCTCCATACACCCTGTACACACGCGGCTCTGCTCTGTGCACCTCGTACACACACGGCTCCGCTCCATACATCTTGTACACACATGGCTCTGCTCCATACACCTCGTACACATGCGGCTTGGCTCTGTACACCTCGTACACATGCGGCTTGGCTCTGTACACCTCGTACACACGGCTCTGCTCCATACACCCTGTACACACTCGGCTCCGCTCCATACACCTCATACACACGTGGCTCCGCTCCGTACACCTTGTACACGCGGCTCTGCTTCGTACACACTCAGCTCTGCTCCGTACATCTCATACACATCATGCGGCTCCGCTCCATACACCTCGTACACACACGGCTCCGCTCCATACACCTCGTACACACACGGCTCCGCTCCATACACCTCGTACACACACGGCTCCGCTCCGTACACCTAGTACACACGCGTCTCTGCTCCGTACACCTTGTACACATGCAGCTCCGCTCCATACACCTAGTTACACAAGCGGCTCTGCTCCATACACCACGTACACACACGGCTCCGCTCCATACACCTAGTACACACTCTGCTCTGCTACATCCACACTGTAAATCTCCTGACCCCACACATAACTTTCATCTCATCCTCTCCTTCACCTTATCCAGCACCATGACATCCAGCACAGTGGAGGACTGCATAACGAGGAGCTGATCATGTGATCCCTGACTCCTCCCCTCTATGACATCATCACAGGTCCTGTAAGCACAGGTCTTTCATCCTGTGCGGCTCTACAGGTGGGCTCACACTGCTGGGTGGGGGTGTAAGTGTAACGCGGCGGCGGCCGGGACTGTAGGAGAGAGCGGAATCAGCAGGGAGTCATAACACCACCGGGCGCCCTGCAGATGCCGCCCCTCAACTAGCAGGGCTCGTCACCTCATGGACGCTGCAGCCCTGCGTGCACAGTGCTGTGTGATGGCGCCGTGGCGGATTATAATGGGGCAATTTATCCCCTGGGCTGCGGGCCCCTAGACACCATTGGGCCCGGGGCAAAAGCCCATATTGACCTCATTATAATCCGCCACTGCTAGGGGCCCTGTTTAGTTGTGATGTAGCAGGTGACCGATGGGTGTCCCATTTTATCCACGCATGTAATCGCAGTGAACAAGTGCACATCCCTAGACTAGCGCCCTGGGACCTGAACTTTGTTTTAGATGCATTGACGGGTCCTCCCTTTGAACCCTTGACCACTGCTTCCATTGAACAGTTGCCCTTTAAGACGGCCTTACTGGTAGCTTTGACGTCTGCTAGGCGGTTGGGTGACCTCCGGGCATTATCGGTAATAATAATAATAATAATAATAAAGCTTTATTTATATAGCGCCAACATATTCCGCAGCGCTTTACAATGTAGGGTTAGCGTACAGAAAATATACAGTAAGTAATTACAATAGAGAACAAATAAAGTGCAATCATTGGATACAAAACAATAGGCATAGAATCAATGTGGAAAAAAAAATACAATAAATAAAGCAAGAAATGAAGGTGATCCTGCTCAAAAGAGCTTACAATCTACAACGGGATAGGGGTTGTACAAGGTGCCGGGGCTTATTGCACTGGTGGTCCAGGCATCTTGAGGAAATGGGGTATAGGGCTAAGCTTACATGAATGGTCATCAGTCTGTGTAGACCTTTATGGTTTGGTGGAGTTTGTAGAAGAATAATGTCCAGAGGATAGCCCATTCACTGTCTACAGTACAATGGACATGTTAGGGAGTATGATAGGCCGCCTTAAAAAGATGCGTCTTTAGGGATCGTCTGAAGCCATGCAAGTTGTGGATAGTCCTGATTTCTTTGGGTAAAGCATTCCAGAGGTTTGGTGCAGCTCTGGAAAAGTCTTGGAGCCGGGAGTGGGAGGATCGGATTAGTGCAGATGTTAGTTGAAGGTCATTTGAGGAACGTAGAGAGCGGGTGGGGTGATAGACAGAGATGAGGGAGGAGAGGTAGGGGGGAGCTGCACTGTGAAGAGCTTTGTGGGTGAGAACAAGCAATTTGAATTTGATCCTGTAGTATACGGGCAGCCAGTGCAATGACTGGCACAGAGCAGAGGCATCTGAGTAACGATTGGCCAGATGGGTGATCCTGGCTGCTGCATTAAGGATGGACTGGAGAGGAGAAAGTCTGGTGAGGGGGAGGCCGCTTAATAGAGAGTTGCAATAGTCAAGGCGGGAATGGATTAGGGCCACGGTGAGGGTTTTTGTTGTTTCCAGGGTGAGAAAGGGGCGGACTCTAGAGATATTCTTCAGGTGTAAGCGACAGGAGCGGACGAGAGATTGCGTGTGGGAGGAGAAGGAGAGATCGGTGTCAAATATAACACCCAGACAGCGAGCTTGCTGTCTAGGCGTTATCGTGGTGCCGCACACTGAGAGAGAGATGTCCGATTTAGGGAGGTTAGTGGATGGGGGGAGCAGAAGAAGTTCAGTTTTGGAAAGGTTTAGTTTCAAATAGAGAGTGGACATGATATTGGAAACTGCAGCTAGACAGTCATTGGTGTTCTTTACTACCGCAGGGGTAAGGTCAGAGGCTGAAGTGTATAGTTGAGTGTCATCAGCATAAAGATGGTACTGGAAGCCAAATCTGCTGATGGTCTGTCCAATCGGGGCCGTGTAGAGAGAGAAGAGGAGAGGGCCAAGGACTGAACCCTGAGGGACCCCAATAGTGAGGGGAAAAGGGGAAGAAGTGGAGTCAGCAAAAGATACACTGAAAGAGCGGTCAGAAAGATAGGAGGAGAGCCAGGAGAGAGCAGTGTCCTTTATGCCAATGGAGTGCAGCATAGAGAGTAGGAGCTGATGGTCGACAGTGTCAAAAGCTGCAGAGAGATCAAGGAGAATAAGCAGAGAGTGGTCACCATTACGTTTTGCTGTCAGAAGGTCATTGGCCACTTTGATGAGGGCAGTTTCTGTGGAGTGAAGGGGGCGGAAACCAGACTGTAATGGATCTAGAAGAGAGTGAGCGGAGAGGTAACGGGTGAGGCGGGAATAGATCAGGCGCTCCAAGAGTTTAGAGATGAAGGGGAGATTGGAGGGTAGACCCCCTTCCTTCCTGCAGGTGTTCCCAAATAGGTTGATGCTTAAGACGGACCCTTCCTATTTCCCTAATGTATCCTCTAAACTTTATAGAAGCTAAGAAGTTGTACTGCCTTCCTTCTATGATACTCCATCTACCCCCTGAGGAGTTGGAATTTCAGAGGCTAGATGTGAGGCGGACAGTACTTGAGTATATTGTTTGGACTCGGCCCTGGAGGAAGAGTAGGGCCTTGTTTGTCTCATTCCAGGGTCATCGAAAAGGAGCTAGTTCCACAAAGAGCACCATTGCCGATGGATCCGGGAGGCTATCTGCTCGGCCTATTCCGCAAAAGGTGGGCAGCCTCCTGATGGCATTAAAGCCCATTCCACGCGGGCCATGTCTATATTATGGGCAGAACGTGCTAATATTTCTATTGAATCAATCTGTAAGGCGGCTACCTAGGCCTCACCCTCTACCTTTTTCTGGTCATCATAATGGGAGACCCAGACAATGGGGTTTAGGGCACTGCCCTCCGGAGGTCACACTAGGTACTACAAGTTTGTAGACACCGCCTCCTTCGCTTATAAACCCCTACCGCAGGGAACATCCTCAGTTTTAAACTTAGTGTGCTCGGAGGATCACGCTTTGCTTGCACTTCACTGCATTCTCACTACTTACGTGATGGCGTCTGAAGACAAGGTAATACGGTCCTATCGGGACCGGTGACAGCCTCCCCGCTCACCCTTAGTGGCACACGCTGGTGGAGGTACCGGAGGGCCTAGAGCCTGGACACTTCGTGTTCTCCCGGTACGCTGTTACGCTCCTCTCCATCCCTCTCTGGGGGGCTCTGGAGAGTGGGAGATGGGAGCCTTGCACAGCTCCGCTCCGTCCGAGGCCTCCCTAAATGGTGCTTACAGACCGGACTGGAGCCAGCCCAGTCCGAGGCCTCCCTAAATGGTGCTTACACTCCGGACTGGTGCTGAGCGGCCCAGTCTGAGGCCTCCCTAAATGGTGCTTACAGACCAGACTGGTGCTGCACCCCCGTCCGAGGCCTCCCTAAATGGTGCTTACAGACCGGACCGGCACTGAGGCACTCTGTGTCTCCTGCGTGCCTGGGGGTAGTGTCTGGCACTATATGTGTTTCAGGACACTCAGACCGCGCGTTACCCTCGGGTCCGCGGTTCTGCGGGTGTACCCTGTGCTGGGGTCACCATGGCTGACCGCCCTGTGTGTCACAGGGGCTGAGGCCGTAGGCTGCGGATGTTTGTTCCCTCATGCTGTGGATGGTGTACATGCAGTCTGTGTATAATGTTTTTACACTCTTTCCCGCGCTGCGGGCTCCGGCTCCCTCATGCTGTGGATGCTTGGAGGATGGGAAGCAGCCCGTGCGGTGACGTCATCGCTGGGCGTGTGTGTGTGTTTCCCGCGTCTCTTCGGCGCCGCCCACAGTTTCACTGTCGGCGGCCATCTTTACCCTCACTTCCCGGTTGGGATTCTTATGCAGCGTGCGTCTGCACTCCAGAGGGGAGACCGGAAACCGTCGCGGAGGTCACACACACACCGCTTCCTCATACCGCTTTACTGCGGTCGGTAAGCCACCGGGATTCCCGGTTTTGTTGTCGGCAATTTGGCTTATTTTCCCCTACTGTGGCGATGTCCTCAGCCGGGAAGCGTGCTGCTAAGGCGGCAGTAACCACCATTACCTGTGCTACATGCAATGGTACACTGGTGGAGGGGTCCTGCAATAACTGCGGACGCCCAGAGGCCCGGGCTGGCACTGCTGAGTCAGCAGCTCCGGTGCTATACCCTGAGGTTCAGGTGATCTCAGGGCCATGGGAGACTCAGAATAAGATCAATGAATCTCTGCTGTCTCAGCTGTCCTCCATGTCGCAATCCCTGGAGGCACTTAATAGGAGACTGGATAGCCCAGCTACTCCATCCAGTTACCCCCGGGTGTCCCCCTCTTCTGCTGCGAGACCCCTTAAGCGGGCTCGTCGTGAGGATTCACCCGAGCTCCATACTCTCTCTGAGGAGGAGCGTTCCTCTGATGGTGAGGAAGATGATGGGGGTTCAAATTTCGGGTCTGTGTCTGTATCTGAACCACCAGACGGGGTGGAGGATCTGGTGTCCTCTATCAACGAGACTTTACGTCTCGTGACACCCCCTGAGGAGGTGACGGTGCACCCGAAGGAGGTCTATCAATGGCTGCGGCCGGAGGCTAGACCAAGTGGCTCCTTCATGGACCACACTAATTTTGGAAGGGTGGTTAGAGCTCCCAGGTTACATCCTGGGCGGCGTTATGTCCGTAAAATCAAGGACAATCGCTTCCCCTTCCCCCAGGAGGTGCTACAG
Organism: Allobates femoralis; assembly: GCA_033576535.1. Lineage (NCBI taxonomy): Eukaryota > Metazoa > Chordata > Amphibia > Anura > Aromobatidae > Allobates > Allobates femoralis. Next base: position 220,510,083 of record JARQOC010000011.1, on the reverse strand, counting down.
GAGTGGTCGCAGTCCCCGAAGGTGGACGCTTCCATGACCAGGATTGCTGCACGCTCCCTTTTCTCTGCCTCTGATAGCTCCTCACTGAAGGATGCTACTGATAGACAGGTCGAGCAGCTCGCCAAGTCTTCCTATGAGGCTGTGGGGTCTTCATTTGCCCCTAATTTTGCCACGGTCTGGACCTTACAAGCGATTACTACCTGCTTGGATGGTATCTCTGACATGGCAAGATCCAGTCCAGAGGTCCTAGCACTTACCGAAAGGGCAAGGGCCTATGCGGACTACGCCAGGACGGCGACTCTGGAAACTGCCACTCGCTCAGCTGTGGCTTCGGCCAATGCTATAGCGATCCGCAGGTTGTTGTGGCTGCGTCTTTGGGACTCAGATGCCACATCCAAGAAGATTTTGCAGAATCTTCCGTTTGCTGGTGACAGGCTTTTTGGCACCGAACTGGACAAGCTAATTAAGGATTCTGCTGAGTCTAAGATACCGCAGAATAAGCCTAAGCCACGGTATACCGTTAAAAGGAACCCAAAACAGTGGTCCTTTCGTTCCAGCTCGCAGTCATCAGCTCCGTCCGCTCGCACGGACCGAGGGGGAAAGCCCGCTTCTCAGTGGCGCTCTAAGAGTCGTCCAAAGAAGCCGGCGGGGGCAGCAGCTGCCACCCCCAAACCCGCCTCTACATGACTCGCTCTGCCTTCCTACCTCCCCACAGGTGGGGGGCCGCTTGTCTCGCTTTCAGGACAAGTGGCTACTTCACGTTCAAGACCAGTGGGTTCGAGACGTGATCTCGCGAGGGTACAGGATAGAGCTGACGTCAAAACCGATATCCCGATTCCATCGGTCGGTCCCGTCACCAGAAAAAGCTCAGGCTTTTTACCAGGTGTTGGAGGGTCTCCGCAGAGACGGAGTGGTAATCCCGGTGCCTTCCGGAGAGAGGTTCAGGGGTTTTTACTCCAACCTCTTTATCGTCCCAAAGAAGGACGGATCCTTCCGCCCAGTACTGGACCTGAAGTTGTTCAACCGTCACGTGTTGGTTCGGAAGTTCCGTATGGAATCACTGCGCTCCGTGATCGCAGCTGTGTCACAGGGGGACTTCCTAGCGTCCATAGATATCCGAGACGCTTACCTTCACGTACCCATTGCACCGGCTCATCAGCGCTGGTTGCGATTCGCAGTGGGGGAAGAACACTTCCAATTTGTGGCACTGCCATTCGGGCTAGCCTCGGCACCGCGGGTGTTCACAAAAGTGATGGCTTCCATGATGGCTCTCCTGCACATGCAGGGACATGCCGTCATTCCCTATTTAGACGACCTGCTGGTCAGGGCGCCATCAGAACACCTCTGTCAAGAGAGCCTGGATGTGACCATGCGGTCTCTGGAACAGTTCGGTTGGCTCCTCAATATTCAGAAGTCAACGCTAGTTCCGACCCAGTCTTTGACATATCTGGGCATGGACTTCAACACAGCCTCAGCCCTGGTGTCTCTGCCACGAGTCAAACAGATGGCGATCCAATCAGGAGTACAAGCAGTCCTCCTGTCACCACACTCATCCCTACGGGTATTGATGAGACTGGTGGGACGCATGGTAGCGGCGATAGAGGCGGTGCCGTTCGCACAGTTTCGCCTCCGTCCTCTCCAGCTGGAGATTCTTCACAGATGGGACAAGAGGACGATTTCGCTGAATCAGCTGGTGACACTGTCACAACCGACCAGGGACTCCCTACAGTGGTGGCTCCAGCCACGTCACCTGTCACGAGGCCGGTCCTTCCTAAAACCGTCATGGTTAGTGGTGACCACGGACGCCAGTCTGAAGGGCTGGGGTGCGGTGTTCTTACACCACAGGGCTCAAGGCCTCTGGACTCAGTCGGAGTCGGCATTGCAGATCAACGTGCTGGAGATCAAGGCGGTCTATCTGGCGCTCCTGGCGTTTCAGAAATTCCTGTCAGGACACCCCATTCGGGTGCAGTCCGACAATGCGACGGCCGTCGCCTACATAAATCATCAGGGAGGGACCAGAAGTGCTCAGGCCCTCGCCGAAGTCCACCGCATTCTAGCCTGGGTGGAGGAAAACGGCTGCCTGATCTCCGCAGTTCACATCCCAGGGGTCGAGAACTGGGAGGCCGACTACCTGAGCCGACAGGGCATGGACGCCGGAGAGTGGTCTCTTCATCCAGACGTCTTCCGGGACATCTGCGGCAGATGGGGCACTCCGGACGTGGATCTGATGGCCTCACAGCTGAATCATCAGGTGCCCCAATACATGGCAAGATCGTGGGATCCTCAGTCTCTGGGGGCGGATGCCCTGATCCTGAGTTGGTCCAGCTTCCAGCGGCCATATGTGTTCCCGCCTCTGGCTCTGATTCCCAGGGTCCTGTGGAAAATCAGGATGGAATGCAGAGTAGCCATTCTAGTGGCTCCAGATTGGCCCAGGAGGTCCTGGTACCCGGACCTGTGGCAACTGTCAGGTGGACACCGGTGGGCTCTTCCAGAACGCGCAGATCTACTCGCGCAAGGCCCATTCTTCCACCTCAATTCCAGGGCCCTCAGATTGACTGCATGGCTCTTGAGGCCTGGCTGCTGACGTCCAGAGGATTCTCTCCTACAGTGGTTACCACTATGAATAGGGCTAGGAAACCTGTCTCCAGGAAGATATACCACAGAACGTGGAAAATCTTTTTCTCCTGGTGTGCCTCTGGTGGACGTTCACCGTGGCCATTGTCCATCCCGACATTGTTGGCTTTCCTACAGTCGGGGTTGGAGTTGGGATTATCCCTTGGCTCTCTGAAAGGTCAAGTATCAGCACTTTCAGTGCTGTTTGACAGGCGCTTGGCGCTCCTGCCGAAGGTCCGCCAATTTCTGCAGGGGGTAGCTCGGGTGGTTCCGCCTTGCAGGCGACCTCTGGACCCTTGGGACCTCAACATGGTCCTGGCGGCTCTGCAGAAACCGCCGTTTGAGCCACTGAGAGACATCTCTCTCTCTCGTCTGTCCCAGAAAGTGGTCTTTCTGGTGGCAATTACGTCCCTGAGAAGGGTCTCAGAATTGGCTGCACTTTCGTGCAAGTCACCCTTTCTGGTGGTTCACCAAGACAAGGTGGTGTTGCGCCCACGGCCAGAATTCTTGCCGAAGGTGGTTTCAACGTTTCACCTAAACCAGGAGATTGTTCTCTCCCATCATTTTGCCCCGCTCCCGTTCATCAGGTTGAGCGCGACCTCCATACTCTGGATCTCGTGAGGGCTGTACGCATTTATGTGTCCAGGACCGCCTCCTTTAGGAGTTCGGATTCCTTATTTGTCCTCACGATGGGTCGCTGTAAGGGGTCCGCGGCTTCGAAGTCGACCTTGGCCAGATGGATCAAGGCTCCCATTCAGGAGGCTTACCGGTCTTCTGGTTTGCCTCTCCCGGTGGGTTTGAAGGCACACTCTACTAGAGCTGTAGGTGCCTCCTGGGCCTTGCGACATAGAGCGTCTGCTCTACAGGTGTGTCAGGCGGCCACTTGGTCCAGCCTGCACACTTTCTCTAAGCACTATATGGTGCATGCCCATGCCTCTGCGGATGCGAGTTTGGGCAGGCGGGTTCTCCAGGCGGCGGTTGCCCACCTTTAAAGGGAACCATGTGTTTTCCGTCTTGTTGAGGAACTCTTCCCGCCCTGGGGTATTGCTTTAGGACATCCCCATTGTCTGGGTCTCCCATTATGATGACCAGAAAAAAGAGAATTTTGTTTACGTACCGTAAATTCTTTTTTCTTTAATCATCAATGGGAGACCCAGCACCCACCCAGTTGTTCCTTTGCATGTTTTGCATTTGCTCTGTTCTCTGTTGAGACAGTGTTTGCCGGGTTGTTGAACCGTTTTGTGTACGGCATTCTTCCCGATGTTTCGGGTGTGGTTTATTTCCTCCTCGCAGCTTGTAGACCAAACTGAGGATGTTCCCTGCGGTAGGGGTTTATAAGCGGAGGAGGCGGTGTCTACAAACTTGTAGTACCTAGTGTGACCTCCGGAGGGCAGTGCCCTAAACCCCATTGTCTGGGTCTCCCATTGATGATTAAAGAAAAAAGAATTTACGGTACGTAAACAAAATTCTCTTTTTTTCGTCACTACCTTCTTGACTTGTCCTCGTCTGACCTTGACTTTGGGACGGCAGTTCTTAATACTGTGGTCCCTCCCAGGTGATGGTCTCTGCAAGTCTCTCGGCGGGTGCTGTCATGGCGATAGGAAAATCTGAGATTACTTATCGGTAATCGTGTTTTAAGGAGTCCATGACAGCACCCACTCACTTCCCACCCTTGATTTTCATATTTGATGTGTCTTTATTGTTGTTATTAGTATTGCTTTAGTGTGTTCTCACTTGCCACGGGTTGACACTTCTTGCCAGAGGGTTTTGTGTGCCCCCTTTTTCACACCTTACGGTGATGGTCTTCTGATGTTATTAATCATTGTGTTTGTTTATTTATACGGTTATGGTGGTTCCTACAATTTCTCTGTAACCCAACTGAGGAGGCGAGGGGGACCGCCCCTTTTTATCTGTAGGTTTCCTGTCCTTATGGGCGGATCCCCTCTCTCGGTGGGTGCTGTCATGGACTCCGTAAAACACGTTTACCAGTAAGTAATCTCAGATTTTTTTCATTGAGATAAACTGTGGGTTTTGAAACCCAGGCAGCTAGGGGCTGGTATTCTCAGCGTGGTGAGGCATACAGTTATTGGGCCCCCCAGGCTATAGAATAGCAGCCCACAGTCACCCCAGAATTTGGTTTTGTCCTTGGAATCGTCAAAACTTGGCGATTTACCCGGCTCTTGTGTAGCGGTGGTATTGGGGTGTTAGAAGGGGTTAGTGCCAGCTGTCATCGATCCCTAGATTGGTAATGTTCAGACATCTGATACCTGTCCATTACCAATCCAGTAAGTAGTTAATAAATATACACAGAGAAAAATCCTTTTTTAGAAATAAAACGCACAAGACAACCCTCATTTTCCCATTTATAAACCACAAACATACCCTCTGACAATCGGTACGTGATTTCACCGGCAGCAGTGAACTCTGATGACCCGCCAGCAGCGGGGTCACGTGATTTCACTGCCACGGAGAGACCTGGTGACGTCAATGAACTCCGGTAACCCGCGGTGACCTGACAGTCACCAGGAGGGAGCAGGCACAGTAATGCTGTATGCTCTGCCCGCAGCATGGCAGAGCACAGTGGGCTGGCGAGAGATACACACCCTGGTGCATGTATAAAGCAGAACACTGAACAGGGTGGTATCGCACCCATGCATACTACAGTTTTACGCTCTGTCCGTAGTACGGCAGAGCACAGTGCGCCTGCGCAAGCTAAGAGGCATCTACGCTAGCGTCATATAGGAAAATTGAACGTGGGTAACGCAGGAGGCGTCATCAAAGTAATGCAGAAGAGGAGGCGGTCGGTTATGAGAAAAGGCGTGACGGACAGCAAGAGAGGTGTGGTGGACCAAACTACAAGTAAGTTCATCTGTCCGATAAGTAGTAATTATACAGGGAGGGAGATTTTTAAAATTTTATTTATTAGGGATACAGGGGCAGTCATGGGATAATAGTCACCTTCTTAAATAAACATCATAAGCGCTGCTGAAGGTGGTGCTTTTAGATCAATACACAATACTGGTGACAGGTACCTGTGTGTTTGCGGGAAGTGCATAGCGCAGTGCTTGGGCGGCAGCCGCTTCCTACTGACTGCCGACTCTTTAACTCCTATGTTCACGCAGCATTCACGGAAAATTACGTATTCACGGTAGCACGCCAGCCTGAGGATACACTTTGTGGGGTTAATGCGTGATGCGCTCCAGCAGAGACGTGGCTGCCCCAGCTTCCACAGGGCTGTGTGGCCCCTGGTGAACTGACCCCCAGTACTATGTGCCCGCCAGTTATGTCTGGTCTCCCGATGCTGCAAGTCCCCACCCCCAATGATGCAATTCTTCTCCCCCATCCCCCCGAGCTAGAAGTCCATGTCAGCCAGTGATCTCTATGCCCCAATATACCCTGTGATGTGTATACAGTAGTCTGTGTCTTTTCTGTGATGTATATTGTATATACAGTGGGTACGGAAATATTCAGACCCTTTTAAATGTTTTACTCTTTCATTGCAGCCATTTGGTAAATTCAGAAAATTTCTTTTTTTTTCCTCATTAATGTACACTCTGCACCCCATTTTGACTGAAAAAAAGCAGAGATGTAGATATTTCAGTTTTACTTTTTTTAATAAATTTGCACAAATATCACATGGTCATAAGTGTTCAGACACTCATATTTAAGTCACATGCTGTCCATTTCCTTGTGATCCTCCTTGAGATGGTTCTATTCCTTCATTGCAGTCCAGCTGTGTTTAATTGAACTGATAGGACTTGATTTGAAAAGGCACACACCTGTCTATATAAGACCCCACAGCTCACAGTGCATGTCAGACCAAATGAGAATCATGAGGTCAAAGGAACTGCCCAAGGAGCTCAGACAGAATTGTGTGACATATCTACATATTGTCCTTTAATATTGTATGTTTTTCTAAGGGACTGTCGCACTAATCTATCTTTTTCATGGTTTGAGAGAAACTGTTGTAAGATTTTGATGTGTCCGGGTCTTGCAGGAGGATAAGGTTGAGTTGCCACAGTCATGAACTAGAGGAAGGTGTGAAAAATAGGCGCATGATCAGACCATGTCATAGTGCCGACAGGAGCAGAGGGGGCCAGCTTAGGAATTAGTGCCTGATCAAAGAGTAGCCAAATCTACTGTGTTGTGGAATGGGGAATAATAGGTATATTCCCTATCATTTGGTTGTAAGGGTTGCATGGTATCAATGGCCTGTATTTCAAATAGTTTATTTTCCAATGCGGCCAGGTGGGAACATGGAATTGAGGATTTATCTGATGTTTTTTAGTTTATCCAGTGTCCAGTTGACCATCAATGAAGCCCTTAAGTCGTCTTAAGTACGTCTGAACTGTCTTCACTTGGTCCTTATTGGGGAGATAAAGATTAGCCAAGGCATAGATATGGTTAATAATTGAGACCTTCAGAAATAGTGACCATTCTCATCCACATCTAAGGTAGCGTAAAAGGCAAGTTTTGTGAATGGCAATGCGTGCTCCCTTAGATTTAGAAATCGGGTTCATACTATTGTACCAGTGAGTCATATAGTGGTTCTTTAAAAATTTAGTTTCCTGTAGAAAGAAGATCTGTACACCCATTTTGGGCGTACCGTGTAAGACCTGACAGCGTTTCCGGGAAGTATTAAAACCTTTGTTATTTAAAGAAACTACTTTAATTGAGGTCATCTTTATAGTATCAGGGTAAAGTGAGGTTACACACGTTTCTAGGTAAGCTGATGAGGAGTAGAGAATGTAGGTGTAGTTAAAGCAATAGCCTCTGGTTAAACTTGTATTTAATAATAATGTAGAGCAAGCAAATTTAATAAGCTTTCAGATATACTTCATAAGAGAATTCTGGTAGAAAACCATTCAACAACCTTCCACTAGACTGTTTGAAAGAGACCTATGTTCATTCTCAGTAAGATCCGTCTTCACACTGAACACGGACATATAACCATACAATGGATGGGCCGGGGCCTACACTGTACCTATTTAACATGGCTACAGCTGAACACTGTATCAGATTACATCAGACACAGTGAGCTCCGGACTGACCTCACAAAGACAGGAGATCTTATCGCCTGCGTCCACATTCTCTTATTATCTGAAGATCTGTGTGGGGGCCATCAGCCTCTAGCAGGGAGCAGGGGGATCTGAATGCAGGAGATAAGATCTGTCTTTGTGCTGGCAGCCTGGAGTCCTTTGTCTGAGGTAATCTAATACTGATCTGTACTGTCACGCTGTGTAGGCCCTGCCCCCCTCACTCTTATATGTGAGGTTTAGAAACACCCTAGTGGGGCCATCTAGAAGGTTTATGAATGGTTTTCTGCCAGAATTCTCTTATGACATATATTTGAAAGTTTATTAAAATCACTTGTTCTACATTATTAGTAAATAAAAATTTAAAGAGCGGTTACGCTTTAAAGTCAGGAAAGAGAGAGAGATGGGGGAAAGGTCAAGAGATGGTGGAGGGATTTGATGAAGGGGCAAAAGGATAAGGAAAGGCACAAGATGGAAGGTTCCAGCCAGCTACTTAGGGGTGGGATCACTGGAAAAGAAGCTCCATGCATCCACTCTCCCTGATATACAAGGTGTGAGTAGAGCGGGCGCAGGACAGTGATATCAGCGCTGTCAGTGATGAGCGTTCGGTATAACACTGGAGAACATCTCAGCTGAAGGGGGACTGGATCGATGGAAGGGTGAGTATGATCGTCCAGTATATTCACTGTTCCATATGCCAAAGATGATGGGGAGCAGTGAATGTGCAGAAATATAATTGCTGGTGCGGGAGGGAGCGATGGGTGAGCATGATTGTTTGTTTATTTTTTTTTAAGTGATGGGGGCCCATGGACCAGGATGGGAGAATCATATGGCACATGGTATACCAAGCTGTGGCTACTGCATTCTTATCTCCTTATCTCATCACTGGACACAGTAGCCTCCTAAGGCCATTTGGCTTATCCCCACATGTTTACACATTCTGGACTGTGCTACAGCAGCTATGTGTAATCAGAGCGAGACTCTACTGTAAATCTTCACCTGGATCACACATTTTGTGGCACCAGTAAACTCTCTGGCTATTCCTTAAAAAAATCAACACTGGATTTTTCTGCAAATATTTCAGTACACTGAGGAAGGTCCGATGCTGCTGGACTGAAATGATTGTTCTAATTTAAAGTATCACCAAATAAAATCACAGCAAAACAGTGATTGCATTATAGACCTGTGGCTACAAGCAGCCTCTGTTCCAATGTGGTGAGGCGCCGCGTGACACAAGGCCGACAACCGCAACCTCCGCTTTCCTTGGTTCCCATGCTTCTGGTCCCTGGAGAGACAGGCTGTGAAGGCGGCCTGCAGCTGCACGCTGCGTCAGTACCAGCTCTTGTAGAGCATGTTATCGGGGCTTACAGTGCTGAGACCTGAACTTCCCACTTGTTTCGGTGAGGGAGATCACCTCGGGGTCCTGAAGGGATGATTGTGGGTAATATCTTGTTTTATTCATATGCAGGGATTGTGGAAGCTGCAGGAGCTGGTCTTAAATGAGACCATTCTGTGCCATTGCCAGGCCACACACCCCTACAGATAAAATGTAATCATGTCCAACTGTTTCACTGGAAGGTGAAGGGAGAACATGAAGTTATATTTTCTCTATACCCACTTGCTTCCAGTCGTTGAGGTGGTGCAGGGAGCTGTAACAGTCACTGCTCAGAAGGAGGTGAATGTTACAGTCCTCGGCTTCCCCTGAAAATGAAAAGCGATTGGCTGCAAGAAGAATAACTGATGACATAGGAAGATGATTGGAACTTATTAGTTTGATGCAGCAATGATGGATTGTTTCCATTCTCTCATGACTTTATTATTGCAGAACATTATTCACACAGAGGCATGCGCTACTGAAAATTATACTTTTTATGCTTATGTAAAATGTGATTGACAAATGTGTTACTCTTTGATGTTTGCACTGGCCAATGATTGGGAATGAAAACTGATTCTTTGTACAATCATCACATCAAGTAAATGACAATTTAGTCAGTTAAAGGAAAACTGTCAGGTCAAAAATCCACATGTAACTGTTATCATTTTCTAATTCCTTGCTCTAAACACTCTATTGATATATTTATTTTATTTTCCCCTCCTATCTTCTGTAAATTTCAAATAGAGATTCATTCCATCTGTCACAGTGAATGATCCACTTAGTTCTCTGCTGTCCACTCCCCATACATTAATATGCATGTCACAGCACAGGAGATTAGTGGGGGGGACTGTATTCTCCGCTCTGCTCTGTGTGCAGCATTACAAGAGCTGAACTACAACACAAATTGTCACAGCAGGAACAACTGCTAAGGCTACTTTCACAAAATGATTTTGAAGGGAGCCGATGCTGTCCGATAAATTCGGACAGCATCGGCTCCCTTCTGATGCCTGGAATCGGATGCCAAATAGGCATCCGATTCCGGCATTAAATCGTAGCCTCCGGGCAAAAAAAAAAAAAATATGCACACCTCTCCCCGAGCTCCCGCCGTCTTCCTGCAGGCTCCCGGTGTCTGCAGAGGTCTTCCTCTGCTGTATAGGACCTGCGGTGATGTCAGTCACGTGACAGCAGGTTCCACCATGGTAACCCGCGGTCACATGACTGTGACATCACCACAGGTCCTATACAGCAGAGGAAGACCTCTGCAGACACCTGGAGCCTGCAGGAAGACGGCGGGGGCTCGGGGAGAGGTGAGCATAAACTTTTTTTTTTATTTAACCCCTGCGCTCCCAGTTGAGCATTTTCTACTGTACGGAGCATGCTCAGTACAGTAAAATCTGGTCCGAGGAGACATCAGATGTTTCCTCGGACCCTTCTCCATAGGGCCTCATGTTAAATTGATCGGGTCGGATCGGATGTGCACTAAATGCCATCCGATTTGGTCCGATCCGATTGTCAGATTTTATTTTCAGTGCGTAAATCGGAGCATGCTCCGATTTTTGCACCGATAAAAAAAATCTGACAGAATCGGATCGGACCAAATCGGATGGCATTTAGTGCACATTCGATTCGGTCCGATGCCCATAGGCCTGCATGGGGCCAAATTCGGATCCGATGCTGTCCGATTTTTATCGGACAGCATCGGATTTGAAAAATCCGTAGTGTGAAGGCAGCCTAAGAGAAACAAATGGAGTGCAGTAGCTCTCCCTCTTTGGAGATATTAACTGAACAAGAGCTGTAAGTGAAGCCTGACACTGCACTGTTAGCAAAGGGAGGTGAGAGCTGCTAAAAAGGCGTGCATAATTACATGATAGTTTACACAGCACAGGACTAATAGTCTTTGTGTATAATGGGACAGGACTAATGCTACAGCTCTATGCAGGGTTTTACAATGGTGATAACATGGAAACTGCAAACGGTACAATAATGATTTTAATGAGGTCTGCCCAGACCCTATTCCAGGGTAATATTAGTATCATACTGAAAAATGACCTGACAGTGTCCCTTGTAATAGAACATTGCTATATACCTTACAAATTGTATGGATTTTTTACTTTTCATAAATTGGTAATTTTCATATCTAGATGAATATATATTATTTTTTACTTTTTGGCAGATAACTGTACCAGCACCTCTGAAGGATATCTGATGTCTTCATATATTAAAGCAGAAGACTGTAGCATGATGAAAGAGGAATATGAAGAGCACAGCAACATCTCAGCTATACCCTCAGCTCATCATAGCAAAGAACTATCATCTAATTCTTTTAAAGTATTATCTCCTAATTCATTACAGACTGTTAAGGAAAATAGAAGTTACAGAAGAAGTGTGGAAAATAAAACCGTGCCCACAAGGAAGAAGACAATTTCATGTTCAGAATGTGGGAAATGTTTTACACATAAATCACATCTTGTTATACATGAGAGAATTCACACAGGGGAGAAGCCATTTTCATGTTCAGAATGTGGAAAATGTTTTGCAGATAAATCACATCTTGTTAGACATCAGAGAATTCACACTGGAGAGAAGCCATTTTCATGTTCAGAATGTGGAAAATGTTTTGCAGATAAATCACATCTTGTTACACATGAGAGAACTCACACTGGGGAGAAGCCATTTTCTTGCTCAGAATGTAAGAAATGTTTTATGGTTAAATCATCTCTTGTTAGACATGAGCGATGTCACACTGGAGAAAATCTATTTTCTTGCTCAGAATGTGCAAAATGCTTTACAGATAAATCACATCTTGTTATACATGAGAGAATGCACACAGGGGGGAAGCCATTTTCATGTTCAGAATGTGGGAAATGTTTTCTAGATAAATCACAGCTTGTTGCACATGAGAGACATCACACAGGAGAAAAGCTATTTTCATGTTCAGAATGTGGGAAATGTTTTACAAATAAATCACAGCTTGTTACACATGAGCGATGTCACACAGGAGAGAAGCCATTTTCATGCTCAGAATGTGGGAAATGTTTTTCAGGTAAAACATCTCTTGATGCACATGAGAGAATTCACACAGGAGAGAAGCCATTTTCCTGTTCAGAATGTGGGAAATGTTTTACTCACAAATCATATCTTGTTACACATGAGAGGATTCACACTGGGGAGAAGCCATTTTCATGCTCAAAATGTGGGAAATGTTTTACTCACAAATCATGTCTTGTTACACATGAGAGAACTCACACTGGGGAGAAGCCATTTTCTTGCTCAGAATGTGGGAAATGTTTTATAGATAAATCAACTCTTGGTAAACATGAGAAAATTCACACAGGAGAGAAGCCATTTTCATGCTCAGAATGTGGGAAATGTTTTCTAGATAAATCACAGCTTGTTGCACATGAGAGATATCACACAGGAGAAAAGCTATTTTCATGTTCAGAATGTGGGAAATGTTTTACAAATAAATCACAGCTTGTTGCACATGAGCGATGTCACACAGGAGAGAAGCCATTTTTATGCTCAGAATGTGGGAAATGTTTTTCAGGTAAAACATCTCTTGATGCACATGAGAGAATTCACACAGGAGAGAAGCCATTTTCCTGTTCAGAATGTGGGAAATGTTTTACTTACAAATCATATCTTGTTACACATGAGAGGATTCACACTGGGGAGAAGCCATTTTCATGCTCAAAATGTGGGAAATGTTTTACTCACAAATCATGTCTTGTTACACATGAGAGGATTCACACTGGGGAGAGGCCATTTTCATGCTCAGAATGTTGGAAATGTTTTATAGATAAATCATCTCTTGGTAAACATGAGAAAATTCACACAGGAGAGAAGCCATTTTCCTGTTCAGAATGTGGGAAATGTTTTATAGATAAATCATATCTTAGTAAACATGAGAAAATTCACACAGGAGAGAAGCCATTTTCATGCTCAGAATGTGGGAAATGTTTTATAGATAAATCAGCTCTTGTTAAACATGAAAGATCCCACACTACAGAAAAGCCATTTTTTTGCTCATAATGTGAGAAATGTTTTGCAGTTAAGTTATCTCTTGGTAGATATGAGAGACATCACACGTGAAAGAAACCATCTGAAGAATATCTGGTCGTAAATTTCAAAAATCCCTGTATATATCTGAACCCACATTATTTAGTGTAGAAATAGCATGTCTCATCCTCTCACATAGGTAACGCTGACACTGCACACCGGGCTCTGCAGGGGCTCCAGAGTCAACAGCTTCAAATGGAAAGACTCACAGTATTTATCTGACAGGGAAGCAGCCATCAGGTTTTTAAGGTAGAAAGTAACAGCAGCTCCATACAGGAGGTAGGATGGGGACTTGAATCATACCTGCATTCTTCTCATTAGACAGTTGCAGAATAACATTCTAGTAGAGGAAGTGTGTGCAGCGGTGGCAGGACTTTGTGGGTTGGGACCTTCGTATATATTGCTCCTCCTTTTATTTAAATCTTGTGCCGTTATTGCAGGTGATGTGTGCGCACTGCTATAGAAATGGTGATGTTATTAACATGGCACCGGAGTTAGCGTATACATGTAGGACGATCTTTGGTGCCATTTTACTGAGGACACTGCAGAGGAATATGAGCAGCATTGGAGCTAAGCATAGATTGAGTTATTTTTTCATCAGCGCATGTGCCTCTGCCCCTCATGTACATGCATGCCCTGACTTCTAATCAGAAGAATGCAGGTATGGTTCAATGCACCATCCTAGAGCCTATACGGTGCTGCTTTTTAATTTCAACCTTAAAATCCTGATGGTTCCCTTTAACAGGTTAAAAACTTCATGCTGATCTGCTGTGCTTCAAACAAAACCATAGTCTCCTTGGCACTATATCATACAAAATTGTGAAAGTAATGTATACCCAGGCCCTACACAAATCATATTCCTAGAATTGTGGGAGCAAACCGCACACACCTGGGTCCCCAACTCTTCTGATCAATCTGGCGTGTGGCGATACGGAGAACAACTAGTAGAAGCCAGGCATGGAAACCATGTTTGGTCTCAAAGCATAAAATGGACCCAGCCAGATTGGCAAGCGCCAGAAACCATCTCCCTTGGACCTCCCGGTGGGAAGTTATGACCCATCATAGCTTTTTGGAGTTTTTCAGCCTAGGAACAAGGAGAGGGGAGTCCAGGACAGCCAGGGGCGGGGATAGAGTGACTGAGCAAGGGATTAAAAGTTACCCACCATATTTTTCCTTTATTCACTGTCAATGAAGGCACATCACGTGTTGTGTGTAACCAAGAAATCCTCAAGCTCCACATCTGTGTGGCCGCCAGCAACAAGGAACTGCTAACTGACTACATTCAACTGCATATACCTTCTGTAACCTATTACCTTTATTCGCATATCTGACTGTAATACCTGTAAATTCATTGTGTATATATTGTAGTATCAGTGATTAAACATATAATGTAATTCTGGGCTGCTCTTTTATCTCGATTCACGGAGTCAGTGTCCTCTGTTAATAATATATTCTACCTGGGTTTGTTTCTCACCTGGTATAACCTGTAACGAACCAGGCTTATACCTAATGAACTGGTAGCGGCTCTACTTGGCTGGCAGGGTTCTATCATTGTGGCAAGTGAAAAGGGTCTTCCAGCCTGTCGGGGTTGTGAGCGAGTGTTGTGCCACGCCGGAGCTCACATGGATCACTCCCTGTGCCCGTGTCGATGGGGATGTCTATGTAAAACTGCACCAAGCAGACCTTAAGTTGCACTGGGGTGTGGAACATCATGTATTGGTGGAATTGACAAGACAGTATTACCTGAGGCCGTCTGGGTGGGGCTGCAAGGTACGATTTTGATCACAAACCATTTTCGTGTTTTGTGGGAAACATTTTGCTCAGAAAGCAGAGCTTGTTCTTTATAGGAGATCCTACACTGGAGAGAAGCCATTTACATGTATTGAATGTGAGAAATGTTTTACTAAGAAATCTAACATTTACTAAGGGACAGTGCTGAGCTTGGTCAGGCTGTCATTGCAAGCTTCTCTGATCTCATCTGACTCCTCCATCCGAGAGAAGACAGATCAGAGCTGTGTGTGAGCCATCAGCTGATAGCACGGAGGAAAGCTAATGTGAGTGCAGAGGAGTCAGAAAAGATCAGGGGAGCTGTGTACTGACAACCGAGCTCAGCACTGTCCCTGCCTGAGGTAAACTGCAGATACTCTGATCAGCTGTACCCAGGCAAGCTGTGTAGGACCCGCCCCCCCTTATAAGGCCGTATAGAGCCCCCTGGGATGGTACATAGACTCAAGTGATGGTACACAGCCTCCCATCCTGGATATAGCCCCCAGCGATGGTACACACAGCCTCCCATCCTGGATATAGCCCCCAGCGATGGTACACAGCCTCCCATCCTGGATATAGCCCCCAGCGATGGTACACACAGCCCCTCCATCCTTGATATGGTCCCCAATGATGGTAGACACAGCCCCTCATCCTGGATATGGCCCCCAGTGATAGTACACATAGCCCCTCATCCTGGATATGGCCAAAAGTAATGGTACACATAGCCCCCCCATCCTGCATATGGCCCCAGTGATGGTACATAGACCCCCATCAAGTACTCTCCCTCTCCATTCTGGATATACCCCCCCTCCCCTCCGTCATCCAATATGTCCTCATGCTGGGGCACACAGTAAAATAATAAACTGTGTAATTTACCCTCCACCGCTCGCCTTTTCCTGTCTCTGTGCCCAGCATCTGATCATGTGACCGGGGCCCACAGTGATGATGTCATTGCTGTGGACCCCAGTCACATGATCGGCACAGAGACAGGAAGAAGGCGGCGAGCTGCAGGGAGGGAGCGACGGAGGGTAAGTTACAGCGTTTACTATTTTACTGTGTGCACCAGCATGGGGGCATATAAAGTGACAGGAAAGAATAGCCGAGCGTGTGTTGGGCATGTGGAGCGGAGTCGCGTGTGTGCAGAGCCGCATGTGTGCGGGACGTATGGAGTAGAGCCGCGTGTGTACGGGGCATAGGGAGTGGAGCCACGTGTGTATGAGGTGGACGGAGCGGAGCTGCGTATGCTGGGGCATTCGGTAGAGGAGCCGCATGTGTAAGGGGAGTACAGAGCGGAGCCGCGTGTGCACGGGAAGTACAGAGCGGAGCCGCGTGTGTACAGGGCATGTGGAGCAGAGCCACGTGTGTACAAGGTGTGTGCCAGTGGTAGCCCCCTACGGATGCCTCTCCCGCTCCTGTAGTCCCGGCTGCCTCTGCTGGCAGCATTCTTCACTTGAGTAATGGCTGAGCTGTCTGCCTTTTGCAGGTGAGCATGGCTGGGCACAATGATGTCATCACTGAGTGCCACTGTGCTGATACGTGCAGAGCAGATGCTGAGGAGACTGGAGCAGTGAGAAGAGAGGTGAGTATTTCCTTCTTTTTTTTTTTTATCAGTGAGTAAACTGATGGGAGACTATGTAATGTGCAATATAATATAGGAGGAGTATGGGGGTGCCATATACTATATGGAGGACTATGAGGGCCCATTATACTATATGGAGGACTATGGGGGTGCATTATACTACTGTATAAGGAAGGCTATAGAGCAGAGGTCACAAACACGTGGTCCGGGGGCCGCGTGCAGCCCTCGGGGCTTCAAAGTGCGGCCCTCGGCACCGTTGACAACGTAAGGACACCGGGATCCACTGTGCAGGGGGCCGCCGCGGTGCAGTGTGCTGGGGACTGCAACTTTATTATCACTTCCTAGGGTCGCTACGACAAGCTCCGAGCCTCCTTCCCTCAGCTACATCAATGGAAGCTGGCGGGCCAATCAGATCACAGACTCGCAAGTGATGCCGGCCAATCAGAAATCTCAAGTGACATCATACGCCGACGTCACTTGTGGGTCTGTGATCTGATTGGCCCGCCAGCTTCCATTGATGTATCTGAGGGAAGGAGGCCCAGAGCTTGTCGTAGCGGCCGGAGGAAGTGATAATAAAGCCACAGTCCCCAGCACTATGCACCGTGGCGGCCCCCTGCACAGTGGATCCCAGCATCGTTAAGGTGTGTGAGAGAGAGTGTGACTGTGTGTATGAGAGTGTGTGTATATATGAGTGTGTATGAGAAAGTGTGTGTATGAGTGTATGTATGAGTATGAATGTGTATGAGAAAGTGTGTGTATGAGTGTATGTATGAGTATGAATGTGTATGAGAAAGTGTGTGTATTAGAGTGTGTATGTGAGTATGTATGAGAAATTGTGTGTGTATGAGTGTGTGTATGTATGAGAGTGTGTGTATGAACTTAGTTTTGTCCATGTTCAGTTTAAGGAAGTGAGCGGAGAAGGAAGAGATGGCGGACAGGCATTGTGGAATTTTGGATAGTAGAGGAGGTGATGTCAGGTCCAGACAGGTAGATTTGGGTGTCGTCGGCGTAGAGGTGGTACTGAAGGCCGTGGGACTCGATGAGTTGCCCTAGGCCGAGAGTGTAGATGGAGAAGAGTATCGGTATCAGAACCGAGCTTTGGGGTATAATATTAGTAATTAAAGGGATCCTGTCACCCCCAAAACACCTATAAACCTATTAAAACCTGTCCCTACAGCATATTAACACTTTCCCTACACTCCTTTTACCTCCTAAATGCCCTTAGTCAAAGTGAACAAAAACGTTATAATAGTACCTGCTTAGTGATGATAATGAGTGACTATGCTATTCATAGTCACTCATCAAGGCAGCCCCTCTTCTTCAGATCACGCCTGAATAGGCGTGATCTTCCTCATGGATTCAAATGTGCGCTCCCTGCGCGCCTCCCCGCGCTCCCATTACGTCCGTGCTTCAGGCTGGGGGCAGTATGACGCGATTCGCGTCATTTCCTGTCGCCGGGTGACGTCTCTACAACGGCGCAGCTTTCAGCTTCAAGTGCCGCATTGCGCATGCCTGCGGGAGCGCACTGCGCATGCGTGCGGGAGCCTACACGGCCGCTTTGTGTAGGCTCCCGCACGCATGCGCAGTGCGCTCCCGCAGGCATGCGCAGTGCGGCACTTGAAGCTGAAAGCTGCGCCGTTGTAGAGACGTCACCCGGCGACAGGAAATGACGCGAATCGCGTCATACTGCCCCCAGCCTGAAGCACGGACGTAATGGGAGCGCGGGGAGGCGCGCAGGGAGCGCACATTTGAATCCATGAGGAAGATCACGCCTATTCAGGCATGATCTGAAGAAGAGGGGCTGCCTTGATGAGTGACTATGAATAGCATAGTCACTCATTATCATCACTAAGCAGGTACTATTATAACGTTTTTCTTCACTTTGACTAAGGGCATTTAGGAGGTAAAAGGAGTGTAGGGAAAGTGTTAATATGCTGTAGGGACAGGTTTTAATAGGTTTATAGGTGTTTTGGGGGTGACAGGATCCCTTTAACAGTCCTGGGCATCTGTTCAATGTAAGTCACTTGTAAATGGGTGTGGCCTGGGTGTGGCTAAAATGTGCGCGCCGCATCTTCTGTCCCTCTTTCTGTTCTTCTAAAGTTGGGAGGTATGCTTTCAACATAAGCATCTCTGAAGAATAATACACCTACATTCTGTCACCTGAAGATAAAAGACTTTATTAGGGCCCTTTCACATCAGCGTTTTTCGTAATTCGCGGCAGATGCGGTGAAAAAACCGCATCTGCCGCGTTTGCCGCATAACCGTTCCACTTGCGGCACGGTTGCGGTTTTTCCCATAGGAAGTATAGGGGGACTTGCGGCAGATGCGGCAAGTGCGGTTTTGCACTTGCGGCAGGTGCGGCAGCGAAAAAAAAACGCGGCTGACCGCGGTTTTTTTCGCTGCCGCACCTGCCGCAAGTGCAAAACCGCACTTGCCGCATCTGCCGCAAGTCCCCCTATACTTCCTATGGGAAAAACCGCAACCGTGCCGCAAGTGGAACGGTTATGCGGCAAACGCGGCAGATGCGGTTTTTTCACCGCATCTGCCGCGAATTACGAAAAACGCTGATGTGAAAGCACCCTTAGAAACATTTTGACACCTGAATCACCTCTCTGCCGGAGATATGAAGCAGGGCCGACTCCAGGCTTTTGTGGGCCCCGGACAAAACAGTCTCAGTGGGCCCCTTTAACACATACTATGATTCATGAATATAATATAGAAGCTGCGGGCTGTGTATAATATAGAGGCTCCTGGGTGGGCTGTACAGTGCCTACAAGTAGTATTCAACCCCCTGCAGATTTAGGTGGTTTGATAAGATGCAAATAAGTTAGAGCCTTCAAACTGCAAACGAGAGTAGGATTTATTAACAGAAGCATAAATCTTACAAACCAAAAAGTTATGTTGCTCAGTTGAATTTTAATAAATTTTAAACATAAAAGTGTGGGTCAATTATTATTCAACCCCTCAAACCACCAGCATTCTGTTTGGTCCCCCTAAAGTATTAAGAAGTAGTTCAGGCACAAAGAACAATGAGCTTCACATGTGTGGATTAATTATCTCTTTTGCCAGCCTTTTCTGACTATTTAAGACCCTCCCCAAACTTGTGAACAGCACTCATACATGGTCAACATGGGAAAGACAAAGGAGCATTCCAAGGCCATCAGAGACAAGATCGTGGAGGGTCACAAGGCTGGCAAGGGGTACAAAACCCTTTCCAAGGAGTTGGGCCTACCTGTCTCCACTGTTGGGAGCATCATCCGGAAGTGGAAGGCTTATGGAACTATTGTTAGCCTTCCACGGCCTGGACAGCCTTTGAAAGTTTCCTCCCGTGCCGAGGCCAGGCTTGTCCGAAGAGTCAAGGCTAACCCAAGGACAACAAGGAAGGAGCTCCGGGAAGATCTCACGGTAGTGGGGACATTGGTTTCAGTCAATACCATAAGTAACGTACTCCACCGCAATGGTCTCCGTTCCAGACGAGCCCGTAAGGTACCTTTACTTTCAAAGCGTCATGTCAAGGCTCGTCTACAGTTTGCTCATGATCACTTGGAGGACTCTGAGACAGACTGGTTCAAGGTTCTATGGTCTGATGAGACCAAGATTGAGATCTTTGGTGCCAACCACACACATGACGTTTGGAGACTGGATGGCACTGCATACGACCCCAAGAATACCATCCCTACAGTCAAGCATGGTGGTGGCAGCATCATGCTGTGGGGCTGTTTCTCAGCCAAGGGGCCTGGCCATCTGGTCCGCATCCATGGGAAGATGGATAGCACGGCCTACCTGGAGATTTTGGCCAAGAACCTCCGCTCCTCCATCAAGGATCTTAAGATGGGTTGTAATTTCATCTTCCAACAAGACAACGATCCAAAGCACACAGCCAAGAAAACCAAGGCCTGGTTCAAGAGGGAAAAAATCAAGGTGTTGGAGTTGCCTAGTCAGTCTCCTGACCTTAACCCAATTGAAAACTTGTGGAAGGAGCTCAAGATTAAAGTGCACATGAGACACCCAAAGAACCTAGATAACTTGGAGAAGATCTGCATGGAGGAGTGGGCCAAGATAACTCCAGAGACCTGTGCCGGCCTGATCAGGTCTTATAAAAGACGATTATTAGCTGTAATTGCAAACAAGGGTTATTCCACAAAATATTAAACCTAGGGGTTGAATAATAATTGACCCACACTTTTATGTTTAAAATTTATTAAAATTCTACTGAGCAACATAACTTTTTGGTTTGTAAGATTTATGCTTCTGTTAATAAATCCTACTCTCGTTTGCAGTTTGAAGGCTCTAACTTATTTGCATCTTATCAAACCACCTAAATCTGCAGGGGGTTGAATACTACTCGTAGGCACTGTATATATAATATAGAGGCTGTTCAGGGTTGTATATATAATATGGAGACTCCCGGGCTGTATATATAATATAGAGGCTGCTTGCTGTATATATTATTTGGAGGCTGTGCTGGGCTATACATACTATTTTGAAGCTGTGCTGGTCTGTATATATGATATGGAAGCTGTGCTGGGCTATATATACTATTTGGAGGCTGTACCGGGCTGTATATATTATTTGGAAGCTGTGGCAGCCCAGCACAGCCTCCAAATAGTATATATAGCTCAACACAGCTTCCATATTATATATGCAGCACAACAGCAGTCTCCATATACCCCAGCACAGCCTCCGTATACCGCCAGCACAGCCTCTGTATACCCCAGCACAGCCTTTATATACCCCAGCACAGCCTCTGTATACCCCAGCACAGCCTTTATATACCCCAGCACAGCCTCTGTATACCCAAGCATAGCCTCTATATACAGTCAGCACAGCCTCTATATAGTCAGCACAGCCTATATATGCAGTCAGCACAGCCTCTATATACCCCAGTACAGCCTCTATATACAGTCAGCATAGCCTCTATATACCCTAGCACAGCCTCTATATACAGTCAGCACAGCCTCCATATATAGTTAGCATAGCCTCTATACACCCCAGCACATCCTCTATATACCTCAGCACAGACTCTATATACAGTCAGCACAGCTTCTATATACAGTCAGCACAGCCTCTATATACAGTGAGCAGAGCCTCTATATACAGTCAGCACTGCCTCTATATACAGTCAGCATAGCGTCTATATACCCCAGCACAGCCTCTATATACAGTCAGCACAGCCTCTATATACAGTCAGCACAGCCTCTATATACCCCAGCACAGCCTCTATATACAGTCAGCACAGCCTCTATATACAGTCAGCACAGCCTCTATATACAGTCAGCACAGCCTGTATATACAGTGAGCACAGCCTCTATATACAGTCAGCACAGCCTCTATGTACCCTAGCACAGCCTCTATATACAGTAGGCACTGCCTCTATATACAGTCAGCATAACGTCTATATACAGTCAGCACAGCCTCTATATACAGCCAGCACAGCCTGTATATACAGTCAGCACAGCCTCTATATACAGTCAGCACAGCCTCTATATACAGTCGGCACAGACTCTATATACAGTTGGCACAACCTCTATACAGTCAGCACAGCCTCTATTTACCCCAGCACAGCCTCTATATACAGTAAGCACAGCCTGTATATACAGTCAGCACTGCTTCTATATACAGTTAGCACAGCCTCCATGGTATATATAATCCCCCATCCTGCTGCTGCTCACAGTAAAAAAAAAAAAAACTGATCATACTCACCTTACCATCCGCTCTCCGGGGCTGTGTCCTCCTCAGATGCTTCCCCACCACATCCTTATAGCAGCAGCTCCCGGGACTGTGGAGCTTCCTCCTTCCTCCAGCACTGTGATGAGGTCTCAGGGTGATGACTCATCATTCTGCTACATTAGGCAAAGGAGGAAGCTCCACTGCTCCCTGAAGCCAACACATGACTAATCTGCATCGCATGCAAATTAGTCATGTGCACTGGGAGCTCAGCGAAGCACTCAGCTCCTTGCAGAGTCTGCCTGATGTTCCACCTTTTTAACAGGGCTGTCTGTCCCTAATGGGCCCCTGGCTGTCAGGGCTGCCTGTCTCTGATGACCAGTGGGCCCCCCCAGCTGATCAGGGCCCCGGCACTTGCCCGGGTATGCCGGGTGCTGACGCCGGCCCTGATATGAAGGCATTACTTGAGAGTGATAGCGGCTGTTCCTCCTGCATCTCCAGGAATTACCTGAGTGGTGAACGCAGGGATATATTTACACAGCCGCGTTTCTGAATACTGGGGGACATACTGTGCCAGCTAGGCCCCGTGGAGGCGGTGGTCTTCCTCACCAGTAGCGATACTGGTCTGCTGTTGGCGCCAGGCTTCATCGCAGATACAGGAAGATCTCCACTCAGAGACCGGACTGTGGACGTGAGATGGAAATTCCCTGTATTTGCAGGTCTCGGGTACAATGGAATACTAAACTAAAAGGGGCTCAATAAAGGAGTCTATCACCTCAGGAGAGGGGGCTTAGAGACCGGACTGTGGACGTGAGGTGGGAACTTTTCCTCTGTGGGCGCGTTCACATGGGAGAATAGTGGTGCGGAGTATTGGAGACAAAAATGTGCAGCTTCAGACAAAATACATGAAGCGTTTGTTGGTGTGGGACGGTGCAGATTTCTGTCCTTCGTGTGTTATTTCATGCTAATGACTCCTCAGAAACAAGGCCTGTACCCTATGTTAATGTGTGTAAAAGTGATTCAAATTTATTGTGAACATGTGCCCACATATTCTATACATGCTCACAACAAATTTTAATCACATTTACATATATTAACATGAGGCACAAGCCCTGTTTCTGAGGCGAGGTGGGGGGTCTCTCAGCCTGGGTAACTGGCTTACTGCGTTTTTTTTCGCGGCCGCACTTGCCGCAATGCAAAACCGCACTTGCCGCACCTGCCGCAAGTCCCCCTATACTTTCTATGGGGATTACCGCAACCGCGCCGCAAGTGTAACGGTTATGCGGCAAACGCGGCAGATGCGGGCCCTTAAATAGAGATGGGGAATTGGTGTATTTAGTGCGGGAAAACCCAAGGCAAGAATTGACATGCTGCAGATCTTACCGCACTACGCAGCATATATCTGCTGTATGTTTTAGTGGCACCATGCGGACTGGAATTAACAAAACTCATAGGCTTTGCTGGGAAAACACGCTGCTACAGTTTTGGTGCAGATCTGCTGCATATATGCACCAAATACGAGGCACAATGCACATTGTGTGAACAGGCCCTGATTGTTCCACTCCTGGTTTTGTCCAGTGATTACACTAGAAGTTAATGAGTGGTCTGGAGGTACAAGTGCGCGGTCCCTGGTAAGTACATGCTGCTGGTTTAATCACTGTTTTGCTTTCTTTTACAGCCCACCTATCCGAACCCGAACAGTAAGGGCCGCTTCACACTGCGGCGTGATCCAGTCCGGTTCTGTCCGGGAGGACCCTGACAGTCGCGGACCGGATCTGCACACAGGACTGGGGGGCTATTATGCCCTTTGGTCCGGTGTGCAGCACACGCAGCTGCATCCGCTGACAGGTCAGGACCGCGTGCGCTGCACACCGGACCGGAGGGCATACATAATAGCCCCCCAGTCCTGTGTGCAGATCCGGTCCGCGGCTGTCAGGGTCCTCCCGGACAGACCCGGACCGGATCACGCCGCAGTGTGAAGCGGCCCTTACACAGACTTCTCAGGGCAGTACGTATTGGGGGTCCGTGCCAGGACACTAGGTGTTCGGTATGGACCCCAAACTTTACAGTTCGGGTTCACCCATCACTATTGGTAACCCAAAACCAGGAGTTGGTGATAAATACAGGAGTGGTGACGTAAAGCTTTCTATTATATTTTTCCTCTGATTGTTCCTCTCCTGGTTTTAGCCTCAAATCCTGAGGTAAAAAACTCACCAAATACTCACCACGTGCACGTGGCCTTGGACTGCTAAAGCCTTGTGCACACGCTGAGTATTTGATGAGTTTTTTACCTCAGGATTTGAGGCAAAAACCAGGAGAGGAACAATCAGAGGAAAAGTATAATAGAAACATGTCACCACTTCTGTATTTATCACCCACTCCTGGTTTTGGCTACAAATCCTGAGGTAAAAAACTCACCAAATACTCAGTGTGTGCACATGGCCTTACATTCTGTGATTTATCAGAGTCAGTTAAGTCTCTTTTTAGCTCATTTTACCTGAGGTAAACTGCTGCCTCATAGCTCTACAATCCTTGATAAATTGCGTTGATATCCTTAGGCGGCTCCTCGTCATTACACAGATACACATCACCTCATCTGCTTCATCCAATCACCACAAAAACCTATAGGAGCAAGAAAAAACAGCCATATATAGTCCATAAGTCACTGCAATGTAAAGAATATACACTTTATTATTGATCAAGATGGCGTACAGTGGATATACATAGAGGGACACATCCAAATGTAGATAAATGATAAACTAATCATGTATTTGAAGGGAGACACATTGTTCAGTGTAGAAATATAATATATAGTAGAAATACCCAGAGACTGGGAAGTGTCATGGGATCTTCTGAAGAGCGTAAGTGACGGAGGGGAGACGTATGATAGAATAATGTAACATGTAGTGAGGGGAGAACACCACAAGATGGCGGTAAATCACTAAAAGGATTGAATGAAATATGGGGGGATAATAGAAGTGGGTGATGATGGGCAGTATGGGGGAACAATGGCGAATACAAATGTGAATACAAGGAAATAGTGTACAGTGTATAAGAGACAATGTGGAGGGAAAATGGGGAATGTGTAAGGGAATGTGTGGTATGTGTAGAAACTGAAGAAATCAAGATTAATCAAAACCCCAAAGATAAAAGTGAAGGTAAAACAAGGAAAAATGTATAGGAAATACAATAATTTTTTGAAAAATTGCAGGTGGTGATATATAAAAAAAATATATAATATGAATGAATAATGATGAATAAATAATAAGTGAAACAACACAAAATGAACAGTGTGGTCGGCGGTATAATTACGGTACATAAATATGCAAGAAAAAAATGTATAAAATGTGCATACACAAACTATAATAACATCTATATAATATTTATAATACATTACATATAATATATAGTACAGCATGTATATTATATATTATTTTATTTATAAAACTGGAAATATTATGAAGACTTACAATATATGTGTATCAACCAAAATATAGCATTCATGCTGACTGCTGTCACACTGCACATCATCAAATATATCATAATGTATAACAATAGTGTAAAAGTATAAAAAAATGAGGTATAAAGAATAAAAAAATAATATAAAAAAAAGAGAATGATAATTGTTACATAAATGAGAATTGCTAATGTTCAAAATTGGTGTGTGATTAGGAATGGATTATGTAGTAGGAGTGAAAAGGAAGAAAAATAATTATAATGAAACACTTGAAATATAAAATAGGAAAATAATTTTAAAAAAAAACACAAAAATAAAATATAAAAAGTATATAAAATGTAATGAAACATCATATAGATAAGCAGTAATAGATTGGTGAAATACCACATAGCTGCAAATGCAGCTTCTTCCAATCCAATAAGAAGGATCTAATAAATAAAAGAATAAAAAGAACATAATAATATGAACAATGAGAGATAAAATACATGAATATACTCTATGCTGGGCTCCATATACAGTTGTGGCCAAAAGTATTGACACCCCTGCAATTCTGTCAGATAATACTCAGTTTCTTCCTGAAAATGATTGCAATGACAAATTCTTTGGTATTATTATCTTCATTTAATTTGTCTTCAATGAAAAAACACAAAAGAGAATGAAGCAAAAAGCAAAACATTGATCATTTCACACAAAACTCAAAAAATGGGCCAGACAAAAGTATTGGCACCCTCAGCCTAATACTTGGTTGCACAACCTTTAGCCAAAATAACTGTGATCAACCGCTTCCGGTAACCATCAATGAGTTTCTTACAATGCTCTGCTGGAATTTTAGACCATTCTTCTTTGGCAAACTGCTCCAGGTCCCTGATATTTGAAGGGTGCCTTCTCCAAACTGCCATTTTTAGATCTCTCCACAGGTGTTCTATGGGATTCAGGTCTGGACTCATTGCTGCCACCTTAGACGTCTCCAGTGCTTTCTCTCAAACCATTTTCTAGTGCTTTTTGAAGTGTGTTTTGGTTCATTGTCCTGCTGGAAGACCCATGACCTCTGAGGGAGACCCAGCTTTCTCACAGTGGGCCCTACATTATGCTGCACAATTAAGCAGTCCAGTGCCAGAGGCAGCAAAGCAACCCCAAAACATCAGGGGACCTCCGCCATGTTTGACTGTAGGGACCGTGTTCTTTTCTTTGAATGCCTCTTTTTTTCTCCTGTAAACTCTATGTTGATGCCTTTGCCCATAAAGCTCTACTTTTATCTCATCTGACCAGAGAACATTCTTCCAAAACGTTTTAGGCTTTCTCAGGTAAGTTTTGGCAAACTCCAGCCTGGCTTTTTTATGTCTCGGGGTAAGACGTGGGGTCTTCCTGGGTCTCCTACCATACAGTCCCTTTTCATTCAGACGCCGACGGATAGTACGAGTTGACACTGTTGTACCCTCGGACTGCAGGGCAGCTTGAACTTGTTTGGATTTTAGTCGAGGTTTTTTATCCACCATCCGCACAATCTTGCGTTGAAATCTCTTGTCAATTTTTCTTTTCCGTCCACATCTAGGGAGGTTAGCCACAGTGCCATGGGCTTTAAACGTCTTGATGACACCGCGCACGGTTGACACAGGAACATTCAGGTCTTTGGAGATGGACTTGTAGCCTTGAGATTGCTCATGCTTCCTCACAATTTGGTTTCTCAAGTCCTCAGACAGTTCTTTGGTCTTCTTTCTTTTCTCCATGCTCAATGTGGTACACACAAGGACACAGGTTGAGTCAACTTTAATCCATGTCAACTGGCTGCAAGTGTGATTTAGTTATTGCCAACACCTGTTAGGTGCCACAGGTAAGTTACAGGTGCTTTTTCTAACAGTGACAATACTTTTGTCCACCCCCTTTTTTATGTTTGGTGTGGAATTACATCCAATTTGGCTTTAGGATAATTATTTTTGTGTTTTTTCATTGAAGACAAATTAAATGAAGATAATAATACCAAAGAATTTGTGATTGCAATCATTTTCAGGAAGAAACTGAGTATTATCTGACAGAATTGCAGGGGTGTCAATACGTTTGGCCACAACTGTACATAAACCGCACCTGGTATCACCACATCGGAAATTACCCTTGGTACTCAGCCATATTTGGCCTTTATAGTAATTCTTAAATTCGGATGGTGATAAAATGTTTCCCAAAGTGATGGATCTCTTAGGGACACAGCGGAAACCATGTTTGATGATTTGATGTAACACCGGGTCCTAATATAGTATTGGAATATTTCTCCGTACTGCCCCTATGATGTTATTGTAGTCCACACTATAACTTAAGGAGGTTTCTGACAACATTTACAAACACCTACTTAATCGTGGTTATAACAAACAGTGCATGAATAGGGCGTTAAGTAGAGCAAATGCTGTTTCGAGGGAATCTCTCCTGTTGGACAAATCACGAATTGTCCACACTGATCCTGGTAGGAATAATTCATCTGGGGGAAGAAGTGATGATAGTAATTATCTTCCCACTTTCTCAACAAGTTATGGTGTGGACTACAATAACATGATAGGGGCATTACGGAGAAATATTCCAATACTATATCAGGACCCTGTGTTACATCAAATCATCAAACAGGGTTTCCGCTGTGTCCCTAAGAGATCGATTACTTTGGGAAACATTTTATCACCATCTGAATTTAAGAATAACTATGTTAACCATGGAGTAGGGCGGGTATAAGCGGTGACATCACCGCAGGGGGCGGGGCAAAGCGGCCATCACTGCAATAAGCTCTGTGTTATGCTGCAGGCGAGGGAGACAATGATTGGCATCAGGGAGGCGGCGGTGGACAGATTAAACATACTGGGGGTGTGAAACTGCCCTTTGGCTCCAGCCACAAGCCACCTCCTATTTGGCTCCACAATGTAAGTTTTCAAAGTGTATTATCTCGGGGTACAGGGGGCTCAAGGGCTGGGGGACCCCTTGCCTGGATAGAGCAGACATGCTGCACCCAGTGCTGTCATTAGATCATCATGTGTGGTTGGTGACAGGTCCTCTTTAACTACTACACATAGAATTCCGTCGGGACTTTTTTTCTCTCTTATACCCCCCTAGAGGCTTCCAGTGAAGTTAATCTAAGTACTACTTTTAGTAGAGTAGCATACAACCAATTTGTTGTATAGCTGATGTAACCAACATGTTCTTAGCTGAGATAACGGATATTATATTTGTGGTTAGCAAAAATGTTGAATTCGTAGATAACAGAAAAGGAGTGAGCACTTGTAGTTGGGGCAATCTTACTGCAGTTTTGTCTGTCTTTTTGTAAAGCAACAATTCTTTTTTCAGATCCTCAGAGAATTCTTTACCATGTTGAGCGTCCAGTGACCGGTATGAGAGAGTGTGTGAGCGATAACACCAAATGTAACACACATGATCCCCATTCACATCTGAGACCTTGTAACACTAATGAGTCACGTGACATCGGGGAGGGACACTGGCTAATTGGGCACAATTTGGCCATTTTCACTCAGGGGTGTACTCACTTTTGTTGCTAGCAGTTTAGACATTGATAACTGTGTAGAGGACATACCAAATTCACACTAACTTCTTTACAATGCATTGAAGTGTCATATCCTCAGTATTGGCCCATGAAATGATATACAATATTTGCTAAAATGTGAGGGGTGTATTTGCTTTTGTGATATACTGTATATGAGTTTCATACTGTCCACCTTAAAGGGTTATCCGGGATTTATATATAAAAAAAAATTGTACTTGAGCACCAACCGGTAGGTAGCTGCCACCTACCTGCCTGGTGTGCCCGGAGCCGTTCACCACCAACATGGAGCCGTCTCAGACCACTCCTGTTGACGATTTTGCCACTTCCGCTGACATCTTGTCTATAGAGGGGGGCAGCTTCTCCCCTCTGTAGACAGACGCATAGCTGACGTCACGCAGATTGACAGCCAGCTCCCCCAATCAGGTAGCAAGGAGCCAGCTGTCAATCAGCATGACGTCAGCTATGCGCCCACTTCCACAAAGCAGAACGGAAAAACCGCCTCTACTCTGTTTACTCCGCCATGTTGTCCCAGCAGGAGCAATCTGTGACCGCTCTGTGTCAGGGGTGAACAGAGGTGAACGGGCACAATAGGCAGGTAGGTGGCAGCATACCATCCACCCTTATGAATCAGGGCCTATTCCATGGCTGTCCCCTCTCCACTGTTTTCCCTTACACTCCCCCGACATGCTAAACTCACCCCATGCTGTGTCTCCATTTCACACCGCCCCTCTCTATATCCATTCTGTACCCCCTTTTCACACTGTGCTTTTATACTGCCAACCACATTGTCTCTTCAAACTGTCCCCCCTCCTCACACTGTCCCCCTACAACAGTGGTGTCAAATTGGCTGGGGTACATCGGCGCACATAGAAAAAAAATAATTTGGGCGGGACGTATTTTTTGCAGAACAAATTGAACTTTTTAGTGATAACATATTTTTTTTCTATACACTTTTTGATCACTTTTTTATTACATTTTTCACTCATTTAGAATATTTTGTTCAGTGACATTCATCATATGGGTTATAGCACAGTTTTATAGCTTGGGTCATTACGGATGTGGCAATAAGAAATGTGCACTTTTTTTTCGTTTATTTTAGTTTATTTATAAAACAGCATTTTTAGTGATAAAAAGTCATACCTTTTCATTTTTTTCTTTACATTTTATCCCCTTCTTGTAAGTAAAATCATTTTAAAATTAACACCATATAGTAATTTTGGCCAACATCTTGCAGTAATGTCCCTATCCTGGTCCCCATCCTGTACTAATTCCCCCCGTCCTGATCCTCACCTTAAAGTATTGTATGCCATCTTGGTCCCCTTCTTGTAGTAATGTACCCATCATGGTCCTCCTCTTGTATTAATGACCGCCTTCCTAATCCCCATCTTGTAGTAATGTTCCCACCCTGGTGCCCATCATGTAGCAATGTTCCAATTCTGATCCTCATCTTGTAGTAATGTCCCCATACTTATTCCCTACCTGTAGAAATCTGCCGCATCTTTGTCCCTCTTTTTTTTAGTAATATGCCTATCTTGGTTCCCTTCTTGTAATAATGTCCCCATTATTAGTCCCTTTTTGTAGTAATGTCCCTATCCTGGTCCTCATCCTGTAGTAATGTCTCCATCCTGATCCCCATCTTGTAGTACTGTCCCTATCCTGGTCCCCCTCTTGTAGTAATATCCCACATCCTGATCCCCATCTTCTAGTAATCTTCCCGCCTTGGTCCTCATCCTGATCCCCATCTTGTAATACTGTCCCTATCCTGGTCCTCATATTATAGTAATGTCACGATCCTGGCCTTCTTTTTGTAGTAATGTCCCTATCGTGGTCCTCATATTATAGTAATGTCACGATCCTGGCCTTCTTTTTGTAGTAATGTCCCTATCCTGGTCCTCATCCTGTAGTAATGTCTCCATCCTGATCCCCATCTTGTAGTACTGTCCCTATCCTGGTCCCCCTCTTGTAGTAATATCCCACATCCTGATCCCCATCTTCTAGTAATGTTCCCGCCCTGGTCCTCATCCTGTAGTAATGTCCCCATCCTGATCCCCATCTTGTAGTACTGTCCCTATCCTGGTCCTCATATTATAGTAATGTCACGATCCTGGCCTTCTTTTTTGTAGTAATGTCCCCATCCAGGTCCTCATATTGTGGTAATGTCCCCATATTGTAGCAATGTGCCCATCCTGGTTCCTCATCTTGTAGTAATGTCCCCTATTCTGCCATTGTTCACACACACACACACACATACACACACTTTTCTCACCTGTCCTTTGTTCCCTCAGTGTATGTGACCCGCAGGCACCATAGATCATGTCTCCATCCTCGTCTCCTCTTGTAGCAATTTCCCTATCCTGGTCCCCCTGTTGTAGAAATGTCACCATTCTGATCCTCTTGTAGTGATGTCCCCATCCTGGTCTCTTTCTTGTATTAATGCCTGGTTCTGATCCTCCCCTTGTAGTAATGCACCATCCTGGTCACTGACTGCACCTTGGCCGCCTGCAGACGGAGGAAGGTGCTGGGTAGCCGCAGGTATTCAGTAATGTCACCTTCCCCCCAAAGTGCGTTCCCCCATTGGGGGGCAGGAGGTAGCGCCATAGGCTAGTGCCTGCCCTGCCTACTCCTCATCCTGAACCTGTACACAAGGTAAGGGGTACATTTCTGAATGCAGTTGGGAGCATCATGATCTATGGTAATGCATCTATTACATTCATGGTTTTTGACAAAACAAAGCACAATTATGTGAACAGCAATTTCCAAGTAACGCACAATTTTTCCAATATGTTGCACGTATCTTTACTCAGATTTATTACTGTGTTCTCTGTGGTGTTACATAGGACTGCAGGTAACATTATCTACATTATCTGCAGTCAGAGATATCACTGTGTTTTCTGTTGTGTTACATAGGACTGCAGTCGACATCTACTACATTCCCGGTCTCGGGCGTTTGTAGTTTCACGGGGGGTGTCACGGGCGGCCTGTGCGGGTTAATATAAAAATAAAAGTTTGTGACGCCACCTACGGTACCTGGTATTGATACTGGCGCTGCTTACAGACCCCCGGGGTTGGTGATGTAACAGCTAGTTGGTAACGCTCCCCGTAGGTGGAGCTGAATCCCCAGGGCAGTTGTGGAGGAATAGGGATTTACACAGGCAGGCAGCTCTCCACACAGCCTTGTCTCTTGCGCTGCAGTGGAAGGCAGCTCATCAGGAGGAGATGCTGGCAAACAGTTTATGCTGAGGGTTAATAGTTTTTACTCAGGGGAAGCAGCCTTCTTTGCTTGTCACTTCCAGCAGGAGTGGGTGGCTCCGCAGGCGAGTACATCACAGTCTTTAACTCTGCTCAGGTTTACTTGCAAGTTCTTAAGCAGATAGACAGGTTACACAGTCTCTTGGGTGTTTCAGGCCTGGGTAGTCACAAGGGAACTGGGATCCTTCACTTGGGCCCCTCGGTGATGTGCCTGCTAGTTCCTTTCCTCTGTCCCTCACCGCGCTGCTCTCTCCTGCTTCCTAGCTGCGCTAAGCCCTCAGCCAGCTCCCACGGATCCTTTCTGGAGGGTACCTCTCTTGGTCATCCAGACCCTATACGGGGTCTTTTGGAGATTACGCCGGGTGTGGGCCACAACTCCCTACAGAAGCTCATGCCCCCAGTTTGGCGGCTTGGGGATGAACACCCGCACCGCTCTCGGAGCCGATCCTCCACTTCGGGACTGAACCCCTCCAACCAGTGGTCTTACCGGGCCTGGATTTGGGCGCACCACAACACCTGGTGTCCCTAGGGTCCGTTTCTTTCAGGACCACCTCCCCTGAGGTGTCATCCGCTGTGCGCCTCCCAGAGATACCATATATACAGCAGGATGTGAGACCATATATATACAGCAGGATGGAGACCATATATGTAGCAGTATGGGAGACTATATATATAGCAGAATGGGAGACCATATATACAGCAGGATGCAGGGGTGTAACAACGGAGGTCGTGACGGGGCCCAGAGGTACAGGGGCCTACACCCGCCAGCCGCTGACCCCAGCGCTTGCTTCACATGGATGTGCATCCCCAAGGGGGGCCCAGGTCCAAATTTCGCATCAGGGCCCATCGAGCTCTAGTTACACCACTGAGCATAACCATCTTGCTGCTCCACCATCACCCCGGAGGTCTGTCCCGCAGCGCCGATGCAATTACCGGAACCGTAGGTGGCGTCACGAATAGTGATGAGTGAGCATTAAAATGCTCGGGAGCTCGATTTTCTGGTCGAGCATCTCGAGATGCTCGGGTGCTCGACTCGAGCACCGAGCCCAATGCAAGTCAATGAGTGATGGGCTCCGCCCACAGACATCTGGCTACAAAACGAGTGTTTCTGGGAAAGTGCGGGAGGGTAGGCTTTTTCAAATCATCGCAGCATACAACACCTTGCTGTGCCCCCCAGAGGGACCCTAACAATCAATCTGCTCTCTGTGAGGTACCAGCTCACTGTGTGCACTGAAGGGAGCTGTATATTTGTGTCAGATCGATAATGATTAGGGATGAGTCCGAGCATCTCGACGGTACTTGGTGCTCGCCGAGCAGCCCGAGTACTGAGATGCTCAGGCGAGTAACGAGTAGCGCCGAGCATTCTTGCTCATCACTAATCACAAACTATTTTTATTATTATTGTTACTTTAACCCCTTTTTCAGCGACCGCCAGGGCCACGGGACCGGGCAACAGGCCCCAGTGACATCTCACGTGAACTAAAACGCCCGGGACCGGGTACACCCAAGGTCCTGGGGTGGGTCATTTTCAAGCATGACACTACAACCCGAGGGCGATAGTGACACTCACATGTCTTCTGTGCAGCCTGGCGGGCTGAATCAAGACCGGGTGGAAGAGCCCTAGGTTTTCACGACCTGAAGTTTCAATGGAGAGTCATACGGGGACCAACCTGAGCTCAGGTTCTGCCCGAGGCAGTAAACATCTCCAGAATCACCCCGGGTCCCGTAATCCTAGTTATTCACGCTGGTGGGAATGATCTAGTGAACGTTAGGATTCCAGAGCTGCTTACCATAATGCAATCAGATATAGACAGGTTGCACAGCTTCTTCAATGAGCTGGTTATAGTGTGGTCGGAGATAGTGCCACGGGTAATTTGGGTGGGGGCGAGGGAGCCAGCGGCCGTAGACCGGTCTCTGCGGTACGTCAACCTTCGCCTAGCAAAATTCTTAGCACGGAAAAGGGGCATAGTAGTACACCATTTCCAGGTGGAGTCAGACACTTCCCGCTTAGTCCTTGAGGACGGGTTCAGCCTGAATGATATCGGTCTAGGTATTTTCCTATCTGGCATTCAGGACGGGGTTCAGAAGACTCTTAGGGTTCTGGGTGGGGGTCGCAGCTCGGACTTAAGCCCCTCGCTACTCCTTGGCTGGTGGAAGAGGGATCTGGTGAGGGCCAACATGCCGCAGATGGCCGAGGGCATCGGGCCTCTTCCCCTCAGGTTTATAAGGCAGATTTGTGCCTATGGTTTGAGCTGCGGCCAAAAAAAACAAAATATGAGCGGTGTTACGTTTATACCCTTAATGAAAGATTGAAAGATATCCTATGTGTTGTCCTTACTCATTGCACGGCGGCGAGAACCGGTGGGTGGGTCTCTGCAGTCCAGAAGAGACAGCTGCTCCCTCATCCAACAGTCACAGCTATCAGACTGCAGACACATGATAAGAGGGAGATCAGAGGCAGCCAGGAAGAAGGAGAGAAAGAAAAGACAGAAGAGGAAAGAGACAAGAGATAGCAGGTAAGAGAGAGACAGGAGGGAAGAGAGAGACAGGAGGAAAGAGAGAGACGGGAGGAAAGAGAGAGACGGGAGGAAAGAGAAAGACAGGAGGAAAGAGAGAGACGGGAGGAAAGAGAGAGACGGGAGGAAAGAGAGAGACGGGAGGAAAGAGAGAGACGGGAGGAAAGAGAGAGACGGGAGGAAAGAGAGAGACGGGAGGAAAGAGAGAGACGGGAGGAAAGAAAGAGACAGGAGGAAAGAGAGAGACAAGGAGCAAGACAGAGAGGAGTCAAGAGAGAGATACTGGGCAAGACAGAGAAGGCAACAGAGAAAGACACGGGCAAGAGAGACAGGGGGCAAGGGGCAAGGCAGAGAGGAGGCAAGAGAGAGGGGCAACAGAGGGGCAACAGAGGGGCAACAGAGAGAGACAGGAGGCATAAGAGAGACATGAGGTAAGAAAGGAGAGGAGGCAAAAGAGAGAGACACGGGGCAATAGAGAGAGACAGGAGGCATAAGAGAGACATGAGGTAAGAAAGGAGGCAAAAGAGAGAGACACGGGGCAATAGAGAGAGACACGGGGCAACAGACAGATATGGGGAAAGAGAGACAGGAGGTAATAGAGAAACACAGGAAAGAGAGAGACACGGGGCAAGAGAGAGAGAGACACGAGACAATAAGGAGAGACACGGGGCAATAGAGAGACACAAGGTAATAGACAGACATGAGGCAATAGAGAGACAGCTGGTAAGAGGTTATATTCTGAATGCAGTTGGGTCTATGATATTACATCTATTACATTCTTGGCTTTTCCCACCACAATGCACATTAATGTGAACAGCGCCTTCTAAGAAACGCACTTTTTTTCCAACATGTTGCACGTAACTTTACCCTTTGGTTTGGTTCTGTTGCTGTGTATAATCATTGTTATCTGTGGTGTTACATAGGACTGCAGGTAACATCTACATAATGTGTACACAGCGTTATTACTGGTATCTATGGTGTTACACAGGACTGCAGGTAACATCTACATAATGTGTACACAGCGTTATTACTGGTATCTATGGTGTTACACAGGACTGCAGGTAACATCTACATAATGTGTACACAGCGTTATTACTGGTATCTATGGTGTTACACAGGACTGCAGGTAACATCTACATCATGTGTACACAGCGTTATTACTGGTATCTATGGTGTTACATAGGACTGCATGTCACATCTACTACATTATCTGTACTCAGAGCGTTATCACTGTGTTATCTGTGGGGTTACATAGGACTGCAGGTGACATCTACTACATTCTCTGTATTCTGGGTTATCACTGTGTTATCTGTGGGGTTACGTAGGACTGCAGGTGACATCTACTACATTCTCTGTATTCTGGGTTATCACTGTGTTATCTGTGGGGTTACATAGGACTGCAGGTGACATCTACTACATTCTCTTTATTTTGGGTTATCACTGTGTTATCTGTGGGGTTACATAGGACTGCAGGTGACATCTACTACATTCTCTGTATTCTGGGTTATCACTGTGTTATCTGTGGGGTTACATAGGACTGCAGGTGACATCTACTACATTATCTGTACTCAGAGCGTTATCACTGTGTTATCTGTGGGGTTACATAGGACTGCTGGTGACATCTACTACATTCTCTGTATTCTGGGTTATCACTGTGTTATCTGTGGGGTTACATAGGACTGCAGGTGACATCTACTACATTCTCTGTATTCTGGGTTGTCACTGTATTATCTGTGGGGTTACATAGGACTGCAGGTGACATCTACTACATTCTCTGTATTCTGGGTTATCACTGTGTTATCTGTGGGGTTACATAGGACTGCAGGTGACATCTACTACATTCTCTGTATTCTGGGTTATCACTGTGTTATCTGTGGGGTTACATAGGACTGCAGGTGACATCTACTACATTCTCTGTATTCTGGGTTATCACTGTGTTATCTGTGGGGTTACATAGGACTGCAGGTGACATCTACTACATTCTCTGTATTCTGGGTTGTCACTGTATTATCTGTGGGGTTACATAGGACTGCAGGTGACATCTACTACATTCTCTGTATTCTGGGTTATCACTGTGTTATCTGTGGGGTTACATAGGACTGCAGGTGACATCTACTACATTCTCTGTATTCTGGGTTATCACTGTGTTATCTGTGGGGTTACATAGGACTGCAGGTGACATCTACTACATTATCTGTACTCAGAGCGTTATCACTGTGTTATCTGTGGGGTTACATAGGACTGCTGGTGACATCTACTACATTCTCTGTATTCTGGGTTATCACTGTGTTATCTGTGGGGTTACATAGGACTGCAGGTGACA
The DNA here is from genome assembly GCA_033576535.1 of Allobates femoralis. NCBI lineage: Eukaryota > Metazoa > Chordata > Amphibia > Anura > Aromobatidae > Allobates > Allobates femoralis. The sequence goes on along the minus strand of JARQOC010000011.1, from coordinate 220,472,910 downwards.
TCTACTACATTCTCTGTATTCTGGGTTGTCACTGTATTATCTGTGGGGTTACATAGGACTGCAGGTGACATCTACTACATTCTCTGTATTCTGGGTTATCACTGTGTTATCTGTGGGGTTACATAGGACTGCTGGTGACATCTACTACATTCTCTGTATTTTGGGTTATCACTGTGTTATCTGTGGGGTTACATAGGACTGCAGGTGACATCTACTACATTCTCTGTATTCTGGGTTATCACTGTGTTATCTGTGGGGTTACATAGGACTGCAGGTGACATCTACTACATTATCTGTACTCAGAGCGTTATCACTGTGTTATCTGTGGGGTTACATAGGACTGCTGGTGACATCTACTACATTCTCTGTATTTGGGTTATCACTGTGTTATCTGTGGGTGTATAATAGGACTGCAGGTGACATCTACTACATTCTCTGTATTCTGGGTTGTCACTGTATTATCTGTGGGGTTACATAGGACTGCAGGTGACATCTACTACATTCTCTGTATTCTGGGTTATCACTGTGTTATCTGTGGGGTTTACATAGGACTGCATGGTGACATCTACTACATTCTCTGTATTCTGGGTTATCACTGTGTTATCTGTGGGGTTACATAGGACTGCAGGTGACATCTACTACATTCTCTGTATTCTGGGTTATCACTGTGTTATCTGTGGGGTTACATAGGACTGCAGGTGACATCTACTACATTCTCTGTATTCTGGGTTGTCACTGTATTATCTGTGGGGTTACATAGGACTGCAGGTGACATCTACTACATTCTCTGTATTCTGGGTTATCACTGTGTTATCTGTGGGGTTACATAGGACTGCAGGTGACATCTACTACATTCTCTGTATTCTGGGTTATCACTGTGTTATCTGTGGGGTTACATAGGACTGCAGGTGACATCTACTACATTATCTGTACTCAGAGCGTTATCACTGTGTTATCTGTGGGGTTACATAGGACTGCTGGTGACATCTACTACATTCTCTGTATTCTGGGTTATCACTATGTTATCTGTGGGGTTACATAGGACTGCAGGTGACATCTACTACATTCTCTGTATTCTGGGTTATCACTGTGTTATCTGTGGGGTTACGTAGGACTGCAGGTGACATCTACTACATTCTCTGTATTCTGGGTTATCACTGTGTTATCTGTGGGGTTACATAGGACTGCAGGTGACATCTACTACATTCTCTGTATTCTGGGTTATCACTGTGTTATCTGTGGGGTTACATAGGACTGCAGGTGACATCTACTACATTCTCTGTATTCTGGGTTGTCACTGTATTATCTGTGGGGTTACATAGGACTGCAGGTGACATCTACTACATTCTCTGTATTCTGGGTTATCACTGTGTTATCTGTGGGGTTACATAGGACTGCAGGTTACATCTACTACATTCTCTGTATTCTGGGTTATCACTGTGTTATCTGAGGGGTTACATAGGACTGCAGGTGACATCTACTACATTCTCTGTACTCAGAGCGTTATCACTGTGTTCTCTGTGGTGTTATATAGGACTCCAGATGACACCTACATCATCTGTACGCAGAGCATAATCACTGTTCTCTGTGGTGTTACATAGGACTGCATGTGACACCTACACCATCTGTACTTAGAGGGCTATCCCTGTGTTGTCTGTGGTGGTACATAGGGCTGCAGGTGATATCTGCTACATTATCTGTACTCACAGAGATATCACTGTGTTATCTATGGTGTTACGTAGGACTGCAGGTGACATCTACTACATCATTTGTACTCAGAAAGTCACACTGTGTTATCAGTGGTGTTACATAGGACTGCAGGTGACATCTACTATATCATCTGTACTCTGGGTTATCACTGTGTTCTCTGTAGTGTTACATAGGACTGCAGGTTACATTTACTACATTAACTGTAGTCAGAGTCATCACTGTGTTATCTGTGGTCAGGGCCAGCTCCAGGTTTTTGTGGCCCCCAGTGTGAAACAATCTCAGTGGGCCCCTTTAACACAGACCATGATTTATGAATATAATATAGAAGCTGCGGGCTGTGTATAATATAGAGGCTACTGGGTGGGCTGTATATATAATATAGAGGCTGTTTAGGGCTGTATATATAATATGGACACTGCTGGACTATATATACAATATGGAGACTGCCGGGCTGTATATATAATATAGAAGCTGTGGGCTGTATATAATATTTGGAGGCTGTGCTGGACTGTATATATTATTTGAAGGTTGTGCTAGGCTATATATATTTTATTTGGAGGCTGGGCTGGGCTGTATATATTATGGAGGCTGTGCTGGGCTCTGTATATTATTTGGAGGTTGTGCCAGGCTGTATATATTATTTGGAAGCTGTGGCAGCCCAGCAGCAGCCTCCAAATAATATATAAAGGCCAGCACAGCTTCCATATTATATATACAGCACAGCCTTCATATACCACAGCACAGCCTCTATATACCCCAGCACAGACTCCATATACAGCCAGAGCAGCCTCTATATACTCCAGCACAGCCTCTATTTACACCAGCACAGCCTCTATATACCCCAGCACAGCCTCCATATATCCCAGTACAGCCTCTATATACCCCGGCACAGCCTCTATATCAGGGCCTGCTGTAGGTTTTTGTGGGCCCCGGGTGAAAAAGTCTCAGTGGGCCCCTTTAACACAGACCATGATTTATAAATATAATATAGAAGCTGCGGGCTGTGTATAATATAGAGGCTACTGGGTGGGCTTTATATATAATATAGAGGCTGTTTAGGGCTGTATATATAATTTGGCGACTGCTGGACTATATATACAATATGAAGACTGTCGGGCTGAATATATAATATAGAAGCTGCGGGCTGTATATAATATTTGGAGGCTGTGCTGGACTATATATTATTTGAAGGTTGTGCTAGGCTATATATATTTTGTTTGGAGGCTGGGCTGTATATATTATTTGGAGGCTGTGCTGGGCTCTATATATTATTTGGAGGTTGTGCCAGGCTGTATATATAATTTGGAAGCTGTGCCAGTCCAGCAGCAGACTCCAAATAATATATAAAGCCTAGCACAGGTTCCATATTATATATACAGCACAGCCTTCATATACCGCAGAACAGCCTCTATATAACCCAGTCACAGACTCCATATACAGCCAGCACAACCTCTATATACCCCAGTACAGCCTCTATATACCCCAGTACAGCCTCCATATACAGCCAGCACAGCCTCCATATACCCTAGCACAGCCTCTATATACCCCAGCACAGCCTCCATATACCCCAGTACAGCCTTTATATACCCCGGCACATCCTCTATATACCCCAGTACAGCCTCCATATACCCCAGCAAAGACTCCATATACAGTCAGCACAGCCTCTATATACCCCAGTACAGCCTCTATATACCCCAGAACAGCCTCCATATATCCCAACAAAGCCTCCATATACAGACAGCACAGCCTTTTTATACCCTAACACAGCCTCCATATACCTCAGTACAGCCTCTATATACCCCAGCACACCCTCTATATACCCCTGTACAGCCTCCATATACCCCAGCAAAGCCTCCATATACTGCTCTCTATACATCTCTCCAGAGATCACATGTACATGTATCAGAGCTCAACTTGACTTTAAAGCTTATCACCTCTACATTATAATAAGTAATAATCATGTGTTTGATTAGGCTTAAGTGCTAATGCCAGAAAGGGCTCATTATGAATTGGTTGTCCCGGTGAGCGGTTCTGACCTTGGGGAGCCCACCGAGGTGGTGAAGACTGGGAACTCATTTGGGGCCTGTTACTTTGCTGCACACAGTGGAGGGACCTGGCGCAGCACCTCCGGGGACCTTTTTGGTGACGGTGCCTGTGTGAAGCAGTGCTTGTCAGCAGAGGCTTGCTGAGAGAGAAACAATAACCCACTGCATCGTGGAGCTCATTCATATCTAGAAAAGGATGGTTCTGGGCTCCCCCTCTCCATTATCTCACCCTACTCCTCCTGCATGCAATGTAAAGACTGCATACCCACAGAGAGTCATTGAAGCCTCCCTGCCCTTCAGTCCCTGAAGGCCTTATCTGTACACAGCATAGCCACTAACCGTCTGTGAGCTCTAGAAAGCTGTTGGAACATGGAACTATATGATAAGAAATGCCAACATACATTACACAAGTGACACTCACTCATACCAACATAATTGGTGCCAGTCGGCCACCTTCTGGCCATCATATTTGCTCACTCTATCTATATTCTATATCCGCTGAGCTTCTGTGCGCATCTTCTAATCCTCCGAGGCACCCCTAACCTTATGTCTGATAATATGTCCTAAAAATGTGTTAGTCTCAACTGGGCAAACCCAAAGAAGCGGCTATAAGCAACCTCGTACATTTACCCACCGGATGATAAATAACACACGAGTGACCACGGCGAGAGGCGAAAGACGTCTTCCCCTGTCAAACTTACAAACTTCTTCTCCCGAGATTCTGCACGTTCTTCATCACCAAGCAGTGAGGCCCCATCCTGCTCCTCAGTGGCCTCTGGGGAGTCGTCGCTGGGCCACAAATCAGCTGACGCCCCCTAACTTAAAATATGATGGAAGAAGCAGAAGCAGATGGTGGGAAATTTAAGGCCGGCTTCACACCACAGTTTTTCTGCTCCGCGATGGTCCGATATGAACCGGACAGCCCCGGATCCAAATTTGCCCCCCATATACAGTTAGGGCCAGAAATATTTGGACAGTGACACAAGTTTTGTTATTTTAGCTGTTTACAAAAACTTGTTCAGAAATACAATTATATATATAATATGGGCTGAAAGTGCACACTCCCAGCTGCAATATGAGAGTTTCCACATCCAAATCGGAGAAAGGGTTTAGGAATCATAGCTCTGTAATGCATAGCCTCCTCTTTTTCAAGGGACCAAAAGTAATTGGACAATGGACTCTAAGGGCTGCAATTAATTCTGAAGGCGTCTCCCTCGTTAACCTGTAATCAATGAAGTAGTTAAAAGGTCAGGGGTGGATTCCAGGTGTGTGGTTTTGCATTTGGAAGCTGTTGCTGTGACCAGACAACATGCGGTCAAAGGAACTCTCAATTGAGGTGAAGCAGAACATCCTGAGGCTGAAAAAAAAGAAAAAATCCATCAGAGAGATAGCAGACATGCTTGGAGTAGCAAAATCAACAGTTGGGTACATTCTGAGAAAAAAGGAATTGACTGGTGAGATTGGGAACTGTAAAAGGCCTGGGCGTCCACGGATGACAACAGTGGTGGATGATCGCCGCATACTTTTTTTGGTGAAGAAGAACCCGTTCACAACATCAACTGAAGTCCAGAACACTCTCAGTGAAGTAGGTGTATCTGTGTCTAAGTCAACAGTAAAGAGAAGACTCCATGACAGTAAATACAAAGGGTTCACATCTAGATGCAAACCATTCATCAATTCCAAAAATAGACAGGCCAGAGTTAAATTTGCTGAAAAACACCTCAAGAAGCCAGCTCAGTTCTGGAAAAGTATTCTATGGACAGATGAGACAAAGATCAACCTGTACCAGACTGATGGGAAGAAAAAAGTTTGGAGAAGAAAGGGAACGGCACATGATCCAAGGCACACCACATCCTCTGTAAAACATGGTGGAGGCAACGTGATGGCATGGGCATGCATGGCTTTCAATGGCACTGGGTCACTTGTGTTTATTGATGACATAACAGCAGACAAGAGTAGCCGGATGAATTCTGAAGTGTACCGGGATATACTTTCAGCCCAGATTCAGCCAAATGCTGCAAAGTTGATTGGACGGCGCTTCATAGTACAGATGGACAATGACCCCAAGCATACAGCCAAAGCTACCCAGGAGTTCATGAGTGCAAAAAAGTGGAACATTCTGCAGTGGCCAAGTCAATCACCAGATCTTAACCCAATTGAGCATGCATTTCACTTGCTGAAATCCAGACTTAAGACGGAAAGACCCACAAACAAGCAAGACCTGAAGGCTGCGGCTGTAAAGGCCTGGCAAAGCATTAAGAAGGAGGAAACCCAGCGTTTGGTGATGTCCATGGGTTCCAGACTTAAGGCAGTGATTGCCTCCAAAGGATTCGCAACAAAATATTGAAAATAAAAATATTTTGTTTGGGTTATGTTTATTTGTCCAATTACTTTTGACCTCCTAAAATGTGGAGTGTTTGTAAAGAAATGTGTACAATTCCTACATTTTCTATCAGATATTTTTGTTCAACCCTTCAAATTAAACGTTACAATCTGCACTTGAATTCTGTTGTAGAGGTTTCATTTCAAATCCAATGTGGTGGCATGCAGAGCCCAACTCGCTAAAATTGTGTCACTGTCCAAATATTTCTGGCCCTAACTGTATCCTTATGGGGCCGGATGGCTGTTATTTGCCATCTGGTTTAGGGCTTTACTGTGAGGATCCAATTTTGTGCGATTTTCCATTGGACACAAAACCGGAGTCTGCAGCATTTTTGTGTCCGATGCAAAAATCAGAGAAAACCAGATCCTCCCAGATCCGGCGCCCATAGCATGGGAGTCTGTGGGCGCCGGATCCGACTAAAAATCGGACCGGTTCCCCGACGCCGGGTGCTAAAAGAGCAGCGGCTGTTAAAAGCAGCCTCTGCTGAATTTCAGCACCTGGAGAGCTCCACAGCTGAAATTTCAGCACTGCGGCCAGCCCCACTGCAGCCGTGGTGCTATTTCAGCACTGGACAGCAGCACCTACGAGGCCGGTAAAAAGCAGGTTCTGCTTCTCCGGGGTTGTCAGGTTGTGTCCGGTGTATCCTGCAAAACACTGTACACAATCTGACAGCCGAAAACTGGTGTGAAGCTGGCCTAAGGAAGGAAGTGAGAGGTTTGGGGGAGCGTACCGCCCACTTGGGCCCCCTTCACACTGCGTTTTTTGCACATCAGTGTGAATTTCAAGGGCCACACGGACAGGCACTGATCTGTGCCAACGGATGGCACTGATGCCCCCTGGATCTGTTTCTTAACGGATCTGTCGTCAGTTAGCAGAGATAGGGCTGGGAGGAGCTGCACCTCACTTTTGAGGATGCTTACTACAGCAAAATGGATCCGTTTCATGCACAACGCACTAATAGATGCCTTCCAAGAGCAATAAGAGTTGACAGGACAGCTCAGAAGTAAACTGTGGGGTCAAGAGGATAGATCCCACAGAAATAGTTATAAGGGTTCAAAGGTCATCAGCAATTTCTCATTTTTCCAGCAAAATTGACAAAACCATTTTTTTAGTGACCACATCACATTTGAAGTCCCTTTGAGGAGTGTACATGACAGAAAACACCCAAAAGTGACACTATTCCAAAAACTGCACCCCTCAAGATACTCAAAACTACACTCAAGAAGATTATTAGCCCTTCAGGTGCTTCACAGGAACTAAAGCAACGTGGAAGGAAAACATGGACATTTTAATTTTTCCAACAAAAATATTCTTTTAGCCTCATTTTTCCATTTTCACATGGGTAACAGGATAAAATGCATCCCAAAATGTGTTGGGCAATTTCTCCTGAGTACACCGATACCTCATATTTAGTCATAAACCACTGTTTGGGTGCACGGCAGGGCTCAAAAGTGAAGGAGCGCCATTTGACTTTTTGACCAGCAGGGCTAGCAGGTGAATCCAGGCAGTGGGGCGGCTCAGTCAGCCCATGGGACGGCGGGGGGGGAGGCAAGGTGGTGGGTGGGAAGTTAGCAGGAAGCGGTCAGGGAAGGAAAAGGGACAAAGGGAAAACACCGCGAGGAGACCTAGGGATGTGGGTAGTGAGCGATCCACCCGTGAGCCCCGAGTCTGCAGTGAAGTGGATGAGCAGGGCGAGCACCAGGGACCCGGCCCTGAAGGTGGCGAGGAGTCTCCAAGCTCCAACCACGGAACCGGTGACCACGAGTTCTCCAGGAGCTGTGGCCAACGCCCGGAACATCCGCCAAAAAAGCAGCCGTACTAGGGTCAAGGGACTCAGATGGTCGCGCGAGAAGGCCTGAGGCTGCTGGATTGGGGTTCTGTGCGCGGAGGCATGTGCAGGAAAGAGGAGAGCAGGCAACGCAGAAGGAGGTAGGCCTGAGAGGGAAGGAACACGAAAGGGGTGCACTGGACAAGCCATACTGGTTGCAAAGGACTACCCAGACCGCAAATGTACTTGAACTGTGATGTGGTACGTGCAAAGAAAAGCTAAGCAAGGCTAGGGTCACACTTGGCATGAGTTTTTTTAGTGCCTTAAAAAAAAGCATGCGTTTCTGCATGCTTTTTTCATTTCAGCATGCGTTTTTTAAGGTGTCTGATGGCACCCTGCGTTTTTGCATGCATTTTTAAATCAGCACCCAAAAAAAGTTCATGCACCATTTTTTGGTGCTATTTTAAAAACACGTGTTTTTTTAACATGGGCCCCTATGGAAAACGCATGCGTTTTTAGATGGTACTAAATGGTACTAATGTACCATGCGTTTTTGATGTCCGCTACTCACATAAGTGCAAAAACTCATGCCAAAAACGCATGGCACTTTAGGCATGCGTTTTTGCTTTAAGACATGCGTTTTTGCCATTAGGGCATGCGTTTTTTAACATGGGGGCCTATGGGTGCAATTTTACATGTTTTTTAAAAACGCAGGTCTCCAAAGAAGCACGAAAAAAACGCAAGTGTGACCCTAGCCTAAACCGGGTTGGAACTCAGAACTGTGTGAGACTGCTCATCTCCCCGCCTGAGGAGCGGTAGACTGAAACCCGGTGTAGGCAGCAGGAGCCTGCCTGTGAGATGCCCCAAACCTTTCCTGCCGCGAGCTCAGCCCTGCTGGCTAACCAACACCCTAATAACCCCCTACTCTGGATTCCCTGGGGACCCGCTCCACCTGTGGGGAGCAATACCACCGTAGCTGCCGTTCCATCATCCCTAGAGGTCCCGGATTGCAGCGGCAGCCACTACTAGCCGCATACCACGGGTTGCGTCACGACAAATGAATCGCTAAATCCCTACAAAATAACTCTTAACCCCTTTTAATTGACCTGTCCGGGGTAACAGATCGGGTCAAGCCACTATGACACCCCGTTGAGAAGCCCGGCTCTGAGTACCCACGGCCCCCCATGGGGCGAGTCAACTAGCAGTCTTGTAGTGGATAAACCCGATCACATCCACGTCACTCCAGCACTAGCGAGGGTGATTACGACAATAGCCCTCCAATAAGAGAGGAATGCTGGGAGACCGGAATATGAGCATATTCTATTTTTTTTTTAATTAAATCTGTTTTTATTGAACCAAGAAAATTTTCAAATAATACATACGTTTGTCAGATTCAGTATTGTTTACAGATCATACTTCGAAACGTACATCTCAGCATTATTCGACATTCTAATATCAATCAGCAATTTAAGTTTTTGTCTTTGAAACGAGACTAAATAATCAGGGAGCAGTCCCACCATGTGTGAAGCAGCGTTCCCTCTTCGGACCCACATCTCCAGATGGAAAAAAAACCTATGCAACCTGTCTGGGGTGAGATACCACCTAAATTGTAGTTTATAGCATTTTTCTTGGGCATCGCAGGACTCAGGCAATTTATGTGTCATTAGGAAGCATCTCTCCCAGTCTTCAATGGAGATAGTTTTCCCAAGTTCCCTCTCCCAAGCGATCTGATATTTGTGTTTATTGCTGTTTCCATCTAATGAATTGATCTGATATAGGGCAGAAATCCCCCGGGACAGTGGATCCTCACAAGTAAATATTGTCTCCATAGGAGATAGTCGGAGACTGGGTCCCCCTGTTAATTTTACGGATTGTATATATGACTGTAGTTGCAAGTATTCCCACCATCTGAGCTTTATACCCTGGGAAATGTTTTGTAGGTCATTAAACGAGGGGAGCACTCCATTTTGTAGTGTGTGTCTAATTTGAATATCGTCACTGAACTTCCACACCAGAAGGGACTGACTTCATTCCGGGGGGAAAAAGCTGGATTACAATATATAGTATATAGGTGTCAAAGCAGTGGCGAACCTCATGGGCCCTGGTGCAACTTTAGGTGGGGACCCAGGGTGGGTGCTAGCAGCGTCAGATGAGGAGCGCGGGGGGTGGGAGGATGCTAGCAGCGTCAGGTGAGGAGCGGGGAGAGGGGGTGCTAGCAGCTTTAGTTGAGGAGTGGGGGGGGCTCGTGGGGGGGTATTGCGTGCGGCTCTTACCTGCGCCAAGCTGCGCATTGTAGGTCTGGGAGCCATCGGGGCTGGAGAGGAGAGAGGAGGGGCGGGAACAGCCGAGGGAAGCAGGAAGCTTCCCTCAGTTAACCTCCTCTGACATAGGGTCATGGGGGGCCCCCTACAGGCTCTTGAGGGGCCCCCTACCCGGTCGGGGCCCTGATGCAGCTGAACCCGCTGCACCACGGTAGGTCCACCCCTGTGTCAAAGGGCTCACTAACTGCGTGTCCGGATTCCTTTTCATAGTAGCATGCCATGCCCTTAGTGTTTCTGTAGTGAGGAAAGTGAGAACATCTGGGTTTCAGTTGGTAGACGTGGAAGTCCACTGGAGGTAATGAAGGGGTATATTTACCCCCTCTTGTTCAATCTGGATCCACTTCTTGGAAGCACGTTTGTATTTCCAGTCTAGGAGTCTTACTAATATTGCCGCTTAACAATATTTTGTGAAATTTGGAAGACCTACTCCTCCCTCTTTTCGAGGTGTTGATAGTGTCTTATATCCCACCCTCGGCTTTGTTCTCTGTTCCCTTCCAAATAAATCTAGAAATCAGAGAATAGATTTTAGAAAAAAAGGTCCTGTGTGGCCAGACTGGGACCGCCTGAAATGTGTACAAAATTCTCAGTAGTGCGTCCATCTTTATGACGTGAATCCTACCGAGCCATGTGAGTTTAAGTGGCCTGTATGTTTCCAATAACGTCCCCACCTTATCGAAGATGACATGGTGGTTTAAGTTGCAAAGTTTAGACAAGTCCGCGGGGAGATTCACACCCAAGTAGGAGATTTGTCCTTATTTCTGTTGAAAAGGGAAAGTCTTTCGTTAGGGAGGCCACTTCTATGGGAGATAGAGAAACGTTCATTCTTTCCGTTTTTGTATAATTTACCTTGAAATTACTTAACACCCCGAATGTCTCGAATTCCTCAAGCAAAACTGGGAAGGTAGTGAGGGGTTGGGATATATACAAGAGCACGTCTTCAGCAAACAATGCTACCTTTTGTTGGGTTTCTCCAATCCAGATCCCCTTAATGTTTTCATTGTCCCTTATGGCTTTGGCTAGATGTTCTATAACGATGACATATAGTAAAAGGGACAAAGGTCATGCCTGTCTTGTCCCATTCCGAATATGGAAAGGTTCAGACAACGTCCCATTGATCTGCACCCTAGCCGATAGATCCGTATACAAAGACATGACTCTACCCAAACATTTTGGACCAAACCTGATATGTTCCAGGAATATTCTATTCTTTTAGTTTAGAATACTGGAAAAAAAAGATTGTTTCTGACCCCAAAAATACAACATTTCCAAACAAAACAATCTTTATATTATGGAAAAATAAAAATGTTAGCGCATCCGAAATGTGAAGACAAAATAATGAAGCAAATCACTTTGTGGTACTTACCGGCCGCTGCTCCTGCTTGTATCACTAGGTGGCGCTGCCATGAATCTAAGGGGCAGCACTGGTGATATAGGAGGTTATGTCGGCATTGGTGCCACATGAGTTTGTAGGAAAGTGTCTATCGAGAACTTTCCACGTGAGTTTTCTTCTGTCTGTGACTTCTACATTGTTATTTTCACAGCTCTGAAATCCAGGCAAGAATCTGAAGAATATTAATACTGAAGCCGTAATGGAGAAAGGAGAAAGCGATGAGCGGGGAGATGAGCGGTGCAAAGAGGAAGATCCTACAGGTAACCGCCCTGGTGAGGAGTCACCACTAATACACAAGTCACATTCTCCTCATTCACCACACTGAAGTGTTATGTGTTTTCTCATTTTTGGGGGCCGTAGACCATTCAGCTCAGATGACCGTGTTATAGCGCTATGTGTGATGCTGTGCATCTATAATAAAGCATATAGCATATAGTAAAGCACCACTCCAGCGGGTTTTTTTAATTGTAGCTGAAGTGGAGCTACTAATGGGAGTTCCCTGCCCCTAATATTATGCTCACCACCCGCAATCATTTGTTCTTCCTGGCACCGCTCCACTCCTGGGCCGCCATCTTCTGCTCTTCCTGGCACCATTCCGTTCCCTGGCTGCCATCTTCTGCTCTTCTTGGCACCGCTCCGCTCCCGGGCCGCCACCTTCAGCTCTTCCTGGCACCGCTCCGATCCCGAGCCACCATCTTCTGCCCTTACTGGCACCGCTACGCTCCCAGGCTGCCATCTTCTGCTCTTCCTGGTACCGCTCCAATCCCAGGCCACCATCTTTTGCTCTTCCTGGCACCGCTGTACTCCCAGGCCTCAAAGTCTCAATACAGGTTTATGAGAGCCAGAATGATGCTCCCATAGATTTGAATTGAAAAGTTGCCTCTGCTTACCCCAGCAAACACTGAGGTGATCCGGCAAGTCACAAACTGCTTGAGACTGTTCAGAGTGACGCAGATACCAGCAGAAGACGGCGGATGGTAAGTATAAGACTAAGATTACTGCATAACGGCCGCGATGGCGGCACACTTTCGGCAAGCCCTATACAATGTCTTTGGGGCTTGCGGTAAGTGTGCGGCATCGGCACTTGCGGCAGGTGCGGCCGCGGAAAAACCGCGGCAAACCGCGTTTTTTGCGGCCGCACCTGCGGCAAGTGCCGAAACAGCACTTGCCGCACCTGCCGCACACTTACCGCAAGCCCCAAAGACATTGTATAGGGCTTGCCGAAAGTGTGCCGCCATCGCGGCCATTATGCGGTAATCGCAGCAGTTGCGGTTTTTTCACCGCAACTGCCACGATCAGCGTAAAACGCTGATGTGAAAGCAGCCTTAGCGCAGGGTCCTTACATTGGTAGCACCAATCCAGTGCTACAAAAAAAATGCTGCAGTGCTGCTGTAAGAATAGACTGAGATTATAGATCATCAATGACACACAGCAAATCTCATGGAAAATGGGACCTTGTTTAATTATATATATAATATCCATCATGGTTCTGATTATTAATATATAACTTAAATGACCTATTTAATATACTGAACCAGTGTGTGACACCGACATCACCTATAGCACTGACTCCTCAGCTTTTCCCTATATAAGAGCTTCTTGCTCTTCTCCGCTGGCTTTCCTCTTTCGTTGCAGTTTGTTCAGGCTCTTGAATATTTGCAGGTTCTTTTTCCCAATATCAGATTTCAGTTCACACTAAAGATTCTCAATGAGATTGAGGTCAGGACTCATTGCTGCCATTAGAAAACAGTCCATTTTTTCTTTTTCAACCATTCCTGGGTACTTTTCGATGTGTGCTGGGTCATTGTCTTGCTGGAGGACAATGATCTTTGACTCAAACCAATTTTCTTACACTGGGTAGAACATTTTGCTCTAAAATCTCTTGATAAGTCTCTGATTTCATGATTCTTGTGATACGTTCAAGGTCTTCAGTACCAGACCAGAGAATATAACCGATTGATGACATAGGACGTTGATTGGGGCTTATTGCGCCCCTCACCATCAGAATTTCCAAACAGAGAGTAAAACAGCCCTGGTTCACATCACGAATTCGATTCCCCCAGCGATGCTCTAGGAGTGCTGAACGCCTATGGAGGAAAACCCGCACTCCAGAAAACCTTTTCCACTATAAATTTATGCCCTTCACCTCGCCAAACAGACCTATTTCACCACCCTGATCTCCTCATTATCTAACAATCCCTGCCCACATCTTCTCTGGCTCACTCTCCACATTTGACATTGAGGCACCCCCAAGGCGGTGGGGTACCCCCGACCGGGCCGCTGCTGCTTAGTCACAGAAGAAGAAGTCTCCAGGGTCCTCTCTTCCTCTTGTCCTACTACATGCACCACTGACCCCATTTCCTCACACCTACTCCAATTTCCCTATACGGTCGTCACTACTCAACCAAAATCTTCAATCTCTCCCCTCTCTTCTGGCATCTTCCCGTCCTCCTTCAAACACTCGATCATTACTCCATTATTAAAGAAAACTTCTCTTGACCCGTCCTGCACAAATAACTACAGACTTGTCTCCAATCTCTGGTGACCACTCTCTGCTTATTCTTCTTGACCTTTCTGCAGCCTTTGACACTGTTGATGACCATCTTCTACTCGCTATGCTGCACTCAGCATAAAGGACACGGCTTTTTCCTGGTTCTCTTCCTATCTTTCCAACCGCTCTTTCAGTGTATCATTCGCTGGCTCCATTTCTTCCCCTCTTCCTCTCACTATTGGGTGCCTCAGGGTTCGGTCCTTGGCCCTCTTCTCTTCTCTCTCTACACATTGGACAGACCATTAGCAGATTTTGGCTTCCAGTACCATCTTTATGCTGATGACACACAACTATGTACTTCTTCCCCAGACCTTACCCCCACTGTAATAGAGAACGCCAATGGCTGTCTAACTGCAGTTGCCAATATCATGTCCACTCTCTTTCTGAAACTTAATCTTTCCAAAACTGAACTTCTTCTGATCCCGCCCTCCACTAACCTCCCTAAATCTGACATCTCCCTCACAGTGTGCGGCACCATGATAATGCCTAGGCAGCAGGCTCGCTGTCTGGGTGTTATGTTTGATGCTGATCGTTCATTCACTTCCTATATACAGTCTCGCGCCCGCTCTTGTCGCCTGCACCTGAAGAACATCTCTAGAATTCTCCCCATCCTCACCATGGTAACAACTAAACCCTCACAGTGACAGTCATCCACTCCCGCCTTGATTATTGCAATTCTCTATTAATTGGCCTCCCCCTCACTAGGCTTTCCCCTCTCCAGTCCATACTTAATTCAGCAGCCAGGATCACCTATCTAGCTAACTGTTACTCGATGCTTCTGCTCTGTGCCAGTCATTGCACTGGCTGCCCGTACACTATAGGATCCAATTCAAATTGCTTGTTCTCACCCACAAAGCTCTTCACAGTACAGCACCCCCTACCTCTCTACTCTCATCTCTGTCTACCACCCCACCCGTTCTCTCCGCTTTGGGAGTGACTTTAGACTAACATCTGCACTAATCTGAACCTCCCATTCCTGGCTCCAAGACTTCACCCTAGCTGCACCAATTCTCTGGAACGCTCTACCCCAAGAAATTAGGTCTATCCACAACTTAAATAGTTTTAGGTGCTCCCTAAAAACACATCTTTTTAGAACAGCCTATCATTCTCTCTAATCAAAGTCATTTATTATTATTATTATTAGTAGTAGTAGTAGTATTTATTTATAGAGCACCATTAATGCCATGAGACACAGGTTATGTAGACCATAATCTCTTATGAGAAGGGTCATCATTATTTTTGCTTTAATTATTGTATTTTCCACAACTGTTTCTTATGACTGTTTTTACATGAATCTTTGATTTGTAAAGCGCTGCAGAATATGTTGGTGCTATATAAATAAAGATTATTATTATTATTCCCTCATAACTTTTTATTATTGCAGAGAAAAACCCTTGCACACAAGAAAGGAAAAATAGACTCTTTTATTCCAAAGGTATTTATTGAGATCATGGCAAAAAGAATTGTATCACATTGATTGACATTTCGGCATTAACTCATGTCTTATTCATAATCCCTGTCAAGTTACAAATAAACAATAGTGCATGTATCTACAGTTACAATTGATACACATACAAAATAATTCATCACAATAATATGCCTCTTGTACTATTTACAACTGTGTCATAACAAAAGTGAAACATGAAGTAAACGGAAAACACGGTGAACATAGTAAGAGGGTCACTCATAGGTGAAATAAGATAATACCTTCATTCGTTATTTCAAAACCAAAATATGATACAGCTGCTCAGTCTCCAATGATAAATTTCATGTATCTCTGTTAAACATACCGGTAAGTGACCATAAGTAAATATGATCAAAAAGGAAAAATGAAATAAAGAAGAAAACTTCCAAGATCGAAGCAACAAACAATATATCCGTACATCATTATTTATTAATATAAATCTATAATTCAAGTTGTGTAATCATAATAGTGTCAGAATTCCATCTCTATTTAAACATAGACATGATAATTAGGTAGAGACCATGTCAAGGATTATCAAAAAAAGATCAATTAACCCATGTGCCATGTCATCCCTTAACAGATGAAAGTTCCCTGATAATGAATATATATATATCCTTATGTCCCATGTATCAAAGTCCACAAATACCTCAATAATCTGTTAGTCACGCCTGTATGTACCCATAAGGTAATCACCCCGGAACAAGACCCCAATGGAATCCCTATGACATCAAAAAGATTCATGTAATACCAGTTTATATGTCATATTAATACATATTGGTCATCCCTCAATTTATCTCACTAATCCCAAAGAATATTATACATACTTGTCTTATTTGTGTATCCACATACCGGTGTAAGATCCAATTATAATGAAAACCGCTTCACAATATACAGTAGGAAACTGTATTAAAAAGATTCCATGTATATAATTACCGACAATATCCTACATAAGTATACTACATCCCTGGGACTCTATATGTCCATGTAACAAGGGAATGATACCCCTATGGGTAATATCATATCACGTAATTCCATTAGTCATCACTTAAAATGCCACCTAGCTCATGAGGCTACTACTGTAATTTTATAAACCACAGTTAATTACATAGACACCAACCTGTATTACGACTAGAGAGGTATAAGTATCACATTGGGAAAACAAGAATAGCCAGAAACCTGTAATAGATATCTCAGGATCACATACTCAAAAACATCAAAATAGCAAACTACACTGCATCAACTTGCCCCCAATGATCCAAGTACTTACTGGCAATGTATTATGAAGTAAACAACGTATCATGCGGCCGTCTCCTCCACCGGCATGTGAGGAGGACGCCGCGGTGACCGCACGTTAACTCCCGCAACCTGAAGTCATCGCGCCATGTGACGCATCACGTGACCGGACCGCAGCACCTCCTATTTCCTGTATTTGGAACGCAGGAAGTCCCACGGCCCGCCAGCGAGTGCGCATGCGCGCGCTCCCTTTGCAGAATCTCCGCACCAGTCCATTCTACACCACATATTAAGAATGTTGTTCAGCAAAATAATGTAAAATAAGTAGGGGAAGCTTGTTCATGTTGGCAGACTATGTAAACAGAGCAGAATCTGTAAAAAGATAAAAAAAAAGGATAATCATTAAAAACATAGATTATCTACATGGTGTCTATTACAAGGTCTTATTGGCATAATGTTAACCATATAACATACACTACATGACATATGCCGCAATGCTCATTTTACAGAATAAACATGGTACTTTTAATCAAAATATTTAAATAAGGACCTCATATTCCCTATTTAGACCATGTGGCTCTAGGGTTTGGAGATGAAAAATCCAATACGCTTCTCTTTCCTTCAAGTGGCGTATCCTGTCTCCCCCTCTTCGGGCCATAGGAATATGTTCGATGACTTGAAATGGAAGTTGTGATATAGTATGGCCTTTAGTAAAGAAGTGATGGGGGATTGGTAACAAAGTATTCTTGCATCTTATTGTAGACTTTTGCTTACTTATGCGGTCTCGGATATGCTGGGTGGTCTCTCCAACATGAGTGACCCTCTTACTATGTTCACCGTGTTTTCCGTTTACTTCATGTTTCACTTTTGTTATGACACAGTTGTAAATAGTACAAGAGGCATATTATTATGATGAATTATTTTGTATGTGTATCAACTCTAACTGTAGATACATTCACTATTGTTTATTTGTAACTTTACAGGGATTATGAATAAAGCATGAGTTAATGCCAAAACGTCAATCAATGTGATACAATTCTTATTTTTTCTTTTTCGTGTGCAAGGGTTTTTCTCTTATATATTGATTATATTTTTCCCTTGGCACCGTGGTATAAAATTTTTATGATCATGCAAAATATGTGATTAATGACAAATGATTTACTCTTTGATTTTTGCACTGGTCAATGATTGGGAATGAACATTAGCAGTGGCGGACCTTCAGCCCGGCGGGCCCTGGTGCAGCCTCCTTAGGTGAGGGGCGGGATGGGGGGTGCTGGCAGCTTTAAGTGAGGAGCTGGGGGGGGGCTTCGTGCGGCTCCTGCCTGCGCCGAGCCGCACATTGCATGTCAGGGAGCCGGGGCTGCAGAAGCTTCCCTCAGTTTACCTCCTCTCCTCTGACACAAGGTTATGGGGGGCCCCCTACAGGTGCTTGAGGGGCCCCCTACCCGGTCGGGGCCCTGGTGCAGCTGAACCACGGTAGGTCTGCCCCTGAACATTAGTGACGTTGATTCTTTGTGCAATCGTTACATCATGTAAAGGACAATTTTATCAGTTATCAATAGAACACTAGTACATATCTTAACATTTGTATGGAAATTTTACTTTACTATAATTTTATTCATGTATTTTGTTACAAAATAAATCACTTTTATTTTTTGCAGCTATCTCTACCAGCAGCTCTGAAGGACTTGTGATATCTACAGAGATTAAAGCAGATGATGTTAACACCATACAAGATACACATGAAGAGCATGGCAACATCTCAGATAAACCCTCAACCCATCATAGCAAAGAATTATCATCTGATCCTTTTAAAGTATTATCTCCTACTTCATCACAGACTGTAAAGCAAAATAAAAGTCACAGAAGAAGTGTGGAAAATAAAACAGCGCTCACAGGGAAGAAGATAACCTCATGTTCACAATGTGGTAAACGTTGTAGTAAGAAATTTCATCTTATTGCACATGAGAGAATTGACACAGGAGAGAAGCCATTTTCATGTTCAGAATGTCAGAAATCTTTAAGCATGAAATCTCATCTTATTGTGCATCAGAGAATTCACACAGGGAAGAAGCCATTTTCTTGCTCAGAATGTGGGAAATGTTTTACAGATAAATCATCCCTTGTTACACATGAGAGAATTCACACAGGAGAGAAGCCATTTTCATGTTCAGAATGTGAGAAATGTTTTACACGTAAATCTCATCTTATTGAACATGAAAGACATCACACAGGAGAGAAACCATTTTCATGTTCAGAATGTGAGAAATGTTTTACACTTAAATCTCATCTTATTGCACATGAAAGACAGCACACAGGAGAGAAGCCATTTTCATGTTCAGAATGTGAGAAATGTTTTACACGTAAATATAATCTTATTGCACATGAAAGACATCACACAGGAGAGAAGCCATTTTCATGTTCAGAATGTGAGAAATGTTTTACAGATAAATCATCCCTTGTTACACATGAGAGAATTCACACAGGAGAGAAGCCATTTTCATGTTCAGAATGTGGGAAATGTTTTACAGATAAATCAAATCTTCTTAAACATGAGAGAAATCACACAGGAGAGAAGCCATTTTCATGTTCAGAATGTAAGAAATGTTTTAAACGTAAATCTCATCTTATTTCACATGAGAGACATCACACAGGAGAGAAGCCATTTTCATGTTCAGAATGTGAGAAATGTTTTTCAGATAAATCAAAACTTATTGTACACGAGAGAAATCACACAGGAGAGAAGCCATTTTCATGTTCAGAATGTGGGAAATGTTTTAGTATGAAATCTATTCTTGTTAGACATGAGAGACATCACACAGGAGAGAAGCCATTTTCATGTTCAGAATGTGAGAAATGTTTTACAGATAAATCAAAACTTATTGTACATCAGAGAATTCACACAGAAGAGAAGCCATTTTCATGTTCAGAATGTGAGAAATGTTTTACAGATAAAACAAAACTTATTGTACATCAGAGAATTCACACAGGAGAGGAGCCATTTTCATGTTCAGAATGTAAGAAATGTTTTACACGTAAATCTCATCTTATTTCACATGAGAGACATCACACAGGAGAGAAGCCATTTTCATGTTCAGAATGTGGGAAATGTTTTAGTATGAAATCTCTTCTTGTTAGACATGAGAGACATCACACAGAAGAGAAGCCATTTTCATGTTCAGAATGTGGGAAATATTTTAGAATGAAATGTCAGCTTATTGTACATCAGGGAATTCACACAGGGGAGAAGCCATTTTCTTGCTCAGAATGTGGGAAATGTTTTGCTCAGAAACTAAATCTTGTTGCACATCAGAAAATTCACACAGGGGAGAAACCATTTTCATGTTCAGAATGCGGGAAATGTTTTAGAATGAAATCTGATCTCATTGTCCATCAGAAAATTCACACAGGAGAGAAGCCATTTTCATGTTCAGAATGTGGGAAATGTTTTACTCGCAAATCAATTTGTGTTGAACATGAAAGAATTCACACAGGAGAGAAGCCATTTTCATGTTCAGAATGTGGGAAATGTTTTACTCGCAAATCAACTTGTGTTGAACATGAAAGAATTCACACAGGAGAGAAGCCATATTCATGTTCAGAATGTGGGAAATGTTTTACTCACAAAGCAACTTGTGTTGCACATGAGAGAATTCACACAGGAGAGAAGCCATTTTCATGTTCAGAATGTGGGAAATGTTTTATTAAGAAATCACAAGTCTTTAGACATCAGAAACTTTGTTGGAAGAAGCTCCATTTACCGTAACTCCTTTGTTTTCCCAAGCCCTTTTGTTTTACATGTATCACTATATGTAGTGATAACAATATTTTTCAACATACTCTACTTTTCTGAAAATGTTGCGTTCTTGACACATTATACTTTAGGTTATTAATACATTTTAAGAGAAAACATATGAAAAAAATTCTGCTAGGACAAAATAATATAAAATATCTGTTTATTAAATAGATTAAAAGGACAATTACCGTATATAGACAACATAAGAGACACAGAGATACATGGGAATCCTCACCGAAAATCAAGGGGTTCCACAAAGTGATAAACAACCACTGCAAATACCAATCTCTATACAAATGATATATGGGCTTGCATATGTATAATATAGTAGGTTTAAGAAAAAAGATAAGTAAATATATATTATATAAAAATATCTCAGTGTGTGAAAGAAAGAAATATGAGATGTGTGTATATATATATAAATACATGAATAAAAATAATATGAAAGACATATTACGTGATGTTATTGTGTGCATGAAGAGTAAATAATAGTGCTTTGGTATGTAAACATGTCATTTCTTTGAGTATATTGGTAATGTAGGTCCTGGAATAGTGTTGCAGTGACAACCATGTTAATAAGTTGGGTTTTTGATGTAGTAGATTATGGACCTTTGATTTATTAGCAACCAAAAAAGCATAGGTGGAAAGGTCGCTCTTGTACATTCCAGTCTGGTGTTTGCACCAGGGGGGCTGACTCAGGTATGTCTGTAGTGGTGGGGGACTGTGCCTGAGGATAAGCAGTGCCTACACTGCTCTTGTGATGAGACTCTGCTTCTTTATTGTGCCTACCCTTTGTTATTGCTGTAACACTGGCCTGTTTGTCCCTTGTTTCCTGGGTGTTACTGTGCATGCTCTGTCCCTATGCTCCTTCCCTCTATCCAGCTGGGATACCACTATCTGTTATCTTTTATGGTACCTTTACACGCCGCGACGGCAGGCTGGATACATCCCGCTACAGGCTACAAATGTAGCTTGTAGCGTCAATGTAGCCCGTCGTAGCGGCGTCTGAAGACGCGACGCTACAGCCGGCGACAGATACATCTGTTTATGGGCTCTGCTCGAAAACAGATGGCTATATCGCCGATGGTAGCGAGCTGTATCGGCGTGTAAAGAAGCAACGGAAGGGAACTCTGGACACCCGGGGCTGTAGCTGCAATGTAGCTAAGTCGTGACCTCGGCTCCATGTTACCGCGCCCCATGTGCGATCATTGGTGGAGGCTGCTGCATGACGATTGGTTGTCGCTGCACAGGGCGGCATATTTAAGGAGCTGACGAGTCACACTACACAATCGCTCGAGCGTGCTGTATTACTCAGCCTCCTGCGTTGCCTGCCCAATCATGGTATTATTGCTTCGTCCTATCAGCGTACGGAAGTCTTGTAATCCACAATTGTAGCACGCCTATGTGCTGTCCCTGCTGCACCAGGTCCGCCCATAGTAGCTGGTTGTAGCGGTGTGTAAATGAGCAACAGCTGGCTACTTGAGACACCCGGCGATGTAGCTAGCTATAGATGTAGCGTGGCGTAGCGAACCTTGTGGCGGCGTGTAAAGAGGGTGCGTTGACCGTTTGTAGCCGTTTGAGCGTGCTCGTGCACGTGAAGTAGCGGGATGTATCCAGCCTGCCGTGGCAGCGTGTAAAGGTACCATTAAGGATGCTGCCCAGTCCCTTGCTGTGCTGTGTAGTGTCCGCGTGTTGTGAGGTCGTCTGCTGAGCTGCACGACGTCGGAGCCATCCGCAGGTTGCAAAGTCCTCTACTCAGTTGCACGACTTTCCATGTGTGCAAGGTGCCCTAGGCCCTAGTTTCTGTGCTATGTATGCTGGGTTCCTGTTTGTGTCACCAAATCTTCCCCACTTTTATAAGGGCGGTGTGTGCACCTTGAATTGGTGTCCCCAGCCTACTGCTGAGGGGCAGCTCATATTTAAAGTTCCTCTACCTGTTGGGCATTGACAGAGCTTCGTGTTAGGTTGCCTAACCTAGCCATGTGTGTTGGTCCAGCTTGCTGATCCTGGTCTGCGCTTGTTTCCAGCTCCAGTTCTGCCAGTAACCTGTTCTGATAGCTGATGTCTGGCTTTCTTTGTCCCTGTATGCAAATAGAGTCATTTAGGAGTCTCCAACACAGGACTAGCCAGATATCCCTCCAGGGAAGGACCTAGCCATGGGGTGGCTCCTTGAGGAGAACACCATACCACCATAATATGTGGCCCTTTTAGTCAATATCCAGCTCTTTACGAGTTTAAAGATATGACAAGGGAAATACCAAAGTCTCATCCACAGACAGCTGTTTCGGGGTGTTGCCCCTCATCAGTGTGGAGTAGGATTCTGGCTAGGTGGGAGCAATGCCTGGTAGACCAACATCACAAAACAATCACTGACCTCAGGGAGACCAGTCAAAGGGACAATGCACCTAGGATTTCACTGTGTTTGAGCGGCTTGGCCGGGTGCCCACAGTGTTTTCTTTGACTGGTCTCCCTGAGATCAGTGATTGTTTTGTGATGTCTTTGTCCCTGGACCCATCCTGTCCTGGTTTCTTCCCTGGTACCAGCCTCCCTGTCTTGTATCTGGAATCTTGCTACATCCCTGAAGTCCTGCTGAGCCTTACACTTGAAGTCTGTGAGTTTCCTGAGTCCTGTGATTAAACCTTTCTTCGTCTCTTGAACTTGGAGTCTGGTGCACCTGCTGTGTGTGTACTATTCTGCTATGATTTGATTCAACCAGAGCTGGGGTGGGTGAGGGACTCGGACACCGGGGCTACTGTGTGGGGAGTCACGGATGGTCGGGACCCCGGTGCCGTGCCCTGGCGATCAATTATACCAGTTGTTGATGGTAAACGGTGGGGGTAAAAGGGGGTTATTTACAGGGGAACGTGACGCCACCTGTAGAGTCCGGTAAGGTGGTACCGGCGCTGCCAGCCGGCCACTGAGGTGATGGAGGGGGCAGCAGTGTGTGGTACAGCTCCCCACAGGTGGAGCTTTACCTCAGGGCAGCTATGTGGTGAGACGGTGAGGGAAGACAGTGATGGTAATGGTGGTGCAGTTCTTACCCTTCTGCTGTTGATGTTGATGATGTTAAGTCCTTTGAGCTGCGGCAGGAAGAATAACAGAAACCAGTTCTAGTTTAACTTTGCTTTACTCGGTACCGGTTGATGGCATAACAAGACACGGTACAGTTTGGTTTAGGGTGTTGTTACCAACTCAGGATTTCTCTTAAGGAGTCTTTAGATGTTCTTTCTCTGTCTTTCAGGGTTTCTATTCTCTTTCTAGATCTATCTGTCTTTCCCACCTTTGAAGAGCTCCCCCGCCAGTCCTACGGTCTGTTTCTAGGAGATAAGGTCTGTCCACTACCCGGTCCGGACAGGGCAACCCGAGACTACAAAGTTCCCTTCCAGCACCGCAGTAAATGTCTGTCCCTTTTTATTTCTCCTAGTGTCCTGAACCGGTTTTCAGTCCTGAGGGGAGAGGTACCTTTGTGGTGCTGTCAGCAACCCGGTTCTGTTGGGCCTGCAGCTCGTCGGCTTCGCAGTCAGGGCTGAACTCCTGGCTGCCTCGGTTGTCCGTGTCACCGGTGAACCCTCAACATGACCAGCTGGCTCCTACCAGTCATCTGTCCTGGGCCCCCACATAAAGATGGGTACCCTCCACTCAGCTGGGCTGCCAGGCTTGACCACTCTGTCTGCCTTCCCAGCGCCGTCTGAGGTAAATTCTTAACTGTCACTCTGCTCTATCCTAAGCTCCGCCCACCACCTGTGGAACCTACCATATTCCCAGTTCCCCCTACACTAAGTGGTGCGGTCCTAAGTGAGTGCTAAAAATAGACTCCATAAGATTTAATCCTAAACCAGCAACTTACAAGGAAAAAACACATTTTATATTCAAGTGTAATACCATTCTGTGGCGCATACCCACAGGGGCGCCACAGTTGCACTACCCAGCTCCGCTTCACTCCTGTATTGCCTATGTAATTCCGCTCCGGTTCACTCCTGTTGCACCTGCACCCCTGCCTGATGCATGAAGCCGTCTCTGATGTCCGGTATTTGGTGACCTCTGCCTATTGCTTGGAGCCATGTTCGATATTTGATGACCTCTGGTGCTTGGAGCCATTTCTAATGTCTGGTATCTGATGACCTCTGCCTGGTGCATGGAGCCATGTCCTATGTCCGGTATCTGATGTCCTGCCATTCCTGCCTGTGTCCTGTCGGGCCTGCCTGTGTCCAGATGTCTGGACTGGATACAGGTGTCCATCTAGAGGTGACTCCTGTCCAAGATGACCTTCCTGCCTTGCCATCACCTGATGACATCTGCGTTAAATCGGTATCGGATGTCCTCCTGTTCTACCAGTGCTACGCCTGAGGCTTTTGTCAGAGGTCCTCCTGATATGTCCGTGGCAGATGGCTCTGTGATGACATCAACCCATGAAGACCTCCCTGGCATACCTTCGCTAGACGACGCCACCCATAGATGTCCCTCTTACCTGATGTAAGAAATCGAAAGCCTTGGTTTGTTGATCTTCATGTTTGCCTTGTACATTGTTTCAAGTGACTTTGTCTAAACCCTGTGTTAGTAAATTTTATGTTCCTAACGTGAAGTTGCTGCGGTGTCTCTAAATCCTATTGTGTATACCACGCTGCCCACTTGCTCAGCTGCCACAGGTCATGCCTTTCGCTAGTCTGGGTAGGCCGGAGTCCCCCCGTGGTCCAGTGTGTCCACTCTCTCCCTTGGACGCCCTGAGCCGCCGTTGGCCTGTAATACTGTAGCTTTGTTCCTCTTGCTCTATGAACCACATCCCTGAAGAATTGTGAAGCCAAACATTACCAATAATGGGTGCCCAATTGGCCTGTATAATGGATTAGTGGTGGGAGCTAGTTTTCTTGGGGTGACAGTGGGGCTTGACAGTGACTGTATTGAAGTATCTATATACATTCCATGCATTAGAATAGAGTGTGTATATACTGTACGTTCCAATAATGACCTAGTAGCGAAAGCAACCGTCACCTTATTCATCAATCGTCAATCAATTTCGTATTGACCTGACAATTGTACGCAGCGGAGGGCTGTTATTGACAACAACCAGGACAGAAAATGTAGGGGTCAGCAGGTAGGATTTTAATGCTATAAATTGATTGACGGATCAAAGGCATGGCACAAAGGGGGTACATTAAGGCCAGATGGATGGAACGTCTTACTGTTTCCATTTCTGTCTCTCAGTGGTGGTCGGGCTCAGCCTCCTCACCTCGGCCATGTCTCTGAGCACTGAACACCTTGTACTTCTGTGTGTTGCTCAGTGGTGGTCGGGCTCAGCCTCCTCACCTCGGCCGTGTCTTTGAGCACTGAACACCTTGTACTTCTGTGTGTTGCTCAGTGGTGGTGGGGCTCAGCCTCCTCACCTCGGCCGTGTCTCTGAGCACTGAACACCTTGTACTTCTGTATCTTGCTCAGTGGTGGTCGGGTTCAGCCTCCTCACCTCGGCCGTGTCTCTGAGCACTGAACACCTTGTTCTTCTGTGTCTTGCTCAGTGGTGGTCGGGTTCAGCCTCCTCACCTCGGCCGTGTCTCTGAGCACTGAACACCTTGTTCTTCTGTGTCTTGCTCAGTGGTGGTCGGGCTCAGCCTCCTCATCTCGGCTGTGTCTCTGAGCACTGAACACCTTGTTCTTCTGTGTCTTGCTCAGTGGTGGTCGGGTTCAGCCTCCTCACCTCGGCCGTGTCTCTGAGCACTGAACACCTTGTTCTTCTGTGTCTTGCTCAGTGGTGGTCGGGTTCAGCCTCCTCACCTCGGCCGTGTCTCTGAGCACTGAACACCTTGTTCTTCTGTGTCTTGCTCAGTGGTGGTCGGGCTCAGCCTCCTCATCTCGGCTGTGTCTCTGAGCACTGAACACCTTGTTCTTCTGTGTCTTGCTCAGTGGTGGTCGGGTTCAGCCTTCTCACCTCGGCCGTGTCTCTGAGCACTGAACACCTTGTTCTTCTGTGTGTTGATCAGTAGTGGTCGGGCTCAGACTCCTCACCTCGGCCGTGTCTCTGAGCACTGAACACCTTGTTCTTCTGTGTCTTGTTCAGTGGTGGTGCGGGTTCAGCCTCCTCACCTCGGCCGGGTCTCTGAGCACTGAACACCTTGTACTTCTGTGTCTTGCTCAGTGGTGGTGGGGCTCAGCCTCCTCACCTCGGCCGTGTCTCTGAGCACTGAACACCTTGTACTTCTGTGTGTCGCTCAGTGGTGGTCGGGCTCAGACTCCTCACCTCGGCCGTGCCTCTGAGCACTGAACACCTTGTTCTTCTGTGTCCTCCTCAGTGGTGGTCGGGCTCAGCCTCCTCACCTCAGCCATGTCTCTGAGCACTGAACACCTTGTTCTTCTGTGTCTTGCTCAGTGGTGGTCGGGCTCAGCCTCCTCACCTCGGCCGTCCCCTGAGCACTGAACACCTTGTTCTTCTGTGTGTTGCTCAGTGGTGGTGGGGCTCAGCCTCCTCACCTCGGCCATGTCTCTGAGCACTGAACACCTTGTACTTCTGTGTGTTGCTCAGTGGTGGTCGGGCTCAGCCTCCTCACCTCAGCCATGTCTCTGAGCTCTGAACACCTTGTACTTCTGTGTGTTGATCAGTGGTGGTCAGGTTCAGCCTCCTCACCTCGGCCGTGTCTCTGAGCACTGAACACCTTGTTCTTCTGTGTCTTGTTCAGTGGTGGTCGGGCTCAGCCTCCTCACCTCGGCCGTGTCTCTGAGCACTGAACACCTTGTTCTTCTGTGTCTTGTTCAGTAGTTGTCGGGTTCAGCCTCCTCACCTCAGCCATGTCTCTGAGCACTGAACACCTTGTACTTCTGTGTGTTGCTCAGTGGTGGTCGGCTCAGCCTCCTCACCTCAGCCATGTCTCTGAGCACTGAACACCTTGTACTTCTGTGTGTTGATCAGTGGTGGTCAGGTTCAGCCTCCTCACCTCGGCCGTGCCCCTGAGCACTGAACACCTTGTTCTTCTGTATCTTGCTCAGTGGTGGTCGGGTTCAGCTTCCTCACCTCGGCTGTGTCTCTGAGCACTGAACACCTTGTTCTTCTGTGTCTTGCTCAGTGATGGTCGGGTTCAGCCTTCTCACCTCAGCCATGTCTCTGAGCACTGAACACCTTGTACTTCTGTGTGTTTTGCTCAGTGGTGGTCGGACTCAGTCTCCTCACCTCGGCCGTGTCTCTGAGCACTGAACACCTTGTTCTTCTGTGTTTTGCTCAGTGGTGGTCGGGTTCAGCCTCCTCACCTCGGCTGTGTCTCTGAGCACTGAACACCTTGTACTTCTGTGTGTTTGCTCAGTGGTGGTCGGGCTCAGCCTCCTCACCTCAGCCATGTCTCTGAGCACTGAACACCTTGTACTTCTGTGTGTTGCTCAGTGGTGGTCGGGCTCAGCCTCCTCACCTCGGCTGTGTCTCTGAGCACTGAACACCTTGTTCTTCTGTATCTTGCTCAGTGGTGGTCGGGTTCAGCCTCCTCACCTCGGCCGTGTCTCTGAGCACTGAACACCTTGTTCTTCTGTGTTCTTGCTCAGTGGTGGTCGGGTTCAGCCTCTCACCTCGGCCGTGTCTCTGAGCACTGAACACCTTGTTCTTCTGTGTGTTGCTCAGTGGTGGTCGGACTCGCCTCCTCACCTCGGCTGTGTCTCTGAGCACTGAACACCTTGTACTTCTGTGTCTTGCTCAGTGGTGGTCAGATTCAGCCTTCTCATCTCGGACTGTATCTGAGCACTGAACACCTTGTTCTTCTGTGTGTTGCTCAGTGGTGGTCGGGTTCAGCTTCCTCACCTCGGCTGTGTCTCTGAGCACTGAACACCTTGTTCTTCTGTGTCTTGTTCAGTGATGGTCGGGCTCAGCCTACTCACCTCGACTGTGTCTCTGAGCACTGAACACCTTGTACGTCTGTGTTTTGCTCAGTGGTGATCAGGTTCAGCCTCCTCACCTTGGCCGTGTCCCTGAGCAACTTGTACTTCTGTGTCTTGCTCCGTGGTGGTCGGTCTCAGCCTCCTCACCTGGCCGTGTCTCTGAGCACTGAACACCTTGTTCTTCTGTAGTCTTGCTCCGTGGTGGTCGGGCTCAGCCTCTCACCTCGGCCGTGTCTCTGAGCACTGAACACCTTGTTCTTCTGTGTCTTGCTCAGTGGTGGTCGGGCTTCAGCCTCCTCACCTCGGCCTGTCTCTGAGCACTGAACACCTTGTTCTTCTGTGTCTTGCTCAGTGGTGGTCGGGCTCAGCCTCCTCACCTCGGCCATTGTCTCTGAGCACTGAACACCTTGTTCTTCTGTGTCTTGCTCAGTGGTGGTCGGGTTCAGCCTCCTCACCTCGGCCGTGTCTCTGAGCACTGAACACCTTGTTCTTCTGTGTCTTTGCTCAGTGGTGGTCGGGTTCAGCCTCCTCACCTCGGCCGTGTCTCTGAGCACTGAACACCTTGTTCTTCTGTGTCTTTGCTCAGTGGTGGTCGGGCTCAGCCTCTCACCTCGGCCGTGTCTCTGAGCACTGAACACCTTGTTCTTCTGTGTCTTGCTCAGTGGTGGTCGGGTTCAGCCTCCTCACCTCGGCCATGTCTCTGAGCACTGAACACCTTGTACTTCTGTGTCTTGCTCAGTGGTGGTCAGATTCAGCCTTCTCATCTCGGCCGTGTATCTGAGCACTGAACACCTTGTACTGTGTCTTGTTCAGTGATGGTCGGGCTCAGCCTCCTCACCTCGACTGTGTCTCTGAGCACTGAACACCTTGTACGTCTGTGTTTTGCTCAGTGGTGATCAGGTTCAGCCTCCTCACCTTGGCCGTGTCCCTGAGCAACTTGTTCTTCTGTGTCTTGCTCAGTGGTGGTCCGGCTCAGCCTCTTCACCTCGGCCGTGTCTCTGAGCACTGATCACCTTGTTCTTTTGTGTGTTGCTCAGTGGTGGTCGGGCTCAGTCTCCTCACCTCAGCCGTGTCTCTGAGCACTGATCACCTTCACCTTGTTCTTCTGTGTTTTGCTCAGTGGTGGTCGGGTTCAGCCTGCTCATCTCGGCTAGATGTTAGTCGAGGTTGTTTATCAACCATCCGCACAATCTTGCGTTGAAATCTCTTGTCAATTTTTCATTTCAGTCCACATCTAGGGAGGTTAGCCACAGTGCCATGGGCTTTTAGCTTCTTGATGACACTGCGCACGGTAGACACAGGAACATTCAGGTCTTTGGAGATGGACTTGTAGCCTTGAGATTGCTCATGCTTCCTCACAATTTGGTTTCTCAAGTCCTCAGACAGTTCTTTGGTGTTCTTTCTTTTGTCCATGCTCAATGTGTACACACAAGGACACAGGACAGAGGTTGAGTCAACTTTAATCCATGTCAACTGGCTGCAAGTGTGATTTAGTTATTGCCTACACCTGTTAGGTGCCACAGGTAAGTTACAGGTGCTGTTAATTACACAAATTAGAGAAGCATCACATGATTTTTCTAACAGTGCCAATACTTTTGTCCACCCCCTTTTTTATGTTTGGTGTGGAATTAGATCCAATTTGGCTTTAGGACAATTCTTTTTGTGTTTTTTTCATTGAAGAAAATGAAGATAATAATACCAAAGAATTTGTTATTGCAAATAAAGCATACGGCTCCCCGTGTATAAAGCACGTGGCTCCTATGTATGAAGCAAGCGGCTACACGTGTATAAAGCACGTGGCTCCCCATGTATAAAGCACGTGGCTCCCGTGTATGAAGCAAGCGACTACTGTGCATAAAGCACGCGACTCCTGTGTGTATAGCACGCGGCTCCTGTGTATAAAGCACGCGGCTCCTGTGTATAAAGCACGCGGCTCCTGTGTATACAGCACGCGGCTCCTGTGTATATAGCACGCGGCTCCTGTGCATAAAGCACGCGGCTCCCTGTCTATAAAGCACACGGCTCCCTATGTATAAAGCACACGGCTCCCTGTTTATAAAGCATACGGCTCCCTATGTATAAAGCACGCGGCTCCCCGTGTATAAAGCACGCAGCTCCCCATGTATAAAGCATGTGGCTCCCGTGTATAAAGAACGCGGCTCCCCGTGCATAAAGCAAGCAGCTACACGTGTATAAAGCACGCGGCTCCTGTGTATACAGCTTAAGGCTCCTGTGTATAAAGCACGCGGCTCATGTGTATACAGCACGCGGCTCCTGTGTATACAGCACGCGGCTCCTGTGTATACAGCTCGCGGTTCCCCGTGTATACAGCATGTGGCTCCTGTGTATACAGCACGCGGCTCCCGTGTATACAGCACGCGGCTCCTGTGTATACAGCACGCGGCCCCTGTGTATACAGCATGCGGCTCCTGTGTATACAGCTCGTGGCTCCGGTGTATACAGCACGCGGCTCCTGTGTATACAGCACGTGGCTCCTGTGTATACAGCACGTGGCTCTGGTGTATACAGCTCGTGGCTCCGGTGTATACAGCACGCGGCTCCTGTGTATACAGCACGCGGCTGCTGTGTATACAGCATGCGGCTCCTGTGTATACAGCATGCGGCTCCTGTGTATACAGCTCGTGGCTCCGGTGTATACAGCTCGTGGCTCCTGTGTATACAGCACGCGGCTCCTGTGTATACAGCACGCGGCTCCTGTGTATACAGCACGCGGCTCCTGTGTATACAGCACGCGGCTCCTGTGTATACAGCACGCAGCTCCTGTGTATACAGCACGCGGCTCCCGTGTATACAGCTCGTGGCTCCCGTGTATACAACTCGTGGCTCCTGTGTATACAGCACTGTGGCTCCTGTGTATACAGCACTGTGGCTCCCGTGTATAAAGAACGCGGCTCCCCGTGCATAAAGCAAGCAGCTACACGTGTATAAAGCACGCGGCTCCTGTGTATACAGCTTAAGGCTCCTGTGTATAAAGCACGCGGCTCATGTGTATACAGCACGCGGCTCCTGTGTATACAGCACGTGGCTCCTGTGTATACAGCACGCGGTTCCCCGTGTATACAGCATGTGGCTCCTGTGTATACAGCACGCGGCTCCCGTGTATACAGCACGCGGCTCCTGTGTATACAGCACGCGGCTCCTGTGTATACAGCACGCGGCTCCTGTGTATACAGCATGCGGCTCCTGTGTATACAGCTCGTGGCTCCGGTGTATACAGCACGCGGCTCCTGTGTATACAGCACGTGGCTCCTGTGTATACAGCACGTGGCTCTGGTGTATACAGCTCGTGGCTCCGGTGTATACAGCACGCGGCTCCTGTGTATACAGCACGCGGCTCCTGTGTATACAGCATGCGGCTCCTGTGTATACAGCATGCGGCTCCTGTGTTATACAGCTCGTGGCTCCGTGTATACAGCCGTGGCTCCTGTGTATACAGCACGCGGCTCCTGTGTATACAGCACGCGGCTCCTGTGTATACAGCACGCGGCTCCTGTGTATACAGCACGCGGCTCCTGTGTATACAGCTCGTGGCTCCTGTGTATACAGCACGCGGCTCCTGTGTATACAGCACGTGGCTCCTGTGTATACAGCACACAGCTCCTGTGTATACAGCACGTGGCTCCTGTGTATACAGCACGTGGCTCCTGTGTATACAGCACACAGCTCCTGTGTATACAGCACGCGGCTCCCGTGTATACAGCTCGTGGCTCCTGTGTATACAACTCGTGGCTCCTGTGTATACAGCACTGTGGCTCCTGTGTATACAGCACTGTGGCTCCCGTGTATAAAGAACGCGGCTCCCCGTGCATAAAGCAAGCAGCTACACGTGTATAAAGCACGCGGCTCCTGTGTATACAGCTTAAGGCTCCTGTGTATAAAGCACGCGGCTCATGTGTATACAGCACGCGGCTCCTGTGTATACAGCACGTGGCTCCTGTGTATACAGCACGCGGTTCCCCGTGTATACAGCATGTGGCTCCTGTGTATACAGCACGTGGCTCCCGTGTATACAGCACGCGGTTCCCCGTGTATACAGCATGTGGCTCCTGTGTATACAGCACGCGGCTCCCGTGTATACAGCACGCGGCTCCTGTGTATACAGCACGCGGCTCCTGTGTATACAGCACGCGGCTCCTGTGTATACAGCACGCGGCTCCTGTGTATACAGCTCGTGGCTCCGGTGTATACAGCACGCGGCTCCTGTGTATACAGCACGTGGCTCCTGTGTATACAGCACGTGGCTCTGGTGTATACAGCTCGTGGCTCCGGTGTATACAGCACGCGGCTCCTGTGTATACAGCACGCGGCTCCTGTGTATACAGCACGCGGCTCCTGTGTATACAGCACGCGGCTCCTGTGTATACAGCACGCGGCTCCTGTGTATACAGCTCGTGGCTCCGGTGTATACAGCACGCGGCTCCTGTGTATACAGCACGCGGCTCCTGTGTATACAGCACGCGGCTCCTGTGTATACAGCACGCGGCTCCCGTGTATACAGCACGCGGCTCCCGTGTATACAGCACGCGACTCCCGTGTATACAGCACGCGACTCCCGTGTATACAGCACGCGGCTCCCGTGTATACAGCACGCGGCTCCCGTGTATACAGCACGCGGCTCCCGTGTATACAGCACGCGGCTCCCGTGTATACAGCACGCGGCTCCCGTGTATACAGCACGCGGCTCCCGTGTATACAGCACGCGGCTCCCGTGTATACAGCACGCGGCTCCCGTGTATACAGCACGTGGCTCCCGTGTATACAGCACGCGGCTCCCGTGTACACAGCACGCGGCTCCTGTGTACACAGCTCGCGGCTCCTGTGTACACAGCTCGCGGCTCCTGTGTACACAGCACGAGGCTCCCGTGTATACAGCACTGTGGCTCCCGTGTATACAGCACTGTGGCTCCGGTGTATACAGCTCGTGCCTCCTGTGTATACAGCACGTGGCTCCTGTGTATACAGCACGTGGCTCCTGTGTATACAGCTCGTGGCTCCTGTGTATACAGCACGCGGCTCCTGTGTATACAGCACGCGGCTCCTGTGTATACAGCACGCGGCTCCTGTGTATACAGCACGCGGCTCCTGTGTATACAGCTCGTGGCTCCTGTGTATACAGCACGTGGCTCCTGTGTATACAGCACGCGGCTCCTGTGTATACAGCGCGCGGCTCCTGTGTATACAGCTCGCGGCTCCTGTGTATACAGCGCGCGGCTCCTGTGTATACAGCATGTGGCTCCGGTGTATACAGCACGTGGCTCCTGTGTATACAGCACGCGGCTCCATCCTCCGCTCAGTTGTATCTGGATTGGAGATGATGATGGTTGAGGATTTCATTCTATCGTCTCCGCTCTACACGGATCAAAACTGCAGGAGTCACTGACTTTACTGGAAGAGACAAAACTGCACTGAGAAACGCATCAATAACTGTGATAAACCGCAGTGTGAGTACAGGAGCAAACCCTCCACTGTGACCCCAACATCACCCCCTCCTTATGGAGCCTCCACCACGTGCAAGAGTCACATGACCTCTACTGACCAATACACAGGCTGGGCTCATTACAGCTGGTGAATGCGAAAATGTATGGGCGGAGTCCTGCACTGATGAGGCCCCGCCCCTTCTCGTGACGTAACACCATTGAGTCAGCTCCGCCCTGCACTGAGGAGGCCCCGCCTTTATGGTAACGTCACTTTTAAAAAGAAATTACATTTTATCTAGACGCTTCCAAGAAGTGTCCGGCAGAAGGAGAGAAAGAAGGAGAGAAAGAAGGAGAGAAAGAAGGAGAGAAAGAAGGAGAGAAAGAAGGAAAGAAAGAAGGAAAGAAAGGAGGAAAGAAAGGAGAGAAAGAAGGAAAGAAAGAAGGAGAGAAAGGAGGAAAGAAAGGAGAGAAAGAAGGAAAGAAAGAAGGAGAGAAAGAAGGAGACAAAGAAGGAGAGAAAGAAGGAAAGAAAGAAGGACAGGTGAGAGAGAATAATGAGGAGGAGGAGGGCGGTGATGTATTGAGCCGCCCCGGGGTCCGCAGTTCTCTGGCTGCACTTTGCTCTTCTTCTCTGCTGCAGCGCAACCAGCGACAATCAGAGCAGTGTGACCCCAGAATGTATGTATGTGTATGTGGGGTATATACAGTACTGTGGGGTATATACAGCACTGTGGGTATATACAGAACTGTGGGGTATATACAGCACTGTGGGTATATACAGTACTGTGGGGTATATACAGCACTGTGGGTATATACAGAACTGTGGGGTATATACAGCACTGTGGGTATATACAGTACTGTGGGGTATATACAGCACTGTGGGTATATACAGAACTGTGGGGTATATACAGCACTGTGGGTATATACAGTACTGTGGGGTATATACAGCACTGTGGGTATATACAGAACTGTGGGGTATATACAGAACTGTGGGGTATATACAGCACTGTGGGTATATACAGAACTGTGGGGTATATACAGCACTGTGGGTATATACAGTACTGTGGGGTATATACAGCACTGTGGGTATATACAGAACTGTGGGGTATATACAGCACTGTGGGTATATACAGTACTGTGGGGTATATACAGCACTGTGGGTATATACAGAACTGTGGGGTATATACAGCACTGTGGGTATATACAGTACTGTGGGGTATATACAGCACTGTGGGTATATACAGTACTGTGGGGTATACAGTACTGTGGGGTATACAGTACTGTGGGGTATATACACCACTGTGGGGTATACAGTACTGTGGGGTATATACACCACTGTGGGGTATACAGTACTGTGGGGTATACAGTACTGTGGGGTATATACACCACTGTGGGGTATACAGTACTGTGGGGTATATACACCACTGTGGGGTATACAGTACTGTGGGGTATATACAGCACTGTGGGGTATATACAGCACTGTGGGGTATACAGTACTGTGGGGTATATACAGCACTGTGGGGTATACAGTACTGTGGGTTATATACAGCACTGTGGGGTATACAGTACTGTGGGGTATATACAGCACTGTGGGGTATACAGTACTGTGGGGTATATACAGCACTGTGGGGTATACAGTACTGTGGGGTATATACAGCACTGTGGGGTATACAGCACTGTGGGGTATACAGTACTGTGGGGTATATACAGCACTGTGGGGTATACAGTACTGTGGGGTATACAGTACTGTGGGGTATATACACCACTGTGGGGTATATACAGCACTGTGGGGTATACAGTACTGTGGGGTATATACAGCACTGTGGGGTATATACAGTACTGTGGGGTGTATACAGTACTGTGGGGTGTATACAGCACTGTGGGGTATATACAGCACTGTGGGGTATATACAGTACTGTGGGGTATACAGCACTGTGGGGTATATACAGTACTGTGGGGTATATACAGTACTGTGGGGGCATAGTACTGGGGGGCACAGGCACCACTGGGGGATCCATAGTACTGAGGGAAAAGTGCATCACTGGGGGGATCCATAGTACTGGGGGGCACAGGCATCACTGGGGGATCCATAGTACTGGGGGCACAGGCACCACTGGGGGATCCATAGTACTGGGGGGCACAGGCACCACTGGGGGATCCATAGTACTGGGGGGCACAGGCACCACTGGGGGATCCATAGTACTGGGGGGCACAGGCACCACTGGGGGATCCATAGTACTGGGGGGCACAGGCACCACTGGGGGATCCATAGTACTTGGGGCACAGGCACCACTGGGGGATCCATAGTACTGGGGGGCACAGGCACCACTGAAGGATCCATAGTACTGGGCGGCACAGGCACCACTGGGGGATCCATAGTACTGGGGGGCTCAGGCACCACTGGGGGATCCATAGTACTGGGGGGCACAGGCACCACTGGGGGATCCATAGTACTGGGGGGCACAGGCACCACTGGGGGATCCATAGTACTGGGGGGCACAGCAACCACTGGGGGATCCATAGTACTGGGGGGCACAGCAACCACTGGGGGATCCATAGTACTGGGGGGCACAGCAACCACTGGGGGATCCATAGTACTGGGGGGCACAGGCATCATTGGGGGATCCATAGTACTGGGGGGCACAGGCACCACTGGGGGATCCATAGTACTGGGGGGCACAGGCATCACTGGGGGATCCATAGTACTGGGGGGCACAGCAACCACTGGAGGATCCATAGTACTGGGGGGCACAGGCATCACTGGGGGATCCATAGTACTGGGGGGCACAGGCATCACTGGGGGATCCATAGTACTGGGGGGCACAGCAACCACTGGAGGATCCATAGTACTGGGGGGCACAGGCATCACTGGGGGATCCATAGTACTGGGGGGCACAGGCATCACTGGGGGATCCATAGTACTGGGGGGCACAGGCATCACTGGGGGATCCATAGTACTGGGGGGCACAGGCACCACTGGGGGATCCATAGTACTGGGGGGCACAGGCATCACTGGGGGATCCATAGTACTGGGGGGCACAGGCATCACTGGGGGATCCATAGTACTGGGGGGCACAGGCATCACTGGGGGATCCATAGTACTGGGGGGCACAGACATCACTGGGGGATCCATAGTACTGGGGGGCACAGGCATCACTGGGGGATCCATAGTACTGGGGGGCACAGGCATCACTGGGGGATCCATAGTACTGGGGGGCACAGACATCACTGGGGGGAGGCACAAAGATCACTAGTGAGCACTAAGTACAGAGCGCACAGGCAACACTTGGGGACACAGGTCTCCGGGAGCAGTGGCGTAACTTGAAGCTCAAGGGCAAAAGCTCCAAGGGGGGGGGGGGGGATGGGGTCGACATACGGTACTGCAAAGAATGAAGAAAAGGAATAAATAAAAAGAATGAAGACAATAACTTATTAAGCAAATATTTTGGAGATGTATAAAAGGTTTCTTGAGCATCTTAGACATGGAATGAACATGAAATATCTGTAGATAATGGGAGAATGTACACATATCCCATATAACCAGGTGTATATTATGTTACCTGAGCATTATAGGTGAGGAATGAACATGAAATATATGTAGATTACAGGAGAATGAACACATGTCCCATATAACCAGGTGCATGTTACCTGAGCATTATAGGTGGGGAATGAAGATGAAATATACGTAGTTAATAGGGGAATGAACACATATCCCATATAACCAGGTGTATATTATGTTACCTGAGCATTATAGGTGGGGAATGAACATGAAATATATGTAGATTACAGGAGAATGAACACATATCCCATATAAGTTACACCAAAGAAAATTAGCGACTTAATCCTTTTGGAGAATATACAAAAAATACTTTATTTCATAGGTAAAAGTGCAAAGTTCTCTACAGAGTCAGTGTACAGGGATCAGGACAATTATATACAGTCAAAGTCCACTGATAATTGCACAGTTATAATATCATTTATCATGTTTACACAATTTATTTATGGCAATTATTCTTCTTGACCTAACTAATTTCAGCCAGGATGACTGTAATTATTCACAATGGCAATGATTTACTAGGTTCCTTGTTATGAACAGACTAATTCAGGTTCTATAGTATAAAGGGCATCATTGATTGCAATTTCAGAAGAACCTAGATTAGATGTCTCCTATGTGAGCTTTAATTACTATGCTGATTCAGCAGTCCACAAGACACTACCTGGTCGTATAAGGTTATATGGACATATCATTCAATATCCGTAGTAAGTCCACAATCTACCAGAATGTGCCTATTACTCTCACTATTAGGGCAGCTTCACACTGCGGTGTGATCCGGCCCGGGGCTGTCAGAGATGAACCTGACAGCTGCGGACTGGACCAGCACAGGACTGGAGGGCTAATTTGTTCTCCGGTCCGGTGTGCAGCGCACGCTGTTCCCGCTGCTGATAAGTCAGGACCGCAGCGCCGCGTTCCTGACTTGTCAATGGCTGCAGCTGCATGCGCTGCACACCGGACCAGAGGGCAAATTAGTCCTCCAGTCCTGTGCTGGTCCAGTCCGCAGCTGTCAGGTTCATCTCTGACAGCCCCTGGCCGGATCACACCGCAGTGTGAAGCCGCCCTTAGTCATCTATAGTATAAAGTGCATCATTGAATGCAATTCCAGAGGCATCTAGATTAGATGTCTCCTATGTGAGCTTTAATGACTGTGCTGGTTCAACAGTTCTACAAGACACTACCTGGTTGTATAATATGATGTGGACATATCATTCAATGTCCATAGAGTGTCCACAGACTACTAGAATGTACCTACTATGCTCACTATTAGTCACCTAGGGTGCCTGATCAGTCTGTATCTATGATTTCAAAAGGAGCCATGGTTCATTTACCTTAACGTTCAGGGTCTATGCCACGTCCATTCTCCTGTATACCGTGCGCCCCAATGCGCATATCGGTCCACCTTCGTCAAGGGGCATGCTGTGTGATAGTGGGTGCAGATTAAAAAGTTTCCTCAGCCAATCATATTAATTAATTATGCCCCATAATGTCACGCTATTGCGATGGGCCAGATATGGCGGCCACGTCACATCCGGGCGTCATGGGAGGGCAGAGCCATGGATGACAATCCATGACTGACCCGCCCATAGAGACGCCAGGAAGCGGCGCCGCCACGACGGCCAACAGCGCACCGCGTCAGGGGTGTAATCCGGAAGTTGTACTGGGTTGTCCTGGTAACAACGCTCTGTGGATATCCAAAGATTTTAAACCACACTACGATATTCTATTTTGATCTTATCTATTTATCTTGAAGGGATAATACCCAATTTCAAATATTGTAATAATATATACATATATACACACACTAACGGAGAATAGTATTCCGATGTTCCATTTTGATATATCACAACTATCTGTCATGCAGGAATGTTTAATTCTATCTGACCTATACTTAAATAAATGGCCAACTTTAATTGATGTCTTTGATGTTATTCATTATTTCTGCCCTGCACAAACACATGTGCCAAGCTTTATTCACTTATCCCACATGATACTATGATATATCATTGTGTACATATACCCATAAAAATTCAATAGTGGTAGTTACCACATAGATAACATTAGATATCGTTCTTGCTTGTAGGTGTATATAAACATATTGGTATCTTCTTCATTCCTCTTCAGTGTATCAATCTAGGTGCATCATCACATTGTATTCTTCCAACACCACCGGAAATATAGTATATACTGATATATTGCACTGAAATTATTAAAAAGATTTTATTAAAACAAAGTTAAAAGGTAAAAATTACCCCTAGATGTCACTATCGAAGTCATCACAGAAAGGGTACTTTATTATTATTATTATTATTATTTATTTATATAGCGCCATTATATACCATGGCGCTTTACATGCTAAAAAGGGGCAGACTAGGACAAGTAACATAGTAACAATACAAGTAACAATAAATGTGGACAGTTTGGTTGTACAGAAACAAGAGGGGAGAAATCCTGTCCACAAAGGCTCACAGTCTACGAGGGGCGGGTGGGGATACAGTGGGAGGGGGAAATTCCAGTCGTGAGGCGGTGTGGTGGACCAGGTCTTATTGCAGGTTGTAGGCTTGGCGGAACAGGTGGGTCTTCAGGTTTCTTTTGAAGGTTCCCAGGGTAGGAGAATGTCTGATGTGTTGGGGCAGAGAGTTCCAGAGTCTGGGTGAAGCACGGGAGAAATCCTGAATGCGGTTGTGTGAAGAGGAGATGAGGGGGGAGTAGAGGAAAGGTCTTGGGAGGATCGCAGGTTGCGTGAGGGTAGGTATCGGGAGACCATGTCAGAGATGTATGGTGGGGACAGGTTGTGGATGGCTTTGTATGTCATGGGAAGTAGGGAGCCAGTGAAGGGCTTGGCAGAGGGGGGAGACAGGGGAGTAGCGGGGAGACAGATGGATTAGGCGGGCAGCGGAGTTCAGGATAGATTGGAGGGGTGCAAGGGAGGTATTGGGGAGGCCGGTAAGTAGGAGGTATGAAGCTATTGTTATTATTATTATTATTATTCATTTAAACCCAATGGAGTTAAGAGTTTTTAGTCGCCAGATCCAGCGGGTCTCCATCTGTCCCAATCTCCTAGTAATGTTACCTCCCCTAATTGTTGGAATAATACAGTCAATACCTCTAACATGGAGGGCCTTACTGTCACAAGAGTGTTTTTATTTTAAATGTTTGGGGATAGTTTTCAACTTGTCTATCTCCGTCACATCTTCGGCTGCCTCGATCCCTAGCACATGCTCACGGACCCTAACTTTTAATTGTCTGGTGGACATCCCAACATAGATCAGGGGACAGGGACATATAGCAAAATAAATAACTGCTGAAGTCTCGCAGGTGATATTTCTTAATATTTTATATTGTTTATCCCCTGATGAGTTGGTAAAAGATGTTGTTCTATCGATATTTGGACATGCTACGCATTTACCGCATGGCTTACATCCATTCTTTCTTTAAAATTTATCCAGGAAGGTTGATTTCGGCTCGCCCTCATAGTGACTCTTGACTAACAGGTTTTTTAAGTTGTTACTTCTTCGTGTTGTTATTTGTGGGTATTTGGGCATAATCTTAGCCAAGATGGGATCTGCTTTGAGGATATGCCATGACCTTGTTAATGCCTCTCTTGTTTTATCGATTGCCGGGTTATAGTCTGTTATAAACCGGATACAGTTTCCGGTCTTTATGCGTTTTTTTATTATTATTATTATTATTATTATTATTAATTTATATAGCGCCATTATATT
Organism: Allobates femoralis; assembly: GCA_033576535.1. Classification (NCBI taxonomy): domain Eukaryota; kingdom Metazoa; phylum Chordata; class Amphibia; order Anura; family Aromobatidae; genus Allobates; species Allobates femoralis. The sequence continues at coordinate 220,431,687 of JARQOC010000011.1, read as the reverse complement.
CCATGGCGCTTTACATGTTAAAAAGGGCAGACTAGGACAAGTAACAATACAAGTAACAATAAATGTTGACAATTCAGTTGTACAGAAACAAGAGGGTAGAAATCCTGTCCACAAAGGCTCACAGTCTACGAGGGGCGGGTGGGGATACAGTGGGAGGAGGAAATTCCAGTCATGAGGCGGTGTGGTGGACTGGGTCTTATTGCAGGTGGTAGGCTTGGCGGAACAGGTGGGTCTTCAGGCTTCTTTTGAAGGTTCCCAGGGTAGGAGAATGTCTGATGTGTTGGGGCAGTGAATTCCAGAGTCTGGGTGAAGCACGGAAGAAATCCTGTATGCGGTTGTGCGAAGAGGAGATGAGGGGGGAGTAGAGGAGAAGCTCTTGGGAGGATCGCAGGTTGCGTGAGGGTAGGTAACGGGAGACCATGTCAGAGATGTATGGAGGGGACAGGTTGTGGATGGCTTTGTATGTCATGGTTAATGTTTTAAACCGGGATCTCTGGGAAGCAGGGAGCCAATGAAGGGCTTGGCAGAGGGGGAACACAGGGGAGTAGCGGGGAGACAGATGGATTAGGCGGGCAGCGGAGTTCAACATAGATTGGAGGGGTGCAAGGGAGGTATTAGGGAGGCCGGTGAGCAGGAGGTTGCAGTAATCGAGGCGGGAGATGATGAGAGCGTGAATAAGGGTTTTTGCAGTGTCGTGGTCAAGGAAAGTGCGAATCCTATAGATGTTTTTGAGCTGGAGTCGGCAGGAGGTGGCGAGGGCCTGGATGTGGGGCTTGAAGGAGAGGGAAGAGTCAAGGATAACCCCGAGGCACTTGGCTTGGGGGACTGGAGAGAGAGAGCAGTCGTTGACAATGATGGATAGGTCAGGTAGTGAGGGGGAGCATCTTGGGGGGAAGACTATGAACTCGGTTTTGTCCATGTTCAGCTTAAGGAAGCGAGCGGAGAAGAAGGATGAGATGGCGGACAGGCAATGTGGAATTTTGGATAGAAGGGAGGCGATGTCAGGACCAGACAGGTAGATTTGGGTGTCGTCGGCGTAGAGGTGATATTGGAGGCCATGGGACTCAATGAGTTGCCCTAGACCGAGAGTGTAGATTGAGAACAGTAATGGTCCAAGAACCGAGCCCTGGGGGACCCCGACAGATAGGGGGTAGGGCGAGGAGGAGGTGTGGGAGTGGGTGACGCTGAAGGTGCGGTCTGTTAAGTATGAGGAGATCCAAGAGAGGGCAAGGTCCGTGATGCCAAGAGATTCCAGGATCTGTAGTAGAAGGGAGTGGTCAACAGTGTCGAAGGCGGCTGACAGGTCGAGGAGGAGGAGAACAGAGTAGTGACGCTTGCTTTTGGCAGTAGTAGGTCATTTGTGACTTTGGTCAGGGCTGTTTCAGTGGAGTGGAGGGGTCGGAAGCCAGATTGCAGGCGGTCAAAGAGGGAGCAGGAGGAGAGGTGAGAGGACAGCTCAGAGTGTACATGCTGTTCAAGTAGTTTAGAGGCGAAAGGGAGGAGAGATATGGGGCGGTAGTTGGAGACAGTTGTGGGATCGAGGGAGGGTTTTTTGAGGATGGGTGTGATCAAGGTGTGTTTGAAGGCTGAGGGGAAGGTGCCGGTGGTAAGTGATAGGTTGAAAAGATGAGTTAGGGCTGGGATGATAACGGAGGAGAGGTTGGGAATGAGGTGGGATGGGAGCGGGTCCTGGGCACTGGTGGTGAGGTGTGATTTTGACAGGAGGGAGGAGAGCTGGTCTTCAGTTATGGGGGGGAAGCAGTTGATGGAAGTAGAGGGCAGTATAGGTGAGAGGGGAGGCTGTGGGGACAGTGGGTCAAAGCTGCCTCTGATTCTGTCAATCTTTTCTTTGAAGAAGGAGGCAAAGTCTTCTGCAGAGATAAGTGGAGAGGGAGGGGGAGCAGGCGGGCGGAGTAAGGAATTGAAGGTCTTGAAAAGTTTCTTGGGATTGTGGGACAGGGAGGTTATTAGGGATAGGAAGAAGGTTTGTTTGGCGGTGGCAAGTGCAGTCTTGAAGGCGATGAGGGACTGTTTGAACAGTGCAAAATGCTCAGTGGAAGGTGATTTTTTCCATCGCCTCTCCATAGAGTAACTTATTCCTCTCAGTGTATTTAGCTCTATGATAAGCCTTTTTTTATGCATCTTTTGCTATAACCCCTCTCGATAAATCTATTGGTCATGATTTTGGCCTGTACCTCAAAATCATCATTACCTGAACATACTCGTCTCAGGCGAAGAAATTGCCCCGTTGGAATCGCTTTAATAAGGAGTTTAGGATGTGATGAAGAGTCATGGAGTAATGTATTTGTTGTGGTGGGTTTTCGATACAGATTAGATTGGAGAAACCCATTTTCATCCTTATACACAGTCACATCCAGGAAATCAAGTGATTCCCTTGAATATTGGTACGTTAAATGTATATTGTGCCTGTTGGAGTTCAATATATTTATGAAGTCTTTTAGTGACTCCTCACTATCCTGCCAGATCCAGAACACGTCGTCAATGTACCGCGTCCAAAAGGGAACGCGGTCCATTGACGACTCCGGATCCGACAGGAAGAGGCCCCTCTCCCACAGCCCCAGGAACAAATTTGCGTACACCGATGCAAAGGCCGCACCCATTGCAGTTCCCTGGAGCTGTAGGTAGAAGGACCCCTTGAATGTAAAAAAATTATGTGTGAGAGAGAACTCCAACAGGCACAGTACCAACTAAATAATGTCAACCGGATGTTGGGACATTCCTAAAAAATATCTTACTGCTGCCACACCATCAGCATGTCGAATATTGGTGTACAGAGACTCAACGTCCCCGCCCACCAATATTGACTCTGAACCTACATATAGGCCATCCACTTTTTTGAGGAGGTCACCAGTGTCCAGGGTGAAGGATGGGAGTGTTTCAACCAATGGTTGCAAAATGCTCCCAATCCACTTTTTCACGATAACTGCCATCTCCCGAAATTATTGGTCGGCCCGGAGGAACCAATGGGTTTTTATGAATCTTAGGTAGCAAATACTTCGTAGCTATTGTAGGTTCAGCCAGCTCACTAGTAAGAATGCCACCATCTACTGCTGATTTTAAGATTGTATTTAATTCAGCATTATACTTTGTCAATGGATTAAACGTCAATTTTTTATAGCATATATGATTTTTAAGTTGCCGAAAGGCCTCGTCTTCATAGAGAGCCTTTGGCCAGATGACGACGTTCCCACCCTTATCAGTCGGCTTCAGCACTACATCCTTTAAGTTTTTTAATTCACTCAATGTTTTTCTCTCCAGTATGGAAAGGTTGTCCTTCACCCTATGACGCCGGATCTCCTCAATTTCTTTAGTGACTATTTTGACAAATAAGTCAATATGGGTACATGCCGAGAAAGAGGGGAAACTCTTGGATTTAGCTCTGAGGTTTGAAGGAATCTTACCTCTTAGGGTACCTTTACACGCCGCAACTGGGGTGTGAAAACTGAGAGGCAATTCGGAGCCCCGTCACCGTGAAATCGCGGCGTGTATTTGGGGAAGCCGGTGGTGTTTTTGAAAGTTGCGCCCCGTTCCGATTTCAGAGCACTGCTCGAAAACCAGACGCAACCATGAAGGTGAATTTCCCTGCTTTTGGCGTGTGAAAGGGCGATAGGGATGGAATCAGCGTCGCCTACTGATTTCCCGGAGGCGTGCCACAGCGTGCTGGACACCGCGCCCTGTCAGCGATGATTGGTGGTGGCTACTGTGTTTCCATTGGCTGTCCCTTCACAGGGCGCTATATTTGAACAGCTGTCCATTCACACTACACTTTGCAATGGCGTCATGTATTAGCCAGCCTTCCTGCGCAGGCTGGCCAATCATGACGCTATTGCGTTGTGTAATCAGCGTGTTTGGGCCGCGGAATACACCAGTCTGTCACTCCTATGTTCTTGCGGCGCTGAACATGTATGCCCACATTCCTTTGGGAATTGCGGTGTGTGAAGCGCCTTCGGGAGTCAACCGGATGTTTCCCACTGTTGGTGTGGGAACCTCCGGGACGACACATCCCCTTAGGTTGAGGGCAAAATTGCGGCGTGTAAAAGCATCTTCGGCGTTCGGAGGCAACCATGAAAAGTGTGCACGAGCACGTTAGGTTGCCTCCGATCGCTCAAGTCTTCTCTCTAAGAATCCACCAATTTCTCGGCCGTACACATTACCTTGAATTCACTCTTGTTTTTTATCAAGTTTCTCTTCAATTTCAAGTAGGGTACTGGAATGAAGCTCTATTAGAAGTTCCATTAAGGTTTCAGAACATTTATCACATGCCTCCTCCCATCGAGATTTAATTTCCTCATTCTCAACCGGGAAAGATGGAGTTACTCTGACTCTTAGCCCTCAAGGGTATAATTTTCTTCAACAGGTATTTTGTTAATAAGATCCTGTTCCACCATAGACGAGTTCTCTTTGTAGCCAAATAAGAAATATCTGAGAAGATCGTATCTAGATATGAAGTCTGATCTGACCCTGATTGAGACATCATTGCACCAAATACCTGATCTGCTTGTGACTAATAGTGAGCATAGTAGGTACATTATAGTAGTCTGTGGACACACTATGGACATTGAATGATATGTCCACATCATTTTATACAACCAGGTAGTGTCTTGTAGAACTGTTGAACCAGCACAGTAATTACAGCTCACATAGGAGACATCTAATCTAGATGGAATTGCAATCAATGATGGACTTTATACTATAGATAACTAATAGTGAGAGTAATGGCCCCTTTACACGCAGCTACAGGTAACAGGTTTTCCACAGGTAACTTACTGGTTGCAGTGAAATCATGGAGACATGGTTCCATTTGTACACAGCAACAAGATAGAACCATGTCTCCATGATTTCACTGCAGCCAGTAAGTTACCTGTGGAAAACCTGTTACCTGTAGCTGCTTGTAAAGGGGCCATTAGGGCCACGTCACACACACAGATATATGTGCAGAGATTGTTGGCAGATCTCTGGTTGCAGTGAAATCATGGACACATGGTTACATTTGTACACAGCCACAAAATGGAGCAATGTGTCCATGATTTCACTGCAACCAGAGATCTGCGAACAATATCTGCACAATTATCTGTGTGTGTGACGTGGCCCTAATAGGTACATTCTGGTAGATTGTGGACTTACTACGGATATTGAATGATATGTCCATATAACCTTATACGACCAGGTGGTGTCTTGTGGACTGCTGAATCAGCACAGTAATTAAAGCTCACATAGGAGACATCTAATCTAGGTTCTTCTGAAATTGCAATCAATGATGCACTTTATACTATAGAACCTGGATTAGTCTGTTCATAACAAGGAACCTAGTATATCATTGCCATTGCGAATACCGTATATACTCGCGTATAAGCCGAGTTTTTCAGCCCAAAAATTGGGCTGAAAAGTCCCCCCTCTCGGCTTATACACGAGTCACGGTGTATTTGCTTGGGGGGGGGGGGGCTGTGACCGGGTGCTGGAGGAGGCAGGAGGGGGCCGCAGTGACTGCGGGCGGTCACGTGGGGCCGCCTCACTAGTATAATGAATATGCACGGCATCCCCCCGTCCATCAGCGGCGGGGGGAGCAGTGCATATTGCAATACACTGGCCCCCAGCAGTGACACACAGCCCCCCTCCTTAATATGTGTCCCCCAGGCTGCGGCACCTGTTAAAATAACAAACCTTTCATACATCACCTTTCCGGCGCTGCTCCTCCGGTCCCGGCTTCTTCCTGCTTGTGCCGGTGTCATGTGACCGGGCGCAGCTGATGACGTCATCTCGTGTGTCCGGTCACAGCACTAGAAGCCGGCACAAGCAGGAAGAAGCCGGGACCGTAGGAGCTGCGCCGGAAAGGTGATGTATAAAATGTTTGTTATTTTAACAGGTGCTGCAGCCTGGGGGACACATACTAAGGAGGGGGGGGGGGGGGGGGGCTGTGTGTCACTGCTGGGGGCCAGATACAAGGGACCAGATTGTTATTTTAATATGTGTCGCAGCCTGGGGGACACATACTAAGGAGGGGGGCTGTGTGTCACTGCTGGGGGCCAGATACAAGCCTGTATACCACAGCAGAGGGGCCTGTATACCACTGCACAGGGGCCTGTATACCACTGCACAGGGGCCTGTATACCACTGCACAGGGGCCTGTATACTACTGCACAGGGGCCTGTATACTACTGCATAGGGGCCTGTATACTACTGCACAGGGGCCTGTATACCACTGCACAGGGGCCTGTATACTACTGCACAGGGGCCTGTATACTACTGCATAGGGGCCTGTATACCACTGCACAGGGGCCTGTATACTACTGCACAGGGGCCTGTATACTACTGCATAGGGGCCTGTATACTACTGCACAGGGGCCTGTATACTACTGCACAGGGGCCTGTATACTACTGCACAGGGGCCTGTATACTACTGCACAGGGGCCTGTATACCACTGCTGAGGGGCCTGTATAATACCACTGCTGAGGGGCCTGTATACCATTACTGAGGGGTGCTATATACCAGTGACGGGGGGCTATATAAAAGGATGGGGGTCTTCTGCATTTCATACCCTAGGCTTATACGCGAGTCAATAACTTTTACCAGCTTTTGGGGGCAAAAGTAGGGGGGTCGGCTTATACACGAGTATATACGGTAATTACAGTCATCCTAGCTGAAATTAGTTAGGTCAAGATTAATTGCCAAAAATAAAATGTGTGAACATGATAAATGATATTATAACTGTGCAATTATCATTGGACTTTGACTGTATATAATTGTCCTGATCCCTGTACACTGACTCTGTAGAGCACTTTGCACTTTTACCTATGAAATAAAGTATTTTTTGTATATTCTCCAAAGGGATTAAGTCGCTAATTTTCTTTGGTGTAACTTATGTTAAATTGGTGATTATCCTGGACATAGGAAGCCTACACAAGTGATATATCAGATGGTACCTTATCCGACTAAGTAGAGGAGGTGTATATACCACCTGAAACCTCTTTAGCTGCACATATTCTCAGAACCACAAGTCTGATCCAGACTTTAGTCTGATCCATGTATCTTTCTAACTACATCTTTCAAAGTACATTTTCTAAGTACAATACTTAGAAATAGACTAGACATCTATGATACATTATTCCATTCATCACCATTGTTGCTGCTGTTTCATCAACCTCATCATTATCATCAGTATCATCTAATCGGGCTGTTTTCCTCTTCCCACAGGTACGCTGTTTGTTCCACTCAACTTTCCTGAACCCTGACTGTCTGTCTAGTGTGCATTTAAACCTGAAAGGGCACACCTGTGAAGTGAAAACCATTTCCGGTGACTACCTCTTGAAGCTCATCATGAGATTGCCAAGAGTGTGCAAAGCAGTAATCAAAGCAAAAGGTGGCTACTTTGAAGAACCTAGAATATAAGACATATTTTCAGCTGTTTCACACGTTTTTGTTAAGTATATAATTCCACATGTGATAATACATAGTTTTGATGCCTTCAGTGTGAATCTACAATTTTCATAGTCATGAAAATAAAGAAAACTCTTTGAATGAGAAGGTGTGTCCAAACTTTTGGTCTGTACTGTATATGTGAGGTTTAGAAACACCCTCGTGGGGACATCTAGGATTATTAATTGTTTTCTACCAGAATTCTCTTATGGCGTATATTTGAAAGTTTATTAAAATCACTTTACATTATTATTCAATAAAAATTTAAACAGCGGTTACGCTTTAAAGTTAGGTAAGAGGGAGAGAAGGGAGAAAGGTCAAGAGATGAAGGAGGGATTTGATGCAGAGGGCAAAATGATAAAAGCACAAGATGGAAGGTTGCGGCCAGTTACTTTAGTGGAGGGATCACAGGGGAAAAGAAGCTCAATGCATCCAACACTCTCCCTGATATACAAGGTGTGGGTAGAGCGGGCGCAAGACAGTGATATCATCGCTGGGCGCACCGCTCTACACAGTGATGAGTGTTCAGTATAATACAGGAGCACATCACAGCTGAAGGACGACCTATGGAAAGGTGAGTATGATCGTCCATTATATATACTCTTCCATATGCCAATGTTGATGCTTGGGGAGCAGTGAATATGCAGAAATATAATTGCTCCCGCAGGAGTGAGCAATGGAAGTCTATGATCGTTTATTTTTTATGTGATGGGGGCACTTGTACCAGGATGGGGTGGATCATATATATATAACAGGATGGAGGAATTATATGGCACATGCTATACCAAGCAGTGGACACTGCGGTCCTATCTCATCACTGTGTAACCCAGCAGTCCCCCTGAGGCCATTTGGCTTATACCCATATGTTTACACATTGCTACAGCAGCTGTGTCTAGAGCAATAAGAGCGTGGTGATGTGGTGATTCGCTGGGGAACACAGGGCCGACAACCGCTACCTCCGCCTTCCTCGGTTCCCCTGCTTCCCTGGAGACATAGGCCACGGCTGTGAAGGCGGCCTGCAACTGCATGCTGCGTCAGTACCAGCTCTTGTAGAGCATGTTGTCGGGGCTTAGAGTGCTGAGACCTGAACTTCCCACTTGTTGTTTCGGTGAGGGGGATCACCTTGGGGTCCTGAAGGGATGATTGTGGGTAATCTCTATTGTATTATTCATATGCAGGGATCGTGGGAGCTGCAGGAGCTGGTCTTAGATGCAACCATTCCACACCATTGCCAGGCCATACACCCCAATAAAATAGAATCATGTTCAACTGTTTTACTGGAAGAGCAGGTGAAGGGAGAACATGAAGTTAAATTTTCTCTATACCCACTTGCTTCCAGTACTTGAGGAGTTGCAGGAAGCTGTTAGTCACTGCTCAGAAAGAGATGAATATTACAGTCCTTGGCTTCCCCTGAAAATGAAAAGTGATTGGCTGCAAGAAGAATAACTGATGACATAGGAAGATGATTGAAACTTATTATCTTGATGCAGCAATGATGGATTGTTTTCATTCTCTTATGACTTTATTATTGCAGAATATTATTTACAAAGAGGGATGCGCTACTGACAACAATACTTTTTATGCTTATGTAAAATATGTGATTAATGACAACTGTGTTACTCTTTGATGTTTGTATTGGGCAATGATTGGGAATTTACATTAGTAACATTGATTCTTTGTACAATCATATCATCAAGTAAATGACAATTTAATCAGTTAATAGAACATTGCTATATACCTTACAATTTGTATGGAATTTTTACTTTTTCATAAATTGGAAATTTTCATATCTAGATGAATATATATTTTTATTTTATTAAAAAAGATTTTTTTTCTTGGCAGATAACTGTACCAGTACCTCCAAAGGATATATGATGTCTTCATATATTAAAGAAGAAGACTGTAGCATGGTGAAAGATGAATATGAAGAGCACAGCAACATCTCAGATATACCCTCAGCCCATCATAGCAAAAAGCAATCATCTAATTCTTTTAAAGTATTATCTCATAATTCATTACAGACTGTTCAGGAAAATAGAAGTCACAGAAGTGTGGAAAATAAAATAGCACCCAAAAGGAAGAAGACAATTTCATGTTCAGAATGTGAGAAATGTTTTACAGATAGATCAAAACTTGCTAAACATAGGAGAATTCACATAGGAGAAAAAACATTTTCATGTTCAGAATGTGAGAAATGTTTTAAACGTAAATCACATCTTGTTATACATGAGAGACGTCACACAGGGGAGAAGCCATTTTCATGTTCAGAATGTGGGAAATGTTTTGCAGATAAATCAGATCTTGTTACACATGAGAGACGTCACACAGGGGAGAAGCCATTTTCATGCTCAGAATGTGGAAAACGTTTTACAGATAAATTCCATCTTGTTAGACATGAGAGAATTCACACTGGAGAGAAGCCATTTTCATGTTCAGAATGTGGAAAATGTTTTACAGATAAATTACATCTTGTTAGACATCAGAGAATTCACACAGAGGAGAAGCCATTTTCATGTTCAGAATGTGGGAAATGTTTTTCTCAGAAATCATATCTTGTTACACATGAGAGATGTCACACAGGAGAGAAACCATTTTCTTGTTCAGAATGTGAGAAATGTTTTACAGATAAATCATCTCTTGCTAGACATAAAAGATACCACACTGGAGAAAAGCCATTTTCTTGCTCAGAATGTGGAAAATGCTTTAGGTATAAGTCACATCTTGTTAGACATGAGAAAATTCACACAGGGGAGAAGCTATTTTCATGTTCAGAATGTAGGAAATGTTTTATAGATAAATCACAGCTTGTTGCACATGAGAGACATCACCCAGGAGATAAGCTATTTTCATGTTCCGAATGTGGGAAATGTTTTACAGGTAAATCACAGCTTGTTGCACATGAGCGATGTCACACAGGAGAGAAGCCATTTTCATGCTCAGAATGTGGGAAATGTTTCTCAGGTAAAACAGGTCTTGATGCACATGAGAGAATTCACACAGGGGAGAAGCCGTTTTCCTGTTCAGAATGTGGGAAATGTTTTACTCACAAATCATGTCTTGTTACACATGAGAGAATTCACACTGGGGAGAGGCCATTTTCATGTTCAGAATGTGGGAAATGTTTTATAGATAAATCACCTCTTGTTAGACATGAGAGAATTCACACAGGAGAGAAGCCATTTTCATGCTCAGAATGTGGGAAATGTTTTATAGATAAATCAGCTCTTGTTAAACATGAAAGAACCCACACTATAGAAAAGCCATTTTTATATACATAATGTGAGAAATGTTTTGCAGTTAAGTCATCTCTTGGTAGACATGAGACACATCCCACAGGAAAGAAACCATCTGAAGAATATCTGGTCGTAAATCTCAAAAATCCCTGTATATATCTGAACCCACATTATTTAGTGTAGAAATAGGATGTCTCATCCACTCATAAAGGTAACGCTGACACTGCACACCGGGCTCTGCAGGGGCTCCAGAGTCAACAGCTTCAAATGGAAAGACTCACAGTATTTATCTGACAGGGAAGCAGCCATCCAGTTTTTAAGGTAGAAAGTAACAGCAGCTCCATACAGGTGGTAGGATGGGGACTTGAATCATACCTACATTCTTCTGATTAAAGTTATTTCTGCAAGCAACAATCTAAAGTTGAGGAAATGTGTGCAGCGGTTATTGACGTGTGCAGCGGTGGCAGGACTTTGTGGGTCGGGTCCTTCGTATAGATTTCTCCTCCTTTATTTAAATCTTGTGCCGCCATTGCCATTGCAGGTGATGTGTGCGCACTGCTATAGAAATGGGGATGTTATTAAAATGGCACCGCAGTTAGCACATACATGTAGGACGATCTTTGGTGCCATTTTACTGAGGACACTGCAGACGAATATGAGCGACGCTAAGCACAGATTGAGTTATTTTTTCATCTACGCATGCGCCCCTGTCCCTCATAGACATGCATGCCCTGACTTCTAATCAGAAGAATGCAAGTATGATTCAATTCACCATCCTAGGGCCTATATGGTGCTTTTAATTTCAACCTTAAAATTCTGATGGTTCCCTTTAACAGGTTAAAAACTTTATGCCGATCTGCTGTGCTTCAAACAAAACCGTATTGTCCTTGACACTGTGATATCATACAAAATTGTGAAAGTAACGTATACCCAGGCCCTACACAAATCATATCACTGGAATTGTGTGAGCAACCCGCACACACCTGGGTCCCCAACTCTACCGATCACTCTGGTGTGTGGAGATACGGAGAACAACTAGTAGAAGCCAGGTATGGAAACCATGTTTGGTCTCCAAGCATAAAATGGACCCAGCCAGATCAGCCAGCTCCAGAACCATCTCCCTTGGACCTCCCGGTGGGAAGTTATGACCCATCATAGCTTTTTGGAATTTTTCAGCCTAGGAACAAGGAGAGGGGAGTCCGGGACAGCCAGGGGCGGGGAGTGACTGACCAAGGGATTAAAAGGTACCCACCGTATTTCTCCTTTGTTCACTGTCAAGGAGGTCACATCATGTGTTGTGTGTAACCAAGAAATCCTCAGGCTCCACATCTCTGTGTGGCTGCCAGCAACAACGAACTGAAACTGACTACATACAACTGCATATACCTTCTGTAACCTATTACCTTTATTTGCATATCTGACTGTAATACCTGTAAATTCATTGTGTATATATTGTAGTATCTGTGTAACTTACAAATATCCATATTCTTTCATCCTGCTTTGTGTCTCTCTCTCCTGCTGATTTGCCCCAAATATTTCTATTGACAGCAATCTGTTAATTCACCTCTGGTGCTTTGTGTCCTATCTCCCTCCTCAGACCCCCCCCTTTCCTTTCCCTATTTCACTACCCCCAAACTCCAACACTCCTAGCAAAATATTTATCTCCCCATCCCTCTTATCTTATCCCTCTTATCTCCCCACCTGAGCTCCTCTGCTGACCTGCTCCTGCAGAAACACAAAACAAGCCAACCACTTTCATTCTCCCACCTGCTTGCTCTCTCTTTGCTGCTGCTATCTGCTGGAGACGTATCTCCCAACCCACAATCTCCACAGCCAACTTTCCCCACTATATCTCCTTCCCATGAACCCACACCTGCAGGAAACACCCGCAATCTCCTAAATATAAAACCTATTTCCCTAACCCCCTCTCCACTCTCTCTGGAGTGCTCTGGAATGGCTGCTCCATTTGTAACAAACTTCACTTCCTTCACGACCTCTTTACCTGTCGCAGACTCTCCTTCCTGGGCCTCGCAGAAACATGGCTGACACCCTCTGACACGGCCTCCCCTGCTGCACTGTGTTATGTGGACACTTCTCCCACACACCTCGCACTGGCAACAAACACGGTGGAGGAGTGGGTCTTCTCCTCTCTAGCAACTGCATCTTCAACCTACTTCCTCCTCCTCCCTCCCTTATCCTCTCTTCTTTTGAAGCACACTATGTCCGTATCTACTCTCCTTCCAACCTACAAGTGGCCGTCATTTATCGACCACCAGGTCCGACCACTGCCTTCTTGGACCAATTCTCCATCTGGCTTCTATACTTTCTATCTGCTGACATTCCCACCATCATAATGGGTGACTTCAACATCCCTATTGACACCCACCAGTCAACAACCTCCTAACTCCTGTCACTTGCCTCATCCATTTGGCCTCTCTCAATGGTCCTTCACAGCCACCCACACAAACGGACATACACTAGACCACATCTTTACCCACCTCTGCTCCCTAACTAAACCCACAACCTCCCCTCTCCTATCACCATCTACTTACCTTCTCATCCTTGTCCTCCTCATCTGCCACCCATGTCCACCAACTGGCACACCCTCACAGAAACCTCACACATCTTACACTCACACACTCTCCAACACCATTTTACCTCTATCATCCATACCCTCACTCCACGACACAGATAATGCCACAGCTTTCTTCAACTCTACACTCAAATCAGCTATTGATGCAGTTGCCCCTCTCATGGCAGAACACGACGAATCAACAGACAACCCTGGCACACAGACACCACTAAAAATCTGCGACGAGCGGCTAGGGTTGCAAAGCGGCGCTGGAAGAAAACACTCACAAGACTACACCGCATTCAAACAAGCACTTCTCAAATTCAAGTCAGCACTCGCCACCACTAAACAGAATTACTTCATTACCCTCATATCCTCTTTGTAAAGAAAAAACAACAACAGCTTGTAGTGCGCCTGTACACATGGGGCTGTTAACGGGCGGTTCTTTTGCGTTTAAACTCACCTGGTCTGGTTGTAAACCACAGCCTCATATCCTCTTTGTCCCACAATGCCAGGCAGTTATTCAACACATTTAACTCCCTCCTTCACCCCCCACTGCCCCCTCCTACTTCTCGTATCTCTGCAGAAGACTTTGCAACATACTTCACCAACAAGATCGACCAGATCAGACAAGTCTTTGCTACCCAACCACCACAAACCCCATGTATACCGGATCACTCCTCTCCCCCACTAACCCTCCTCCCATCCATCACTGAAGGAGAACTTGCACACCTCTTCTCCAGATCACACCTCACCACTTGTGCACTGGACCCTATCCCATCCCACCTCCTCCCCAACCTCACCACAACACTTATCCCAGCCCTAACCCACCTCTTCAACCTATCACTAACTTCTGGTACCTTTCCTTCTGCTTTCAAACATGCAACAATTACACCTATCTTAAAGAAGTCATCCCTTGACCCCATCTCTACATCCAGCTACTGGCCCATATCTCTGCTCCGTTCGCTTCCAAACTTGTCGAAAAACATGTCCACACTGTACTCTCATCCCAACTCTCTCTTTGACGACCCTCAGTCCGACTTCCGCCCTCACCACTCCACTGAAACTGCCCTGACCAAAATTACTAACGACTTACTCATGGCCAAAGCTAACAGACAGTTCTCCGTCCTCCCCCTTTTAGACCTGTCCTCTGCATTCGACACAGTCGACCACTGCCTCTTATTACAGATCCTCTCTTCCATTGGTATCACTGACCTTGCACACTTCTGGATCTCCTCCTACCTTTCCAACCGCACATTTAGTGTCTCCCACTCCCACACGACCTCCTCGCCCCATCCCCTCGCTGTTGGGGTCCATCAAGGCTCTGTCCTCGGGCCCCTCCTTTTTTCAATCTATACTCCTGGTCTGGGACAACTCATAATGTCCGATGGCTTCCAGTATCACCTGTACGCTGATGACACCCAGATCTACCTCTCTGGCTCAGACATCACCTGTCTGCTGTCCAGAATCCCGGAGTGTCTATCAGCCATATCCTCCTTCTCCTCCCGCTTCCTAAAACTCAATGTAGACAAGACCAAACTCATCATCTTTCCTCCATCTCACACACCTCCCTTACCAGACTTATCTATCACAATAAATGACATCACACTTTGCCCAGTACCAGAAGTACCTGCCTCGGAGTAACCCTTGATTCTGCCTTGTCCTTCGAAGTGCACATCCAAGCCCTTGCCGCCTCCAACTCAAAAATATTTTCAGAATCTGTCCCTTCCTCGAAACCCAATCTGCTAAACTACTAATGCATGCCCTCATCATCTCCCACCTCGACTACTGCAACCTCCTTCTCTGTGGCCTTCCTGCTAACACTTTTGCACCACTTCAATCTGTCCTTAACTCTGCTGCCCGACTAATCCACCTCTCTCCTCGCTATTCCTCCTCTTCTCCCCTCTGCAAATCCGTCCACTGGCTCCCAATTCCCCAGCGTATCCAATTCAAACTACTAACATTGACTTACAAAGCCGTCCACAATCTGTCCCCCCCCCATATATCTCTGAACTAATCTCCCGATATCATCCAACTCGTAATCTTTGATCCTCCCAAGACCTCCTCCTTTCCTCCACACTTGTACGTTCCTCATCTAACCGCCTGTAAGACTTCACCCGAGCATCCCCCATTCTCTTGAACTCTGCACCCCATCACGTCCGACTGTCCCCTACACTCGGAACCTTCAAGCGGAACCTGAAAACCCATCTCTTCAGAACAGTCTACAACCTACAATGACCACAGTGCCACCTCACCATCAGACCTGGTACTCCAGCATCATTAGACCCGGCGCTCCACCACCACCCGAGCAGACCCAACCTACTGTCTCCCTCCCCATTGCCCTGTAGAATGTAAGCTCGCAAGGGCAGGGTCCTCTCTCCCCTCTGTATCAGTCTGTCATTGTTTGTTTGTTCATTGTATTTTTAACTTGTTTGTATGTAACCCTTTCTCATGTACAGCACTATGGAATGAATGGTGCTCTATAAATATATACTACTACTAATAATAATAATCTAGTTGGCCCTTACAGTGATTAAATATATAATGTAATTCTGAGCTGTTCTTGATTAGACTTGTCTAGCCTCGCTTAATTCACTTGCATTGATTAAGGCCACGCAAGGTTGTGTTCAAAATAATAGCAGTGTGTTCGAAGACGTGAGTTAAGCCCATAATCTTTATAGTTTTCATGTCCACACATTGGGAACATTGCATAGTTTTCTAAATCAAAACAAGAGAAATGTATTTCATTTAACTACTTTACAAAAAATAACAAAAAATGCACATTGGGCTGTTAAAAAAAAGTGTCTGCATCTGTCTTTACACATTTAAAATATGTACCGTATTTTTTGCTTTATAAGATGCACCACAAATTTGGTGAAGGTAAAGAGGAAAAAATAATTTAAAATGTTAAATAGTGTCCATCTTATAATGCCAGTGTCCGGCTTATAATCAGTATATGTGTCCCTCATTCTGGTACACCTGATGAAGATAGCAGGACGCTATTGAAATGCATTGTGGGTGTTTTAACACAATAAAGGTTTGTCACCTTTAATTGCCTTTAATTTTGTCCCTTGTGCACTAGCGTCTCTTTAGACTGCGTTATTTTACCTCCTTACTCACATCCCTCCTTGAGGGTACGCAGCAGGAGCAGTCGCTCTGAGCACATTACCTACAACTGAACGATCTGAGGTGACGTGTTTGCGGTGACGCCCCCACAGCGGTCACGTGATCAGAACGGGATGCATAGCACAGATCAGCGGGGAATCCCGCCTTCACCTCCACGCTATCTCACTGGTGTTGTGCAGAGGTGCACAACTGAAAAAGGTTAGTGACCCTTTGGCCCATTGCTCACTGTGAAGCCTACTGGACCACCAGGTTCTGCTCATTGTGCTCCCTTATCCTTTATTTCATCCTGGTACATGACCTCCACCCCTATCCAGGTATATATAGCTCCATCCTGATATATATATATATCCCTATCCTGGTACAAGGTCCTTCCATGCTGAATATGGCCCCCTATGACAGTACATCAAATAAAAAAAATCTCAAAACAATTAATAATATAGATCATTAGTTCACTTGACATGAAATGACCCAGGTGGGTAAGGGAGATACTGACCAAGGGGTTTAAAGGTACCCACCATATGTCTCCTTTGTTCATTGTCAAGGTCACATCACGTGTTGGGAGTAACCAAGAAATCCTCAGGCTCCACATCTCTGTGTGGCCGCCAGCAACAAGGAACTGGTAACTGATTACATTCAACTGCATATACCTTCTATCACCTACTACCTTTATTTGCATATCTGACTGTAATACCTGTAAAATCATATATATTTGATTATCCAGTGTTGCCTGTACGACAATTAAATACATAATTTAATCCTGGGTTGCTCTTTTATGTTGATCCATGAACCCACACATGTCTGTGTCCTGTTATTATTACATACTACAGAGGTTGGTTTCTGGCCGGGTACAACCTGTAACGGACCAGGCTTATACATGATGAGGAACTGGTGGCCGCTCTACTGGGCTGGCAGGACTCTGATTCGCTGGAGCTAGTGAAAAGGATCTTTCAGCCGGTCAGCGTTGTGAGCGAGTGTTGTGCCACGCCGGAGGTCATGTGGATCACCCTCTCTCACTCCTTATGCCTGTGTCGACAGTGGGCGTCAGGGTAAAACTGCGCCAAGCAGAACTTATGTACCCCTGGGGTGCAGAACGTTATGTGTTGGCGGAAGTGACAAGACCGTATCTCGTGGCTGCGACGTATTAAAGATGACAAGGGGGGGCGCTGCGAGGTGTTGTTTTCATCACCAATTATTTTCATGTTTAGAATGTGAGAAATGTTTTACTAAGAAATCTAACGTTATACATGAGACGACATTTTCATGCTCAGAATGTGGGAGATGTTTTACAGATTAATAATTTTATTACACACGTGACAATTCATACAGGAGAGAAGCCATATTCATGTAAAGAACGTGGAAAATATTTTACTAAGAAATCACAATTTTTTTATACAGAAAACTTACTCTGGGAAGAAGCCATTTAACCCCTTTAGTGACAAAGCTCAATTTTTCATATCTGATGTGTCACTTTATTGTAATAACGATGACATTTTTCAATGTATCACGATTGAGAGGTTTTTTTTTTTGACACATTAAATTTATCAATACCATAAAGGAAATAAAAAACCAATACAAAAAAAAAAGATGGTCCAGGGCCAAAGTAAATTTAAATACTAGAAAATAATCTTTAGTTAATCGATTTGTACGACAAGTATATAGCCAATGTAACATATACAGTTGGAACCAGATGTTTACATATACTATATAGAGAGACATACCGTATATCTGCATGTTTTTCTCACTATCTGAAATAAAATCAGAATAATCCTTTCCTGTTTTAGGTCAATTAAGATTACCATAATTCTAAATATTTGCCAAATGCCAGAATACTGAGGGATCATCAGTCTCTATACAAATGATGTATGGGTATACATGTGTAAAATAGGTGTAAAGAATTTATTCAGTTATATAAATAATACATATACTTGTCACACAACTAATAGGTACAAATGATTAACTCAAGCATAAAGGTAATGTCATAGTACACAGTGCTGCTAACCATTGCCCCTTCTTTTTTTTTTTTGCCGTAGACTACAATATCTTCAGAAATAAATAGTCTCAAGGACAAAGAAAATGAATGCTGAAAGGTTTACTTACACAAAGGAATAAGGTGATGTTTAAAAACTAAAAAATATGGGCTGGAATTACCCGTGCTGTCGTGGAGGGTTCCTACAAAGGGAATTACTGGTAAGTCTATTTCCGTTTTCTCCCATCACCCTCCACGACAGCTCAATGGAGAAATCACAAAGAAAATTAAATTAAAGAGAGACTATTGCTTGAAGGACTTTCCTTCCACTATTATGCTTTGAAATCTAGTCTATAATGCCTAGTGAAAGTGAGGACAATGTGGCAGATCAGTTTGATGGAGGCATCTGCTCTCAGCCGAGGAGGCAGACGTGGCTCTTGTGGAATGTGCTCTCAAGTGGAGATAGATTTTGACAGCTGGTTATATCCTATACTCTTTGATTTAAGGTAAACCTCTGCCACAGGGGTAGGAAGCTGTAAATTCTGCTCCCTACACATCTGGCGTCACTTTTTCTCCTGTCCCTGGGTCTGGAATATGTTTCTACCCCCTTTGGGGTCACTCCACCAACCCTCTTCTCCGTTTCCTTTGTACCGAGGAGGATGGGATTGTGGAACATAGGACTGTTGGGGACTTAAGGATCTCAGTCTAGCCATCCTAGGTTCTGACAGGGACCTTTTATCAGCTGCATTTTGCAGGAGTTTATCAAGAGCAGGGCTGAAGTCATATTCACCTTGGAAGGGGATAAAACAGCTTGGTTTTTGAAGCTACGACTCCATTCAATGATTTTAACCATAATGCCGGTCTCGCCGTATTTGCTAACGTAGTACAGATGATCTAGCAGCAATTCTTTCATATTTAAAGGTTTTATTGCATTTTAAACATTGCAAATCAATTATAATCGTTATGCAGAGAAATTGTAACTGCAATATGGTTGTGCTGAAACATAATATCCAGTCAATGCATAAGATCTGCGCAATCTTCTTGGGAAGATTGAGCTATCAGTCTCCATTCTGTGGGAAGCCGAAACCTCCACAAACCATTTTTCAAGCGTGGGGGGGCTCAATTGACGTCCGGTTCCGGGGGATTACTGTTTTGGCAGCTTGGAGAAGATGTCTCAGGAGGGAGTTTTTGAAGCTGGCTTTGGATAATGGGAACATATATAAAAGAACCGCTTCAGGAGACCTCAACATCATGTCCTCTTTGATTATTTTAATTATCCCCTCCCAGAAGGCTCTCAAGGCTGGGCATGACCACCAAATGTCTGACATCGTCCCCTCCCCTGCCTCACACCCCAACACGCACTGGGCACTCCTGGATACCACCTATGTAGGTTCACAATTTTGTAACTGGTCTCCTGGGCCTTATTTGCAATGATGGATTTATGAGATAAAAAGAAGCACCACTCCGGTCATCATGTGAGAAGGTCCAGTGGAACTCAGACTCCCAGGCCCTGCAGAAGGAGGGGAGAGATCCCTGATTTCACTCCTGTAACATCCTATACAAGGTAGAAATAGCGTGCAAGGGTCCTGACGAGGCTACCGCACATCCTTTCAATATCCGGACGGGGGCGAGTGGATTTGAGTCCTTCAGGAAGAGAGGCAAGGAAATGTTGACGTGACGGCTTAGGCCAGCTTCATACCATGGTTTGTTCCTGTCCATGAGGATCCTGATTTTTTGCAGGACAGGAATGGATTTATAACTCCGGATGTCATTTCTGTGTCCGGATCCGGGATTTTGATGGATCTGGACTGACAGAGCTGGGAGGAGCTGAGCCTGCAAAGCAAAGGCAAGCATGTCAGGGCTGTACTTTAGCGTTTGTAGTTTATTTATATACACTGCAAAAGCGAAATAAAGAAAGCAATGGTATTAAAAATAAAATAGACTCACCTCTCCGCAGAGTGTCGCGGGGAAGACGTCCGATTGCTGCAAGGACCTGAATCAGCTGACTGGGTGGCAACCCGATCAGCTGATCTGTCACCTGACAGCATTTGTTGTGAGTGAGGCTGATGATGCCTCCCAGCACGTCATTTTGTGATCCATAGGATCCCTGAGCTTGGAGGGATCTTCAAAGGGCAGGGTTGTCTTACTGGCCATTTTAGCCACCTGCACATCAATTTTAGGAACATTGGAGCAAGATCTTGCTATTTCCTTATGTAAGGGGAGTCTTTCTTTTAGACTGTCAGGAATGTTAAGTCACTTCTCATGGTGTTCTCATTCTTTCGAGATCAGGTTTTGGATATTATCACGGACGGAAATACAAGCCTTTTTTTTTTCATCTTACACCCCCAAACAATTCATCCTGGACAGCATGGGCTGACTCCTCTTCCTTTACCTCCATAGCATTTCTCACTGCAGATAGGAGTTCTTCCATATCCTCAGTGGAAAAGTAATTTTTAGGGGACTGATCATAACCCTAATAAATTCCTCAGAAAAGGAAAGACCTCTGAATCCGACTCAATGAGGGAAATTTTCCTCTTTTTAGCTACAGATGGTGTCAAAGGAGTCATCTGGGAGAAAGAGGCCAGAATGTCTGGATCTCCTGCTGAATCATCACTTTAAGCTCTTCTATTTGTGATGGTGTCTCTTCCCTAATGACTATCTGTACACCACTGACATAGGGTTTTTTATGTGAGGAGGACAGTTTATTACTGCAAATGGCACATCTATAGACAATCTTCTTGGTCTTTGCTTTTGGTGTAGGATCCTAGTCCTCCTAAAAGAAAGGGGAGACTGTGGTAATCACCATATCCTGACACCAAAAGGGAAACCCACCCCAAGAAAACTTACTGGGCCTGGGTTAGTGCTGGGCTCAATATCTGCAGTGCAAAACAAAGAGGAACATTCCTTATGGTGTCTACTGCTAGGGTATTAATGGTGACTGTGGTCCCGTGCGGCAGCACCTCCAGGATGCGACTCCTCCCCTTCCAGTTATGCTGAATCCACATGGCCAATAAAAGGACCTTCACCAGTCAGGAACTCCGTAAGATTCTCTGGGACTTGGAAAATTATGTATTCCATAGTGGAACGCCACCCAGAAGTGACGTCATCCTTAGGCAGCTGAAGCAAGTGGAAGTGTCTAGCCACAAGGGATTGGGTACTCGGATCTCGGGCGTACTGGTACGGGGAGTCGGTGCCCGAGTCCGTGCCCTTGAGCAGACAATATAAAGTGAAAAATAAAATAAAGTAGTCAAGTTCGTGACGCCACCTGTAGGTCCGGTGATGGCACCGACGCTGCTGGAACCTCCAGGGGATGGGCGGCAGCAAGATATCGTGGCCCTCTACAGGTAGGGCTGAGTCCCCGGGGTGTTGGAAGTAACAATGGTGGAATAGGGCAGCGTAGTCACTGTGGAGCAAGACAGGTAAATCACTGTTCACTGAGAAGAAGCACAGACACGTTGTTCACTCTGAACAGGTACTTTACTCCAGTAATCTTCAGGTTACAGAGTAATGCAGTTCTTTCGACTAGGTAGTGGACCGGGTGGTCCTGGTAGTGAGTGGTGTCCCTTCTCTATCACGTTCTCTGTCCTTACTCTGTGCTGCCCTGCACAATCCCACTTGAACCAGGCTCGTTGGGTGATTTGGGAATCCTCTCTCTCTCTCCAGAGAAAACCCAACCCAGTTTAGCGCTTCTGGTGGAGACTGTGCTTGGTTTGGGCGGTTGGATCGTGCTCCTATAAAGCTTGCGACCACGCTGGTAAATGTGCGGTTCAGGGATGGACCTCTGATCCACGTCTGAGCCGATACCCCGCTTCAGACTAGGCCAGGGTATTTGGTTACCCTCTTTCTCTTCTGGGCCACCAGGTTGAGGTGCCCTCAACGTTAGCTTCTCTTCTGCAGTTCTGTAACTCTGCTGCTTTCACTTTGCTTCTCACTCTGCTGCACTGCTCTTTGCAGCTCCCTTCTTAACTAACTCTGTTCTGCTCTCCCACTCCCGGTTACCCTGGTAAACGGCATCTGATTGGTCCCCTATCACTAGGTGTGTGTGTGTGGTGATAGAGCTTCAAACTTCTACTATCCCCTTACCAGGACAAAGCATACTGCACCTACTGTTAGGGGTGCAGTACCCTTTTGTAGCGTGCTGACTAAGGGGGTTACAGAAGGAGGAGAGAGGCCAAGGACCTGCGGGTGGATCTCGGCCAGCCAGCGCTCAGCTATGCCCACAGGGGCCGGAGAGTGGTGGGGTCCTGTTGATTGCAGAACAGGAGCAGCATGCAGGGAGGAAGGTGCACATGCGATTGACCCAATTACTGGCTCCCAAGTAAGAGGGTTGCTCACTGGCCACAGTCTCCGGGAGACCTCTTCACTCCCACAGGGACAGGAAAATTACTGAGGATAAGAGGTGTGGAGGGGCAGTTTAAAGGGAACCTGTCACCCCAAATCACCTTCCTATCCTATTAATACCTGTCCCTGCAACCTTACAATACTTTCTAACACATCCCTGTCTGACCTATTTTACTAATATATGAGTACAATAAAGTAGTTTTGAAACTCACAAAATCTGTGACAGCGGGGTGTTCCTCCAGGCATTTGTGACAGGTAGGCGGGTCCCCTGTGCCACACTACCCCTGCCTCGCCGCTCTATTACACCACAATGGGCGTCATTACACACTGCATAGCGCGGGCATGATTACATTCTTGCGCCCACAACGTCACCACTGCGCCGTGGTCATGTGACGCCGGGATCGCGTCACTTCCGGTCGCAGATCGGCTAGAAGTCTTGTTTACATGTGTGTACTGCAGGAATACCTGAGTTACAAGGTCAGTGTTCAGAGCACAGCAGTGTGATGATTACCTTACTGTGCTCTGAACACTGTCGAGACTGTGGTGGTGAGAGGGGATCATTAGCCCCCTATTGTACTACTAATGTAAAGATGGCGGACATCGCTCACTCTCTGCGGAGTCACCTCATCTTGGATCTCTTCTTCCCAAATCCTGGTACCTAAGTTCTTTGACCACAAGCGCTGAACACTGAGTGGTGCCGGGGAAATTGTAGCTGGCAGATCAGCTGTGAGCTTCAAAAAAATGGCACCCATCATCTCCCACAGCTGTGACCTGGACTATGCACAATACAGGAGATGCAGTCTGAAGGCGACACCAGTCTCTTATGCCCAGGGTCTGCCATATCTCAAGTGTAAAGTTCAGACACTTCGGGTATGTGCAGACAATCCTGAGACACTGCATCCTGGGCATAGAGTCTCTGGACCTGAGGGAAGCCACGGGTGAACGCAGCCACCCTGTGCCCAACATCTGCGTTCGGTGCAGGGCGGCTTTTCCCTGTAATCACCCGCTGGAGATCACTTCTGACTCCGCAGCATGAAATGAACATGATACGAAGAAGTGGAAGCGCAGCAACCTGCCCCGCAGGTGACATAACAGTGCGTGGAGATAAGCTAAAAATCCCATCCACTGAGCTTGTACTGTACAACACAGCGTTATGGACGCAGCTCTGATGCTCTGCTATTAATGATCGTGTGCACACACCTTTATAAGGGTGGCTTCACACTGGCGTTTGTGTCTGCATGCTGATGGCATGCAGACACAAACGCTGTCAAAAGCAGTGGGGAAATGATGTGTCCGCAGCGGATAATGTCCGCCTGCGGACACATCATTGTGCAGCCCGGCAGCCAATCGGCACTGTCCGGGGGCGGGCCGGAGGAGGAGTTCAGCGCCGGAGATCTCCTCCTCCCGGCCGCCGGTAAGCACCGGGACCTGTCGGCGGGGAGTACAGCTGATGTGACAGCTGTTTGAATCTTCCCGCGCCGACACCGAGAGGAGATGTCGGCGCGGGAAGATTCAAACAGCTGTCACATCAGCTGTACTCCCCGCCGACAGGTCCCGGTGCTTACCGGCGGCGGGGAGGAGGAGGACAGCAGTGGCTCAGCTGATCTCCCGGTGGCCGTCGGTGAGCTCCTGTGACATCACCGGCGGCCAACGGGAGATTTTTCAATGGGTCCGCAGCGTTCTCCTGCGCTGTCAAGCGCTGAACACTGCGGACCCATTGAAGCCAATGCATTGTTTTGTGCGCTTGGGGACGCTTGCCGATTTTCCAAGCTCCCTGAGCGCACAAAAAATGCAACATGCTGCGTCCCGGGCGCGGATGCTGGACACCGGAAGGAGCAGATATCGTCTGCATCCGCACCCGAACGCAGCAAACGCAGGCACTATGCGTTCCTATGTTAAACATAGGAACCGCAGTGCGCATGCGTTTGACTGCGTATGGGAACGCAGCATACGCTGCTTTCCCATACGCAAATGTGAAGGCACCCTAAGATCCCTTATCTGCCCATTTACTTATATATCGCCATAATGAGTGGGCTCGATGGCACGCATGCGCGCACTGCACTGTCCTTGTCACCTGAGGTCACATGTTGCGGGCTGTGGTGAATCCCTGGGTCCTGCTGGATAAGACATAGGTCACCCCACACCCAGTCTGAGCCTATTGGCCATTGACATCTTTTTAAACCCTTCGCACGCTCTTTTCCTCCGGTCTCCACACCGCTCCACTCCGCTCCCCTCGCCTCCGGTCTCAGTCTCTGCAGGCTCCCCTCCCCTCACGCAGATTCCCTGTTCCGCACACGCTCCCCTCCCCCGGTCTCCACATGCTCCTTCCCCTGATCATCACCAGAGAGCCGGGCTGCCCATCACTGATCCAGAACGTTCTCCCCCCACACAGCCCCACGTGCCCTGCGCCCCCTGTCTGTGATCTCCAGCACAGCGCCGCCCTGAGATCATCAGCCCGGGAGGCCCCGCCCCTTCCGGTGACGTCCCCCGCACAGGATCACGCACTCTCCGGCAGATCCGCCATTATCAGGTGCAGGAACTTGGAAGCAGCAGGTGGAAAAGCTGAAAATCTACAGGTGACCAGAGAGGAGGGGATACACGGGGAGCAGGGGGTATGTGGAGGATATGAGGGGGGTGGGTGAAGGCTGTATGTGGAGGATATGGGGGGAGCAGGGGGTATGTGGAGGATATGGGGGGGGAGCAGGCTGTATGTGGAGGATATGGGGGGGGGGTGCAGGCTGTATGTGGAGGATACGGGGGGAGCAGGGTGTATGTGGAGGATACACGGGGGGTGCAGGGTGTATGTAGAGGATACACGGGGGGTTGCAGGGTGTATGTGGAGGATACACGGGGGGTTGCAGGGTGTATGTGGAGGATACACGGGGGGTGCAGGCTGTATGTGGAGGATACACGGGGAGCAGGGGGTATGTGGAGGATACGGGGGGAGCAGGGTGTATGTGGAGGATATGGGGGGGAGCAGGCTGTATGTGGAGGATACGGGGGGAGCAGGGTGTATGTGGAGGATATGGGGGGGTGCAGGCTGTATGTGGAGGATACGGGGGGAGCAGGGTGTATGTGGAGGATACACGGGGAGCAGGCTGTATGTGGAGGATACGGGGGGAGCAGGGTGTATGTGGAGGATATGGGGGGGGGGTGCAGGCTGTATGTGGAGGATACGGGGGGTGCAGGGTGTATGTGGAGGATACGGGGGTGCAGGGTGTATGTGGAGGATACGGGGGGAGCAGGGTGTATGTGGAGGATACGGGGGGAGCAGGGTGTATGTGGAGGATACGGGGGGAGCAGGGTGTATGTGGAGGATACGGGGGGAGCAGGGTGTATGTGGAGGATACGGGGGGAGCAGGGTGTATGTGGAGGATACGGGGGGAGCAGGGTGTATGTGGAGGATACGGGGGGAGCAGGGTGTATGTGGAGGATACGGGGGGTTGCAGGGTGTATGTGGAGGATAACGGGGGGTTGCAGGGTGTATGTGGAGGATACACGGGGGGTGCAGGCTGTATGTGGAGGATACACGGGGGGGTGCAGGCTGTATGTGGAGGATACACGGGGGGGTGCAGGCTGTATGTGGAGGATACACGGGGGGGTGCAGGCTGTATGTGGAGGATACACGGGGGGGTGCAGGGTGTATGTGGAGGATACGGGGGGGGGAGCAGGGTGTATGTGGAGGATACGGGGGGGGGAGCAGGGTGTATGTGGAGGATACGGGGGGGGAGCAGGGTGTATGTGGAGGATACGGGGGGGGGAGCAGGGTGTATGTGGAGGATACGGGGGGGGGAGCAGGGTGTATGTGGAGGATACGGGGGGGGGAGCAGGGTGTATGTGGAGGATACGGGGGGGGGAGCAGGGTGTATGTGGAGGATACGGGGGGGGGAGCAGGGTGTATGTGGAGGATATGGGGGGGGGAGCAGGGTGTATGTGGAGGATATGGGGGGGGGAGCAGGGTGTATGTGGAGGATATGGGGGGGGGAGCAGGGTGTATGTGGAGGATATGGGGGGGGGAGCAGGGTGTATGTGGAGGATATGGGGGGGGGAGCAGGGTGTATGTGGAGGATATGGGGGGGGGAGCAGGGTGTATGTGGAGGATATGGGGGGGGGGAGCAGGGTGTATGTGGAGGATATGGGGGGGGGGGAGCAGGGTGTATGTGGAGGATATGGGGGGGGGAGCAGGGTGTATGTGGAGGATATGGGGGGGGGAGCAGGGTGTATGTGGAGGATATGGGGGGGGGAGCAGGGTGTATGTGGAGGATATGGGGGGGGGAGCAGGGTGTATGTGGAGGATACGGGGGGGGGAGCAGGGTGTATGTGGAGGATACGGGGGGGGGAGCAGGGTGTATGTGGAGGATACGGGGGGGGGAGCAGGCGGTATGTGGAGGATATGGGGGAGTGCAGGCTGTGTGTGTGTGTATGTGGGGTGGTGTGTGTGCAGGCTGCGTGCGTTTGTGTGTGTGCGCATGCAGGCTGCGTGCGTGGGGGGGTGTTGCAGGCTGTGTGTGTGTGTGGGGGGGGTGCAGGCTGTATCTCGAGGATGTGGGGGAGTGCAGGCTGTGTGTATGTGGGGTGGTGTGTGTGCAGGCTGCGTGCGTTTGTATGTGTGCGCGTGCAGGCTGCGTGTGTGTGGAGGGGGGGTGGGAGAGGAGGGTGCAGGGCCGTGGATGCTGTAAGCCAAACCTCCGTCTCAATTTCCCTTACACCGACCCCCACATACCGTATATTGCTTATATTTAAGTGATACGTTTATTGTAGTACAATATGAACATCAGACACATGGGTCCCCGTTCCACTTGGGTGGGTTGTTTCTGGTGCCTTACAGGGTCCCCTTCTCTCTTCTAGGGAGACAAGGTTTCTGGGTGCAGAAAGGATAAGGAAAAGGCTGTTACCTGTAAATGTGGTGTTTGCTCGGTCAAGTTACCTGCGGCGCATAAAAAGAAATTGTGCCACCCTGCACTGCAGATGTGCTGCGTGCAGAACAGCCGACCCTCATGGACAGTATCAAGTCCCTTATACAGCAAGAAGTCCAGTCTTCCATGTCTAAGATTCCCATCCACCTGCCCCTATTATAGCCCCTCCGGCCAAGAAGCGTAAACTCGTCCCTGACGATCCGTCCTCTGATCTGGAGAAGTGGTTTCTTCTGACCCTGAAGGATTGGGGACTTTGAGGAGCCCAAGGATTCCTCAGGTGCGGATGAGAAAAAAAATATATTTTTTTCTTCCCACGATATGGAGGAGCTCCATGACATGGTACACACTACTGTGGGGGTGGAGGAGATGGAACCAGCTCCCTCTATCCAGGATGTGATGTTTGGGGGCCTAAGAGCTAAGACCCGTAAGGGATTTCCAGTGTGTGATAATATACTGAATCTCATCATGCATGAATGGGAGTCTCCGGAAAAATGCCTTAGTATTCCCTCTGAATTAAAACATAGATTTCCCCTTGCTGGTGAATGCTCTAAGTAGGATCTTCCCAAAGTAGATGTGTAGGTGTCCAGAGTTGCGAGGAAGACTGCCCTCCCTTTTGAGGATTCCTCGCAATTGAACGACCCCATGGACAGGAAGATTGAGGATCTTCTTCGGAAAACCTGGGACTCTTCCTCATCTTTTACAGTCAAATTTTCTGGTCATCATAATGGGAGACCCAGACAATGGGGTTTAGGGCACTGCCCTCCGGAGGTCACACTAGGTACTACAAGTTTGTAGACACCGCCTCCTCCGCTTATAAACCCCTACCGCAGGGAACATCCTCAGTTTTAAACTTAGTGTGCTCGGAGGATCACGCTTTGCTTGCACTTCACTGCATTCTCACTACTTACGTGATGGCGTCTGAAGACAAGGTAATATGGTCCTAGTCGGGACCTGCGACAGCCTCCCCGCTCACCCTTTGTGGCACACGCTGGTGGAGGTACCGGAGGGCCTAGAGCCTGGACACTCTGTGTTCTCCCGGTACGCTGTTGCGCTCCTTTCCATCCCTCTCTGGGGGGCTCTGGAGAGTGGGAGATGGGAGCCTTGCACAGCTCCGCTCCGTCCGAGGCCTCCCTAAATGGTGCTTACAGACCGGACTGGAGCCAGCCCAGTCCGAGGCCTCCCTAAATGGTGCTTACACTCCGGACTGGGCTGAACCCCCGTCCGAGGCCTCCCTAAATGGTGCTTACAGACCGGACCGGCACTGAGGCACTCTGTGTCTCCTGTGTGCCTGGGGGTAGTGTCTGTCACTTTGTGTCCTGACACTCAGACGCGCGTTACCCTCGGGTCCGCGGATCTGGCGGTGTACCCTGTGCTGGGGTCACCTTGGCTGACCGCCCTGTGTGTGACAGGGGCTGAGGCCGTAGACTGTGCATGTTTGTGTGTGCTGACAGTCTGTGTATAGGTGTGTGATGATTCCGCACTGTTTTTCCCGCGCTGCGGGCTCCAGCACCTCCATTACAGAGGCTGCTTGGAGGAGGAGAAGCAGCCCTTACGATGACGTCACCGGGGGGCGTGTGCGTGTGCTCCCGCGTGTTCCCGGCGCCGCCCACTTCTGTGCTGGCGGCGGCCATCTTCTCCCTCACTTCCCGGCTGGGTTCTACGGCAGCACATGTCTGCACTTCAGAGGGAGACCGGAACTCGCGGAGGTCACGCACGCACACCGCTTCCTCCCACCGCGTTACTGCGGTCGGTAAGCCACCGGGATTCCCGGTTTGTTTGTTTGGCTTTGGCCTCTACTACCCCTACTGTGGCTATGTCCTCAGTAAGGAAGCATGCTGCTAAGGCGGCGGATAACACCACTACCTGTGCTACTTGCAAGGGAACTTTGGTGGAGGGGTCCTGCAATAACTGCGGACGCCCAGAAGCCCGGACTGGCTCAGCTGAGGCAGCAGCAGCTCCGGTGCTGTACCCTGAGGTTCAGGTAATCCCAGGGCCATGGGAAGCACAGAACAGGATCAATGAATCCTTGCTGTCCCAGATGTCCTCCATGTCGCAGTCACTGGAGGCACTGCATAGGAGACTGGAAAGCCCAGCTACTCCTTCCAGTTACCCCCGGGTGTCTCCCTCTTCTGCTGTGAGACCCCCTAAGCGGGCTCGTCGTGAGGATTCACCCGAGCTCCAGGCTCTCTCTGAGGAGGAGCGTTCCTCTGATGGTGAGGAAGATGATGGGGGTTCAAACTTCGGGTCTGTGTCTGTGTCTGAACCTCCAGACGGGGTGGAGGATCTGGTGTCCTCCATCAATGAGACCTTGCGTCTCGTGACTCCCCCTGAAGAGGTGGTCGTGCACCCGAAGGAGGTCTATCAATGGCTGCGGCCTGAGGCTAGACCAAGTGGCTCCTTCATGGACCACACTAATTTTGGAAGGGTGGTTAGAGCACCCAGGTTACATCCTGGGCGGCGCTATGTCCGCAAACCTAAGGACAATCGCTTCCCCTTCCCCCAGGAGGTGCTTCAGGAATGGTCGCAGTCTCCAAAGGTGGACGCTTCCATGACTAGAATTGCTGCACGCTCCCTTTTCTCTGCCTCTGATAGCTCCTCGCTGAAGGATGCTACTGATAGACAGGTCGAGCAACTCGCCAAGTCTTCCTATGAGGCTGTGGGGTCTTCATTTGCCCCTAATTTTGCCACGGTCTGGACCTTGCAAGCGATTACTACCTGCTTGGATGGTATCACTGACCTGGCAAAGTCCAGTCCGGAGGTCCTGGCACTCACTGAGAGAGCAAGGGCCTATGTGGACTACGCCAGGACGGCGTCTCTGGAAACTGCCACTCGCTCAGCTGTGGCTTCGGCCAATGCGATAGCGATCCGCAGGTTGTTGTGGCTGCGTCTTTGGGACTCAGATGCCACATCTAAGAAGATTTTGCAGAATCTTCCATTCTCTGGTGACAGACTCTTTGGCACAGAGCTGGACAAGCTGATCAAGGATTCTGCTGAGTCTAAGATACCGCAGAATAAGCCTAAGCCACGGTATACCGTTAAGAGGAACCCGAAGCAGTGGTCCTTTCGGTCCAGCTCACAGTCATCAGCACCGTCCGCTCGCACGGACCGAGGGGGCAAGCCCGCTTCTCAGTGGCGCTCAAAGAGTCGTCAGAAGAAGCCGGCGGGGGCAGCTGCTGCCACCCCCAAGCCCGCCTCGACATGACTCGCTCTCTCATCCTGCCTCCCCACAGGTGGGGGGCCGCCTGTCTCAATTCAAGGACAGGTGGCTGCTTCACGTTCAAGATCAGTGGGTTCGAGACGTAGTCTCGCGAGGTTACAGGATAGAGCTGACGTCAAAGCCATTATCCCGATTCCATCGGTCTGTTCCTTCCCCAGAAAAGACTCCGGCTTTTCTCCGGGTGTTGGAGGGACTCCGCAGAGACGGAAGTAGTGGTCCCAGTACCACGGCAGAGAGGTTCAGGGGTTTTTACTCCAACCTGTTTATTGTCCCAAAGAAGGACGGCTCCTTTCGGCCGGTCCTGGACCTAAAATTGTTCAACCGTCACGTGTTGGTTCGGAAGTTCCGCATGGAATCCCTGCGCTCCGTGATCGCAGCTGTGTCACAGGGGGACTTCCTAGCGTCCATCGATATCAGGGACGCTTACCTTCACGTGCCCATTGCGCCGGCTCATCAACGCTGGTTACGATTCGCAGTGGGGGACGAACATCTCCAATTTGTGGCCCTACCCTTCGGGTTGGCCTCTGCGCCAAGGGTATTCACAAAGGTGATGGCATCTATGATGGCTCTCCTGCATGTGCAGGGTCACGCCGTCATACCCTATCTGGACGACCTATTGGTCAGGGCGCCATCGGAAGACCTTTGTCGGGTGAGCCTGGAAGCGACCATGAGGTCTCTGGAACAGTTCGGGTGGCTTCTCAATACTCAGAAGTCGACCCTGGTTCCGACCCAGTCATTGACATATCTGGGCATGGATTTTCACACGGACTCAGCTCTGGTGTCTCTTCCTCAGGCCAAGCAGCGGGCGATCCACTCAGGAGTACGACACGTTCTCCTGTCACCTCACTCATCCCTTCGGGAATTGATGAGACTGGTGGGACGCATGGTAGCGGCAATAGAGGCGGTGCCATTTGCACAGTTTCGTCTCCGTCCTCTCCAGCTGGAGATTCTTCGCCGGTGGGACAAGAGAGCGATCTCTCTGAATCGGTTGGTGACACTGTCGCAACCGACCAGGGACTCCCTGCAGTGGTGGCTCCAGCCACGTCACTTGTCACGGGGAAGATCCTTCCTCAAACCTTCTTGGTTAGTGGTGACCACCGACGCCAGTCTGAAGGGCTGGGGCGCGGTGTTCTTACACCACAGGGCTCAAGGCCTCTGGACTCAGGCGGAGTCGACGTTGCAGATCAACGTCCTGGAGATCAAGGCGGTCTATCTGGCGCTCCTGGCGTTTCAGAAATTCCCGGCAGGACGACCCATTCGGGTACAGTCCGACAATGCGACGGCCGTCGCCTACATAAATCATCAGGGAGGGACCAGAAGCGCTCAGGCCCTCGCCGAAGTCCACCGCATCCTATCGTGGGTGGAGGAACACGACTGCTTGATCTCCGCAGTTCACATCCCAGGGGTCGAGAACTGGGAGGCCGACTACCTGAGCCGGCAGGGGATGGACGCCGGAGAGTGGTCCCTGCATCCAGACGTCTTCCGGGACATCTGCAGCAGATGGGGCACTCCGGACGTAGATCTGATGGCCTCAAGGCTAAATCATCAGGTGCCCCAGTACGTGGCGAGATCGTGGGATCCTCAGTCCCTGGGGGCGGATGCTCTGATACTGAGTTGGTCCAGCTTCCAACTGCCGTATGTGTTCCCTCCTCTGGCTCTGATTCCCAGGGTCCTGTGGAAGATCAGGTCGGAGTGCAGGATAGCCATTCTAGTGGCTCCAGATTGGCCCAGGAGGTCCTGGTATCCGGACCTGTGGCAACTGTCAGGCGGACACAGGTGGGCTCTTCCAGAACGCGCAGATTTACTCGCACAAGGCCCATTCTTCCACCGCAATTCCAGGGCCCTCAGATTGACTGCATGGCTCTTGAGGCCTGGCTCCTGACATCTAGGGGTTTCTCCCCTACAGTGGTGGCCACTATGAATCGGGCTAGGAAGCCTGTTTCCAGGAAGATGTACCACCGGACGTGGAAGATCTTTTTTACCTGGTGTGCCTCTGGTGGACGGTCTCCTTGGCCCTTGTCCATCCCGACGTTGTTGGCTTTCTTACAGTCGGGTTTGGAGTTGGGATTATCCCTTGGCTCTTTGAAATGTCAAGTATCAGCACTTTCGGTGCTGTTTGACAGGCGATTGGCGCTCCTCCCGAAGGTGCGTCAATTTCTGCAGGGGGTGTGTCGCGGATGGTTCCGCCCTACAAGAGACCTCTGGACCCTTGGGACCTTAACATGGTCCTGGCGGCATTACAGAAACCGCCGTTTGAGCCGTTGAGAGATGTTTCTCTATCTCGTCTGTCCCAGAAAGTGGCCTTTCTGGTGGCGATTACGTCTCTAAGGAGGGTCTCAGAATTGGCTGCACTATCGTGCAAGTCACCCTTTCTGGTGGTTCACCAAGACAAGGTGGTGTTGCGCCCACGGCCAGAATTCTTGCCGAAGGTGGTTTCAACTTTTCACCTGAACCAGGAGATTGTTCTCCCATCATTTTGCCCCGCTCCAGTTCATCAGGTGGAGCGCGACCTCCATACTCTGGATCTCGTGAGAGCTGTACGCATTTATGTGTCCAGGACCGCCTCCTTCAGGAGTTCGGATTCCTTATTTGTTCTTACGACAGGTCGCTGTAAGGGGTCCGCGGCTTCAAAGTCAACCTTGGCCAGATGGATTAAGGCTTCCATTCAAGAGGCTTACAGGTCCTCTGGTTTGCCTCTCCCGGTGGGATTGAGGGCTCACTCTACCAGGGCTGTAGGTGCCTCTTGGGCCTTGCGACATCGAGCGTCTGCTCTACAGGTGTGTCAGGCGGCCACTTGGTCCAGCCTGCACACTTTCTCTAAGCACTATATGGTGCATGCCCATGCCTCTGCGGATGCAAGTCTGGGCAGGCGGGTTCTCCAGGCGGCGGTTGCCCACCTTTGAAGGGAACCATGTATTATCCGTCTTGTTGAGGAACTCTTCCCGCCCTGGGGTATTGCTTTAGGACATCCCCATTGTCTGGGTCTCCCATTATGATGACCAGAAAAAAGAGAATTTTGTTTACGTACCGTAAATTCTTTTTTCTTTAATCATCAATGGGAGACCCAGCACCCACCCAGTTGTTCCTTTGCATGTTTTGCATTTGTTCTGCTCTCTGTTGAGACAGTGTTTGCCGGGTTGTTGACCGTCTGTGCACGGCATTCTTCCCGATGTTTCGGGTGTGGTTTATGTTCTCCTCGCAGCTTATGGACCAAACTGAGGATGTTCCCTGCGGTAGGGGTTTATAAGCGGAGGAGGCGGTGTCTACAAACTTGTAGTACCTAGTGTGACCTCCGGAGGGCAGTGCCCTAAACCCCATTGTCTGGGTCTCCCATTGATGATTAAAGAAAAAAGAATTTACGGTACGTAAACAAAATTCTCTTTATTGCTGCTACTTGCGTGGCCAGATCCCTTTCTCTGTTGGCTTCTCCAGCTGGCGGAGCGCATATCCCAGGGTACTCCACGTGACAAAATCCTTAACTCTTTCTGCCTGCTTTAAAAAATGACAGGTTTTCTTGCGGATGCCTCTGGGGAGTGGGTCAGGGTCGCTGCGCGTGCGTCAGCTCTAACTCCGCCAGAAGGGCTCTCTGGCTCAAGCTTTAGAATGGGGATATTACCTCCAAGGTCAAGCTTTGTTCCATCCTCTTCAAGGGAGAGTTGGTGTTCGGGCCAGCGCTCGATGATATTCTAGAGCAGGTCACGGAGAAAGCCATTACCAGAACAGAGGGTTTTTTTGTTTTTTTTCTTCGTCCTGTTCTATCGTGGTAAAGGGAAAGCAGGGCGGTGGAGTTATCCGAAAGGGGGTAAGGGACAGAACATCCTTGTTCCCCAGCAGCAACCTGACAAACAGTGACTGCGAACAGGTAGGAGGTCGGCTTTCAAACTTTTTCCCAAGGTGGCACAACATCACCACCAATCTGTGGGTGCTTTTCACCATCCAACGTGGTTTGCGGATAGAGTTCAAATCCAGTCCCCCCCCTCCCCGGTGTCTCCGGGTCACCATGCTCTCATGCCGGAGGAGTCTTCAGGACTCTTTGTGGCAGGGTCTTCAGACCTTGTTGAAATCTGTGATAATCTCTTCGGTGACCAGCGATTAGGCTGGATCGCGCCGTCTGACACTGTTGGCGGTACGATCCAGCCTATATCGCAGCGTTCCTGAGCCATCGCTCGCTGGGCTGAGGCCAGCCCAGCGAGCGATGGCTCCGCCCACATCGTCGCCGCGTCACCGGCAACGTCGTGCCGTGTGACAGCTGGCCTGCGATGTCGGAAGCGAGCGGGCACCCGCGCATCGCTTCCGACATCGCTGGCCAGATCGCCGCGTGTGACCCCACCTTTAAGGTCCTGTCACACGCGTCAATGTCGTCAGCGATCTGATCGCTGACGACATTGACGGCTGATCGCTGGTGAGCTGTCACACAGGCAGACTCACCAGCGATCAATTGACCAGTGACATCATGGAAACGATTTAAATATCGTTTCCACGATGTCCTGCTCCCGCTGCCAGCCTGCTGGAAGCGGGAGCAGCCTGGTCTCCAAGGTAAACTGCGGGTAACTAGGCAGCGCGCGCTGCCTAGATACCCGACGTGTACCTTAGTTACCAGCCTCCTCCGCTCACCGGGTGAGCGGAGGAGGCTGGTAACTAAGGTACACGTCGGGTATCTAGGCAGCGCGCGCTGCCTAGTTACCCGCAGTGTACCTTGGATACCAGCTCCCAGCGCTTGTGACAGGCGCTGGGAGCTGGAATATCGCTCGCTCCCGGTGTCACACGCAGCGATGCTGCGTGTCCACCGGGCGACAATCGCCAGGTTTTAGGACTGATTCTAAAACCTGGCGATCATCAACCAGCGATTTATCGCTGGTTGATGCAGTATGTCACACGCGTCAATATCGCTGCAACGTCACGTGCAGCCGATATCGTGCAGGCGATATTGACGCGTGTGACAGGCCCTTTAGGGTCCAGCTCACTAAATATTTAACATCAGATTGCTTCACATTCTATGAAGAGGGGAGGAGGAGGGAGCAAGTTTGTTGTGTAACATACACCAGGAACAAAGAAACTGATAACACAGAGCTAATAACGGGATGTTTTGCCTTCTATACCTATACAAGTCCTCATCAATCCTGTTGCTGTATTTTCTCTGTATTTTGTATAGAAGAAGATAGCCTCACAAATGTACATGAGCTCAGAGAAAAAACGAAGCATCAAGTATACAGAGAGAACGTACAGTATAATGGACTATTGATTTATGCACAGTTTATTGAAGTTTTAAATATGCTTTAAGAAGTAATTGCCTTAATCCTGTTCACTCTAGCAATTCTGAGATCAGTGCAGACTTTCCTCTTTGAGTGTTTACTTTTTACCCTTGTCTGTAGAGCAGGAGCTTCACTGGTGCTGAAGTGCAGCGCAGACTTATCTCAGCTAAGACAAAGCCTAGATCCTTAGGCTACATTCACACAGCGTTTTTGCTGCATTTTTTCTGTTTTTTGCAGTGACTCTGGGCATCCCCGCAAAGTCAATGGGTTTCAAGATATGACATTCAGACACACCGTTTTGTGAGGATCTGTTTTTGGGCTCAAAAATGGATCCTCACAGAGAATGAGCTTGTCACTTTGTGTGGCTTTTTTTCTAATCTGCTTTTGCTATTAAAACAATTATGTATGAGCTAAAAAAAACAAATCACCTTTTAGGTGATGTTTTTTTTTTTTTTTTTTTTTTTAAATCTGATCTGCATTTGCAGTTGAAAAAAGTATCCTCAAAAAACGCAGCAAAAACGCTGTGTGTGAATGTAGCCTTAGATCAGGAATAGGACAGCCATTTATAGGACATTTCATAACTTTCCTAAAGTCCTATAAATAAATATTCAGCTCATTCTGCATTGAACTACTGCACCCAATTTATTAATATATTTTAGAAGTCGCTCCATTTTATACCGACTCCACAGCAGTGCATAAGCACTGGGGGATCGAGATATAGATAGATGGACCGAGATATATAGATATATTCAGTGGGGTGAATATAAAGCACTGGGGGTATACGCTTCAATGGGGCCTATATACCGCAAGGGTGCACTAGCATCACTGGTGGACACATAGTATGGAGGGAAATGTGCATTAGTGGGTGGCACATAGTAGTTGGGCGTACAGGCATCACTGAGTGGCACTAGCATCAGTAGGGGGCATATATATACTGGGGAGGGGCACGTAGCATCACTGTGTTGGGCACAGCCATCACTGGGGGGAGGCACAAAGATCACTAGTGAGCACTTAGTACAGGGAGCACAGGTGACACTTGGAGACACAGATCTCCGGGAGACACAGAGAGCCCTGTTTGATGTTGCAGCAGCCGCTCCTCCCCACACACAGAGCGTCCACACACTGACCTGCCAGTGTGACCACGTAATCTTTCATGAGTGCACACCACATTCAGTAATAAAAGCTGCATGCACATAAGCGTACGGGCCGGCAGGACGTGGCTACCGCTCGAGCAGTGCGGTCACCGGGATACTGCCTGCAGCCGCATGAGGGTTTTCATGGGCCGGATGTTCCCCACCCCTGATCTAGAACTTTACACATGAGATTTGTTCTGTGACTTTTACATTATTATTTTCACAGTTCTGAAATCCAGACAAAAATCTGAAGAATATGAATACTGAAGCCGTAATGAAGAAAGAAGAAAGCGATGAGCGGGGAGATGAGCGGTGCAAAGAGGAAGATCCTACAGGTAACCGCCCTGGTGAGGAGTCACCACTAATACACAAGTCACATTCTCCTCATTCACCAGACTGAAGTGTTATGTTGTGTTGTCTCATTTTTGGGGGCTGTAGACCCCTCCATCAGCTCAGATGACCGTGTTATAGCGCTATGTGTGATGCTGTGCATCTATACTATGGATTTAAAGCACCGCTTTTGCGGGTTTTTTTATGTATTTTTTTTATTGTAGCTATAGTGGGGTTACTAATATGAGCTCCCTCCACCTAATATTATACTTGCCACCCACCGTCTTCTGCTCTTCCTGGCACCGCTTTGCTCCCGAGCCGCCATCTTCTGCTCTTCCTGGCACCGCTTTGCTCCCGAGCCGCCATCTTCTGCTCTTCCTGGCACCGCTTTGCTCCCGGGCCGCCGTCTTCTGCTCTTCCTGGCACCGCTTTGCTCCCGGGCCGCCGTCTTCTGCTCTTCCTGGCACCGCTTTGCTCCCGGGCCGCCGTCTTCTGCTCTTCCTGGCAACGCTTTGCTCCCGGGCCGCCGTCTTCTGCTCTTCCTGGCACCGCTTTGCTCCCGGGCCGCCGTCTTCTGCTCTTCCTGGCACCGCTTTGCTCCCGGGCCGCCGTCTTCTGCTCTTCCTGGCACCGCTTTGCTCCCGGGCCGCCGTCTTCTGCTCTTCCTGGCACCGCTTTGCTCCCGGGCCGCCGTCTTCTGCTCTTCCTGGCACCGCTTTGCTCCCGGGCCGCCGTCTTCTGCTCTTCCTGGCACCGCTTTGCTCCCGGGCTGCCGTCTTCTGCTCTTCCTGGCACCGCTTTGCTCCCGGGCTGCCGTCTTCTGCTCTTCCTGGCACCGCTTTGCTCCCGGGCTGCCGTCTTCTGCTCTTCCTGGCACCGCTTTGCTCCCGGGCTGCCGTCTTCTGCTCTTCCTGGCACCGCTTTGCTCCCGGTCACCAGCTGTTCGTGTAAGAGGAATATGGCACTGCTATGAATTACTCTGCCTACAATATAGTTGTAAATTAACTTTCTTTATGAATACCAGTTAACAGAGAACTTTTTCTACAGAGGTATGGGCCACAACAGCCCCAATTCAAATCACAACTTATGCAGCCCGAACAAATTCGCCTTCCAGTTTCGCAGGGAAGGATACGAATACCCCAGGACTATCCCACTCCACTTACTTAGTACAGGGCTTACCCAGGATTTTACTGCTGCCACGGCATGTGTTCCCCTCGAGATGTAATCTTACACCTACCTCCCACACTATGTACAATATGATTCGGGATCCCTGATTCTCCTCTATAAATCTATTCCACAATCTATTTACAACACACACAGTCTCCCCTCCTGCAGTAGAAAAGTACTTGCTCAGCTTTTATAATGCACAACCGGATAACAGGGTGTATTTTGTTTAACCCTAAACCCCGGCCAGTGGGGTATATCAGATCTTTCCTACACTAGGCTTTTTAGCACAGCCCGGTGTAACAGGGATGGCAGTCACTCTCTGTCTTGCTGTGTAATTCCACGACCAGCTTCTCTGTGTCACACACTTGTTCAAGTCTCTGTCTCCAGAATCTTATTCAGACCAAGCCTGGTCAGTTTCTCCAGAGGAATACAGACCAAATAGTTCTCTGCAATCTCTGCCTAACTTGCCCTGACTATGTAATTTATGACCGGTCAGACTTCTGTATTATTCACAGGGCACGGCTTATCTTGCAGCCACTGTGCAGATCGAGTCTCCGGGGAACTCCCAACACGTCTCAGGCCCAGCACGTCCTCACACTTCGGACTCAGCGCATTCCCGACTCCACGTGCCTCTCTGAACAGTCAACATGTCTTAATCCTTCAGGAATCTCCTCAGACCTCTCTCTCTCAATTTACCTCAGGAGACTGTGACTAAAATCACTTCCTGTTTCCGTTCCTTTCTACTATTGTTCAATGTGACCTCCAGTGGCTGAACTAAGTTACTGCAGCGTTATTTCTTAAAACATTAACATGCTCCAAGTGCACGAGACACGGTCTGTGCCAGCCTTCACACTCCTCCAAAGCACTTG
This sequence comes from Allobates femoralis, assembly GCA_033576535.1. Taxonomy (NCBI): domain Eukaryota; kingdom Metazoa; phylum Chordata; class Amphibia; order Anura; family Aromobatidae; genus Allobates; species Allobates femoralis. The sequence continues at coordinate 220,392,130 of JARQOC010000011.1, read as the reverse complement.
AAATAGAAGGTGGTTAACATTCACCTTAAAATTTAGAGGTGAGTGAAACTGACTTTGAATTGACAAATGGATGAGTTACAGGGGAAAAGTAGTGGTAGTTTTCTATATTACCGTAATAAGAGGTGGAGGAGTAAAAGGAGGATGAGACACAGGTATGGGCATGTCATGCCCTGCTGAAGTCATGTACCACACAGCAAGGGGACCCCAACAAGAGTCCTCACTGATCCCAAAGGGTCAGACCACAGCAAAATGGCATCAATTGTCCCAGACCAATGAGCCAGTCTGCCTGCATGGCACAAGGTCTGGAACAGGACCTGGCCCAGCATTTCAAGGTTAAACATTGCTCAGCAACTATACCTTTCGTGGAGTATTACAGGAAGTAATAGAGAGGTAGGTCAGTGACTTGTTTAGGCCTAGTGGGACGGATAAACACAAAGCTCATGCAAGCACTCCCATCAATGTTATACCCCGCCACACACAGGTGGGACAACTATATGTTTTGTGGAGTATTACAGGAAATAGAGGGGTGCACTACTGTTCAAAAGTTTGGGGTCACCCAGACAATTCTGTTTTTCCATGAAAACTCATACTTTTATTTATCAAATGAGTTGCAAAATGAATAGAAAATATCATCCAGACATTGACAAGGTTAGAAATAATGATTTTTATTTGAAATAATAATTTTCTCCTTCAGACTTTGCTTTCGTCAAAGAATGCTCCTTTGCAGCAATTACAGCACTGCAGACCTTTGGCTTCTAGTTATTCATTTGCTGAGATAATCTGGAGAAATTTCCCCCCATGCAATCTGAAGCCGCTCCCACAAGTTGGATTGGCTGATGGGCATTTTTGTGTACCATACGGTCAAGCAGCTCCCACAACAACTCATTGGGGTTGAGATCTGGTGACTGTGCTGGCCACTCCATTACAGATAATACCAGCTGCCTGCTTCTTCCCTAAATAGTTTATGAATAATTTGGAGGTGTGCTTTGCTTTGCTTTGGGTCATTTGTAGGATGAAATTGGCTCCAATCAAGCGCTGTCCACATGTATGGCACGACGTTGCAGAATGGAGTGATGGCCTTCCTTATTCAAAACCCTTTTTACCAATCTCCCCCTTTACCAACCTTTCCTTGAGAGACTGGGTGCATGTCACCACAGACACCTGGACGAACAAGCATGGACAGGGGTGTTACATGTCGCTGACTGGGCACTGGGTGACTATGGTGACAGCGGGAGAAGGGGCTGCTCTACAAGTCTTGCCATCCCCACGGGTTGTGCGTCAAACCTCTGTATGTAGAAGTTCCTCCACTGCTTCTGCCTCCTCCGCCTCTTCTAGGTCCTCACCTGCGCCCAAAGCCTGTCTGGTAATGTGACCCGCATTCAAACTGCGCAGAAGGAATCCAGCACATCTTACTATGCTGGCAGCAGGGCTCGACGCCATCGGGCGGTGTTTACGTTATAATTTCTGGGAAATGCGAGTCACACAGGTGAGTGGTTGTGGTCAGCTCTGGAGATTGAGTTTAATCAGTGGTTGTGTTCACTGAACCTGCAGCCAGGGAAGGCCAATGTGCGACAATGCTGCCAACCTGGGTGTGGCCCTTCGCCAAGGCAAGGTGACGCACGTGCCTTGTATGGCTCACGTCTTGCAACCTGGTCATCCAGCAATTTGTAGCTCACTATCCTGGCCGAGATGCGCTTCTGCAGAGGGCACGGTCGCTGTGCTCACTTACGCCGTTCGTATCCTGCAGCTCAACGACTTGCATCGCTACAGAAGTCTTTCTGCCTCCGGTTCACCGCCTGAAATGCAATGTGCCGACACGATGGAATACCACTCTGCACATGTTGCAGCGACTGTGGCAGCAGCGATGAGCCCTGGTGCAATACGTTATGACGTATAGCGTGGGCCAACGAGATCCAGAGGTGGGGCAGATCATGCTGTTGGAGTGGTCTCAGATCTCAGACCTCTGCACCCTTCTGCAGAGTTTTAAAATGGCTACGAAGATGTTTAGTGCTGACGATGCCATTATCAGCATGACTAGTCCAGTCATCTACATGCTGAAGCACACTTTAACCGGTATTCGGAGTCGGGTGGTGGGCCAAGAGGAAGGGGAGAAAGTAGAGGAGGAGTCGTATGCAGAAGAGATAACAAGATCTCAAAGGTCCAGACGGTCAGCAGCACCAAGGCGGCTGGCATAGGAGGGTGGGGGAGAGGGAACACCGAGGGCGCATGGTAGCAGCCAAACTGATGAAGATGCAGGAGCCAAGGAAGAAATGGAGGATGAACAGGCAATGGTCATGGAAGACTCAGCAGATGAGGGAGATCTGGATCACATTTCTGTTGTGCGAGGTTGGGGGGAGAGAGCAGAGGAAGCGAGCGTGAATGTTACCCTGTTGCCACCAACACAACAAAGACTTGTCCTCCTGGATGCGCAAGACACATGAGCGCCTTCTTGCTGCACTGCCTGCAACATGATACTCAGATTGTTAGAATATAAAGTAATGCCGACTACTGGGTTGCCACACTCTTAGATCCCCGGTACAAGAGTAAATTTGGCCAAATGCTTCCTGCCCTGGAAAGGGACACACGCATGCAGGAGTATTACCAGAAGCTTTTACCCAATCTTAGTACTGCTTTTCCCCAAAACAGCAGCAGCGGTGTCTTCTGACATTGAGCTCCAACACTGATAAAATGGCGAGGAGGGCAAATGGCCGGTTCTGTTATAGCAAGGACATGTTTGTTATAAGAAAGAGCTAGCTCACAACAAAGAATATATCGGTGCCAGAGCTGGGGTAAACTTTTTATAAAAAAAATCTGGCACATCAAAAAGACAAAATAGTCCAATAAGTGTTGTTGATGGTTTTATTCGTGAGATCAATTCAATATTTCTTTTGTCTATTTATATCAGTCATTCGCATAAACGTTTTCGGCTTTCGCCTTCTTCAGACACAAATAACTGATGATTGAAGCAAAAAAATTTACAATGAATAACATGAAAAATTACAGATTTCACTTAACAGGTTTTTACAGAAAATGTTTCACAAATAACCCCTGAATCAATCAATAAAAGATACAGAAAGAAAAAAATAAGAAAATAAGTTTATATTACAGAGCAATAGTTCAACACAGTTCAGAATTCCATCATAGTGAAAAAAATTATATATAGAGTATATACCTGTATATCACTCTCTCTCGTATATAATATGTCTTCAAATATACAAAAAAGAATCTTTGCAAATGTGTCTATAGAGAAAAAAAAATCACAAAATATCTGCACCAAACTACATGAAAAACCGGCTTAGGGCCCTTTCACATCTGCGTTTTTCGTAATTCGCGGCAGATGCGGTGAAAAAACCGCATCTGCCGCGTTTGCCGCATAACGGTTCCACTTGCGGCACGGTTGCGGTTTTTTCCATAGGAAGTATAGGGGGACTTGCGGCAGATGCGGCAAGTGCGGTATTGCACTTGCGGCAGGTGCGGCAGAGAAAAAAACCGCAGTAAGCCGCGGTTTTTTTCTCTGCCGCACCTGCCGCAAGTGCAATACCGCACTTGCCGCATCTGCCGCAAGTCCCCCTATACTTCCTATGGAAAAAAACGCAACCGTGCCGCAAGTGGAACCGTTATGCGGCAAACGCGGCAGATGCGGTTTTTTCACCGCATCTGCCGCGAATTACGAAAAACGCAGATGTGAAAGGGCCCTTATATAGTGCATGAGCGGTCAAATACTTCCTATTTCCGGTATTTGAACCACAAAACGTAATATGGAACGCATACGTGACCGGAAGTGACGTCACCGGAGGTTTTCCTCATTCTTAGCCATATCTAATTATAATTTTCTCTGTTAAACTACTAGTAGCAGTTTATCTATGGACCCATTGGGGTAGTTCTATGGAATGATGTTCAAAGCAGCGTTCAGCTGGCCCATCTCTGTGACACAGGACTTTAACTGAGCGAGTCCAGTTAGACCCAGAATTAGAATATTAAAATAGAAGGCTAGTCTAGAAATCTGACCCCCCCCCCCCAACAGATGTCTTCTAAAGTGAATAGAGCACTTGGACAAGTCCTTCTTTATATGAAAATAGCTTTATTCTATCTTTAAATCTCCTCGGCACATAAAATATAGAGGGACAAATCCCACGCTGGACACGTTTCAGAACAAGTCCTTAGTCTACAGCATTGCACAAGTGAGACAGAAACCCCCTTAAAAACATGAAAACCACCCCGCCCAGGAGACACAAGGGTGGAAAATACAAATCATTAATCATGACAGGTCAATTTACATATCACATGGGTAAAGAAGAAATTCCATTAACAAAGACGCCAACCTATAATCTCTATATACAGAAATAACCAAATTCATTCATGAGACCAATGAGCGGCACATATCAACAAAGGAATTTGGAATAGGGGAAAAAAGCAAAGGGGAAATGTCAAAACACCGTCATATACCCTTCACTAGTAAAAAGGCCCGATGCAATTGCATCGGGAGCGCGGTGAAATGAATTGTGTGTATAGAGGCGGCTGTGTGGGTCGCAGAGCATAGAGGCGGCTGTGTGGGTGGCAGAACATAGAGGTGGCTGTGTGGGTGGCAGAGCATACAGGTGGCTCTGTGGATAGCAGAGTATGATGTGGCGGGAGGCTGGAGGGGTGAGGAGAGCAGAGGCTGGAGGGGTGAGGAGAGCAGAGGCTGGAGGGGTGAGGAGAGCAGAGGCTGGAGGGGTGAGGAGAGCAGAGGCTGGAGGGGTGAGGAGAGCAGAGGCTGGAGGGGTGAGGAGAGCAGAGGCTGGAGGGGTGAGGAGAGCAGAGGCTGGAGGGGTGAGGAGAGCAGAGGCTGGAGGGGTGAGGAGAGCAGAGGCTGGAGGGGTGAGGAGAGCAGAGGCTGGAGGGGTGAGGAGAGCAGAGGCTGGAGGGGTGAGGAGAGCAGAGGCTGGAGGAGGGATGAGGAGAGCAGAGGCTGGAGGAGGGATGAGGAGAGCAGAGGCTGGAGGAGGGATGAGGAGAGGTGATTCTGGAGGAGGGGTGAGGAGAGGTCAGGCTGGAGGAGGGGTGAGGAGAGGTCAGGCTGGAGGAGGGGTGAGGAGAGGTCAGGCTGGAGGAGGGATGAGGAGAGGTCAGGCTGGAGGAGGGGTGAGGTCAGGCTGGAGGAGGGATGAGGAGAGGTCAGGCTGGAGGAGGGGTGAGGTCAGGCTGGAGGAGGGGTGAGGAGAGGTGCGGCTGGAGGAGGGGTGAGGAGAGGTCAGGCTGGAGGAGGGGTGAGGTGCGGCTGGAGGAGGGGTGAGGAGAGGTGCGGCTGGAGGAGGGGTGAGGAGAGGTGCCGCTGGAAGAGGGGTGAGGAGAGGTGCGGCTGGAGGAGGGGTGAGGAGAGATCAGGCTAAAGGAGGAGTGAGGAAAGGTCAGGCTGGATGGAGGGGTGAGGAGAGGTCAGGCTGGATGGAGGGGTGAGGAGAGGTCAGGCTGGAGGAGGGGTGAGGAGAGGTCAGGCTGGAGGAGGGGTGAGGAGAGGTCAGGCTGGATGGAGGGGTGAGGAGAGGTCAGGCTGGATGGAGGGGTGAGGAGAGGTCAGGCTGGAGGAGGGGTGAGGAGAGGTCAGGCTGGAGGAGGGGTGAGGTGAGGTGCGGATGGAGGAGGGGTGAGGAGAGGTGCGGCTGCTCCCGGTGGCTCTGCAGGCTCCCGGTGCCTGCAGTGGTCTTCTATCAACTGCAGTCAAGGACCTGTGGTGATGTCAGTCACGTGACCCGCGATTTGCCTGGAGTAAGCTGGTGTCACGTGACTCTGACATCACCACAGGTCCTTGACTGCAGTAGATAGAAGACCACTGCAGGCACCGGGAGCCTGCAGAGCCACCGGGAGCCTAGCGGAAGACGGCGGGAGACTCCGGGGGCTCGGGGAGAGGTGAGGATTTTTTTTTTTTTTTAACTGTAAGAGGGCTGCGGCTCGTGATGGCGCTGCGCGTCATCACTCGCAGTGCCGCTAAGGAGTCTGGGATTGGGCTACAGTGCCCGAAATCCCAACTCCCGATTATATAAGTAGATATGTATAGAGTAAGACAAGCACCTTACAAGTTGTTGTCTAATAAAAATATGAAAGATCAGTTTTAAAATTTAAACCAGTCGGAATTCTTGTATTAAGTTTATGGATCCTGAATATTTCACGGCGGCGTACTCAAGAGCTGAGCCTGAGATTTAAGGGAACAGGGAAAAGCCAAATGGGAAAGTCTTTAACCACTACAAGCACTAGAAGAAAGTAGATTCACTCAAATACCAGTTGGAAACCTGTGATCTATATGGTGTTGTGACCTTATGGACCCAGCCTTGCCAGACGTCTCCCCAGGGCAGGACACATCCGTAACAATGTCTCCCCCAAATTCTCCATAGACATAAATGTTCAACTAAGCGATCATTTGCTCTCTATGGGTAGAAAGGAGAAAGATGCTCCAATATCATCAATCAGTGTACGTTACAAGCAAATATCTTTAACCCCTTCACGTCCAAGGACATATAGGTATGTCCTTGTTCATGTCTCTGACTGTACTGCAATCTCGCGCTCTGAGCTCACATCATTCCCTGCACATGTCGGATGATCTGAGCAGCCAACGTGTAGCCAGTGGCATAATTAGAACCCAATGGGCCCTGATTTGGATAGGTCTTCATCCTGGTATACATGGTCCCCATCCTGGTATATATGGGCTCTGGCCTGGTATATCTATGGTCTCCGGCCTGGTATATCTATGGTCTCCTGCCTGGTATATCTATGGTCTCCGGCCTGGTATATCTATGGTCTCCGGCCTGGTATATCTATGGTCTCCGGCCTGGTATATCTATGGTCTCCGGCCTGGTATATCTATGGTCTCCGGCCTGGTATATCTATGGTCTCCGGCCTGGTATATCTATGGTCTCCGGCCTGGTATATCTATGGTCTCCGGCCTGGTATATCTATGGTCTCCGGCCTGGTATATCTATGGTCTCCGGCCTGGTATATCTATGGTCTCCGGCCTGGTATATCTATGGTCTCCGGCCTGGTATATCTATGGTCTCCGGCCTGGTATATCTATGGTCTCCGGCCTGGTATATCTATGGTCTCCGGCCTGGTATATCTATGGTCTCCGGCCTGGTATATCTATGGTCTCCGGCCTGGTATATCTATGGTCTCCGGCCTGGTATATCTATGGGCTCTGGCCTGGTATTCATTGTCCATATGATCCCCATCCTGATTTACTTGGCCCTATCCTTGGTTATATGATCCCCATCCTGCTAGATATGGTCCCCATTTTGCTATATAAATGGTTTCCATCCTGCTACAATTGAAACCAGAAATTTCCATGCACTATATAAAAAAAACACATCTGCATGCTTTTCTCACTATTTGACATGAAATCAGAATAAGCCTTTCCTGTTTTAGATCAGTTAAGGTTGCCCTAATTATTATTTGCCAAATGCCAGCACGAGGGAGAGAATGTTTTAAGGCATTTTTTTAACTTTGTGCAAATTCACAAGTTTACATATATTTCATTAGTATTTGGTATTATTGCCCTTAAACTGTATGACTTGGAAACATTTTGGATCCTTCCACAAGTTTTTCACAATAGTTGGTGGGAATTTGGGCCCATTCCTCCTGACAGAACTGGTGTAACTCAGCTATGTTTGTACGTCTCCTTGCTTGCAGGCTTTTGTTTAGCTTTGCCCATAAATTTTCAATAGGATTGAGATAAGGGCTTTGTGATGGCCGCTCCAAAACATTGAGTTATCCTTAAGTCATTTTGTGATTTGTTTGGCAGTATGCCATAATTTGTACCGGTGTCTGTTTGGTTGCCATATACATCAGTGTATGGCAACCACCTGCCATCTTATGGGTTTAAAATGAATAAATAGTGGGAAAAATGTATTAGTATTTTTTTTAAATGATTGAGATAAAAGATGTTTGTTTTGAAACACAGGCAGCTAGGGGCTGGTATTCTCAGCGTGGTGAGGCCTATAGTTATTGGGCCCCCAGGCTACAGAATAGCAGCCCACAGCCACCCCAGAATTTGATTTTGTCATTGGAATCGTCAAATCCTGGAAATTTACCCTGTTCTTCCTGTAGCGGTGGTATTGGGGTGTTAGAAGCGGTTAATCCCTAGATTGGTAATGTTCAGACATCTATGATACCTGCCCGTTACCAGTCCAGTAAGTAAATAGTTAATAAATATACAAAGAGAAGAATCCTTTGTTAGAAATAAAACACACAGACTACCCTCATTTTCCCATTTATAAACCCCAAACATACCCTCCGACAATAATCGGTAAGTGATTTCACCTACAGCAGTGAACGCTGATGACGCGCCAGCAGCGGGGTCACGTGATTTCACTGCCGCGGAGAGACCTGGTGACTAAGTGAGTAATGTCTATCAACTCCGGTGACTCGCGGTGGGGCGTTGACATCACTCACTGTCACCAGGAGGGAGCAGGCACAGTAATGTTGTATCCTCTGCCCGCAGCAGGGCAGAGCACAGTGCGCTGGCGTGAGATACACACCCTGGTGTATGTATAAAGCAGAACACTGAATAGGGTGGTATCTCACCCATGCGTACTACAGTTTTACACTCTGTCCGCAGTAGGGCAGAGCACAGGGTTCCTGCACAAGCTAAGAGGCATCTTGTTCAAAGTATTTTATTAATTTTGAATAACATAACAGATAACACAATACTCATGAGGGCATAAGCTTACCCTTTAAGATACAGTATACAAACATAATAAAAACAAGCATTGTAATAATCTAGATGTAAATTAGCAAAGAGTACAAAACAAGTATTGAAAAATATGTAAAAATCAAAGAGATAAATTACCATAAAAAGGGTCAAGTTAATTGAGTCACACAAGAATCATGAAATTATAGCAAAAATAACGCTAATATTAGAGAAGAAAAGGGGAAAGAGAGAAAAAGGGTATGAACAGAGGGGGTAAGGGAAGGAGATCTAGTTCTCCAAGCATTGAGGTTTTGTATAGCCAGAAATGGAAATATGTGAAGGGATAGTTGAATGATTAATGGGAAAATAACAATTCCACAACCTCCATTTCCTCTCATATTTTCTGTAAAGTTTATTTCTCAAAGCAAACGAGAGTTCATAGGAGTTATGAGTAGCGATTTTTTTCAAGTAATACTTTAAACAGCGGTGGCTCGGGGTCTCTCCATTTTGTTGCTATAAGATTTTTTGCAGCTAATAAGATATGTGCAATAAGGGGTCTAAAGTCACTTGGGATAGAATTAATGCCAATTAGGAGAAGTGTAAGTTCTGGAGTTAAAATAATGTCACTATTAGTGATCTCATTGATTAATATTTGTATTTCACCCCAGTATAATTTAAGGGCTTCACAGTCCCAAAAGACATGGGAAATATTCCCTTCTTTGTGGCAATTCCGCCAGCACAAAGGAGAAAAATCCTCCTTGATCTGGTGAAGTCTGACAGGTGTATAATACCAACGAAGAAGAATCTTGTAGTGAGATTCAATAAGAGAAGAGCAGGATATGTAGGAATGTAAAGTTGTGAGAGTTTTACTTAGGCAGTCTGTGGGAATACAAGATTTTAATTCTCTTTCCCATGCTACTATATTGGTGGATTTAGTTAGTGCTACATCAGCATTGATTTCCTTGTATATATTACACAGGTCAACAAAAAAATTTTTTTTTCTGGTGCCCAAAATATTTTAATGAATTTGGGGTATTTTTGGGGTGCTGATTCTGAATATGCTATCAGTTTTGCCAGATTGGCTCAAGTTTTTGAGATTTTTGGTATCTTATTTATAGCACTTGTTGGTAAATGCGACGCATCATCTCATTAATTTCTTTGGATTAGTACTTGAACTGAGCAGTTCTCAATATAGTTTTGTGTTAATTAGTGTTCTAAAAGTTTGTTCATAGCTTGATTTTTGCACTAACTTTATGTTGTTGTCTGTTTTCCAGTGAAAAGCATGAACTCATCAAGAAGAAGTTGTCTTAACGATCCAGACTCATTCTGTTACATTTGTGGTGAATATACACTGACAAAACATAGAAGAAACATAACAGACTTCGTTGAAAAAGTGTATTTTGCCTATTTTGGGGTTATGCTTGGGGACCAAGACAAGTTTTGGGCACCACACATAGTGTGCAAAGCATGTATCGAATTATTACGAAAATGGAGCAAAGGACAAAGAACAAGCTTCAAATTTGGTGTTCCAATGGTGTGGAGAGAGCAAAAAAAATCATCATGATGACTGTTATTTCTGTGCAGTGCAAGTACAAGGATTCAATAAGCATAAGAAACGAAAATGGGAGTATCCTAACATGGAATCTGCAAGAAGGCCTGTCCCTCATTGTGAAGATGTGCCTGTACCTGTGTTTAGCATGTTACCTGACCTTCCCCCACCTGATGATGATGATGAAATGCAGGGTATGGAGCTAAGCATTAGTTCTGGAAGTGAACTAGAATATGAAGGAAGTTTCAGAACACCTACGCAATTTACCCAAGGAGAGCTCAACGATCTAATAAGAGACCTCAACCTCTCAAAAAGTGCATCCGAACTTTTAGCTTCAAGGCTAAGTGAAAAAAATTGTCTGACGCCTGGAACTAAAATTACATCTTAGGCTACCTTCACATTACGATTTGAAGGGAGCCGATGCTGTCCGATATAATTCGGACAGCATCGGCTCCCTTCTGATGCCTGGAATCGGGTGCCAAATAGGCACCCGATTCCGGCATAAAATCGGCGCCTCCGGGCTGAAAAAATAAAAAAAAATAAAGGTTATTCTCACCTCCCCCGAGCCCCCGCCGTCTTCCGCTATCTTCTTGGAGGCTCCCGGTGGCTCCCGCAGGCTGCCGGTGTCAGCAGAGCGCTCCCTCTGCTGTTCAGGACCTGCGGTGATGTCAAAGTCACGTGACCGCGGGTTCACCATGGTAACCGCGGTCACATGACTGTGACATCACCGCAGGTCCTATACAGCAGAGGGAGCCCTCTGCTGACACCGGCAGCCTGCGGGAGCCACCGGGAGCCTCCAAGAAGATAGCGGAAGACGGCGGGGGCTCGGGGGGAGGTGAGAATAACCTTTATTTTTTTTTTTAACCCTTGTGCTCCTAGTTAGGAGCAGTTTTACTGTACTGAGCATGCTCAGTACAGTAAAACGGGGTCCGAGGAGACATAGATGTTTCCTCGGACCCTTCTCCATAGGGCCCCATGTTATAGGGATCGGACCTAATCGGATGTGCACTAAATGCCATCCGATTTGGTCCGATCCGAATCTGTCAGATTTTATTTTCGGTGCTAAAATCGAAGCAGGCTCCGATTTTAGCACCGATAATAAAATCGGACAGAATCGGATCGGACCAAATCGGATGGCATTTAGTGCACATCCGATTCGGTCCGATCCCCATAGGGATGCATGGGGTCCGAAAATCGGTCCGATGCTGTCCGATTTTTTTCGGACAGCATCGGAAATCCAAAAATCGTTATGTGAAAGCAGCCTTACAGGACCAGAGAAGAAGCACTTCTTCCATTTTTCTGTGAAGATGACCTACTTGTATATTGTAAGGATATTCCTGGCCTGATGCTGCAAATGGGTTTACAAGTATATCGTCCTGTAGACTGGAGGCTTTTCATAGATAGTTCTAAAAGGAGTTTGAAATGTGTTTTGTTGAACAATGGCAATCAGTGTGCATCTCTTCCAGTAGCTCACTCAACTAAACTTGCAGAACAATACCAAAATGTCAAAATGGTCTTGGAGAAACTGTGCTACCATGAACATTCGTGGCTGATATGTGTTGATTTAAAAATAGTCAACTTTTTACTTGGACAGCAAAGTGGATACACAAAGTATCCTTGCTTCATCTGCATGTGGGATAGTAGAGCAAAACATCAGCACTGGGAGAAACTGAATTGGCCTCCAAGGGACACCTTGACAGTAGGAGCATCAAACATAGTGAACGAACCTTTGGTGGACAGGGAAAAAATCATTCTACCACCACTTCACATAAAGTTTGGATTAATGAAGCAGTTCGTCAATGCATTAGACAAAGATGGTAATTGCTTCATGTACATCTGCAGATCTTTCCCTGGTCTTAGTAGCGAAAAACTGAAGGCAGGAATCTTTGATGGTCCTCAAATTCGGAAACTCATTAAAGATTCAAATTTTCCTAAGGAAATGAATGACATTGAAGCTGCTGCATGGTGTAGTTTTGTGTTGGTAGTGAAGAACTTCTTGGGAAATCAAAAGGCAGACAATTATGAAGAACTGGTACAAAACATGCTATTGAGATTTAGAAATCTGGGTGTACACATGAGCATTAAATTGCATTATCTTCACAGTCACTTGGACAGATTTCCAGAAAACCTTGGAGATTTTAGCGAAGAACAAGGGGAGAGATTTCATCAGGATATTATGGTGATGGAGGAAAGGTACCAAGGCAGATGGGACAGACATATGATGGCTGATTACTGCTGGAATCTACAGCGTGACTGCCCCAATAGCTCACATAGAAGGAAATCATATAAAAAGCGCTTTTCCAGCGATTAAATGTCTATCTTTCATGTCTTGTTCATTTTTGAAGATTACTTTCTAAAACTAGTTAAAATAAACTAAAATCAACATTTACTTTGTTAAATTTATTGTATTCATGACAATATCAATAAAGTTAATGCGCGTGTAGCAAAAAAACGTCTTTTTTTTTTACACATTTTACGAAAAATCTCAAAAACTTGAGCCAATCTGGCAAAACTGATGACATATTCAGAATCAGCACCCCAAAGTTACCCTAAATTCAATGAAATATCTTTGGCACCAAAAATGCTGTTGACCAGTGTTATTAGTCTTCCAAAAGGTAAAGTTATTTGAGTGTTTGAACATTTGGGTGACATTTAGGGGGAGAAAGAAATTAATTTTGTGTTTGTTATAAAGATTGTTGATTTTGTCCCAAATTTTAACTTCCAGCTCCTTCAGGTTAAAGATTGAACTCAGTTCATCAAAAGGGATAAGTTTTTTTTCATTATTAATTATGTCCGAGATATAATTAATTCCAGCAGTTTTCCAAGAGTCAATTTTCAGGCCCGGAGAAAGGAATTCCATTATTTCTATGGGGATCCAGTTGGGAGTAGTAGTCGACAGAGGGTTATGGTTTTTTGCCAAAAGGCGCCTCCAGGATTGAATTGTTGCTTTGACTGTATGCTCTTTAGGAAGTCGCTTATGTGATTCATCTAAGTATGAGAGCAACAGAAGAGTAAGTCTATTTCTGGAAAATTTGGTTTCCTCCAAAGAAAGCCAACTAGGTCTAGAATCTTGGTTCCACCATGTCTGACTAAGTTTTATTACTGAAGCGTTATAATATGCCGACAAGTTGGGAATTGCTAGACCACCGTTTGATTTACTTTTCTCAAGTATAGTCCTCGCCACTCTAGGTTTTTTATGACCCCAAGAGCTAAGAGGCATCTACGCTAGCGTCAGATAGGAAAATTGAAAGTGGGTAATGCGGGAGGTGTCATCAAAGTCATGCAGAAGAGAGGGGGGTCAGGGGATAATAGCCACTTTCTTAAAGGGAACCTGACCCCTAAAAATTAGCCCCCTCTCTCAAGACCTGTCCCTGCACCATTCGTAGACATTTCTAGCCATCCCTTTGTGCTAAAAAAGTGTATTTGTAAAGTTCATAAAAGTGACTATCACCTGCACCCACGCGGCGGCTCTCTGCTGATTAGCACGCCCATCGGGGTGTGAATAATTAGGCTGCAGGCGGCGGGGAGAATCACTGAGAAGCCGCAGTGGGTGCAGGTAATAGTCACTTTTGTGAACCTTACAAAAACAAGTCCTCCCCCCCCCCCGAGCTAGAAGTCCATGTCACCCAGTGATGTCTATGCCCCCAATGTACCCTGTGATGTATATACAGCAGTCTGTCTTCTCTGCGATGTATATTGTATATGCAGTGGGTACTGCAATATTCAGACCCTTTTAAATGTTTTACTCTTTCATTGCAGCCATTTGGTAAATTCAGAAAAGTTCATTTTTTTCCTCATTAATGTACACTCTGCACCCCATTTTGACTGAAAAAAAAGCAGAAATGTAGATATTTCCATTTTACTTTTTTAATAAATTTGCACAAATATCACATGGTCATAAGTGTTCTAACCCTTTGCTCAGACACTCATATTTAAGTCACATGCTGTCCATTTCCTTGTGATCCTCCTTAAGATGCTTCTACTCCTTCATTGGAATCCAGCTGTGTTTAATTGAACAGATAGGACTTGATTTGGAAAGGCACACACCTGTCTATATAATGGCCCTGTCACACACAACGAGATTGTTGTAATGTCACAGGTTTTGTGACGCAGCAACGATCCCGCTAACGATGTCGTTATGTGTGACACGCACCATCGATCTGGCCCCTGCTGTGAGATCGTTGATCGTTACACACCGCTCTGGGTCATTTCTATGTCGTTGCACTTCCGCTGGGAGCGCTATATCGTGTGTGACAGGGACAATGACCAATGATCTCAATGCTACAGTATGGAGTGACCATTCCCAACGACCTCGGTATAATTCTGGATCGTTACTGAGGTCGTTGGTGACATCGCTGATGAGATACCTGTTTGACATCTTACCAGCGATGTGAAAAACGACGCATCAGCGATCTCTGCACATCGTTATCGCTGATGCGTCGTTGTGTGACTGGGCTTTTAGACCACACAGTGCATGTCAGACCAACTGAGAATCATGAGGTCAAAGGAGCTGCCTAAGGAGCTCAGAGGCAGAATTGTTGCAAGGCACAGATCTGTGTGACATATCTACATATTGTCCTTTAATATTGTGTGTTTAGCTAAGGGGCCGTCACACTAATCTATCTCTTTCATGATTAGAGAGAGACTCCGTTAGTTGTAAGATTTTGATGCGTCAGGGTCTTGCAGGAGGCTAAGGCTGAGTTGCCACTGCCAAGAACTAGAGGAAGGTGTGAAAACTGATCTCACAAAGACAAAAGATCTTATCTCCTGCATCCACATGCTGTTATTATCTGAAGATCTGTGTGGGGGCCATCAGCCTCTAGCAGGGAGCAGAGGGATCTGAATGCAGGAGATAAGATCTGTCTTTGTGCTGGCCGCCTGGAGTCCTTTGTCTGAGGAAATCTAATATTGATCTGTTCTGTCACGCTGTGTAGGCCCTGCCCCCTCACTCTTATATGTGAGGTTTAGAAACACCCTAGTGGGGCCATCTAGAAGATTTATGAATTGTTTTCTACCAGAATTCTCTTATGGCGTATATTTGAAAGTTTATTAAAATCACTTGTTCTACATTATTAGTCAATAAAAATTTAAAGAGCGGTTACGCTTTAAAGTCAGGAAAGAGGGATTTGATGAAGGGGGCAAAATGATAAGGAAAGGCACAAGATGGAAGGTTCCAGCCAGATACTTAGGGGTGGGATCACGGGAAAAGAAGCTCCATGCATCCAGCACTCTCCCTGATATACAAGGTGTGGGTAGAGCGGGCGCAGGACCGTGATATCAGCGCTGTCAGTGATGAGCGTTCGGTATAACACAGGAGAACATCTCAGCTGAAGGGGGACCGGATTGATGGAAGGGTGAGTATGATCGTCCAGTATATTCACTGTTCCATATGCCAATGATGATGGGGAGCAGTGAATGTGCAGAAATATAATTGCTGCTGTGGGAGGGAGCGATGGGTGAGCATGATCATTTATATTTTTTTTTAAGTGATGGGGGCCCATGTACCAGGATGGGGGAATCATATGGCACATGGTATACCAAGCCGTGGCTACTGCATTCTTATCTCCTTATCTCATCACTGGACACAGTAGCCAGCAGTCTCCTGAGGCCATTTGGCTTATCCCCACATGTTTACACATTCTGGACAGAGCTGCTGTAGCAATGTGTAATCAGAGCGAGACTCTACTGTAAATCTTCACCTGGATCACACATTTTGTGGCACCAGCAAACTGTCTGTTCCTTAAAAAATCAACACTGGATTTTTCTGCAATTAATACTTCTGTATACTGAGGAAGGTCCGATGCTGCTGGACTGAAACATTTGGTTGTTCTAATTTACAGCATCACCAAATACAATCACTGTTTTGCTGTGATTTTATTATAGACCTGTGGTCACTAGCAGCCTTTGTTCCAATGTGGTGAGGCGCTGGGGGACACAAGGCCGACAACCGCAACCTCCGCTTTCCTTGGTTCCCATGCTTCTGGTCCCTGGAGACACAGGCTGTGAGGGCGGCCTGCAGCTGCACGCTGCGTCAGTACCAGCTCTTGTAGAGCATGTTATCGGGGCTTACAGTACCGAGACCTGAACTTCCCACTTGTTTCGGTGAGGGGGATCACCTCGGGGTTTTGAAGGGATGATTGTGGGTAATATCTTGTTTTATTCATATGCAGGGATTGTGGAAGCTGCCGGAGCTGGTCTTAGATGAGACCATTCCGCGCCATTGCCAGGCCACTTACCCATCCAAATAAAATGTCATCAAGTCCAACTGGTTTACTGGAAGGTGCAGGGAAACATGAAGTTATTTCTCCTTCGCCTCATTGGGGGACACAGGACCCATGGGTGTTATGCTGCTGCCCACTAGGAGGCGACACTAGGCAGAATATGCAAAAGAGTTAAGTGGCTCCTCCTCTGCAGTATACACCCCTGGAGCAGGCATTGCCTCACCAGTTTTTGCTTAGTGTTGACAGGAGGCACACCTACATTTTATTTTCTAAAAATGTTTCATTTTTTGATTTTTTTTCTTTCAAAAAGAAAAGTGGGTCTCTAACAAGACTCCCGGCATGGTCCCTCCTCGGCCCCCCACTGTTGGGGGCGCCTGGTTGAGGTCGAGACGATGGCCCCCCTTCCTCAGTTCCCCACTGTTGGGAGACCCTGGGTTGAAGTCAAGGCTACACAGGAGCCCCCTGACGGTGGACAGCAGCATCCCTCCCTAATCACCCCTCGGGGTTCTTAGGTTGAGACACCGCAGGTAGGGCACAGACATGCTGCACTGACATGGCAGCACAATCCAGAAGCCTCATCTTTGCTGAGTGCTTCTAATGGACACAAGCCGCAGCAATCTACAATGCTGCTGCACCAGGAGCCCCAGCTCTGCTGAGTGCTCCTGAAGGGACCGGGGGACACATTATATGCGGCCAGTTAACATGCCAGGAGCACAGGCTGCCTGTGCTCCTGTGGCAGCAGGCACATGCATTTGCAGCAATATGCAGGAGATCCAGCTTTCTGGATCTCCTGCGGGGGACACCACTATACCAGCGCTGCAGGGCCCATGAGTCACGGCGGCATTGGCGGACCTTGCGACCGGGGGGCCCTGCAGCAGCCAACGGTGAGGAGCGGGGGGTGGCTATCGGTGAGGACCGGGGGGGGCCATATGTGCTGCTGCTCCTACCTGCATCGAGCGAGCAGCACATTCCTGGGAGCCGGGGCAGCAGAGGAGAGGAGGAGCGGACTCAGCCAGGGGAAGCAGGAAGCTTCCCTCGGTTAACCCCCTTTCCTCTGCCACACTGGCACAGGGTCATGGGGGTCGGTTGGGGGCCCCCCTGCATGCTTAAGGGGCCCCCTAGCCGGTCGGGGCCCTGGAGGAATACAGTCAGACCCCCAAGAAGGCATCCAGTCCCAGCTCTCAGCAGCCACAAGGCCCCCACACAGGCCCTTACCCTTACAAGAGGCCCTTTACTGGCCTATCGCAGGCGCAGCCTCCAGTGACAGCCGACACTGTTTCTAGTCCAGCTCCACCACGGGCCTCCGCCATTCCCGAGCTTGCGATTCACGCTAGGCCCCGGCTTCGGCCTAGCCGTGACATCATCCGGCTTTTCCCCACCTGACGTCGGAGCCTCCACAGCGTCAGCACGGGAGGTGGGACAAGGCTCAAAAGGCGCCTCTCTGCTTGTCTCAGTGCGCCCTCTTGCGGCTCCACCCCGTTCCTTCATCACTCCACCGCCATTATAGTTGTCAGCGCTGACGCCGCTGTATAGCAGCAGCGAACAGCACTTGCATATGCGGGGGCACAGGGCGAACGAACTGTGAGGGACAACCAGCCTAAAGCGGAAGGAGGCCTGCGGACCCCTTCTTGCCACCGCAGCGCTTTCACATGTGGGGGCACACGATAGGGGGGCAGAAGCCTGCTGACACCTTATTTGCACCGCAGGGCTTGCACATGACTGTCACAGGCCAGGCGGAAGGTCTGCTGGGGCACATACTAAAGTGGCAGAGGCCTGCAGACACCTTCTTGCCACCGCAGCGCTTGCACACGTGGGAGCACGGTGACGGGCGGAATGTCTGCTGGAGCACACGCTAGGGTGGCAGAAGCCAGCAGACACCTTCTTGCTACCGCTGCAGCATCTTTTTGCCCCTATCCTCCCAGCAGGAGGTGATGGAGATTTAGGGATTTAGGGATTCTTCATCAAGGATCTATGTAAGAAATTACTCTGCAGCCATTACAGGCACTTCAATATCACAGCATCCGCTGTGCGGGTCACACAGGGCATCCGGAGAGTACAATCAGTACAGCTTCGCTGTGCGACAGTCTCCAATAGTAACTGAAGGATGACCAGCAGTGATATATCCTGCTGCAGCTGGTCCTCCTCCCTCTGCACACCATGCAAGGAACAATGTAATGCTACACAGGGCAGTGCAACACGTCACGTTGTCCAGCACTGGCTTTTCCTGCAGTAAAAATAAACGTCCCTGATTCCCGATGCCACACACATCCCTAATTCCAGGAGCGGTACATGCAAAGTCCCTCTGTCCAGCGCACGGGCCACCGCACGTATTGTGTTTTCATTCCACTGTGCCAGATGCAGATACCTGGTGGGACCCCCATACAACCTTATGGCTTTACCCTGGGGGAAGCTAGGTTGCAGTGAGACACTGACATGCCCTTTCCCCCCAACGTTGGTGGAGCCAGTTGATATTCAAACGTCTCAAACAGTCGTCCAACATACCCCTTCCCGGGCCCCCACACAGCGGGGACAACTAGGTTGTGGTGGACTTACTACGAGCGTAACTGACCGGTTCCTTCCTCGGCCCCCCACTGTTGGAGAGCCCAGTTTAAGCCGATGTAACCTACAATTACCTAACAACTGTAAGGCGTCCCAGGACTGTTCGCCAATTCTCTCCAGACCCCACAGCTAGAGTTCTGGTTGGCGGTGATGGCAGCAAAGTCTCACAAGACGCAGGCTGAAACACTGATCCGCAGCTGCACGGGTAATTCAGCTTAAGGGTCTCTGGAACCTTCGACCTATAACATACTCCCTCCTCAGCTCCCCACTGTTGGGGGCACTGGGTTGTAGGCTATATGCCATACTCCTTCCTCGACTCTCACTGTTGGGGACTTGGGTTGAAGTTGCAACTGCACAAGGCCTACCCGGCCTCCCTCCCCAGACTACAAAAACGAAACTCTGGGTCGCAGAACGTGGACCACAAGCTCAGCTGCCAATCTCCTCACTGCATCTATATTAAGTACTTGGGTTGAGATAACACGCGCAAGCACTCTGCACCGCCCGCTCCGAAGCAGAACCTCGCAGACTCCCGACTGCATTAACCCAATGGATGGGCCCTCCGAACCCCCGTATGGCTGTGGCCTGAACTTTCTTCCACGCAGTCAGTCCCTTCTCGACTCAGGAGTCAAAAGAAAATACTGACAGACCTGAAGCGCATAAATACAAAGTTTTCTGGTCATCATAATGGGAGACCCAGACAATGGGGTTAAGGGCACTGCCCTCCGGAGGCCACACTAGGTACTACAAGTTTGTAGACACCGCCCCCTCCACTTATAAACCCCTACCGCAGGGAACATCCTCAGTTTTTAACTTAGTGTGCTCGGAGGTATCACACGCTTTGCCTGCACTTCACTGCATTCTCACTACTTACGTGATGGCGTCTGAAGACAAGGTAATATGGTCCCGGTCGGGGACCTTCGGCAGTCTCCCTGCTCACCCTTAGGGAACACGCAGGTCGAGGTACCGGAGGGCCTAGAGCCTGGACACTTTGTGTTCTCCCGGTACGCTGTCGCACTCCTTCCCATCCCTGTTTGGGGGCTCTGGAAAGTGGGAGACTGGAGCCTTGCACAGCTCCGCTCCGTCCGAGGCCTCCCTAAATGGTGCTTACAGACCGGACTGGAGCCAGCCCAGTCCGAGGCCTCCCTATATGGTGCTTACAGACCGGACTGGTGCTGCACCCCCGTCCGAGGCCTCCCTAAATGGTGCTTACAGACCGGACCGGCACTGAGGCACCTTGTGTGTCTCCTGTGTGCCTGGGGGTAGTGTCGGCACTATATGTGTTAGGACACTCAGACCGCGCGCAACCCTCGGGTCCGCGGTTCTGGCGGTGGACCCCGTGCTGGGGCCACTCTGGCTGACCGCCCTGTGTCTCACAGGGGCTGCGGCTGTCGGCTCCAGACTTTGTCTGCAGCCTTAGTATTGTGTTTATGTGTCACGGTACTTTCCCGCGCTGCGGGCCTCGGCGCCTTCATTACTGGGGCTGCCTGAGGAGATGGAAGCAGCCCCGGCGGTGACGTCATTAAGGGGCGTGCGTGTGGCTTCCCGCGTGTTTTCGGCTCCGCCCACAGTTGATTTGTCGGCGGCCATCTTCCCCTCACTTCCCGGCTGGGATCTGCTTGACGTGCACGGCTGCACTCATTATAGGGGAGACCGGAAGACTCGCGGAGGCCACACACGCACACACCGCTTCCTCCGCCGCATTACTGCGGTCGGTAAGCCGCCGGTTGTACCGGTTTTGTCTTTAAAGATTGGCTTATCCCCCTGCTGTGGGAATGTCCTCAGCTGGGAAGAACGCTGCTAAGGCGGCCAGTAACACCACTACCTGTGCTACATGCAACGGGACACTGGTGGAGGGGTCCTGCAATAACTGCGGACGCCCAGAGGCCCGGGCTGATACTGCTGAGACAGCAGCTTCGGTGCTGTACCCTGTGGTCCATGTGGGCCCAGGGCCATGGGAGACACAGAACAAGATAAATGAATCTATGTTATCCCAGCTGTCCTCCATGTCGCAATCCCTGGAGGTACTGACCAGGAGACTGGAAAATCCAGCGGCTCCTTCACATTACCCCAGGGTGTCCCCTGCCTCAACTATGAGACCCCTTAAGCGGACTCAACGTGAGGATTCACCCGAGCTCCAGACACTCTCTGAAGAGGAGGGTCTCTCTGAGGGGGATGAGGATGATGGGGGTTCATTACTCGGGTCCGTGTCAGAACCACCAGAGGGGGTGGAGGATCTGGTGTCCTCCATCAACGAGACTCTGCGTCTCGTGACACCCCCTGAGGAGGTGAACGTTCACCCGAAGGAGGTCTACCAATGGCTGCGGCCGGAGGCTAGACCAAGTGGTTCCTTTATGGACCACACTAACTTTGGAAGGGTGGTTAGAGCGCCCAGGATTCATCCTGGACGGCGTTATGTCCGTAAATCCAAGGACAATCGCTTCCCCTTCCCTGAGGAGGTGCTTCAGGAGTGGTCGCAGTCCCCTAAGGTGGACGCTTCCATGACCAGGCTTGCTGCACGCTCTCTGTTCTCTGCCTCTGATAGCTCCTCATTGAAGGATGCGACTGATAGACAGGTCGAGCAACTCGCCAAGTCTTCTTATGAGGCTGTGGGGTCTTCATTTGCCCCTAATTTTGCCGCGGTCTGGACTCTGCAGGCGATCACCTCCTGCTTGGATGGTATCGCGGACCTGGCAGGGTCCAGTTCAGAAGTCCTGGCGCTTACTGATAGAGCAAGGGCCTATGCGGATTACGCCAGGACGGCAGTACTGGAAACTGCAAATCGCTCTGCTGTGGCTTCGGCCAACGCTATAGCGATCCGCAGGTTATTGTGGCTGCGTCTTTGGGACTCAGATGCCACGTCCAAGAAGATTTTGCAAAATCTTCCGTTCTCTGGCGACAGGCTTTTTGGTACCGAACTGGACAAGCTGATTAAGGATTCTGCTGAGTCAAAGATTCCACAGAATAAACCTAAGCCACGGTATACCGTGAAGAGGAACCCAAAACAGTGGTCCTTTCGGTCCAGTTCACAGCCATCAGCATCGTCTGCCCGTGCGGACAGAGGGAACAAGCCCTCTACTCAGTGGCGTCCCAAGGGTCGTCAGAAGAAGCCGGCGGGGGCAGCGGCTGCCACCCCCAAACCCACTTCCGCATGACTCGCTCTCTCATCCTGCCTCCCCACAGGTGGGGGGCCGCCTGTTTCTTTTTCGGGACAGATGGCTACTCCAGGTCCAAGATCAGTGGGTACGAGATATAGTCTCCAGAGGCTACAGGATAGAGCTGACGTCTCAGCCGGCACACCGATTCCATCGATCGGTCCCGTCTCCAGAAAAGGCTCAGGCTTTTCATCTGGTGTTGGAGGGTCTCCGCAGAGACGGAGTAGTGGTCCCAGTGCCTTCCGGGGAGAGGTTCCGGGGTTTTTACTCCAACCTCTTTATCGTCCCAAAGAAGGACGGCTCTTTTCGCCCGGTTCTGGACCTCAAGTTGTTCAACCGTCACGTGTTGGTTCGGAAGTTCCGCATGGAATCCCTGTGCTCCGTGATAGCGGCTGTGTCACAGGGGGACTTCCTAGCGTCCATAGATATCCGGGACGCTTACCTTCACGTGCCCATTGCACCAGCTCATCAACGCTGGTTAAGATTCGCAGTGGGGGACGAACACTACCAGTTCGTGGCTCTCCCTTTCGGTCTGGCCTCGGCTCCGCGGGTGTTCACAAAAGTGATGGCCTCTATGATGGCTCTCCTGCATGTGCAGGGACATGCCGTCATCCCCTATCTAGACGACCTTCTGGTCAGGGCGCCATCGGAACACCTGTGTCGGGTGAGCCTGGAGGTGACCATGAAGTCTCTGGAACATTTTGGGTGGCTTCTCAATGTTCAGAAATCGACCCTGGTTCTGACCCAGTCACTGACATATCTGGGCATGGACTTCCACACAGACTCAGCCCTGGTGTCTCTGCCACGAGCCAAACAGTTGGCCATCCATTCCGGAGTACAACAGGTCCTCCTGTCACCACAGTCATCCATACGGGTGTTGATGAAGCTGGTGGGGCGTATGGTGGCAGCAATAGAGGCGGTGCCTTTCGCACAATTTCGCCTCCGTCCTCTCCAGCTGGAGATTCTCCGCAGATGGGACAAGAGGACGATTTCTCTGAATCGGCTGGTGACTCTTTCTCAACCGACCAGGGATTCCCTGCAGTGGTGGCTACTGCCACGTCACTTGTCTCGGGGCCGGTCTTTCATCAAACCATCTTGGTTAGTGGTGACCACCGACGCCAGTCTGACGGGCTGGGGGGCGGTGTTCTTACACCACAGGGCCCAAGGCCTCTGGACTCAGTCGGAGTCGGCGTTGCAGATCAACGTGCTGGAGATCAGGGCGATCTATCTGGCGCTCCTGGCTTTTCAGAGATTCCTCTCAGGACAGCCCATTCGGGTTCAGTCCGACAATGCGACGGCCGTCGCATATATAAATCATCAGGGAGGAACCAGGAGTGCACAGGCTCTGGCCGAAGTCCACCGCATCCTATCCTGGACGGAGGACAACAACTGCCTGATTTCCGCAGTTCACATCCCAGGGGTCGAAAACTGGGAGGCCGACTATCTGAGCCGGCAGGGGATGGACGCCGGAGAGTGGTCTCTTCATCCGGATGTCTTCCGAGACGTCTGCAGCAGATGGGGCACTCCGGATGTGGATCTGATGGCCTCACGGCTGAATCATCAGGTGCCGCAATACATGGCGAGGTCGTGGGATCCTCAGTCTCTGGGAGCGGACGCTCTGATCCTGAGTTGGTCCAGCTTTCATCTGCCGTATGTGTTCCCGCCTCTAGCTCTGATTCCCAAGGTTTTGTGGAAGATCAGGACGGAGTGCAAGGTGGCCATTCTAGTGGCTCCGGATTGGCCCAGGAGGTCCTGGTATCCAGACCTGTGGCAGCTGTCAGGCGGACACAGGTGGGCTCTTCCAGAACGCGCAGATCTTCTCGCGCAAGGCCCATTCTTCCACCTCAATTCCAGGGCCCTCAGGTTGACTGCATGGCTCTTGAGGCCTGGCTGCTGACGTCCAGGGGTTTCTCCTCTACAGTGGTTGACACTATGAATCGGGCTAGGAAACCTGTTTCGCGGAAGATATACCACAGGACGTGGAAAATCTTTTTCGCCTGGTGTGCTTCTGGTAGACGGTCACCTTGGCCCTTGTCGATTCCGACGCTGTTTGCTTTCCTTCAGTCGGGTTTGGAGCTGGGCTTATCCCTTAGCTCCCTGAAGGGTCAGGTGTCGGCGCTGTCTGTGCTGTTTGACAGACGTTTGGCGCTTCTACCAAAGGTCCGTCAATTCCTACAGGGGGTGTCTCGGGTGGTTCCGCCATATAGACGGCCACTGGACCCTTGGGACCTCAACATGGTCCTGGCGGCACTTCAGAAGCCGCCGTTTGAACCGCTGAGAGAAGTTCCCCTCTCTCGTCTATCCCAGAAAGTGGTCTTTTTGGTGGCGATTACGTCTCTGAGAAGGGTCTCAGAATTGGCTGCACTTTCGTGCAAGTCACCCTTCCTGGTGGTTCACCAAGACAAGGTGGTCTTACGCCCACGGCCAGAATTCTTGCCTAAGGTGGTGTCCACTTTTCACCTGAACCAAGAGATTGTGCTTCCATCATTTTGTCCCGCTCCCGTTCATCAGGTTGAGCGCGACCTTCACACTCTGGATCTCGTGAGGGCTGTACGCATTTATGTGTCCAGGACTGCCTCCTTCCGGAGTTCTGACTCCTTGTTTATCCTTACGGCGGGTCGCTGTAAGGGGTCCACGGCATCAAAATCTACCTTGGCCAGATGGATCAAGGTGCCCATTCGGGAGGCCTACCGTTCTTCCGGTCTGCCTCTCCCGGTGGGATTGAAGGCGCACTCGACTAGAGCTGTCGGTGCCTCCTGGGCTTTGCGACATCGAGCTTCTGCTCTACAGGTGTGTCAGGCAGCCACATGGTCAAGCCTGCATACTTTTTCTAAGCACTATATGGTGCATGCCCATGCCTCTGCGGATGCAAGTCTGGGCAGGCGGGTCCTCCAGGCGGCGGTTGCCCACCTTTAAAAAGGGGGACCATGTGTTATCCGTCTTTTGAGGAACTCTTCCCGCCCTGGGGTATTGCTTTAGGACATCCCCATTGTCTGGGTCTCCCATTATGATGACCAGAAAAAAGAGAATTTTGTTTACTTACCGTAAATTCTTTTTTCTTTAATCATCAATGGGAGACCCAGCACCCACCCAGTGTTCCGTTGGTTGTTGTCACATTTGACTTGTTCCCAGTTGGAACAGTTTATTCCGGGTTGTTGGACCGTTTGTTCACGGTTTTTTCTCCCGAGGTTTCGGGTGTGGTTATTTTTTTGTCTCCTCGCAGCTTATGGACCAAACTGAGGATATTCCCTGCGGTAGGGGTTTATAAGCGGAGGGGGCGGTGTCTACAAACTTGTAGTACCTAGTGTGGCCTCCGGAGGGCAGTGCCCTTAACCCCATTGTCTGGGTCTCCCATTGATGATTAAAGAAAAAAGAATTTACGGTAAGTAAACAAAATTCTCTTTTTTTCCCAGCCTGAAGTTGGCAATGTCTATACTGCATTCCAGGTGTCGCCCATATCTGGATGACTTATTCATCAATGCATGATTTTCAGGGACTGCGAACACAGTGTCACTTTCACTGTGCACGTTAAGAAGACTCGGTGGCGGATCAACCTCCACAGTCTACCATAATTCCAAGGCACATGCTGCAGCACAGCACACACACACTCCAGGAGTCCCAGCCCCTCTGTGTACTCCTGACGGCCACATGCTGCAGCATCACATATGGAGTCTCAGCCATAGTGGACACACATCATCGGATGAAAACGGCTACCTTTAGCTGCAACACATCCAGAGCTGTAGTCAAATTTCTCCAGACAAGGCACAGATTCTTCGTCAGGGAATCCGCAGTCTCCTGCAGCGGTCTCCTCAATCTTTCACAAGTGCCATGAGAGTTCTAGACAGGATAGTGGCAGCATGGGAGGCAGCTCCATCGGCTCAGCTGCACCTCCGGCCTTTTCAGTTATCCGTGCTCAGACATGGCACGGAAACAGGATGCGGTGCAATGTACCCCCATCACAATGCACATGGCAGCAGTCTCGCCCAGACCCGAAGATGCCCCTCAATCTACAAGGATTCGGGCAGTGTTTCTAGTATGGGAATCATTCAGTCACCTTCTGGCAGTCAGACATGTCAGGATACAGTCAGACAATGCAACAGCCGTGGCATATGTCAACCTCCCAGGGTGGAACCCGCAATCTCCAAGCGATGACAGACGTTCACCACATCCTTCACCGGGTGGAATCCTTGAACACTGTACTGTCAGCTGTTCTCATACCAAGTGTACACATCTGGGAAACATTTTCCCTAACCCGCCAAGGGAAGGACTCAGGGAAACGCCCCTTCATCCAGATGTCCTCCGACAAGGCTGCCAGCGCCAGGAAACCACAGAGGTGGACCTGACGGCGTCAAGCCTCTATGACAAGGTTCCAACTTTCCTGGCCAGGTCCTAGGACCCACAGTCAATAGGACAGACGCACTAGTCCAAGACTGGACCTGTATCCGTCTCCCCTATATTCTTTCCCCACTACCAGTATAGTGCGAAATGTCAAACAAGAATGTCGCTGGATCATCCTTGTGGTCTCGGACTGGCCCAGATGCGCTTGGTACGCAGATTTCGTCCAAACTCATAGCTGCAGTACCAAGACGACTAACAGACAGTCCAGGACCAATTCTCCCTCAGAATTGATCAACTCTGAAACTAACGGCATAGCCCTTGAGACCTGGAATTTAACCCAAGGGGTTTTTCCCAGGATATTGTAGCGACCTTAGTCACAGTGAGGAAACAAGCCTTATCAACGATATACCATCACACAAGTGTAATCGTTTTGTTTGTTTATTTTTTGCTTGGAGCACCTCTAGGGGTCATTCCCCTTGGCCCTACTTCATACCAAGAGCTCTCCGTTTCTTCCACTCAGACCTAGACTCAGGTCTGTCCTTGGGGTCTCTCACACAGCAGGTTTCAGCCCGTTTCACCTTCTTCCAAAAACTCCTTGACACCAGACTTCTAGGAAAATCCTTCCTTCAAAGGGTTCTGCCATTTAAGGTCTCAATACAATAGGACTACACCGTGGGACCTGAACTTCGTCCGCACGGCCCTACAAGAACCACGAGATACTACCCTTAGCATTCTCATCCAAACAGTGGTATGCTTCCGTGGCAATTATTTTTCTCTGCAGACGTATCGGTACTTGCAATGCGCTCATGTAATCCATTTTTCTGGTGTTCCACCTGGGCAAGATTGCCCTACAGCTGGTCCCATCCTTCTTCTAAAGGTGGTATACTCCTTCCACCTAAATGAAGACATCTCTCTGCCAACGCTTCGCCCGATTCCAGTCCATCCTGTCGCAAAGAACCTACATATGCAGGACCTTGTCAGGACCCTACACAGCTAGGTATCCAGGACTGTGCCCTTCTAAGAGGTCGGATTCTCTTTTCTTCCTTCTTTTCAGAGGGCGGAAATAGACACGTCAGCCTCTAAGGCTCCTCTCACCAGATGGATTCATCTAACCATCCACAACGCTTATACCGTTGAAAACTCATCCATTCCGGCAGCGGCACGACACAGTCTACTACGGCCGGGGGGCTTCCTGGGCCGTTGGGTGTCAGCGCAACAAGTGTGTAGGCAGCCAAATGGTCAGCCCACACACATACTCAAGCCACTACAGTGCTTGCACTCAGTCCTTGGCAAACGCAGGTCTGGGTAGATGTGCCCTCCAGGCGGCAGCAGCCCGCCTGTCGGTGCATGGTTCTTCACTGACCATGCTCAGCGTTACTAGTTCCATTTCTTTTTCCCACCCAGGGACTGCTTTGGGATGTCCCATGGTCCCGTGTCCTCCAATGAGGCAAAGGAGAAAAGGAGATTTTTGTGTACTCGCCGTAAAATCCTTTTCTTTTAGCCTCTAATTGGGGGACAAGGCACCCACCCTATTGCCCTGGTGGACCTTTTCTACAGTTCTCACATAGCTTCTCAGCTGTTACATGGTTAACATGTTTACACGTTTGCCTATTATCACTCTTAACTGTCTAAACTTGTATCTGTTTGTTTACAGGCCTTGTAGTAATGTGAGCCTGTTTAGTTACAGACCTTGTTATACGGTTATTGCTCCGTTAACACTTCACGGTTACACATGTGCCTGTTTAGTTTCAGACCTTGTTAGCTATGTCTGTTTAGACAGGTTGCCTGCGTGGTTACAGGCCATGTTTTACTGTTAACTCTCCTACTACTTTAGCACAAAACTGGTGAGGCAATGCCTGCTCCGGGGGTGTATACTGCAGAGGAGGAGCCACTTAACTCTTTTGCAGATTCTGCCTAGTGTCGCCTCCTAATGGACAGCAGCATAACACCCATGGTCCTGTGTCCCCCAATTAGAGGCTAAGAGAAAAGGATTTTCGGTGAGTACACAAAAATCTCCTTTTTCTCTATACCCACTTGCTTCCAGTAGTTGAGGCGGTGCATGGAGCTGTAACCGTCACTGCTCAGGAAGAGGTGAATGTTACAGCCCTTGGCTTCCCCTGAAAATGAAAAGTGATTGGCTGCAAGGAGAATAACTGAACACATAGGAAGATGATTGGAACTTATTAGTTTGATGCAGCAATGATGGATTGTTTCCATTCTCTCATGACTTTATTATTGCAGAATATTATTCACACACAGGGATGCACTACTGAAAATTATACTTTTTATGCTTATGTAAAATATGTGATTAATGACAAATGTGTTACTCTTTGATGTTTGCACTGGTCAATGATTGGGAATGAAAATTGTACAAAGAATTAATCATCACATCAATCAAGTAAATGACAATTTAATCAGTTAATAGAACATTGCTATATGCCTTACAATTTGTATGGATTTTTTACTTTTCATAAATTGGTAATTTTCATATCTAGATGAATATATATTTTTATTTTATTTTGTTATCTTGGCAGATAACTGCACCAGTACCTCCGAAGGATATCTCATGTCTTCATATATTAAAGCAGAAGACTGTAGCATGGTTAAAGATGAATATGAAGAGCACAGCAACATCTCAGATATACCCTCAGCCCATCATAGCAAAGAACTATCATCTAATTCTTTTAAAGTATTAACTCCTAATTCATTACAGACTGTTCAGGAAAATAGAAGTCACAGAAGAAGTGTGGAAAATAAAACGGCGCCCACAAGGAAGAAGACAATTTCATGTTCAGAATGTGGGAAATGTTTTGCAAAGAAATCAGCTCTTGTTACACATGAGAGAATTCACACAGGAGAGAAGCCATTTTCATGTTCAGAATGTGGGAAATGTTTTGCAAAGAAATCATCTCTTGTTACACATGAGAGAATTCACACAGGAGAGAAGCCATTTTCATGCTTAGAATGTGGAAAATGTTTTGCAGATAAATTACATCTTGTTAGACATCAGAGGACTCACACAGGAGAGAAGCCATTTTCATGTTCAGAATGTGGGAAATGTTTTGCAGCTAAATCATGTCTTGTTAAACATAGGAGAATTCACACAGAAGAGAAGCCATTTTCATGCTTAGAATGTGGAAAATGTTTTCCAGATAAATTCCATCTTGTTAGACATCAGAAGATTCACACAGGAGAGAAGCCATTTTCATGTTCAGAATGTGGAAAATGTTTTGCAGATAAATTACATCTTGTTATACATGAGAGAATTCACACAGGAGAGAAGCCATTTTCATGTTCAGAATGTGGGAAATGTTTTTCTCAGAAATCAAATCTTGTTGCACATGAGAGATGTCACACAGGAGAGAAACCATTTTCTTGCTCCGAATGTGAGAAATGTTTTATAGATAAATCATCTCTTGTTAAACATGAAAGATCCCACACTGGAGAAAAGCCTTTTTGTTGTTCAGAATGTGGAACATGCTTTAAACATAATTCACACCTTGTTAGACATGAGAGAATTCACACAGGGGAGAAGCCATTTACATGTTCAGAATGTGGGAAATGTTTTATAGATAAATCACAGCTTGTTGCACATGAGAGACATCACACAGGAGATGAGCTATTTTCATGTTCAGAATGTGGGAAATGTTTTACAGGTAAATCACAGCTTGTTGCACATGAGAGAATTCACACAGGAGAGAAGCCATTTTCATGCTCAGAATGTGGGAAATGTTTCTCAGGTAAAACTTCTCTTGTTACACATGAGAGAATTCACACTGGGGAGAGGCCATTTTCATGCTCAGAATGTGGGAAATGTTTTACAGATAAATCATCTCTTGGTAAACATGAGAGAATTCACACAGGAGAGAAGCCATTTTCATGCTCAGAATGTAGGAAATGTTTTATAGATAAATCATCCCTTGTTAGACATGAGCGATGTCACACTGGGGAGAAGCCATTTTCATGCTCAGAATGTGGGAAATGTTTTATAGATAAATCATCTCTTGGTAAACATGAGAGACATCACACAGGAGAGAAGCCATTTTCATGCTCAGAATGTGGGAAATGTTTTATAGATAAATCATCTCTTGGTAAACATGAGAGAATTCACACAGGAGAGAAGCCATTTTCATGCTCAGAATGTGGGAAATGTTTTATAGATAAATCACATCTTTGTAAACATGAGAGAACTCACACTGGGGAGAAGCCATTTTCATGCTCAGAATGTGGGAAATGTTTTACAGATAAATCATCTCTTGTTAGACATGAAAGATCCCACACTACAGAAAAGCCATTTTTATATACATAATGTGAGAAATGTTTTGCAGTTATGTCATCTCTTGGTAGAAATGAGAGACGTCACACGAAAGAAACCATCTGAAGAATATCTAGTCATAAATCTCAAACATCCCTGTATCTATCTGAACCCACATTATTTAGTGTAGAAATAGCATGTCTCATCCACTCATAAAGGTAACGCTGACACTGCACACCGGGCTCTGCAGGGGCTCCAGGGTCAACAGCTTCAAATGGAAAGACTCACAGTATTTATCTGACAGGGAAGCAGCCATCAGGTTTTTAAGGTAGAAAGTAACAGCAGCGCCATACAGGAGGTAGGATGGGGACTTGAATCATACCTACATTCTTCTCATTAGATGGTTGTTTGTAGAATAACTTTAAAGCTGAGGAAATGTGTGCAGCGGTGGCAGGACTTTGTGGGTCGGGTCCTTAGATTTCTCCTCCTTTATTTAACTCTTGTGCTACCATTGCCTCTGCAGTTGATGCGTGTGAAATGGGGATGTTATTAAAATGGCGCCGGAGTTAGCACATACATGTAGGACGATCTTTGGTGCCATTTTACTGAGGACACTGCAGACGAATATGAGTAGCATCGGCGCTAAGCACAGATTGAGTTATTTTTTCATCTGCGCATGCGCCACTGCCCCTCATGTACATGCATGTCCTGACTTCTATTTAGAAGAATGCAGGTATGGTTCAATTCACCATTCTAGAGCCTATATGCTGCTTTTAATTTCAACCTTAACATTTTGATGGTTCCCTTTAACAGGTTAAAAACTTCATGCCGATCTGCTGTGCTTCAAACAAAACCATAGTCTCCTTTGCACTGTGATATCATACAAAATTGTGAAAGTAATGTATACCCAGGCCCTACATGAATTCTATTCCTAGAATTGTGGGAGCAAACCGCACACACCTGGGTCCCCAACTCTTCCTATCACTCTGGTGTGTGGAGATACGGAGAACAACTAGCAGAAGCCAGGTATGGAAACCATGTTTGGTCTCCAAGCATAAAATGGGCTCACCCGGATCAGCCAGCTCCAGAACCATCTCCCTTGGACCTCCCAGTGGGAAGTTATGACCCATCGTAGCTTTTTGGAATTTTTCAGCCTAGGAACAAGGAGAGGGGAGTATGGGACAGCCAGGGGTGGGGATGGAGTGACTGACCAAGGGATTAAAAGGTACCCACCATATTTCTCCTTTGTTGACTGTCAAGGAGGTCACATCACGTGTTGTGTGTAACCAAGAAATCCCCAGGCTCCACATCTGTGTGGCCGCCAGCAACAAGGAACTGTTGACTACATTCAACTGCATATACCTTCTGTAACCTATTACCTTTATTCGCATATCTGACTGTAATACCTGTAAATTCATTGTGTATATATTGTATTATCTGGTTGGCACTTAGTGATTAAATATATAATGTAATTCTGGGCTGTTCTTGATTAGACTTGTCCAGCCTCGCTCAGTTCACTTGTATTGGTTAAGGCCACGTACGGTTGTGTTCAAAATAATAGCAGTGTGTTCGAAGACGTGAGTCAAGCCCATAATCTTTATAAGCAATATCCCCTTTCCCTTCCCTTATACTAAGCCATAATCTTTATAGTTTTCATGTCCACACATTGGGAACATTGCACAGTTTTTTAAATCAAAACAAGAAGAGAAATGTATTTAATGTAACTACTTTATGGACAATAACAAAAAATGAACATTGGGCTGTTAAAAAAAAAAAAAAAAAAATTCAAGTGATCAGACCATGAAGCATCGCACAGATGAGTGGGGAATCCCGCCTTCACCTCCACGCTATCACTGGTGTTGTGCAGAGGTACACAACTAAGGGCCCTTTCACATCAGCGTTTTTCGTAATTCGCGGCAGATGCGGTGAAAAAACCGCATCTGCCGCGTTTGCCGCATAACCGTTCCACTTGCGGCGCGGTTGCGGGTTTTTCTATGCAAAGTATAGGCGTACTTGCGGCAGGTGCGGCAAGTGCGGTTTTGCACTTGCGGCAGGTGCGGCCGCGAAAAAAACCGCAGTAAGCCGCGGTTTTTTTTCGCGGCCGCACCTGCCGCAAGTGCAAAACCGCACTTGCCGCACCTGCCGCAAGTACGCCTATACTTTGCATAGAAAAAACCGCAACCGCGCCGCAAGTGGAACGGTTATGCGGCAGATGCGGTTTTTTCACCGCATCTGCCGCGAATTACGAAAAACGCTGATGTGAAAGCACCCTAAAAAAGGTTATTGACTCCTTGGCCCCATTGTTCACTTTGAAGTCCAATGGAACACCAGGTTCTGCTCATTGTGCTCCCTTATCCTTTATTTCATCCTGGTACATGACCTCCACCGCCATCCAGGTATATATATCTCCATCCTGGTACAAGGCCCCTCCATGCTGAATATGGCCCCCCTATGACAGTACGTAGTCAGGTCATTCCATGTCAAGTGAACCAAACATTATTACCACTATATTTTTAATTCTTTTGAGATTTTGTTATTTGATAATGGCATGTCAGACAATGCAACATGTAAAAAATGTTTTTATTTTTAATTGATTTTCAAAGTTTGGAAAAAGTGTGCATTTCGGGGTTTCCTGCCTTTACGTTTCCCCTCATAACTCAGGCTAGAAATAAGATTGAGAAACAAAATAAACACCATTCTACTCAGAACTGTACAGGCTTTCACCAGATATGTCACAAGAGTATCTTCGTTAATATTTTACCCATGTGCACGCAAACGCAAAATTTTAAGTCATTTATGAAAAAAACGTATCATTTAAAAATTCCCAAAAATGCACAAGTGTCTGCTATTCTCTTAGCCACATCTGTACCAAAATTGAAGTTGGGATCGCGATGGGATCATATTTTAAAATATGGAATGACCCAATGACGCTATAATAATTACATATCAAGTGATGTAAATATGAATGTTTTTTACCTGACA
The DNA here is from genome assembly GCA_033576535.1 of Allobates femoralis. Lineage (NCBI taxonomy): Eukaryota > Metazoa > Chordata > Amphibia > Anura > Aromobatidae > Allobates > Allobates femoralis. The sequence continues at coordinate 220,358,415 of JARQOC010000011.1, read as the reverse complement.
TCTTTAGATTTTTATTTTTTTTTCTATATGAAGTACAACTTTAGTTAATTACGAATTAAAAGTTTTGAACTTTTTTCTTCATCAGTTAATTTTTTACAGATTTTTAAAGTTTTGAAAGCGCGAATTTTGGCCTGATATGACTTTACATTTTTATCATATCTCGGACTGGAATTAAGATAATGAGGTGGGAGAGGCATGATTTTTCTCAGAACGGTACCAGCTTTCATTTGATATGTCACAAGACTATGTTTCTTAATATTTTGTTTTGGAGAAATCAAATTCAAAATTTTAATGTGCAATTGTGAAAAAAAACGTGTTTTAAGTGTCAGCTTCCACTCCAAAATCTCTCCTGTGATGGCATACATTTATAAAAGTTTTTCCTGTTTTTATACTGTGCAGAAGAGCCATCCGAGAAGTAGAGTAGTAGACCTTGCTCAAACTTGGTAGGATGTCAGTTTTTATCACTGAAATCAATTTTGTATTTTTTTTTTTTAACAAATGAACAGCTATTGAATTATGACGTGAGCACTCAGATATCATAACTACACTTTTGTATTTTATTTCTCCATTCTCATTGTAATGGATCGCAAAAGGGTGCACAGTTGCTTGTTCATTGTTCCAGTGAAATGACTGTGCTTCATCTTGAACAACAAAGGACTACTTCTCTGAACAGTCTAAGCTTATTACTGCCTGATTCTGTTTGATGCTTTCTTTGTGGTGATTGTAGTAGTCAGACTGTTGGTGAGCTATTAATGAGTGTTTCTTAAGGACCATCAGCTGTTCACAAACACATTCTGTAAAATGTTCTGCACTTTTAAAATTCTCTGAACAGTCTAAGCTTATTACTGCCTGATTCTGTTTGATGCTTTCTTTGTGGTGATTGTAGTAGTCAGACTGTTGGTGAGCTATTAATGAGTGTTTCTTAAGGACCATCAGCTGTTCACAAAAACATTCTGTAAAATGTTCTGCACTTTTAAAAACAGTGTCAAAAGTACATGTGTCAACAGATATCCACTGTTTATAAGTTATATTATCTACCATAGCCTCTTCAAAATAACTTAATTTTTTTTTTTGAATGCCAATACTGAAGGACATTTTTTTTTTCAAATATTGAGGTAACAACCCCAACTCTTTTCTGGACACAATATTTGAGACAGACATACTTTGTAATCGCCAAGGTTGGACTCGCCAATCTGATTATCTTTCAGCTTACCCCCTTCAATCATGAGCTTAGTGTTCTGGTGTGTTGTACATACACATACTGAGTGTGTACCACTAGCCAGGACACAATTCTTCGGTCGCAGTTTAGCAAATTTTGAAAATCCTATTTTGGCAGAAGTGGAATTTTTTTCTTAGTTTTCTTTCAGATTGGTAAGAATCTTGATAATATTGGTAAGCCTCTTCTGGACATGAGTTTTCTTACCGTTCACTTACATAGACACACAATCCTTCTTGCCAGGCCTAATTCGACTCACTTCATTACTATTGTAACAATCTTTCACTTTACCCACTATAGCTTCATGTAAGGTTTTGCCTTCTATCAGGAGAAGACCTGAAACCTTTTTGTTCAACTAGAGATTTGGCTTTTCTAGCCATTCTATTGCGAACGTTAAATTCATTATCTATTCTTTTGCATGTCCAACTCTTCGGTAGTGTAGTCAGTATCATGAACTGTTCACTTCTGCTGTGGGTGGCTTTAAATTTAATCTTTAAGCTGCAGAGTGATCTCTGAATCAGTGTCATTTTTTCCTTCACCATCTACTGTTCCTTCTGCTTCACCCACCACAGCTCAAAGGTAGTTTTTTTTTTTGTAAATTTTTCTAATTTTTTTTGGCAATAACTTGGATTATGGATTCTTTTTCTTGCAATGGGCGATTCTTCGATGTTAGAAAGTGATTTATTCAAATACTCTATTGTTAAATCAGGATTTATAAAATCCTCTGTGATGGAAGTTACAGGTTCTTCACAATGTTCTGCCTGCAGAGTATTTTTCTCTTTTGCAAGTTGCTTTCTACAACTGTCACAAATGTTCATTCCTGCATTGAATGATGGATTTATATCAAACATCCAATCTTGGACCGGCCCAAGATTTTTTTCTAGTTGTGTGTCCAGTTTTTTTTTAAAGGGATTGCAACAGTATATATTATAAAATTATGTTCCTTGAGAAAAATACAGTTAATATTAAGTAAGGAAGATGGGTAATAAAGATAGATTTACAGTACACTTGAGATAGAACTGTGTTACTATAAAGTGTGTATTAGGGCTAGAGCGCACACAACCTTTTCTGTCTGCGGATAAACGCTGTGGTTTTGGCAGCTTTTTTTCTACTGATTTTTCACTGTATGCATTAGTTTTTTTAATCGCTAGTGAAAACTATGGCAGATTTTTTTTGACTCCCGATGATGAAGCACCACTATTGAAATACAGCGAAGTGTACATTGGGGTCAAACCCAGAGGGGGGTCTACCCTAGTTACATGCATTGGCACTATATTTGTTGATGCACTTTACTAGCAACTCTGTGTAATGTGAAATGCTGCGGTTAACCTTAGGTTATTCAACTCTGTGATGATAAACTTTTCCATCAGCTTGATTGTGTGTTGACTAGACGCCAATGAATCCACTAGGAAATATATATTGTATCCCTGATTGTTAACCCTTTTCATGCGATGTAAATGTAATTTGCTGTATGACCATTGGTTATAATCTCACAGTGTGACACTTTGAGTGTCTATATAGATTTTCTGTACCATTTATTATCTGCTATGCATTTTTAATCTGCCACCATTTCTAATATATGATTGTTTTGTCTCTCAATAAATTTTGTAATCCTTATTACGCATGTTATGGCTCCACTGGTTCTTTCTTGTTGGTAAATGATGTATTGTGTTGAGTCGCTGAGCCGATAATCTGGGGTTAAACAGATTCGGCTCTGAATTAGCCATATGGATTTATGTATTTTAATGTTTTCAACAACTGTCACAAATGTTCATGCCTGCATTGAATGATGGATTTATATCAAACATCCAATCTTGGACCGGCCTAAGATTTTTGTTTCTAGTTGTGTGTCCAGTTTTTTTTTAAAGGGATTGCAAAAGTATATATTATAAAATGATGTTCCTTGAGAAGCAGCAGCCATTGCTCTGTGAGAAATAAACAGTTAATATTAAGTAAGGAAGATGGGTATAAAAATAAAGATTTACAGTACACTTGAGATAGAAGTGTGTTACTATAAAGTGAGTATTAGGGCTAGAGCGCACACAACCTTTTCTGTCTGCGGATAAACGCTGCAACTTTGGCAGCTTTTTTCTACTGAGTCTTCACTGTATCTGCATTAGTGTTTTTAATCGCTAGTGAAAACTATGGCAGATTTTTTTAATATATATAAATAGTGATAAATGCTGTGTTTATTGCAGCGATCGAAAAGTAGTGCAAGCAGTGATTTACTCACTCTGTTTCAAAAAACTGCATGTGTTTAACCCCATTGAAATCAATAGGGGGTGTTTTTCTGAACGATTATCACTCAGAATATCGCTGTGTGTATTAGACCCTTAATAATAAAAGCATTAAACTAGTAATATAAATTTACTTGATCTTTAAAGGGAACCTGTTGGCTAGTTTATGCCCCGCCAGCTATCTCGCTCTGTATGTACAGTTTCAAATTACTATTCTAATCATCCCTGTCTGAGCTCATAGTGTAATGTTAAAGGTGGAAAAAAAAAGCATTTATACATTTACATTTTCTGAGGCAGTCAGACTACGCCTTGGAGGAGGTAGACTGTCTGGCAGGTTAATAGTTAACTCATGCAGATTGGAATACTAGAAGAAAAGAACAATACCAGAAAATACAACAATGCGTTGAGAGAAGTCTGGAAAAATCTAGAGAAAAACAAAAAAACAACTTTAACACTGTATTGCCATCTAAATATGATAACCAGAAAACCTGTCTCATCAGCAAAGACCATAGCGAAACAACAGCAACAGTGTCCAGGGATCATTTGAAAAAGTGCCTGTGGAGACCCGGGGGTCAGTGGGCGCTCTCGTCCGCAGGCCCAGCCGCCTTTACAAAGACAGCGTGGACCAGGGCTCATCCCCAACTGAACGCCCGAGCTCCTTAACCGTGGGCGGAACACTACTCAGACAACACAGGGTGAGGGAATCACAATATCAAGGCTTTATTGGATCCCCAAACAGTTAACAGCATATAACGCATAACCAAGCACAACACATAAATGTAACAACAGGCAACAGAGTCTCACCCTTCCGCTGGCTCACCAGGGTTTAGAATGCAGCACGGCAAAGTCTGTAGCCAGGTGACTGTATCGTCCCAACCTGGGTTGCTTCCTTGTCCTTAAGTATCTTGTGCAGTCTTTATCACAGCCGAATTCGATAATCCGATACTGAAGTCCTTGTGGTTCTTTAGTCCGTGTTCTGATCCCCTTGGTCGGCACCGAAATGCCTAGGCCTAGGGTTATGGCTCGCTAACCGGATCCGAAGACCCTCGATTAGCTGCCTGTATCCAATCCAGTGACCTCTAGCCGGGACCGAAAATCCCTAGACTGAGGCCACTAGACAGAATCTAACTCCAATCTCCAATCTTCAATCTTCTGGCCAAAGTGAACAGTCCTCCTTATATACCCTCAGCCCTCATTGTAGAATATTGGGGACATCATGATTGGTGCAATAACATAGTCTTTTCATTGGCTGAACTCCAATCCTCATTTAACATATTTTAGTCCTATCTCAATCCAAATGCTAGCAGTGATACAATGGAATGTTAGTCTGAGACATTGAGTCTGCAATCAATGACACTTAAATAATCGTGGCTGGGCCCCCTGTACATGGAATCAACATTCACAGGGTAATAGACAATGGACGATTAGCATAATTAAGTTCTCTGGCCTGCTATGACAAACAAGTTAGATAATTACATTACCAAGCTAAACTTACACCAGTCATCTATGAAAATACTGTAGGAAATTCTCCTTGGCCATTACCAGTTTACAAACCTATATACAATATGATATGTCTGGATGAATAAGAAATCCTCCTACATTATATATTAAAGGGTCCATTTCGTCACAGTGCCCTAAACAGTTACAACCAGAAGAAGATGTACCTTGTCCAGAATCTGAGAAAGAGAAGCCAAAGACAATCCAGACACTCATTGGAGAATTACCAGCGGATTGGCCTCAAATAGAAGGTACATACCTAATTCTAACTTTGATGTTCCCACCAGCAGTAGACAGGCCAAAAGTAGAAGAACCACCCGTTGTGTTGGAACCAGAGAATCCTGCAATCGGTGTACCTGCCATTTCTACTGTGAGATCAGGTAGTCGCAGACTGTTACCCAGTTTACTTGTGACACATAGACCCACTCTCACCAATCCTACACCAGAATTACGTAGGTCAACACGTGTCAATCTAGGACACCCACCACTCAGGTACAGAAAATAAGCCATAACATGTGAAAAATATATACAGTTTAAACATATTTACATCTTATTAATGCTAATGTACAGAAAAGGGTGAAGAGTAGGCAAAAACAACCCAGACCAGGTACACAACACCAGTAAGAGGGGTGAGTGGAGTTGGCATAAGGAGCTGTCTAGGGACAGCAAAATCTTGGGCAATAGGTGACCCCAGGGCCAGGAGGCCTACAGAGCTTATGACCCGGTAGAGGCCCCTGCAGTACCTAGGACTCCTACGCCGAAACACCCATAGTAAATGTTTTGTTGTGTAATGTTGTACTTTAAGCCTACAGAGACTTTGCCTGTCGGACCTTTTGAATTTTTCCCTTCTTTCAAAAATGGACCATAGCCACAGGACTGGTAGTGGCAAACACCCTGCAGCGGAAGGACTAGCGCTGTATGGACTGGTTACCCGGTTTTCCCATTTCTCCCTGTTTTTTTTTTTTTTTTGTACATTTTTAATTTTGAGACTCTGATCAATTTTCAAATGTAAATATTTATGTTGTGTTCATGAAAAATGTTTCAGTCCTGGGGGACTGTATTTAACTAGGGGGAATGTGGCTCCCCTGCAGGGGATTGCCACAGGATCCACCAGTGCAAGGAGGGATTTACAGCACACAACACCTTCCACCCCAGACCTGAAGGGGGAGCTCTACTGGCTGCCTTAAGCCAGATCCCCTATAAAAAAAATCCAGGCCTGAAGGGAGAAGTCAGTTAGTAGTTAGTCCAGTTAGTTCCAGTGAGAGGAGAGAGCAGTAGCGAAGGAGCTGGTTGCTGGGATAAAGTCAGGCCCAGGACCAGGGAACACTGACCCAGCTGTGCTGCACCCTAGGGAGAGGGTCGGAGGCCAGTTGAGGAAACAGGGAATTAAAGAAGGGAACAGATCAAGCTTCCCTATAGTTTACCCAGACACCGGAGTCCGACACTGCTAAGCATCCAGTGCAGCAGGAAAAGCCTGGAAGGACCAGGAGGAATTAACCCCCTGAGGAACACAAGTAAGAGACACTCAAACCTGACCAAGCACAGGACCAGGGGCCAAGAGGAGAATAGGGACCCCACAGAAGGACCTCATTGTCGGTTATAGAGTAAAGCCCTGGGAGGGAAGAAGGAGCAGTGAGTTCAGTTATAGGCAGAACTTACTCCAAACCACTGTACACAGTGACAGAAGAGGCCTCAGAACTCTCCAAGGTGAAAGTCCCAAATTGCACCGAGGACATGGTTACTGCCCTGGACTGTACCTGTTATCGGTCATCAGTAAAAGGTACTGAAACAAAGACTACTGTGTGTGTGTACCTGCTTAACCGCCGCTACCCACAGCGTTGACTGCAGAAACGCTACTACGACTCCCCTCATCCATCCCCGATGCCCTGAGGTAAAGCTCCACCTGTGGGGAGCTGTACTACACTGAGCTGCACCTCCATCTCCTCAGCGGCCGGCCGCAGCGCTGGTATACATGTTACCAGGTACCACAGGTGGCGTCACGTAACCAATCCCCTTCCCCACCATCATCCCCCACCATCCCCGCCATTGAGAGTCCAGGGCACGGGACCGGGGACCGACCAGCCGTGATCCCCATCCAAGTCGCCATCAGCACCCCTTGATGTAGCTAATCTTCTCCCCATCTGAGCCCCCTCAAATCATGTTGGGTCACTGTTTATTATTTATTTATTATTCCTCCCCTCCAAAGCCCTGCTCCGGGGCTCTTAGGCTGCCTTCAGATTTGCAGATGCCTCCGCAGCGTTTTGCGGAGGCATCTGCAAGCATCTGCATGCAGACCGCAGCCCCTATGTTTATAATGGAGCGCACGGCGGTCTGCAGATGCTTGCAGACCACCGTGCGCTCCCATTGCCCGCCATATGTGATCTGTGCGCAGGCGAATGCCTGCGCACAAATCACACACTCCCGCCCGCACCAGGGACGCGACATGTTGCGTCCCTGGTGCGGGCGAGAGCGTGTGATTTGTGCGCAGGCATCCGCCTGGGCACAGATCACATATGGCGGGCAATGGGAGCGCACGGCGGTCTGCAAGCATCTGCAGACCGCCGTGCGCTCCATTATAAACATAGGGGCTGCGGTCTGCATGCAGATGCTTGCAGATGCCTCCGCAAAACGCTGCGGAGGCATCTGCAAATCTGAAGGCAGCCTTACCTGGAGCAGGCCAGGGGGAGGATCAGGATTGGATCCCTCAGGACAGATAGGAGGATAACTCTGGATTTCAGGACTGGACAGGTCCAGGCTGGCTCAGGCACCCGCCGGCTGCCGGTATCACAACATTTGCAGCCTTACACAGTGTCGCTTCCAGATGAGGGAGAGCCTCTCGCAGCCTCCACGGAAGAATCCGGAAGTGACTGCACTTGTACTGCAGCGTCGACTCTCCCAGCACACAGTAATGGTTGTCATACACGGCGTCAGACTAGACTGTGACACACACTGAGGAGTGTGTCGGATGCTGCAGCGCTGCGCAGCCAGCCGCTGGCCACTGTACCCTCCTCTGGAGCACAGAGAGACTGGAGGCGGAGCCAGCGGATGAGGGGCCCCTAGCCGCTCGGGGCCCCGGTGCAGTGGAACCGGCAGCATCGGCGTTAGGTCTGCCCCTGCACTGTACAAAGGAGAGCTGGAGACATCACAGGGTGAAGAGTCTATACTGATCAGTAGATCCCTGTACATGTGTGTAATGAGGAGACACTGTACAGAAGAGAGCTGGAGACATGACAGTGTGAAGAGTCTATACTGATCACTAGATCCCTGTATATTGTATAATGAGGAGACACTGTACAGAGGAGAGCTGGGGACATCACAGGGTGAAGAGTCTATACTGATCACTAGATCCCTGTACATGTGTATAATGAGGAGACACTGTACAGAGGAGAACTGGCGACATCACAGGGTGAAGAGTCTATACTGATCAGTAGATCCCTGTACATGTGTGTAATGAGGAGACACTGTACAGAGGAGAGCTGGAGACATGACAGTGTGAAGAGTCTATACTGATTACTAGATCCCTGTACATGTGTGTAATGAGGAGATCACTGTACAGAGGAGAGCTGGAGACATCACAGGGTGAAGAGTCTATACTGATCACTAGATCCCTGTACATGTGTATAATGAGACACTGTACAGAGCAGAGCTGGAGACATCACAGGGTGAAGAGTCTATACTGATCACTAGATCCCTGTACATGTGTATAATGAGGAGACACTGTACAGAGGAGAGCTGGAGACATCACAGGGTGAGGAGTCTATACTGATCACTAGATCCCTGTACATGTGTATAATGAGGAGACACTGTACAGAGGAGAGCTGGAGACATCACAGGGTGAAGAGTCTATACTGATCACTAGATCCCTGTACATGTGTATAATGAGACACTGTACAGAGGAGAGCTGGGGACATCACAGGGTGAAGAGTCTATACTGATCACTAGATCCCTGTACAGAGGAGAGCTGGAGACATCGCAGGGTGAAGAGTCTATACTGATCACTAGATCCCTGTACATGTGTGTAATGAGATCACTGTACAGAGGAGAGCTGGAGACATCACAGGGTGAAGAGTCTATACTGATCACTAGATCCCTGTACAGAGGAGAGCTGGAGACATCACAGGGTGAAGAGTCTATACTGATCACTAGATCCCTGTACATGTGTGTAATGAGATCACTGTACAGAGGAGAGCTGGAGACATCACAGTGTGAAGAGTCTATACTGATCACTAGATCCCTGTACATGTGTATAATGAGGAGACACTGTACAGAGGAGAGCTGGAGACATCACAGTGTGAGAAGTCTATACTGATCACTAGATCCCTGTACATGTGTATAATGAGGAGACACTGTACAGAGGAGAGCTGGGGACATCACAGGGTGAAGAGTCTATACTGATCACTAGATCCCTGTACATTGTATAATGAGGAGACACTGTACAGAGGAGAGCTGGAGAGATCACAGGGTGAAGATTCTATACTGATCACTAGATCCCTGTACATTGTATAATGAGGAGACACTGTACAGAGGAGAGCTGGGGACATCACAGGGTGAAGAGTCTATACTGATCACTAGATCCCTGTACATGTGTATAATGAGGAGACACTGTCCAGAGGAGAGCTGGAGACATCACAGGGTGAAGAGTCTATACTGATCACTAGATCCCTGTACATGTGTATAATGAGGAGACACTGTCCAGAGGAGAGCTGGGGATATCGCAGGGTGAAGAGTCTATACTGATCACTAGATCCCTGTGCATTGTATAATGAGGAGACACTGTACAGAGGAGAGTCTATACTGATCACTAGATCCCTGTACATTATATAATGAGGAGACACTGTACAGAGGAGAGCTGGAGACATCACAGGGTGAAGAGTCTATACTGATCACTAGATCCCTGTACGTGTGTGTAATGAGACACTGTACAGAGGAGAGCTGGGGACATCACAGGGTGAAGAGTCTATACTGATCACTAGATCCCTGTACAGAGGAGAGCTGGAGACATCACAGGGTGAGGAGTCTATACTGATCACTAGATCCCTGTATATTGTATAATGAGATCACTGTACAGAGGAGAGCTGGAGACATCACAGTGTTAGAAGTCTATACTGATCACTAGATCCCTGTACATGTGTGTAATGAGACACTGTACAGAGGAGAGCTGGAGACATCACAGGGTGAAGAGTCTATACTGATCACTAGATCCCTGTACATGTGTGTAATGAGGAGACACTGTACAGAGGAGAGCTGGGGACATCACAGGGTGAGGAGTCTATACTGATCACTAGATCCCTGTACATTGTATAATGAGGAGACACTGTACAGAGGAGAGCTGGAGACATCACAGTGTGGGGAGTCTATACTGATCACTAGATCCCTGTACATTGTATAATGAGGAGACACTGTACAGAGGAGAGCTGGAGACATCACAGGGTGAAGAGTCTATACTGATCACTAGATCCCTGTACATGTGTATAATGAGGAGACACTGTACAGAGGAGAGCTGGAGACATCACAGGGTGAAGAGTCTATACTGATCACTAGATCCCTGTACATGTGTATAATGAGGAGACACTGTACAGAGGAGAGCTGGGGACATCACAGGGTGAGAAGTCTATACTGATCACTAGATCCCTGTACATTGTCTAATGAGGAGACACTGTACAGAGGAGAGCTGGAGACATCACAGGGTGAGGAGTCTATACTGATCACTATTTGACACTGTACAGAGGAGAGCTGGGGACATCACAGGGTGAAGAGTCTATACTGATCACTAGATCCCTGTACATGTGTATAATGAGACACTGTACAGAGGAGAGCTGGGGACATCACAGGGTGAAGAGTCTATACTGATCACTAGATCCCTGTACATGTGTATAATGAGACACAGTACAGAGGAGAGCTGGAGACATCACAGGGTGAAGAGTCTATACTGATCACTAGATCCCTGTACATGTGTGTAATGAGATCACTGTACAGAGGAGAGCTGGAGACATCACAGGGTGAAGAGTCTATACTGATCACTAGATCCCTGTACATTGTCTAATGAGGAGACACTGTACAGAGGAGAGGTGGAGACATCACAGGGTGAGAAGTCTATACTGATCACTAGATCCCTGTACATTGTCTAATGAGGAGACACTGTACAGAGGAGAGCTGGAGACATCACAGGGTGAGGAGTCTATACTGATCACTAGATCCCTGTACATGTGTATAATGAGGAGACACTGTACAGAGGAGAGCTGGGGACATCACAGGGTGAAGAGTCTATACTGATCACTAGATCCCTGTACATGTGTATAATGAGGAGACACTGTACAGAGGAGAGGTGGAGACATCACAGGGTGAAGAGTCTATACTGATCACTAGATCCCTGTACATTGTATAATGAGGAGACACTGTACAGAGGAGAGCTGGGGACATCACAGGGTGAGAAGTCTATACTGATCACTAGATCCCTGTACATTGTCTAATGAGGAGACACTGTACAGAGGAGAGCTGGAGACATCACAGGGTGAGGAGTCTATACTGATCACTATTTGACACTGTACAGAGGAGAGCTGGGGACATCACAGGGTGAAGAGTCTATACTGATCACTAGATCCCTGTACATGTGTATAATGAGGAGACACTGTACAGAGGAGAGTCTATATTGATCACTAGATCCCTGTACAATATATAATGAGAGTAAAGCCGAGGATTATTTAAAAGAAGAGATGTTTTTTGAGCCGCATCATCAGAGAAAGTCGGTGCCAGACAGTGCCAGATCACCAGAAGGAGGCGGATCAACAGAGAGAGCTGGATCACCAGGAGTCGGATGGCCAGAGGGAACCAGATCACCAGAAGGCGCCAGATCACCGCTAAAGCCCCCGTCACATGGGGCGACATTGCCGCCCATTACATAGGCGACATGGGGGCGTGGCCTATCGGCGTCGTAATCGCCCCTATGTCACCTCATGAAAACCTGTCAGGCGATGGGAGCCAGTCGCCGCCGACATCCTCAGCCCCAGGTGTGACGGGGCCTTAAGGGCTTGGACACACTTTCCTAGTTACATCAGAGTGTGACTGAGGAGACTGTGACAGGCTGGAGCAGTGACCCTGAGAGGCCTGTGACTGAGGAGACTGTGACAGGCCGGAGCAGTGACCCTGAGAGGCCTGTGACTGAGGAGACTGTGACAGGCCGGAGCAGTGACCCTGAGAGGCCTGTGACTGAGGAGACTGTGACAGGCCGGAGCAGTGACCCTGAGCGGCCTGTGACTGAGGAGACTGTGACAGGCCGGAGCAGTGACCCTGAGCGGCCTGTGACTGAGGAGACTGTGACAGGCCGGAGCAGTGACCCTGAGAGGCCTGTGACTGAGGAGACTGTGACAGGCCGGAGCAGTGAACCTGAGTGGCCTGTGACTGAGGAGACTGTGACAGGCCAGAGCAGAGACCCTGAGCGGCCTGTGACTGAGGAGACTGTGACAGGCCGGAGCAGTGACCCTGAGAGGCCTGTGACTGAGGAGACTGTGACAGGCCGGAGCAGTGACCCTGAGAGGCCTGTGACTGAGGAGACTGTGACAGGCCGGAGCAGTGAACCTGAGTGGCCTGTGACTGAGGAGACTGTGACAGGCCAGAGCAGTGACCCTGAGCGGCCTGTGACTGAGGAGACTGTGACAGGCTGGAGCAGTGACCCTGAGCGGCCTGTGACTGAGGAGACTGTGACAGGCCGGAGCAGTGACCCTGAGCGGCCTCTCCCTCTCTGGACGGAGTGTCAGCTGATTGTGTTTTTGTGCAGCTCCAGACTCCCCGTCCAGAGAGAGAGAGGCCGCTCAGGGTCACTGCTCCGGCCTGTCACAGTCTCCTCAGTCACAGGCCGCTCAGGGTCACTGCTCCAGCCTGTCACAGTCTCCTCAGTCACAGGCCGCTCAGGGTCACTGCTCTGGCCTGTCACAGTCTCCTCAGTCACAGGCCACTCAGGTTCACTGCTCCGGCCTGTCACAGTCTCCTCAGTCACAGGCCTCTCAGGGTCACTGCTCCGGCCTGTCACAGTCTCCTCAGTCACAGGCCGCTCAGGGTCTCTGCTCTGGCCTGTCACAGTCTCCTCAGTCACAGGCCACTCAGGTTCACTGCTCCGGCCTGTCACAGTCTCCTCAGTCACAGGCCTCTCAGGGTCACTGCTCCGGCCTGTCACAGTCTCCTCAGTCACAGGCCTCTCAGGGTCACTGCTCCGGCCTGTCACAGTCTCCTCAGTCACAGGCCGCTCAGGGTCACTGCTCCGGCCTGTCACAGTCTCCTCAGTCACACTCTGATGAGGGAGTCCGGGCCCTAATACAGAACGTCACGTGTAACTTCTCCCCCATCCCAACACACAGAGCCTCGAGTAACCCCTCCCCCCACACATAACTCCACCCCCAATCTGTTTCCCCCTCACTGCGCCCCCTGTCTGTGATCTCTTCACAGCCTCATCTCCAGCACAGCTCCGCTCTGGGATAGTCAGCCCGGGAGGCCCCGCCCCTTCCGGTGACGTCACTCCGCACAGGATCACGTGCTCACCAGCAGATTCGACCATTACCACGTGCAGGAAGCAAAAGCTGAGGAGCAAAAGGTAACCAGAGAGCAGGGATACACGGGGAGCAGAGTGTATGTGGAGGATATGGGGGGGGTGCAGTGTGTATGTGGAGGATATGGGGGGGGTGCAGTGTGTATGTGGAGGATATGGGGGGAGCAGGGTGTATGTGGAGGATATGGGGGGAGCAGTGTGTATGTGGAGGATATGGGGGGGGGGAGCAGGGTGTATGTGGAGGATATGGGGGGTGCAGTGTGTATGTGGAGGATATGGGGGAGTGCAAGGGTGTATGTGGAGGATACACGGGGAGCAGGGTGTATGTGGAGGATACGGGGGGGGGGGTGCAGGCTGTATGTGGAGGAAATGGGGGGAGCAGGGTGTATGTGGAGGATATGGGGGGGTGCAGGGTGTATGTGGAGGATATGGGGGGGAGCAGGGTGTATGTGGAGGATATGGGGGGGTGCAGGGTGTATGTGGAGGATACACGGGGAGCAGGGTGTATGTGGAGGATACGGGGGGGGTGCAGGCTGTATGTGGAGGATACGGGGGGAGCAGGGTGTATGTGGAAGATATGGGGGGAGCAGGGTGTATGTGGAGGATATGGGGGGGTGCAGGCTGTATGTGGAGGATATGGGGGGAGCAGGGTGTATGTGGAGGATATGGGGGGGTGCAGGGTGTATGTGGAGGATATGGGGGGGTGCAGTGTGTATGTGGAGGATATGGGGGGGTGCAGGGTGTATGTGGAGGATATGGGGGGGTGCAGTGTGTATGTGGAGGATATGGGGGGGTGCAGTGTGTATGTGGAGGATATGGGGGGGTGCAGTGTGTATGTGGAGGATATGGGGGGGTGCAGTGTGTATGTGGAGGATATGGGGGGGTGCAGTGTGTATGTGGAGGATATGGGGGGGTGCAGTGTGTATGTGGAGGATATGGGGGGGTGCAGTGTGTATGTGGAGGATATGGGGGGGTGCAGTGTGTATGTGGAGGATATGGGGGGGTGCAGTGTGTATGTGGAGGATACGGGGGGGTGCAGTGTGTATGTGGAGGATACGGGGGGGTGCAGTGTGTATGTGGAGGATACGGGGGGGTGCAGTGTGTATGTGGAGGATACGGGGGGGTGCAGTGTATGTGGAGGATACGGGGGGGAGCAGGGTGTATGTGGAGGATACGGGGGGGAGCAGGGTGTATGTGGAGGATACGGGGGGGAGCAGGGTGTATGTGGAGGATGTGGGTGGGGTGGGTGCAGGCTGTATGTGGAGGATGTGGGTGGGGTGGGTGCAGGCTGTATGTGGAGGATGTGGGTGGGGTGGGTGCAGGCTGTATGTGGAGGATGTGGGTGGGGTGGGTGCAGGCTGTATGTGGAGGATGTGGGTGGGGTGGGTGCAGGCTGTATGTGGAGGATGTGGGTGGGGTGGGTGCAGGCTGTATGTGGGGGATACAGGCTGTGTGTGGGGGATGTGGTGGGAGCGGGCTGTATGGGGGGGTGCGGGCTGTAGGTGAAGGCTATGAGGGGTGTGGGCTGTATGTGGGGGGCAGGGCTGTGATGTCGGTAAAGGTACCATTACACGTTATGAGATTGTGAACTATATCGCTCAAACGTCTCGGGTTTGGTGTCGTTCAAACGACATCGTTAAGATGTCGTTGTGAGTCGGTCGACAGGGTAGGGGGTATTCGGATACCGGGATGGTCACTTTGATGGGGGATCACAGCTGGTCGGTTTCCGGTTCTGTGCCCTGGACCCTCAATGGCGGGGATGGTGGGGGATGTTGATGAAGGGTGGGGAAATGGTATCGTGACGCTACCTGTGGTACCTGGTAACGTGGATACTAGCTCTGCGGCCGGCCGCTGAGGTGTTGGAGGTGCAGCTCAGAGTTGTCCAGCTTCCCACAGGTGGAGCTTTACCTTAGGGCAGCGGGGTGGATGAGGGGAGTAGTAATGGCGGTTCTGTGGTGAACGCTGCAGGCTGCGGCAGTGAAGCAGGCGCACACACACAATAGTCTCTGTTTCTGTACCTTTTTACTGATGTCCGGTAACAGGCACAGTCCAGAAGAGTAACCAGGTTCTCGGTGCAATTTGCAACTTTCACCTTGTAGAGTTGTGAGGCCTCCTCTATCACTGTGTGCGGTGGTTGGGGTAAGCTCTGCCTGTAACTGAACTTGCCGCTCTTTCTCCCTTTCAGGGTACTACTCCATAACCGACAATGAGGACCTTTCTGTGGGATCCCTATTCTCTGGTTAGGTCCCTGGTCCTATACTTGGTCAGGTTTGAGTGTCTTCTGGTCTTCACCTTAGGAGGATTAGATCCTCCTGGTCTGTCTGGGCTTTCTCTGCTGCACTTTAGATTATTGGCAGAATCGGACTCCGGTGTCCGGGTGGCTAAAGGGAAACCTGGTATGTTCCCTTCTTCCTTTGTCCTACTTCCTCCACCATCCTCTGTCCCTCTCCCTAGGGTGCTGCACAGCTAGTCAGTGTCCCCCTGGTTCTGGGCCTGGCTTGGTCCCAGCAACCAGTTCCTTCTCCTTGGCTGTGTGACTGGAACTAACTGCTCCCTTCACTGCTCAGGGTAGACTAACTGATTCCTCCCCTCAGGCCTGGATCCTTATAGAGGAACTTGCTTAAGGCAGCAAGTGGAGCTTCCCCTCCAGGTCTGGGGTGTAAGGTGTTGTGTGCTGTGTGTACGAAGGTGTATGTCCCTCCTTGCATCGGTGGTTCCTGTGGCAATCCCCAGCAGGGGTGCCACAGTTGCGTGTTACAGTGAGATACGACTACGATAAATCGTTGGATCGTTGATCGCAGATTTGAGAACATGTTCTCAAATCAGACGATCCTCGTTCAGCCAACCTGCTGCATCGTTCTGTGTGACACCGCGATAACGATGTCGTTAACGACTTTGCCTATTCACAACAGTGAACAAGTATCGTTCTCTGGGTTGTGCGAACGATAGCTGCTCGCTACATCATTGGTGCGTCGTCCACGATATTACACGTGTGACATATCACCAATGAAGTAAAAAAGATGTCCTGACGACCGCGCTCCCGTGAGATCGTTGGTGATATCTTGACGACATTGAAGCGTGTAACGGGGCCTTTAGCCAAACAACCAACTCCTCAATTTCCCTTTCACTGACTCCCACATATATTTCTTATATTTAAGTGAAAAATATGTTGCAATCTGAGAGTCTTCAATTGTTGATACCTTTTAATGGCTGACTGAAAAGACTCCACAGGTTGCTAACCATATACCTAATACAATTTGTTCAGCTTATCTTAGAAATCTAGTTTCTCTGTCCCTGCTCCTCCACCCCTCCCTAACCCCACTCTGCTTTACGTCACCAGTCGTATTCCTCACAGCATATAACACTGTTTTCCTTTTTTTTCCGTTTTCTACAGTTAGCCATTAAAAGGCATCAACCACTGAAGACTCTCAGATTGCAATATATTTTTCTATCTACTGGCTAACACGGTATAAATATTCTTTACCTTATATGTAAGTGATAAATTTATTTGTAATACAATGTGAGCATCAGACATTTCATCCTTATTTATGATACAATAATCAGGATGTTTCGTTAGAACATAAAATATATTTATTGGAATACAACTTTAGAACACTAACTAATAGATTGTAAATATGTAATACACTCTGAAATATAGATTATATACACACATATATTATATGTATATGTAATACACTATGTAAGTGGCAAAAAACAGTTTTCAACAAAAACATATTAAACATTTTTGCAGTCTATGAATTTGTTCTAAGAAATGGAATCTGCCTAATATCAAAATTTATCAAAAACGCATAGCGTCAAACGCATTGCACATTTGCAATGTGTTTTAGGCATTGGAGCCTATGGATGCGTTGAAGCATGCTTTTTTCAAAGTTTGCACTTTTAGCGCATCCATGGCTCTGTGACCCTAGCCTAACTGCTACCTCAGTCAGAGCTTCTTTTCCTTTAGTGAGCTTTTGATCATCAATCAGTATTCGATGACTTGGGTCCACATAAACGGCTGCCAGAAAACTGTTATTTTCCAATAGTTGTCTCTCTCCGTTTCATTGATGCAGAAAACTGAATTAGTCCTTACCGGTAATTCCTTTTCTTGGAGCCTTCCACGACAGCATCAATTACCCTCCCTGTATGGTCCTGGATTCCAATTTATCTGTCAGGTAAACCATTGCTAAGGCGATCTTGGTAAACACTGGTGAGCTGGCGGTGGGGAGGGACTTCGTGATGGTGACCATTGACTTGAGGGACACCTACTATCATGTCCCCATTCATGACCATTTAGGATTACCTGAGGGTTCGCCATATCAATAAAGGCCCTGTTACACACAGCGATATCGCTGCAACATCACATGTTTTGTGACGTTGCAGCGATGTCGCTGCGTGTGATATGCCGCAGCGACCAGCAATGAGATCGCTGCGGAATGGCCAGGACCATTTTTTGGTTGTTGGTCTGCCGTTGGGCAGCAGACATTGGCGTGTGTGACGCCTTTCTAACCCGATGTGTTTCCTGGTAACCAGAGTACACATCGGATTACTAAGCAAAGCATGCTGGTAACCAGGGTACACATCAGGTTACTAAGCACAGCGCGCTGTGCTTAGTAATCCGATGCATACCCTGGTTACCAGCATTCTCCCGCTGAATACAGTAGCGAGACCTCCACACCATAGAAAAGAATAGTTTATAGTCTTTTCCACGATGTCGAGGTTGTTACACGGGTCGCTGGTGAGATCTGCCTGTCTGGCATCTCACCAGCGATCACATAGCGATGTGGCGGCGATCCCGATTGTTGGTCGGGTCGCTGGAACATCAGTATGTGTAACCCGGCCTTAAGAAACTGTTTTAGTTCAAGCAATCACTCAATCATTAAATAAGTGCTGCCCCAACGAGTGGCTTGATCGACAATTGCCCCTTTCCCAGCACGTCTCTTCAAGATGAAATCACAGTGTATGATTTAAATAATTAGCGTTTTATTGCATGAAATAAGTATTTGATACAATAGAAAAACAGAACTTAATATTTGGTACAGAAACCTTTGTTTGCAATTAGAGGTCAGATGTTTTCTGTAGATTCTGTCTCTCGGTTGAAGTGTACCTATGATAAAAATGACAGACCTCTCCATTCTTTGTAGGTGGGAAAACTTGCAAAATCAACAGTGTATCAAATACTTATTTTCCCCATTTGATAGCAATGAAACAAACTTTGCATAAATCAATAGTACAGATGACAAATATAAAATTTGTAAAATATGTTATTAGATAGCTTTACTTTGAATTTCCAATTCTTAGGGTACAGCTCACTAAATGTTTAACATAAGATTACTTAACAGTCTATGAAGAGGGGAGGAGGGAGCAAGTGTGTTGTGTATCATACTCCAGGAACAAAGAAACTGATAACACACAGCTAATAACGGGATGTTTTGCCTTCTATACCTATACAAGTCCTCATCAATCCTGTTGCTGCATTTTCCCTGTATGTTGTATAGAAGATAACAAAGCATCAACTATACAGAGAGAACATAGTGTACAGTATACTGGACTATTGATTTATTACTGTTTATTGAAAGTTTAAACATGCATTAAGAAGTAATTGCCTTAATCCTGTTCACTCTAGCAATTCTGAGATGAGTGCAGGCCTTCCTGTGTGTTTACATTTAACCCTTGTCTGTAGAGGAGGAGCATCACTGGTGCTGAAGTGCAGCACAGACTTATCTCAGCTAAGACAAAGCCTAGATCCTTAGCGTAGGTTGGGGGTGGATTGTGGGTCTCTCGAGGCGTTTTGGTTGCTGTGGGGAGGCCTCAGTCTTCTGCAGTTAGGCACCGGTGTCCTCCCGGTGGAAGGAGTTGGGGGGGCCCGATGGAACAGGCCTGCTTCCTTCGTACACTGTGTTGGCTGTAGGGACCACAAGCCATGCACTTCAGGGCCCTAGCTGCTGGGGGCAGGTGGTGGGGCACTACCAGTGTCCAGATGAGTGCCTGTCCACAACCTCACTAGTGTTATGTCCGGTAGGCTGGAGGGTCTAGTGCCAGGTGGCCCAGCTTGGGCCTGGTCTGATGGTATTCCCTGGGCTGTAAGAGGGGGTTCTGGGCTCCGATGTAGAACCAGATAGTTCGCAAATGAAGGTGGAGGCTGGAGGGTAGCTGTAGCGCAGTGCCCTGGCACTTTTAAGCCCAGATGGCCCTGATGCAGCTCAGATTACAAGGAGCACACTTCTCAGCGTCCTCTCTGCACGGTGGCCATCTTCGTCCCCCTTTTAAATTTATTACTGTTTTATTGCAGCCATTTGGTAAATTCAGAAAAGTTCATTTTTTTCCTCATTAATGTACACTCTGCACCCCATTTTGACTGAAAAAAAAAGCAGAGATGTAGATATATCAGTTTTTCTTTAGTAATAAAGTTGCACAAATATCACATGGTCATAAGTATCCTAACCCTTTGCTCAGACACTCGTATTTGTCACATGCTGTCCATTTCCTTGTGATCCTCCTTGAGATGGTTCTACACCTTCATTGGAGTCCAGCTGTGTTTAATTGAACTGATACGACTTAATTTGGAAAGTCAAGTCCTATTAGTTCAATTAAACACAGCTGGACTCCAATGAAGGAATAGAACCATCTCAAGGAGGATCACAAGGAAATGGACAGCATATGACTAAAGGTACCGTCACACGGGGAGATATCGCCGGCGATGTTGCCGGCAACCGAGGGGCGTGGCCAGGTTGCGGCGACATCGCCGGCGAATTGCCGCGTGTGACAGGGCGATAATCAGGCGATGAATCGCCTGAGTCACATCGCCAGGTTTCCCAACAATGTTGGGAAACCTGGCGATGTTGCTCAGGCGATTCTGCCTGATCGCCCTGTGTAACGCGGCAACCCGCAATGTTACGGGCGATTCCGCCTATCTACAACATTGCGGGTTATCGCTTGCTGGGTTGCTGGGCAACCCAGCGAGCGATAGCCGCGGCAACTAGCCGGCGACATCGCTGGTAAGTTGCTCAGTGTGACAGCTCACCGGCGATGTTGTCAGGGATCGCCGGCAACATCGCCGGCGACATGTCCCTGTGTGACGGTACCTTAAGGGTGGTTTCACACTTGCGGACCCCTCTGCAGCGTTCTGCGGAGGGGATCCGCAATGTGACCGCAGCCTCCGCAAGCTGCTATGTTTATAATGGGAGCGCACGTAGCTGCGCTTGACTGCGCATGACCGTCCGCACCCATTCACTGCCATATGTGATTTGTACGCAGGCGGATGCCTGCGCACAAATCACATACTCTCGTCCGCACCAGGAACACGACATGTTGCATTCCTGGCGCAGACGAAAGTATGTGATTCGTGCGCAGGCATCTGTCTGCGTTCAAATCACATATGGCAGTGAATGGGTGTGCACGGTCATGCACAGTCGAGCGCAGCACCGTGCGCTCCCATTATAAACATAGGAGCTTGCGGAGGCTGCAGTCACATTGCGGATCCCCTCCGCAGAACGCTGCGGAGGGGTCCGCAAGTGTGAAACCACCCTTAAATATGAGTGTCTAAGCAAAGGTCTGAACACTTATGACCATGTGATATTTGTGCAAATTTATTACAAAAGAAAAACTGAAATATCTACATTTCTGCTTTTTTTTTTTCTTCAGTCAAAATGAGGTGCAGAGTGCACATTAATGAGGAAAAAAATGAATAAGACCTCACCGTGCATGTCAGACCAATTGAGAATCATGAGGTCAAAGGAACTGCCCAAGGAGCTCAGAGACAGAATTGTGGCAAGGCACAGATCTGTGTGACATATCTACATATTGTCCTTTAATATTGTGTGTCTAGCTAAGGGGCCGTCACACTAATCTATCTTTTTCATGGTTTGAGAGAAACTCAGTTATCGTTAGTTGGAAGATATTGATGTGTCAGAGTCTTGCAGGAGGCTTCTAAGGTTGAGTTGCCACAGCCAAGAACGAGAGGAAGGTGTGAAAAATAGGCGCATGATCAGACCATGTTATATTGCCGACAGGAGCAGAGGGGGCCAGCTTAGGATTTAATGAACGATCAAGGAGTAGTCAATCCTACTGTGTCGTGAAGTGGGGAAAAATAAGTATATTCCCTATCTTCTGGTTGTAAGGCTCGCCAGAGAACAACAGCCTGTATTTCAAATAGATTATATTTCAATGTGGCCAGGTGGGAACAAGGAATTGAGGATTTATCTGATGTTTTTTAGTTTATCCAGTGTTAGGGTGGTTTCACACTACGGATTTTTCATTTCCGATGCTGTCCGATAAAAATCGGACAGCATCGGATCCGAATTTGGCCCCATGCAGCCCTATGGGCATCGGACCAAATTGGATGTGCACTAAATGCCATCCGATTTGGTCCGATCCGATTCTGTCCGATTTTATTATCGGTGCAAAAATCGGAGCTTGCTCCGATTTTTGCACCGAAAATAAAATCTGACAGATTCGGATCGGACCAGATCGGACGGCACATCCGATCCGACCCGATTAATTTAGCATGGGGCCCTATGGAGAAGGGTCCGAGGAAACATCTGATGTCTCCTCGGACCCCATTTTAGTGTACTGAGCATGCTCAGTACACTAAAATAGCTCCTAAAAGTGAAGTAAAGGGTTAAAAAAATAAAAAAAAAATCTATGCTCACCTGTCCACGAGGCCCCCGGCGTCTCCGGTGTCTCCAGGTATCTTGCCGTCTGTGCTGACAAGACCTGCCGTGATGTCACAATCACATGACTGCCAGTAACCAATAGCCGGCAGTCATGTGATTGTGACATCACGAGAGGTCCTGGCAGCACTGAAGACAGAACAGCAAGACACCGGAGATGCGCGGGACCGTGCAGGAGTCGTGGACAGGTGAGAAAGGATTTGAGGAGAGGGGGAGGACACATGGGGGCAGCACATTGAAGGACTGGGGGTGGACTCATAGGAGGACCAGGGGCCAAGAGGGGAGACACAGGGGATAAAAGGAGAGGACCGGGGGCCAAGAGGGGAGACACAGGGGCCAAGAGGGGAGGACCGGGGGCCAAGAGGGGAGACACAGGGGCCAAGAGGGGAGGACCGGGGGCCAAGAGGGGAGACACAGGGACCAAGAGGAGAGGACCGGGGGCCAAGAGGGGAGACACAGGGGCCAAGAGGGGAGGACTGGGGGCCAAGAGGGGAGACACAGGGGATAAGAGGAGAGGACCGGGGGCCAAGAGGGGAGACACAGGGGATAAAGGAGAGGACCGGGGGAGAGACAGTGACAGCTCTCAGGGAGCGATCTGACAGGAGGGCGGACATCCTATTTTCTGTCGGAATCGGATGCCTATTTGGCATCCGATTCCAGGCATCAGAGGAATCCGATGCTGTCCGATTTATATCGGACAGCATCGGATTTTACAAAATCGTTATGTGAAAGTAGCCTTAAGCTGAGATCTCCCAGGTTCAGAAGGCCTTCAATGAAGCCCTTCAGCCATCTTCAGTACGTCTGAACTGTCTTCACTTGGTCCTTATTGGGGAGATAAAGATTAGCCAAGGCATAGATATGGTTAAAAATTGAGACCTTCAGAAATAAAAAGCGACCATTCTCAACCACATCAAATAGTAGCGTAAAAGGCAAGTTTTTGTGAATGGCAATGCTTACTCCTTTAGATTTAGAAATCGGCTGTAACTGTAGTACCAGTGAGTAATATAGCGGTTCTTTACTTCTGGAAAGTGATTACTTTCAAAATTAGTTTCCTGTAGAAAGAAGATCTGAACCCCCATTTTGGGTGTAGCGTGTAAGACCTGAGAGCATTTCTGAGAAGCATTAAAACCCCTTAATATTTAAAGAATATGTTAATTGAGGTCATCTTTATAGTATCAGGGTGGGGTGAGGTTACACACGTTTCTAGGTAAGCAAATGAGGAGTAGAGAATGTAGGTGTAGTTAAAGCATAACCTTCAGTTAAACTTGTATTTAATAATATTGTAGAGCAAGCAATTTTAATAAGCTTTCAAATATACTTCATAAGAGAATTCTGGTAGAAAACCATTCATAAACCTGGTAGAAAACCATTCATAAACCTTCCACAAGATGTCCCCACTAGACTGTGTCTGAAAGAGACATGTTCACTCTCAGTGAGATCCGTCTTCACACTGAATTTGGATATATAATCATATAAGAGAGGGGCCAGGGCCCACACTACCTGTTTAACATAGCTACAGCTGATCACTGTATCAGATTACGTCAGATACAGGGAGCTGGGGACTGACAGCACAAAGACAGGAGATCTTATCTCCTGCATCCACATGCTGTGTTATTCTCTGAGGAGCTGTGTGGGGGCCATCAACCTCTAGCAGGGAGCAGAGGGATCTGAATGCAGGAGATGAGATCTGTCTTTGTGCTGGCAGCCTGGAGTCCTTTGTCCGAGGTAATATTAGGGTGCCCTTACACACAGCAATGTTCCAGCGATCCCGACTGATCAGGATTGCTGGAACATCACTGGGGAGCTGTCAAACAGGCAGATCTCCTCAGCAACCAGGGAGCCGACCTCTACATTGCTGGGTAAGCAGGAGGACGCTGGTAACCAGGGTGGATAAAAATCTTGATTTTTTTAAAAAAATCAAAAAAATCAGATTTTTTTGATTTAAATCAGATTTTTTTGATTTAAATCATTTGATTTAAATCAGATTTTTTAATCAAGTTGTACACAAGCAAAACTTTGTCTTTTTGCAAATCTAATTGTTTTACACAAATAAAAATATTAAAACAGTTGATTATGAAACCTAATAATTTTTATTTGCACTATTAAACACTCAGAATTGAACTACAGAGAGTAAGTACTTTTTAACAATAGCCTATCTCTAACGTTTGAAGTAAGCCACACATCTTCAGTGAATACATCAGTCCTTTAAGCCTACTGTTTATTTAGGACTTTTAATAGGAAAACCAGTTGTCCTGCTTTAGCAGTTCCTAAGCGGTTTCGGACTGTTGTGTGCACAAAACCTTTCTTTCCAAGATCTGCTGCTGGCATCTCAACAAAATGAACCCAAATAGGGTCTCTCTTACGACCTGCTGCCATGGCTCACACAGATCACTTATGAAGTTTGATTGTTACTACAGCCTGAGCCAAGCACTGCTGACTATCCAACACGTTTGGGCATGTCAACTGAATGCAGGGAAAAAGAAACTAAACCAAAACTGAAACCAAGCTAGAAGTGTGGAATTAAAGGGGCAGTATGAACAAAATGTGGAGGCTATTAATAGTTTATACAATTAAGACATGCTGCTTTTAAACACCTACCTATTG
Organism: Allobates femoralis; assembly: GCA_033576535.1. NCBI lineage: Eukaryota > Metazoa > Chordata > Amphibia > Anura > Aromobatidae > Allobates > Allobates femoralis. The sequence continues at coordinate 220,333,650 of JARQOC010000011.1, read as the reverse complement.
CCATATAGTAAAACAAAAAAGATTTTTACTTACTTTGGGGTCCCCCCCTCACCCTAGCGTTAGATCGTTGCCCCTAGTTTCGTCCGTGTAACTATGGGCGCACATGCACACTGCTCTCACTTCTCATTTTAATCGTGATTTATATTAAAAAAAAAACCTTTTGATTTAAATCAGTGATTTAAATCATGATTAAAATCATGATTTAAATCGATCCGATTTAAATAGAAAAAAAACTTTTGATTTAAATCATGATTTAAATCGGCGTGATTTAAATCAATCCACCCTGCTGGTAACCATGATAAACACTGGGTATCTAGGCAGCACGCGCTGCCTAGCTACCTGCTGTTTAACATGGTTACCAGCGTCCTGCCGCTTAGTGCTGATAACCATGATAAACACCGGGTATCTAGGCAGCGCGTGCTGCTTAGTTACCCGGTGTTTATCATGGTTACCAGCCTGTGAGGTCGCTGATCACTTGTCTCGCTGGCACACGCAGAGATGTGTGCTGACCAAAGGGAGACAAAGGACCAAAAAATGGTCCTGAAGGATGTGCATCGATCAGTGACCTCGCAGCAGGGGCCCCGTCGCTGCTGCTTTTCACACACAGCAGCAATATCGCTGTGTGTGATGTACCCCTTATACACTGATCTGTACTCTGTCACTCTGTGTAGGCCCTGCCCCCTCACTCTTATATGTGAGGTTTAGAAACCCCCTCCTGGGGACATCCAGAAGGTTTATAAATTACTTTCTACCAGATTTATTAAAATCACTTGCTCTACATTATTATTCAATAAAAATTTAAACAGCGGTTACGCTTTAAAGTCAGGAAAGAGGGTGAGAAGGGAGAAAGATCAAGACATGGAGGGATTTGATGCAGGGGGCAAAATAAGGAAAGGTACAAGATGGAGGGTTCCGGCTAGCTACTTAGTGGTTGGATACAGGGGAAAAGAAGCTCAATGCATCCAGCACTCTCACGGATATACAAGGTGTGGGTAGAGCGGGTGCAGGACAGTGACATCATCGCTAGGCGCACAGCTCACACGGTCATGAGTGTTCAGTATAACACAGAAGCACATCGCAGCTGAAGGGTGAGTATAATCGTCCAGTATAATCACTGTTCCATATGCAAATGAAGATGCTTGAGGTCCGATGTTACTGGACTGAAACATTTGGTTGTTCTAATTTACAGTATCACCAAATACAATCACTGTTTTGCTGTGATTTTATTATAGATCTGTGGTCACAAGCAGCCTCTGTTCCAATGTGGTGAGGCTCTGGGGGACACAAGGCCGACAACCGCAACCTCCGCTTTCCTTGGTTCCCATGCTTCTGGTCCCTGGAGTCACAGGCCGTGAAGGCGGCCTGCAGCTGCACGCTGCGTCAGTACCAGCTCTTGTAGAGCATGTTATCTGGACTTACAGTGCTGAGACCTGAACTTCCCACTTGTTTCGGTGAGGGGGATCACCTCGGGGTTCTGAAGGGATGATTGTGGATAATATCTTGTTTTAATCATATGCAGGGATTATGGAAGCTGCAGGAGCTGGTCTTAAATGCGACCATTTTGCATAATTGCCAGGCCACACACCCCTCTAAATAAAATGTAATCATGTCCAACTGTTTTATTGGAAGAGCAGGTGCAGGGAGAACATGAAGTTATATTTTCTCTGTACTCACTTCCAGTCATTGAGGTGTTGCAAGGAGCTGTAACAGTCACTGCTTATAAAGAGGTGAATGTTAAGGCCAGGTTACACGTAGCGATGTTCCAGTGATCCAAACCAACAATTCTACCTGCCCGGGATCATTGGAACATCGCTGTGTGGTCGCTGGTGGGATGCCACACAGGCAGATCTCTTCAGCGACCCGACCCGTGTAACAACCTCGACATCGTGGAAAAGAATATTTTATATTCTTTTCCATCATGTCGAGGTCCTGCTACTGTCTTCTGATTGGCTGGGGTAAGCGGTAGAACGCTGGTAACCAGGGTACACATCGGGTTACTAAGTACAGCGCGCTGTGCTTAGTAACCCAAAGTGTACCCTAGTTACCAGGAAACACATCGGGTTATAGGGGCATCACACACACCAATGTCTGCTGCCCAGCGGGAGACCGATGACCAAAAAATGGTCCTGCCCATTCCGCAGCGATCAGCGAGCTCATCACTAGTCGCTGTGGCATGTCACACGCAGCGAGGTCGCTGCAATGTCACAAAACCTGTGACGTTGCAACAATATAGTTAGCAATATCGCTACGTGTAACCTGGCCTTTACAGTCCTCTGCTTCCTTTGAAAACGGTCCCATTCTTGTAATAATGTACTCATACTGGTCCCCATCCTATATTAATGTCCCTCATTCTGGTCATCATCTTCTTGTAATGTCCCCATCCTGGTCCCATCTCGTAGTAATGTCGCCATCTTGGTCCTCATCTTGTAGTAATGTCCTCATTCTGACCCTCATCTTGTAGTAATGTCCTCATTCTGACCCTCATCTTGTAGTAATGTTCCCATTCTGACCCTCATCTTGTAGCAATGTCCCCATCCTGGTCCCCATCTTGTAGTAATGTCCCCATCCTGATGCCATATTGTAGTGATGTCCCAACCTGGTCTCTCTTCTTTTTGCATACACATTCATGCACATACACTCACACTCTCTCTCATATACACACACACACACACTCGCTCTCTCATACACACACACACTCGCTCTCTCATACACACACACGCTCGCTCTCTCATACACACCTTAACTATGCCGGGGTCCAGTGTGCTGGGGACTGCGGCTTTATTATGACTTCCTGTGGCCGCAACGACAAGCTCCTTTCCTCAGCTAGTAGCTACATCAATGGAAGCCGGCAGGCCAATCAGAAATCTTAATTGACGTAATACGCCGACGCCGCTTGCGGGTCTCTGATCTGATTGGTCCACCGCATTCCATTGATGTAGTTGAGTGAAGGAGCGTGACGTAGCGGCCACAGGAAGTCATAATAAAGTCGCGGCCCCCTGCACACAGGACCTTGGCATCCTTGCATTGTCCATGGTGACGTGGCCTGCACTGTGAAGCCTCAGGGGCCGTGTGTTTGAGATCCCTGTAATAGAACATTGCTATATACCTTACAATTTGTATGGATTTTTTTACTTTTTCATAAATTGGTAATTTTCATATCTAGATGAATATATTTTTAGTTTGTTTTATTTTTTTTTCTTGGCAGATACCTGTACCAGACCCTCCGAAGGATATCTGATGCCTTCATATATTAAAGCAGAAGACTGTAGCATGGTTAAAGATGAATATGAAGAGCACAGCAACATCTCAGATATACCCCCAGCCCATCATAGCAAAGAGCGATCATCTAATTCTTTTAAAGTATCTCCTAATTCATTACAGACTGTTAAGGAAAATGAAAGTCATAGAAGTGTGGAAAATAAAACGGCACCCACAAGAAAGACAATTTCATGTTCAGAATGTGAGAAATGTTTTACCGATCTATCAAAACTTGCTAAACATAGGCGAATTCACACAGGAGAAAAAACATTTTCATGTTCAGAATGTGGGAAATGTTTTAAAGATAAATCACATCTTGTTAGACATGAGAGATTCCACACTGGAGTGAAGCCATTTTCATGTTCAGAATGTGGGAAATATTTTTCACATAAATCATCTCTTGTTAATCATGAAAGAATTCATACAGGAAAGAAGTCTTTTTCATGCTCAGAATGTGAGAAATGTTTTGTAGATAAATTCCATCTTGTTAGACATGAGAGAATTCACACAGGCGAAAAGCCATTTTCATGTTCAGAATGTGGGAAATATTTTAGAGATAAATCATATCTTGTTACACATGAGAGAATTCACACTGGAGAGAAGCCATTTTCATGTTCAGAATGTGGAAAATGTTTTTCTCAAAAATCAAATCTTGACATACATGAGAGAATTCACACAGGAGCGAAGCCATTTTCATGCTCCGAATGTGGAAAATGTTTTGCAGATAAATCATCTCTTGTTATACATGAGAGAATTCACACAGGAGAGAAGCCATTTTCATGTTCTGAATGTGGAAAATGTTTTGCAGATAAATCAACTCTTGTTACACATGAGAAAATTCACACTGGAGAGAAGCCATTTTCATGTTCAGAATGTGGGAAATGTTTTACTCACAAATTATCTCTTATTACACATGAGAGAATTCACACAGGAGAGAAGCCATTTCCATGTTCAGAATGTGGGAAATGTTTTGCAGATAAATCAACTCTTGTTAGACATGAGAGAATTCACTCAGGAGAGAAGCCATTTCTATGTTTAGAATGTGGAAAATGTTTTGCATCTAAATCACATCTTGTTACACATGAGAGAATTCACACAGGAGAGAAACCATTTTCTTGTTCAGAATGTGGGAAATGTTTTACAGTTAAGTCGTCTCTTGTTAAACATGAGTCATCACACTGGAAAGAAACTATCTGAAGCATATCTGGTCATAAATCCCTGTATATTTCTGAACCCATCTTAGAGTAGAAATAGGATGTCTCATCCACTCAAAGGTAACGCTGACACTTCACATTGGGCTCCGCAGGGGCTCCAGAGTCAACAGCTTCAAGTGGAAAGGCTCACAGTATTTATCTGACAGGGAAGCAGCCATCAGTTTTTATGGTAGAAAGTAACAGCAGCGCCATACAGGAGGTAGGATGGGGACTTGAATCGTACCTGCATTCTTCTGATTTAGATGGGTGCTTGCAGAAATAACTTTGGTTAAATTTGAGGAAATGTGTGCATGATTGGCGGGACTTTGTGGGTCGGGTTCTTTGTATAGATTCCTCCTCCTGCTGTTCTCACCTCCTTTATTTAAATCTTTCGCCGCCATTGCAGGCACTGCTTGCACACAGCTATAGAAATGGTGACGTTATTAAAATGTTGCATACCTGTAGGGTGATCTTCGGTGCCATTTTACTGGGGACACTGCAGATGCATGAGTGGCATCAGCGCTAAGCACAGGTTATTTTTTTCATCTGCGCATGCGCCCCTGCCCCTCATATACATGCATACCCTGACGTCTAATCAGAAGAATGCAGGTATGGTTTAATTCACCATCCTAGAGCCTTGTACGGTGCTTTTAATTTCAACCTCAAAATCCTGATGGTTCCCTTTAACAGGATAAAAACTTCATACTGAGCTTCAAACAAAACCATAGTGTCATTGACACACTGATCTCATTTAAAATTGTGAAAGTAACGTATACCCAGGCCCTACACATCATATCCCTGGAACCATGGCAGCAAACCGCACACACCTGGGTCCCCAACTCTTCCTGGCGTCTGGAGATAAGGAGAACAACTAGCAGAAGCCAGGTATGTAAACCATTTTGGTCTCTAAGCATGAAATGGACTCAGCTGGATCACCCAGCACATCTCCCTTGGACCTCCCAGTGGGAAGTTATGACCCATCATAGCTTTTTGGAATTTTTCAGCCTAGGGACTAGGATAGGTGAGTTCGGGACAGCCAAGGTTGGGGATGGAGTAACTGACCAAGGGCTTAAAGGGTACCCACCATATTTCTCATTTGTTCACTGTCAAGGAGGTCACATCACATGTTGTGAGTACCCAAGACACCCTCAGGCTCCACATCTCTGTGTGACCGCCATCAGCAAGGAATTGGTAACTGATTACATTCAACTGCATATACATTCTGTAACCTATTACCTTTATTCAAATATCTGACTGTAATACCTGTAACTTAATTGTGTATATATTGTATTATCTAGTGAGCCCTTACGTTGATTAAATATAATGTAATCTGGGGTTTCTCTTATCTCAATCCACAAACCCACACAAGTCTGTCTTCAGTTAATATTACATGCTACCTGGGTTGGTTTCTAACTCGGTATAAAGGGGCCGCCGCACGCTACGATATTTTAAAAGACATCGCTGAACTGTCAGGAGTTTTCCGTCGTTCAAACAACATCGTTGCGTGCGACACGTCGATCTGACAAGCGATAAGTGGTCTGATCGTTCATCGCAGATATGGGATCCGGCCCCCACATCAGACGATGTCGATCATGCAATCTGCTTGCATCGTTCAGTGTGACACCGCCATAACCGATCTCCTTACCGATTTCTCCTATTCAAACCATTGACGAGCATCGTTCGCTGGTTGTGCGAACGATACCTGCACGCAACATCGTTGCTGCGTCGTGAACGATATCTATACATGTGACCCCTCACTAACGATGTTGTTCAGGAGCGTTCACAAAATCGTAGTGTGCAACAGCCCCTTAACTTCTATCAAATCAATATTATAATTAACGAGGAATAGGTGACAGCTCTAGCGGGCTGGCAGGACTCTTTCGCTGGGGCTAGTGAAAAGGGTCTTCTAGCCCGTAATGGTTGTAAGTGTTGTGCCACACCGAAGGTAGTGTGGATCACCGTCTCTCACTCCCTGTGCAAAACTGCGCCAAGCAGACCGTCTGTTCCCCTGGGGTGCAGAACGTCACATTTTGGTGAAAGCGACAGGACTGTATCTCACGGCTGCGACATATTAGAAGCGTCGGGGTGCGGCTGAAAAGTGCAGTTTTCATCTGTAACTTTTTTCATGTTTAGAATGTGAGAAATGTGTTACTAAGAAATCTAATGTTCTACATGACAGAATTCACACAGGGGAGAAGCCATTTTAATGCTCAAAATATGAGAAATGTGTAGCAAGATTATTAATCTTTTAAACGTGATAATTCATACAGGAGAGAAGCCATGTTCATGTAAAGAACGTGGAAAATATGTTACTAACATATAGCAACTTTTTAGACAGAAAACGTACACTGGGAAGAAGCCCTTTAGTGACCGAGCTCAATTTCTCATATCTGACATGTAACTTTATTGTAATAACGATGACATTTTTCAACATACCGTATCCCAATTATCTTAATTTATTAATAACAAAGAAAAATAGAATACCAATATGGAAAAATGTCCCAGGTCCAAAATAAATACAAAAACTAGAAAATTATATTTTTTAACTAGATTTAAAGCACAAGTACATAGCCCTTTTTTTGTAATTCTTTAAATAATTTTTTTTTTTAAATTTGGTGTGGGCTCCGCCATATTTTTTATTGCCAGCCAAGGTAACCCAGATAGCCGGGGGCTGTAATTCTCAGCGTGCTGAGGCCCAAGTGTTCTGGGCCCCCAAGCTGAAAATTGCAGCCAGCAGCCACCCCAGAATTGGCGCCTCCATGAGAGACTCCAAAACACAGGCGGCCACTCCGCTCTTCCAGCTGCAGTGTAGCGGTGTCAGACTGGGTAAAAAAAGGGGTAGATATCAGCTTTTTTTTGACAGCTGACATCAAGCCCTATTGCTAATTGCTAGTGAAATCCTTTATTTAATACAAAATAGAGACATCTCGTTATCCACTTTATTAGCTCCCACCTAGTTCCCGTGCAATGTAATTCTGTACTTTCTGTAATCTTGCAGTGGGGCGGTGTGATGCACCACTCCACCGCCATCTTTGTATAGCTAAGTGTCCAAAGATGGCGGCCGCGTGAGTTAGTGTGCATATGTGTCTGACATGTCTTGGGACCTGTCGTGTATGTGTGTATCAATGTGTCCCCGCCATGTCACGTGACCTGCCATGTGTGTATATGTGACCCTCTGTGTGTATGTTTCCCTGCTGCGTCACATGAGCGGCCGAGAGTGTGTATGCATGTGTGTAAATATGGACCCACTGCATGTGTATATGTGGATCCACTGCATCATGTGTCCTGTTGTGTGTGTGCCCGCAACATGTGTTTGTAGATATGTGGACCCACTGCATCATGTGACCTGCCATGTGTGGCTCTGTATGTGTGTATATATGTGGACACGCTGCGTTACGTGACCCACCGTGTGTATATAACTGTGTACATCCCCGCCGTGTGTATGTCCTTACTGTGTGTGTATTTATATATACAAAGTGTATGACGTGACCCGGCGCATGCGTGTTTGTATATACATACATACATACAGTTGTGGCCAAAAGTATTGACACCCCTGCAATTCTGTCAGAGAATACTCAGTTTCTTCCTGAAAATGATTGCAATCACAAATTCTTTGGTATTATTATCTTCATTTAATTTGCCTTAAATGAAAAAACACAAAAAGAATTGTCCTAAAGCCAAATTGGATCTAATTCCACACCAAACATAAAAAGGGGGTGGACAAAAGTATTGGCACCGTTAGAAAAATCATGTGATGCTTCTCTAATTTGTGTAATTAACAGCACCTGTAACTTACCTGTGGCACCTAACAGGTGTTGGCAATAACTAAATCACACTTGCAGCCAGTTGACATGGATTAAAGTTGACTCAACCGCTGTCCTGTGTCCTTGTGTGTACCACATTGAGCATGGAGAAAAGAAAGAAGACCAAAGAACTGTCTGAGGACTTGAGAAACCAAATTGTGAGGAATCATGAGCAATCTCAAGGCTACAAGTCCATCTCCAAAGACCTGAATGTTCCTGTGTCTACCGTGCGCAGTGTCATCAAGAAGTGTAAAGCCCATGGCACTGTGGCTAATCTCCCTAGATGTGGACAGAAAAGAAAAATTGATGAGAGATTTCAACGCAAGATTGTGCGGATGGTGGATAAAGAACCTCGACTAACATCCAAACAAGTTCAAGCTGCCCTGCAGTCCGAGGGTACAACAGTGTCAACCCGGACTATCCGTCGGCGTCTGAATGAAAAGGGGCTGTATGGTAGGAGACCCAGGAAGACCCCACTTCTTACCCCGAGACATAAAAAAGCCAGGCTGGAGTTTGCCAAAACTTACCTGAGAAAGCCTAAAACGATTTGGAAGAATGTTCTCTGGTCAGATGAGACAAAAGTAGAGCTTTATGGGCAAAGGCATCAACATAGAGTTTACAGGAGAAAAAAAGAGGCATTCAAAGAAAAGAACACAGTCCCTACAGTCAAACATGGCAGAGGCTCCCTGATGTTTTGGGGTTGCTTTGCTGCCTCTGGCACTGGACTGCTTGACCGTGTGCATGGCATTATGAAGTCTGAAGACTACCAACAAATTTTGCAGCATAATGTAGGGCCCAGTGTGAGAAAGCTGGGTCTCCCTCAGAGGTCATGGGTCTTCCAGCAGGACAATGACCCAAAACACACTTCAAAAAGCACTAGAAAATGGTTTGAGAGAAAGCACTGGAGACTTCTTAGGTGGCAGCAATGAGTCCAGACCTGAATCCCATAGAACACCTGTGGAGAGATCTAAAAATGGCAGTTTGGAGAAGGCACCCTTCAAATATCAGGGACCTGGAGCAGTTTGCCAAAGAAGAATGGTCTAAAATTCCAGCAGAGCATTGTAAGAATCTCATTGATGGTTACCGGAAGTGGTTGATCGCAGTTATTTTGGCTAAAGGTTGTGCAACCAAGTATTAGGCTGAGGGTGCCAATACTTTTGTCTGGCCCATTTTTTGAGTTTTGTGTGAAATGATCAATGTTTTGCTTTTTGCTTCATTCTCTTTTGTGTTTTTTTCATTGAAGACAAATTAAATGAAGATAATAATACCAAAGAATTTGTGATTGCAATCATTTTCAGGAAGAAACTGAGTATTATCTGACACAACTGTATAAAGCACACGGCTCTTGTGCACAGCTCGAGGCTTCTGTGTACACAGCACGCGGCTCACATGAAAAAAACAAAAGGCGCCAGCACTGCCAAAAAATATAAACATTGTGTAAATACACATATTGCTTCCAAACTGTAAAAAAAAATTGAGACATTTAGCAAAAGATTAAAAAATCTTTTGAGCCACCCTGCCAACATCAAGGCATTCTCAGATAGGGTGGTCCTACTCTACAATTTTTTATTTTTATTGTGTCAGAAGACCTCAAACATAAACATAAAGTGGACAATATAAAGCTAGCACTCACCTTATGCATCTCAGACCTGCTTCCAAGGTGCCAGGTCAGTACAAGTGATTTAAAGTAACCTAGGCCCCTGCACCTGCAGCCTACACCACAAATGTCTGGGCTGTTCAAAGTTAACCCTCACTGCACCAGACCAGCCTTCATGGTTAAACGCAGGTTAGGTTCAGGTGAATGAGGCAAAATGAACTGAGCCTGAAGCCTGAGTGTGATAACTGTGGGCAGCACGGTGGCTCAAGTGGTTAGCACTGCAGCCTTTGAAGCACTGGGGTCTTGAAGTCCTGGGTTCAATTTCCACCAAGGACACTAAGGACAACATCTGCAAGGAGTTTGTATGTTCTCCCAGTGTTTGCGTGGGTTTCCTCTGGGCACTCCGGTTTCCTCCCACATTGTAAAGACATACTGATAGGATGTTTAGATTGTGAGCTACAAGAGAGACAGCATTACTGATGTATGTAAAGTGCTATGGAATTAATAGCGCTATATAAATGAATAAATTATTATTATTATAACCGTGTGTGAACAGTTACCAAGAATACTAGTGTCAATACAGATGGAAACAGACAAAATCTGGCATGCACGGCAAAGTGGTGGTCAGCCATAGACCATTCCCAGGGAAAAAACAAAAGGCGCCAGCACTGCCAGAAAATATAAACATTGTGTAAATAGACTTATTGCTTCCAAACAGTAAAAAGCACGTGGCTCCCGTGTGTAAAGCACGTGGCTCCCATGTATACAATGCAAGCGGCTCCTGTGTACACAGCACGCTGCTCCTGTGTATACAGCACGTGGCTCCTGTGTATACAGCACTGTGGCTCCTGTGTATACAGCACGCGGCTCCTGTGTATACAGCTCGCGGCTCCCGTGTACCCAGCACGCGGCTCCCGTGTACACAGCACGCGGCTCCCGTGTACACAGCACGCGGCTCCCGTGTACACAGCACGCGGCTCCCGTGTACACAGCTCGTGGCTCCTGTGTATGCGGCTCCCGTGTGTACGGCTCGCGGCTCCCGTGTGTACGGCTCGCGGCTCCCGTGTGTACGGCACGCGGCTCCCGTGTGTACGGCTCGCGGCTCCCGTGTGTACGGCTCGCGGCTCCCGTGTGTACGGCACGCGGCTCCCGTGTGTACGGCTCGCGGCTCCCGTGTGTACGGCACGCGGCTCCCGTGTGTACGGCACGCGGCTCCCGTGTATACGGCACGCGGCTCCCGTGTATACGGCTCGCGGCTCCCGTGTATACAGCAAGTGGCTCCCTGTGTATACAGCACGCAGCTCATGTGTATACAGCACTGTGGCTCCTGTGTATACAGCTTGTGGCTCCTATGTATACAGCACTGTAGCTCCTGTGTATACAGCTTGTGGCTCCTATGTATAAACCACGCGGCTCCTGTGTATACAGCACTGTGGCTCATGTGTGTACAGCACGCGGCTCCTGTGTGTACAGCACGCGGCTCCTGTGTGTACAGCACGCGGCTCCTGTGTGTACAGCACGCGGCTCCTGTGTGTACAGCACGCGGCTCCTGTGTGTACAGCACGCGGCTCCTGTGTATACAGCACTGTGGCTCCTGTGTATACAGCACTGTGGCTCCTGTGTATACAGCTCGCGGCTCCGGTGTATACAGCACGCGGCTCCTGTGTATACAGCACGCGGCTCCTGTGTATACAGCACTGTGGCTCCTGTGTATACAGCACTGTGGCTCCGGTGTATACAGCTCGTGGCTCCTGTGTATACAGCACTGTGGCTCCTGTGTATACAGCACTGTGGCTCCTGTGTATACAGCACGTGGCTCCTGTGTATACAGCACGCGGCTCCTGTGTATACAGCACGCGGCTCCCGTGTATACAGCACGCGGCTCCCGTGTATACAGCACGCGGCTCCCGTGTATACAGCACGCGGCTCCCGTGTTTACAGCACGCGGCTCCCGTGTTTACAGCACGCGGCTCCCGTGTTTACAGCACGCGGCTCCCGTGTATACAGCACGCGGCTCCCGTGTATACAGCACGCGGCTCCCGTGTATACAGCACGCGGCTCCGGTGTATACAGCTTGTGGCTCCTGTGTATACAGCACACGGCTCCCGTGTATACAGCACGCGGCTCCCGTGTATACAGCACGCGGCTCCCGTGTATACAGCACGTGGCTCCCGTGTATACAGCACGCGGCTCCGGTGTATACAGCACGCGGCTCCGGTGTATACAGCACGCGGCTCCTGTGTATACAGCACGTGGCTCCTGTGTATACAGCACGCGGCTCCCGTGTACACAGCACAAGGCTCCGGTGTATACAGCTCGTGGCTCCTGTGTATACAGCACGCGGCTCCTGTGTATACAGCACGCGGCTCCTGTGTATACAGCTCGAGGCTCCATCCTCCGCTCAGTTGTATCTGGATTGGAGATGATGATGGTTGAGGATTTCATTCTATCGTCTCCGCTCTACACAGATCAAAACTGCAGGAGTCACTGACTTTACTGAAAGAGGCAAAACTGCACTGAGAAACGCATCAATAACTGTGATAAACCGCAGTGTGAGCACAGGAGCAAACCCTCCACTGTGACCCCAACATCACCCCCTCCTTATGGAGCCTCCAGCACGTGCAGGAGTCACATGACCTCTACTGACCAATACACGGGCTGGGCTCATTACAGCTGGCAAATGTGGGTATGTATGGGCGGAGTCCTGCACTGAGGAGACCCCGCCTGCTTTGGTGACGTCACGCTCAGACCTGAAGTAAGATCCGTCAGGCACTGAGGCCCCGCCCCTTACGGTGACGTCACCGAAATACTTGAGTTACATCCGCCCTGGACTAAGGAGGCCCCGCCATTTCTGGTGACGTCACTCCCACAAGAGCAGAAGCAGAAAGAAAGAGACGAGAGGTGAGAAAGAGACAGTGAAGGGATATGGAGGGAACAATGAGGAGGAGGAGGGGAGTGAGGGGCTGTGGAGGGAACAATAAGGAGGAGGAGGGGAGTGAGGGGCTGTGGAGGGAACAATAAGGAGGAGGGGAGTGAGGGGCTGTGGAGGGAACAATGAGGAGGAGGAGGGGAGTGAGGGGCTGTGGAGGGAACAATAAGGAGGAGGGGAGTGAGGGGTTGTGGAGGGAACAATGAGGAGGAGGAGGGGAGTGAGGGGCTGTGGAGGGAACAAATGAGGAGAAGGGGAGTGAGGGGCTGTGGAGGGAACAATGAGGAGGAGGAGGGGAGTGAGGGCTGTGGAGGGAACAAATGAGGAGAAGGGGAGTGAGGGGCTGTGGAGGGAACAATGAGGAGGAGGAGGGGAGTGAGGGCTGTGGAGGGAACAATAAGGAGGAGGAGGGGAGTGAGGGGCTGTGGAGGGAACAATAAGGAGGAGGAGGGGAGTGAGGGGCTGTGGAGGGAACAATGAGGAGAAGGGGAGTGAGGGGCTGTGGAGGGAACAATAAGGAGGAGGAGGGGAGTGGAGGGGCTGTGGAGGGAACAATAAGGAGGAGGAGGGGAGTGAGGGGCTGTGGAGGGAACAATAAGAGGAGGAGGGGAGTGAGGGGCTGTGGAGGGAACAATAAGGAGGAGGAGAGGAGTGAGGGGCTGTGGAGGGAACAATAGAGGAGGAGAGGAGAGTGAGGGGCTGTGGAGGGAACATGGGAGGAGGGAGAGTGAGGGGCTGTGGAGGGAACAATAAGGAGGAGGAGGGGAGGTGAGGGGCTGTGGAGGGAACAATAAGGAGGAGGAGGGGAGTGAGGGGCTGTGGAAGGAACAATAAGGAGGAGGGGAGTGAGGGGCTGTGGAGGGGAACAATGAGGAGGAGGGGGAGTGAGGGGCTGTGGAGGGAACAATAAGGAGGGAGGAGTGAGGGGCTGTGGAGGGAACAATAAGGAGGAGGAGGAGTGAGGGGCTGTGGAGGGAACAATAAGGAGGAGGAGGGGAGTGAGGGGCTGTGGAGGGAACAATAAGGAGGAGGAGGGGAGTGAGGGGCTGTGGAGGGAACAATAAGGAGGAGGAGGGGAGTGAGGGGCTGTGGAAGGAACAATAGGAGGAGGGGACGTGAGGGGCTGTGGAGGGAACAATGAGGAGGAGGAGGGAGTGAGGGGCTGTGGAGGGAACAATAAGGAGGAGGAGGGAGTGAGGGGTGTGGAGGGAACAATAAGGAGGAGGAGGGGAGTGAGGGGCTGTGGAGGGAACAATGAGGAGGAGGAGGGGAGTGAGGGGCTGTGGAGGGAACAATAAGGAGGGAGAGGGAGTGAGGGGCTGTGGAGGGAACAATAAGGAGGAGGGGAGGAGTGAGGGGCTGTGGAGGGAACATAAGGAGGAGGAGGGAGTGAGGGGCTGTGGAGGGACAATGAGGAGGAGGGGAGTGAGGGGCTATGGAGGGAACAATAAGGAGGAGGGGGATGAGGGGCTGGGAGGAACAAAGGAGGAGGGAGTGAGGCTGTGGAAGACAATAGGAGGAGGAGTGAGGGTGTGGAGGGACAATAGGAGGAGGGGAGTGAGGCTGTGGGAACAATAAGGAGGGAGGGGAGTGGGGGTGTGAGGAACATAAGGAGGGAGGGGAGTGAGGGGCTGTGGAAGGAACATAAGGAGGAGGGGAGTGAGGGTGTGGGGACAATAGGGGAGGAGGGAGTGAGGGGTGTGAGGAACATAAGGAGGGAGGAGTGAGGCTGTGAGGGAACAATAGAGGAGGAGGGGAGTGAGGGCTGTGGAGGAACAATAGAGGAGGAGGGGAGGAGGGGTGTGAGGGAACAAAGGGGAGGGGCGTGGAGGAACAATAGGAGGAGGATGAGGGGTGTGGAGGGAACAATAAGGAGGAGGAGGGAGTGAGGGGCGTGGAGGAACAATAGGAGGAGGGGAGTGAGGGCTGTGGAGGGAACAATGAGGGGAGGAGGGTGAGGGGTGTGGGGGAAATAAGGAGGAGGAGTGAGGGCTGGGAGGAACAATAAGAAGGAGAGGGGAGTGAGGCTGTGGAGGGAACAATAAGGAGGAGAAGGAGTGAGGGGCTGTGGAGGGAACATAAGGAGAGGAGGAGTGAGGCTGTGGAGGAACAATGAGGAGGAGGGGAGTGAGGGGCTGGAGGAACAATAAGGAGGAGGAGGAGTGAGGCTGTGGAGGGAACAATAAGGAGGAGAGGGTGAGGCTGTGAGGAACAATAGGAGGAGGGGTGAGGCTGTGAGGGACAATGAGGGAGGAGTGAGGCTGGGAGGGAGGGAGGTGGAGGACAAGGAGGAGGAGGATGAGGGGGTGGAGGAACAAGGAGAGGGGAGTGAGGGGCTGTGAGGGACAATAGAGGAGGAGGAGTGAGGGGTGTGGAGGGAACAATAAGGAGGAGGAGGGAGTGAGGGTGTGGAGGAACAATAGGGGAGGGAGAGGCTGTGAGGGAACATAAGGAGGAGGATGAGGGTGTGGAGGGACAATAGAGGAGGAGGGATGGGGGCTGTGGAGGGAACAATAAGGAGGAGGGAGTGAGGCTGTGGAGGAACAATAGGAGGAGGAGGGGAGGAGGCTGTGGAGGGAAAATAAGAGAGGAGGGAGTGAGGGGCTGTGGAGGGAACAATAAGGAGGAGGGGAGTGAGGGCTGTGGAGGGAACAATAAGGAGGAGGGAGTGAGGGGCTGTGGAGGGAACAATGAGGAGGAGGGGAGTGAGGGCGGAGGGAACAATGGAGAGGGGGAGTGAGGGCGTGAGGAACAAAAGGAGAGAGGAGAGGCTTGGAGAACAATAGGAGAGGGAGTAGGCGGGAACATGGAGAGGAGGAGTGAGCTGTGAGGAACAAAGGAGAGAGATAGGGTAGACAATAGAGGAGGAGGAGTGGGCTGTGGAGGAACAATAGGAGGAGGGAGTGAGGGGTGTGAGGGAACAATAAGGAGGAGGAGGGGAGTGGGGGCTGTGGAGGAACAATAAGAGGAGGAGGGAGTGAGGGGCTGTGAGGGACAATGGGGAGGAGTGGGGCTGAGGAAAAAGAGGAGGAGGGAGTGAGGGGCTGTGGAGGGAACAATAGGAGGAGAGGGGAGTGAGGGCTGTGGAGAACAATAAGAGAGGGAGTGAGGGCTGTGGAGGGAACAATGAGGAGGAGGAGGGAGTGAGGGGCTTGGAGGGACAATAAGGAGGAGAGGATGAGGGCTGTGGAGGGAACAATAAGGAGGAGGAGGGAGTGAGGGGCTGTGGAAGGGAACAATAGAGGAGGGGAGTGAGGGGCTGTGGAGGGAACAATAGGAGGAGGAGGGGAGTGAGGGCTGTGGAGGGAACAATAAGGGGAGGAGGAGTGAGGGCTGTGGAGGGAACATGAGGAGGAGGGGAGTGAGGGGCTGTGGAGGAACAATAAGGAGGAGGAGGGGAGTGAGGGGCTGTGGAGGAACAATAAGAGGAGAGGGGAGTGAGGGGCTGTGGAGGAACAATAAGGAGGAGGGGAGTGAGGGGCTGTGGAGGGAACAATAGAGGAGAGGGAGTGAGGGCTGTGGAGGAACAATAAGAGAGAGGGATGAGGGCTGTGGAGGGAACAATAAGGAGGAGAGGGAGTGAGGGGCTGTGGAGGGAACAATAGGAGGAGGAGGGGAGTGAGGGCTGTGGAGGGAACAATAAGGAGAGAGAGGGGAGCTTGAGGGAACAAGAAGGGGTGAGGGCTTGAGGGAACATAAAGGGGGATGAGGGCTGAGAACAATAAGGAGGAGGAGGGAGTGAGGCTGTGGAGGGAACAATAAGAAGGAGGAGGCTGTGAGGAACATAAGGAGGAGGGAGAGGGGCTTGGAGGACAATAAGGAGAGAGGAGTGAGGGCTGTGGAGGGAACAATAAGGAGGAGGAGAGAGTGAGGGCTGTGGAGGAACAATAGGAGAGGAGGGGAGTGAGGGCTGTGAGGAACAATAAGAGAGAGGAGTGAGGGCTGTGGAGGAACAATAAGGAGAGGAGGGAGTGAGGCTGTGGAGGAACAATAAGGAGAGAGGATGAGGGCTGTGAGGGACAATAGGAGGAGGAGGAGTGGGGGGTAACAATAAGGAGGAGAGGGAGTGAGGGGCTTGAGGGAACAATAAGAGGAGAGGGAGTGAGCGTGGAGACAATGAGAGGAGGAGGGTGAGGGCTGTGGAGGGAACAAAGGGGGGGAGGAGGGGCTGTGGAGGAACAATAAGGAGGAGGAGGGAGTGAGGGGCTGTGGAGGGAACAATAAGAGGAGGAGGGAGTGAGGGGCTGTGGAGGGAACAATAAGGAGGAGGAGGGAGTGAGGGGCTGTGGAGGGAACAATAAGGAGGAGGAGGGGAGTGAGGGGCTGTGGAGGGAACAATAAGGAGGAGGAGGGAGTGAGGGGCTGTGGAAGGGAACAATAAGGAGGAGGAGGAGTGAGGGGCTGTGGAGGAACAATAAGGAGGAGAGGGAGTGAGGGGCTGTGGAGGGAACAATAAGGAGGAGGAGGGGAGTGAGGGGCTGTGGAGGGAACAATAAGGAGGAGGGGAGTGAGGGGCGTGGAGGGAACAATAAGGGGAGGGGGAGTGAGGGTAGGGGAACAATAAGGGAGAGGTGGAGGGGCTGTGGAGGGAACAATAAGGAGGAGGAGGAGGTGGGAGGAGGGAGCTGTGGAGGGGAACAATAGAGGAGGAGGAGGGGAGTGAGGGGCTGTGGAGGGAACAATAAGGAGGAGGAGGGGAGTGAGGGGCTGTGGAGGGAACAATAAGGAGGAGGAGGGGAGAGAGGGGCTGTGGAGGGAACAATAAGGAGGAGGAGGGGAGGGAGGGGCTGTGGAGGGAACAATAAGGAGGAGGGGAGGGAGGGGCTGTGGAGGGAACAATAAGGAGGAGGAGGAGGGGAGTGAGGGGCTGTGGAGGGAACAATAAGGAGGAGGAGGAGGGGAGTGAGGGGCTGTGGAGGGAACAATAAGGAGGAGGAGGAGGGGAGTGAGGGGCTGTGGAGGGAACAATGAGGAGGAGGGGAGTGAGGGGTTGTGGAGGGAACAATAAGGAGGAGGAGGAGGGGAGTGAGGGGCTGTGGAGGGAACAATAAGGAGGAGGAGAGGAGTGAGGGGCTGTGGAGGGAACAATAAGGAGGAGGAGGGTGGAGTGAGGGGCTGTGGAGGGAATAATAAGGAGGAGGAGGGGAGTGAGGGGCTGTGGAGGGAACAATAAAGAGGAGGAGGGTGGGAGTGAGGGGCTGTGGAGGGAGCAATAAGGAGGAGGAGGAGGGGAGTGAGGGGCTGTGGAGGGAGCAATATGGAGGAGGAGGGGAGTGAGGGGCTGTGGAGGGAGCAATAAGGAGGAGGAGGGGAGTGAGGGGCTGTGGAGGGAGCAATATGGAGGAGGAGGGGAGTGAGGGGCTGTGGAGGGAACAATAAGGAGGAGGAGGGGAATGAAGGAGGAGGAGTCCTATGTGCCCTCCCTTTCCCACTCCTTGGGTGATGTGTGTGTTCTCGGTCCATCCCTCAACCCCGTTAACATGTGAGCTGCTGGAACTGCTGAACATACATCACATGATATATACAGACATGACTGGGGTTTATATATGTATAAGTGTGAGGGATATACAACACTGGGGTGAATATAAAGCACTGGTGGGGCACATACAGTACATGAGGACATATGCATCAGTGGGGCCTATATACAGCATGGGTGCCCAAGAATCACTGGGGGGCACATAGGACTCAGGGGCACAAGCATCACTGAGGAGGGGCACGAAAACACTAGTGAGCACTTGATACTGGGGGCACAGAGATGACAAGGTGCACAGGTGATACTTGGAGACACAGAGAGTCCTGCTTGATGTTGCAGCAGCCGCTCCTCCCCACACACAGAGCGTCCTCACATTAACCTGCCAGCGTGACCATGTAACCTTTCATGAACGCACACACAGCAGTCAGTAATGAAAGCTGTATGCACATAGGAGTACGGGTTGGCAGGACGCGGCTGCCGCTCGAGCAGTGCGGTGCCCAGGATCCTGCCCGCGGCCACATGAAGGGTCATCGCAGGCTGGAGGTTCCCCACCCCTGATCTAAAACATTCTACGTGAGATTTCTTCTGTCTGTGACTTCTACATTATTATTTTCACAGTTCTGAAATCTGAAGAATATGAATACTGAAGCCGTAATGAAGAAAGAAGAAAGCGATGAGCGGGGAGATGAGCGGTGCAAAGAGGACGATCCTACAGGTAACCGCCCTGGTGAGGAGTCTCCACTAATACACAAGTCACATTCTCATTCACCACACTGAAGTGTTATGTTGTCTCATTTTTGGCGGCCGTAGACCCCTCCATTCAGCTCAGATGACCGTGTTATAGCGCCATGTGTGATGCTGTGTATCTATAATATGGATTTAAAGCTCCACTCCTATCAATTTTTTTTCATTGTAGCTGAATTGCGGATCTGCACTTTCATTGACCACGACACTACAGAAACACTTGTTCATGCCCTCATTATCTCCTGCCTTGACTACTGTAACCTCCTGCTCACCAGCCTCCCCTCTAGCACTCTTGCACCACTCCAATCTATCCTAAACTCTGCTGCCTGACTAATCCACCTGTCTCCCCGCTACTCCCTGGTCTCTCCCCTCTGCCAAGTCCTTCACTGCCTCCCCATTTCTTAGAGGCATCGGTTCAAAACCCTAACCATGACATACAAAGCCATCCACAACCTGTCTCCTATATACATCTGTGACATGGTCTCCCGATATCTACCCGCGCGCAACCTGCGATCTTCTCAAGAACTCATTTTCTGCTCCCCTCTTATCTCTTACAACCGCAGACAAGACTTCTCCTGTGCATCTGCTATACTCTGGGACTATCTCCCCCTACACATCAGACACTCGCCTACTCTGGAAACCTTCAAAAGAAACCTGAAGACTCACCTCTTCTGACAAGCCTACTCTGTCCACCGCACAATCAACTCTACCCCCTCCTACTGTATCCTCACCTGTCCCTCATAGACTGTGAGCCTTCGTGGACAGGGACCTCTCCTTCTCCTGTACCTGTGTGACGTGATTGTCCATAAATACTGTACTTTCTTACTGTCTTTGTTTGTTCTTTCCACAAGCGCCATGGAATTTAATAGCACTATAAAAATAAATAATAATAATACTAATATGAGCTCCCTTCACCTAGTTTTATGCTCACCACCTGCCATCTTCTGCTCTTCCTGGCACCGCTCCCGGGCCGCCATGTTCGGCTCTTCCTGGCACTGCTCCGCTCCCAAGCCGCCATCTTCTTGTCTTCCTGGCACTGCTCCGCTCTTGGGCCGCCATTTTGTGACTGACTACTGACTGACCGGAAGTCAGAGGTAAAGATTGCAAGGTCTCAATGCAAGTTTATCGGAGCCAGAATGAGGCTCCCTTAGACTTGCATTGAAAAGTTGCCTCGGCTCACTCCAGCACATACTGAGGCGATCCATTATGTCAAAAACTGCTTGAGAATGTGCGGAGAAAATTAAAAAAAAAAAAAAAATTATGGTAATTGTCTCAGGGTACCGTCACACTGTGCGACAGCACCGCCAATTTCTTAGGTGATGCAGAGGAGTGGCCTATCGGCACCAATATCGCCCCTGCATCGCCTAATGTAATTGGGACTCAGGCCCTTGGCTGTAGCCCATTTTGACCTAATTATAATCCGCCCCTGATTGCTATATACCTTACAATTTGTATGGTGTTTTTTCTTTTTCATAAATTGGTAATTTTCATATCTATTGAACTTTTTTTTTTTGTTAAAAAATAAATCGTTTTGTTATTGACAGATAACTGTACCCGACCCTCCGAAGGATATCTGATGTCTTCATATATCAAAGTAGAAGATTGTAGTATGGTGAAAGATGAATATGAAGAGCACGGTAACATCTCAGATATACCCCCAGCCCATCATAGCAAAGAAATATCTGATTCTTTTAAAGTATCTCCTAATTCATCACAGACTGTTAAGCAAAATAGAAGTCACAGAAGTGTAGAAAATAAAACAACGTCCACAAGGAAGAAGACAATTTCATGTTCAGAATGTGAGAAATGTTTTACAGATATATATAAACTTGCTAGTCATAGGAGAATTCACACAGGAGATTTTTCATGTTCAGAATGTGGGAAATGTTTTCCAGATAAATCTAATCTTGTAATACATGAGAGAATTCACACAGGAGAGAAGCCATTTTCATGTTCAGAATGTGGCAAATGTTTTGCATATAAATCATATCTTGTAATACATGAGAGAATTCACACAGGAGAGAAGCCGTTTTCGTGTTCAGAATGTGGGAAACGGTTTAATCAGAAATCAGCTCTTTTCACACATAAGAAACGTCACACAGGGGCGAAGCCATTTTCATGTTCAGAATGCGAGAAATGTTTTGCAGATAAATCATCTCTTGTTACACATGAGAGATTTCACACAGAAGAGAAGCCATTTTCATGCTCGCAATGTGGGAAATGTTTTGCACATAAATCAACTTTTGTTAAACATGAAAGACGTCACGCAGGAGAGAAACCATTTTCTTGTTTAGAATGTGACAAATGTTTTGCAACTAAATCGTATCTTGTTAGACATGAGAGACATCACACGGGAGAGAAGCCGTTTTCATGTTCAGAATGTGGGAAATATTTTGCAGCTAAATCTCATCTTCTTAAACATGAGAAAATTCACACAGGAGAGAAGCCATTTTCATGTTCAGAATGTGGGAAATGTTTTAGAGATAAATCAGCTCTTGTTACACATGAGAGAATTCACACAGGAGAGAAGCCATTTTCATGTTCAGAATGTGGGAAATCTTTTGCTCAGAAATCGCAGCTTGTTCTCCATGAGAGATCCCACACTGGAGAAAAGCCATTTTCATGTTTAGAATGTGGCAAATGTTTTGCAGATAAATCCGCTCTTGTTTCACATGTGAGATATCACACAGGAGAGAAGCCGTTTTCATGTTTAGAATGTGGAAAATGTTTTCATCAGAAATCGCAGCTTGCTCTTCATGAGAGATTCCACACAGGAGAAAAGCCATTTTCATGTTCAGAATGTGGGAAATGTTTTAGAGATAAATCAGTTCTTGTTACACATGAGAGACATCACACAGGAGAGAAGCCATTTTCATGTTTAGAATGCGGAAAATGTTTTACATCTAAACAATCTCTTATTAAACATAAGAGAATTCACACAGGAGAGAAACCATGTGAAGAATATGAAGGATATCTGGTCATAAATCATGAAAATCCCTGTATATTTTTGCCCCCACTTTAGAGTAGTAAAATAGCATGTCTCATCCACTCACAAAGGCAATTCTTACACTGCACCCCGGACTCCGCAGGTGCAACAGTGTCAACACCTTCAAAGGGAAACGCTCACAGCATTTGTCTTAAAGGGAACCAACCATCAGGTTTTTTAAGATAAAAAGTAACAGCAGCGCCATACAGGTACTAGGATTGTGACTTGAATCATACCTGCATTCTTCTGATTAGATGGGTGCTTGTAGAAATAACGTTAGTTAATGTTGAGGAAATGTGTGCAGCAGTGACGGGACATTTTGGGTTGGGTCCTTTGTATAGATTCCGCCTCCTGATGTGTTCCCCACCTTTATTTAAATCCCATGCCGCCATTGCCACTGCAGGCGATTCATGCACACTGCTTATAGGAATGGTGACGTCACTAAAATGGTGCCAAGTCAGCGCATGCGTGTAGGGTGATCACTAATGCCATTTTACTGAGCACACTGGAGACTAATACGAGCGGCATTAGCGCATGCGCAGATTGGGTGCTTGTATAAATATTGTTGGTTAAAGTTGAGGGAATGTTTGCAGCGGTGATTGACGTGTGCAGCAGTGGCGGGACTTTTTGGGTTGGGTCCTTTGTATAGATTCCTCCTCCTGATGTGCTCCCCTCCTTTATTTAAATCCCATGCCGCCACTGCAAGCGATTCATACACACTGCTTATAGGAATGGTGACGTCATTAAAATGGCATCGGAGTCATCGCATGCGTGTAGGGCGATCTCTGACGCCATTTTACTGAGGACACTGGAGACTAATATGAGTGACATTAGCGCATGCGCAGATTGAGTTTGCTTTTCATCTGTACACGTGCCACTCTTGCTCATATACAAGTATGTGCTGACTCCTGACTTCCAATTAGCTGGCTGTCATTTACCACCCTCCAGGATCAACCACCACTTTTCTTGACCACTTCCCCGCCAATCTACTCCTTTTCCTTTCTGCTGACTTCCCCACTATCATCATGGATGACTTCAACATCCCCATTGACACTTCCCACCTGTCTCAAAACTTTTAATACTAACTTTCTCTTACTTTGGTCTCAATTAGTGGTCCTTTGCAGCCACTCACAAAGATTGTCACATGCTAGACCTTATCTTCACCCGCCTCTGTTCCCTTTTTAACCTCTAAAACTCACCTCTCCCCCTGTCTGACCACAACCTACTTACATATTCTATTCCATTCTATTTATCATTACCAGTCATTTAGGACAACATTGGATCATTCAGAGATCCTCACTGAACTTCTGGAGTGAGTTTGCTGCACTGAAAGTAAAGGGCCCGAATAATATTGCACGCCCCACGCCTCAGTTTATTTGTTAAAAAAGTTTAAAATATCCAATACATTTCGTTCCACGTCACGATTGTGTCCCACTTGTTGATTCTTTACAAAAAAATTAGAATTTATATCTTTATTTGAAGCCTGAAATGTGGCAAAAGGTTGAAAAGTTCAAGGGGGCTAAATACTTTCACAAGGCAGTGTACACCCTCGGCCTGGGAAAGCTCATAGAATCCTACGGTCTTCAGTATCCTCTTTACGC
The DNA here is from genome assembly GCA_033576535.1 of Allobates femoralis. Taxonomy (NCBI): domain Eukaryota; kingdom Metazoa; phylum Chordata; class Amphibia; order Anura; family Aromobatidae; genus Allobates; species Allobates femoralis. Next base: position 220,310,066 of record JARQOC010000011.1, on the reverse strand, counting down.
TGATGACACGCGGATCTGCCTCTCTGGACCTGATATCACCTCCTTACTAACTAAAATCCCACAATGTCTATCTGTTATTTCATCGTTCTGTTATGCTCTATATCTAAAACTGAACTTGGACAAACAGAAATCATGCTCTTTCTCTCCCATCTCTCTTTACCCCTCCACCAGACCTATCCATCTAAATCAAGGGCTGCTCATTAGCCCTAGACCCACATGCTCGCTGCTTCAGGGTGATCCTTGACTCTGCCCTCTTCTTCAAGCCACACATCCATCCCCTTGCCACATTCTGCCAACCCAACTTCAACTCAAAAATATTTGCCGAATCCGTGCAGTCCTTGATCAAGAAACGGCAAAAACACTCATGCATGCCCTCATCATCTCCCGCCTTTACTACTGCAACCTCTCTTGCCTCCCTTCTTGCACTCTTGCACCCCTTCAATCTATCCTAAACTCTGCTGCCCGACTAAACCACCGGTCTCCCTGTTATTCCCAGGTCTCTCCTCTCTGCCAAGCTGTTCACTACCTCCCCATTTCTCAGAGGCCCTGGTTCAAAACCCTAACAATAACATACAAACCCATACATAATCTGTCTCCTCCATACATCTGCAACATGGTCTCCCGGTAGTCATCTTTACGCAACCTGCGATCCTCTCAAGATCTTCTCTATTCCCCTTTTACGTCTTCCCACAATCACATACAAGACTTCTCACATGCTTCCCCCATACTGTGGAACTCTCTGCCCCAACATATAAGACTCTTGCCTACTGTGAAAATTTTTAAAAGGAACTTGAAGACCCACCTCTTCTCTACATAGTAACATAGTTTTTAAGGTTGAAGGAAGACTTTAAGTCCATCTACTTTAACCCATAGCCTAATATGTTGATCCAGAGGAAGGCAAAAAAAAACCCCCATGTGGCAACACTAAGCTCCACATTGGGGAAAAAAAATTCCTTCCTGACTCCAGATACAGCAATCAGACTAATTCCCTGGATCAACGCCCTATCAAATAATCTAGTATATATAACTGGTAATGTTTATAGTTTTCAAGAAAGGCATCCAGTCACTCATTACAACATCACGTGGCAGAGAGCTCCATAGTCTCACTGCTCTTACAGTAAAGAATCCACATCTGTGATTATGATTAAACCTTCTTTCCTCCAGACGTAGAGGACGCCCCCTTGTCCCAGTCTCAGGCCTAAGAGTAAAGAGATCATTAGAAAGGTCTCTGTACTGTCCCCTCATATATTTATACATTATTATAAGATCACCCCTAAGCCTTCGTTTTTCCAAGCTAAATAACCCCAAGTTTAATAACATGTCTTGGTATTGCAGACCCCTTAGTCCTCTAATAACCTTGGTCGCTCTTCTCTGGACCCGCTCTAGTGTAGCTATGTCTTTCTTATACACCGGAGACCAGAATTGTACACAGTATTCTAAGTGTGGTCGCACTAGTGACTTGTATAGAGGTAAAATTTTGTTCTCCTCATGCGCATCTATGCCTCTTTTAATACATCCCATTATTTTATTTGCCTTAGCAGCAGCTGCCTGACACTGGCCACTAAATGTGAGTTTGTCATCTACCCATACACCCAGGTCTTTTTCATTGATAGTTTTGCCCAGTGTTTTACAATTAAGCACATAATTATACCTTTTGTTTCCTCTGCCCAAGTGCATGATCTTACATTTTATCCCCATTAAAGCTCATTTGCCATTTTTCAGCCCAAGCTTCTAGTTTACATAAATCCTCCTGTAATATAAAATTGTCCTCCTCTGTATTGATTACCCTGCAGAGTTTAGTGTCATCTGCAAATATTGAGATTCTCTCTGTATGCCCCCTACAAGGTCATTAATAAATATGTTTTACCCACAGTAGAGGTTAAGCTTGCTGGCCTATAATTTCCAAGTTCAGTTTTTGTCCCCTTTTTGAATATTGGCACCACATTTGCTATACGCCAGTCCTGTGGTACAGACCCTGTTATTATGGAATCTTTAAATATTAAAAATAATGGTCTACCTATGACAGTACTTAATTCCTGCAGCACTCTAGGGTGTCAATTTTAGTGATTTTTAGACGATGCCGTACTTCCTGCTGGGTTAAGCAGGTGACATTTAATTGAGTTTTTATCACTGATCATATTGTCTGTCATGGGATTTTCTTGTGTAAATACTGTTTAAAAAAAAAAAGTCATTTAGCATATTGGCTTTTTCCTCATCCTCATCCACCATTTCACCCAGACTATTTTTAAAGGGGCCAACACCATCATTTTTTAGTTTCTTACTATTTATGTAGTTATGTAGTTAAAAAATATTTTGGGATTTTTTTTTTTTACTTTCTCTGGCAATGAGTCTCTCTGTCTCAATCTTTGCTGCCTTGATTTGCTTTTTACAGATGTTATTTAATTTTCTGTATTTATTTAATGCTTCATCACTACCTACTTGCTTTAATTCCCTAAATGCTTTCTTTTTGTCACTTATTGAGCCTCTTACCGCTTTATTTAGCCATAGTGGTTTCCTCCTATGTCTAGCATGCTTATTCCCATAGGGTATATATTGTGCACCGGTCCTATTCAGGATGCTAATAAACGTCTCCCATTTGCTTTGTGTACTTTTATGTCTCAGGACATCGTCCCAGTTTATTGCACTAAGATCATCTCTCAACCGTTGGAAATTTGCCTTCCTGAGGATTAGTGTCCTTGTAGCCCCTCTATTACACATCTTAGTAAAGGATAATTGAAAACTTATGTTATGATCACTATTACCCAAGTGACCTCCAACCCGTATATATTTGATATGTGGTCCGGCCTGTTGGTTAATATTAGGTCTAACAGTGCCCCCCTTCTTGTTGGGTCCTGAACCAGTTGTGAAAGGTAATTGTCTCTCATAGTTTTCAAAAACCTATTACCTTTGCTGGAACTGCAGGTTTCTGTTCCCCAATGTATTTCAGGGTAGTTGAAGTCCCCCATAATAATGACTTCTCCCTGAGTCGCTGCTTCATCTCTCAAGCCTACAATTTGCAGTGAGCCTCAGTCTACCAAACAGATGCATGGCCAGCTCTACACTCACAACTGTATCTTCACCCATTCCCTTGTAGACTGTGAGCCCTTGCAGGCAGGGTCCTATCCCCTCCTGTACTTGTCTGTGCCTTGTATTGTTCATGATATTGTTCTTGTGTATGTATGCCCTTTTCACATGTAAAGTGCCATTGAATAAATGGCGCTATCATAGTAAATAATAATCAGAAGAATGTAGGTATGGTTCAATTCATCCTAGTGCCTATATGGCGCTGCTTTTAATTTCTCCCCTAAAAACCTATTGGCTCCCTTTAACAAGATAAAAAACATCATGCTGAACTCCTATGCTTCAAACAAAACTGTAGTGTCCTTGGCACTGGTATATCATACAAAATTATGAAAGTACCGTATACCTGAGCCTTACACAAACCATATCTCTGGAATTGTTCTAGCAAACCGCACACACATGGGTCACCGATGCTTGCTAGCACCCTGGCGTGGGGAGATATGGAGAACGACTAGCAGAAACCAGGTATGGAAACCATGTTTAATCTCCAAGTGTAAAATGGACCCAGAACCACCTCCCTCGGACCTCCCAGTGGGAAGTTATGACCCTTCTTAGCTTTTTGGAATTTTTCAGCCTAGGAGCAAGGACAGGGGAATCCGAGACAGCCATGGAGGCGGAAAGGGAGTGACTGACCAAGGGATTCAAAGGTACCCACCATATTTCTCATTTGTTCACTGTCAAGGAGGTCACATCACGTGTTGTGAGTAACCAACAAATCCTCAGGCTCCACATCTCCGTGCGGCCACCAGCAACAAGGAATTGGTAACTGATTACATTCAACTGCATATACCTTCTGTAACCTATTACCTTTATTCGCATATCTGACTGTAATACCTGTAAACTAATTGTGTATATATTGTATTATCTAGTGAGCCCTTTCGGTGATTAAATATATAATGTAATCCTGGGTTTCTCTGTTATCTCAATCCACAAACCAACATGAGTAAGTGTCTTTTGTTAATATTACATGCTGCCTGGGTTTGTTTCTGGCTCGGTATAACCTGTATCGAACCAAGCTTATACCTAATGTGGAATTTGTGGCCGCTCTACTGGGCTTGCAGGACTCTGCTTCGCTGGAGCTATAGTGAAAAGGATCTTTCAGTCTGTCAGGTTTGTGAGCGAGTGTTGTGCCACTCCGGAGGTAGTGTGGATCACCCTCTCTCACTCCCTGTGCCTTTGTTGAAGAAAGGTGTCTGTGTAAAACTGCGCCAAGCAGAATTTACGTTCCCCTGGGGGGCGAAATGTCATGTGTTGGCGGAATTGACAAGACCGTGTCTTGTGGCTCCAACATATTAGAGGTGTTGGGGTGGGGCTGCGAGGTGCGGTTTTCATCACCATTTTCATGTTTAGAATGCGAGAAATGTTTTACTAAGAAATCTAATGTTCTACATGAGAGAATTCACACAGGGGAGAAGCCATTTTCATGCTCGGAGTATGGGAAATGTGCAACAAGATTATTAATCTACTAGATGGTGGCCCGATTCTAACGCATCGGGTATTCTAGAATATGTATGTAGTTCACATACTGTGACTGACAGAACTTGTTCAGTCAACGTGAGTGAACTATATATATATAAATATAGCAGCGCTATGGTATATGGTGGTACATTACAGCACATGTATGGCAACGCTATAGTATATGGTGGTACATTATAGTACATGTATAGCAGCACTATGGTATATGGCGGCACATGTATAGCAGCACTATAGTATATGGCGATACATTACAGTACATGTATAGCAGCACTATGGTATATGGCGATACTCCGCTCCTCCACAGTAAAAGTAAAAAAACCCTCAGTGAGAATCCTCACCTGTCCGCCGGCTCGCTCAACCTCCGTCTTCTAGGTCCTACAGGCCTTTAGGACCTGTCGTTGCCTGGGAAACCGATCAGCTGACTGTCGGGGGTGCAGGATAGAGCGAGCGGGGCAGGATGGAGGCAGGTGGGCAGGATGGAGCGGGCGGGGCAGGGTGGGGGGCGGCGGAGGGGCAGGATGGAGGTGGAGGGGGCAGGAACAGCGGGGGGCAGGATGGAGGGAGCGGGGCAGGATGTAGCCGGAGGAGCTGGATGGTGGCGGGGGGGGGCAGGATGAAGTGAGCAGAGCAGGATGCTGGGAGCAGGGCAGGATGGAGCCGGAGGAGCAGGATGGAGCGAGCAGAGCAGGATGGAGCCGGAGGAGCAGGATGGAGCCAGCGGGGGGGCAAGAACAGCAGGGGGCAGGATGGAGCAGGATGGTGGCGGGCCGGATGGAGCCGGCGGGGCAGGATGGTGGCGGTGGGGCAGGTTGGAGCCGGCGGGGCAGAATGGTGGGAGTGGGGCAGGATGAGCAGGATGGTGGCGAGCAGGGTAGGATGGTGGTGGGGGGCAGAATGGTGGCAAGCGGGGCAGGATGGATGGCGGCGGGGGCGGGCTCGCACACACACACCCACTCATAAAATAAAAAATCATTATGCTTACCTATCCTCTATCCAGCGCTGCCTCCCACAGCAAGGTCCTTGTGCTTACAGGGCCTGTGATGATGTCAGAGAGAATCATCGGGTCACATGACCGCAGTTACCGTGGTCATGTGATCCGATGATGCTCTGTGATATCATCACAGGTCCTGTAAGCACACGGACCTTGCTGTGGGAGGCAGTGCTGGATTGAGGATAGGTAAGCATAATGATTTTTTATTTTATGTGTGAGTGTGTGCGAGTGGAGGGGGGGGGAGGTGCGATAGTGTGGTGGCAGGGGGGTATATGTGTGTGTGGACGTGGCGTGTGGTGGGCAGGGGTGGGAGACGGGAGTGTGTGGGGCGCAGAAGAGTGTACCGATGGCGGGTGTGGGGCTTGTTTAGCCCCGCTCCCGCTAACGGTCGGCCACGTTAGGTCACCCTGAGTGGGTGTACAGCCAGCTTCAGCAGGATGTGACCTACCATACCGTTACATCCTGTGGGAAGCTGGTTTAGGGGTTTTATTATAATAGATAAAACATGCGATAATTTATACAGGAGAGAAGCTATATTGGGCAGTTCCATGCTGAGAAGGAATATTTTATTTTGGAAATAGTTAATTTTTTGTAAGTACTTCATTACAGTGGCATAAGGTGGCAACACTGTTTCTTTCAAGTTCCATATATTTCCAAGATGGCAGAGGGTTCTTACTGGAATCCTACAGTAACAGGCTATATTGGTAAGTTGATTACTATTAACTGGCAACATGCATAACTTTACTTCTTTTATATTTACTGAAGTTCTGTTAGGAAACAAAAAATACTATAATATCTTTGGTTCTGTAAGATTACTGTTTACCAGAAATTTTGCACATATCCATTGTAGACATCTTCTCAGTAACACAAGATAAAAAGTTTTTGTAGGATTGAGAACTAGGCCTAAATTAAGTTGTAACTTTCAGAGTTCTTATATTGCATAATGTATTAACTATTCACTAAGTTTCATGTTGCTGCTGTCAGCATACTTGAAAGTGACAAATTTGAACATCACACAAATAAAGTCAAATTCGTGTACCTCTATGATACGGGCTCCAAAACTCACTATATTACAGGTTGGTTTTGTCAAAATATGGTATAACCTATCGGTAACATGAAAAATAAAATGATTCAAAAGTAATCTGTGTATATATTAAGACTTATCGCGTACAAGCAGGATAGGGAGAGACATAAGGACTAATATAGAGAGGACTGAGTATGGAATAATATGTCCTACATATCCAAGTTTAACTTCTGAGAATTTTAATAAGGCTTACCATAGGACAATATGGTTAGAGGATAAACCCTGGGGTAGCCGGTATTATGAAATTGACAGATCCTCAAGTTTTGTACCTGTAAATGTCAGTTTTTTCAAACATCAATCAGTATACGTACTATTACTCATACAGTGAGCTATATTGAATAACTTGTAAATTTACTTGAGTACTATTATGAACGTGTATATACGGTGTGGTAGCTGTGTATAAATCGCAGTTGGTATGCACACCGGTAATGTGCCTAAATATATGAAAAAAATTAAGAGTTGTACTAACCAAACTATAGTAGATAGCACCTTATTTCATATTACAATCATGAGTATGTGCTAGCTTAATCCCTGCTTAACCATTATACATATGTTCACTGCACATGAAATCACTATGTCCAAAACAGCATACTGTGCAGAGTCAAGTTACAATTCTATGTGTGCACCTGTGAGAAACTGCTAAGTCCAAAGTAAGGGCCTCTTCGCACTGTGGCGTGATCCGTTCGGGGCTGTCCGGGATGCCCCTGCCAGCCGCGGACCGGATCAGCACACAGGACTGGAGGGCTAATATGCCCTCTGGTCCTGTGTGCAGCGCACACAGTTCCCGCTGCTGATAAGTCAGGACCGCGGGCGCTGCGGTCCTGACCTGTCAGCGGCTGCAGCTGCGTGCGCTGCACACAGGACCAGAGGGCATATTAGCCCTCCAGTCCTGTGTGCTGATCCAGTCCGCGGCTGGCAGGGGCATCCCAGACAACCCCGGACCAGATCACGCCGCAGTAAGAAGCTGGCCTAAGCCCCAAGCAACTCCTAATGGTTATACAGGATCACTGAACTTCTGATTAGGGAAATCTGCAAGGAAGATAAGCAGAGGATCAATAAAAGATAACTTATGTGATCCCAGTCCACCTGGGAAATCACTTGTGACACAGAGATTACCTTAGTATCAGCGCCTGCAGCGTCTAAAGGATCAGGGACCGGTGTGTGTGTTTGACAAGATAGCGTGGGAGCGTGTGTGCAACAGGGGCGTGCGGCTTCCTGCGTATGGACCGCAGGAACCGCCAGCCTGAGACATAAGCACGCGCTTTGCGCATGTGCGACTCGTGACGCAACCGTCCCATGATGAATGCGAGTCATATGATTTAAAGCCACGCCCACCAAGCTGCTGATCAGGTCCTCTGTGAAGAAAGGGAAAAGAAACATCATTTAGAAGTGCTTGAACCTACTAATAGCCTAATCAAAGTTGTCATTAACATAGTCAAGGAGCATATTATTGATAGAGGGTATGCCAATTGATATAATAACTTACATTATGCTTCATGGAATTAACACAAGTGTGTCCAGGATATAGATTGATTTTCTATAAATTGCAAACCATCCTTAAACAGTACAATGAACAAGTTATTCTTTAAAACTTAGCAACATATATCCATCGGCAATAACCCATCAAGAATACAGCATTATTACATAAATAGAGAAAATGAGACACTGTACAGAGGAGAGCCGGAGACATCACAGGGTGAAGAGTCTATACTGATCACTAGATCCCTGTACATTGTATAATGAGGAGACACTGTACAGAGGAGAGCTGGGGACATCACAGGGTGAAGAGTTTATACTGATCACTAGATCCCTGTACATGTGTATAATGAGGAGACACTGTACAGAGGAGAGGTGGAGACATCACAGGGTGAAGAGTCTATACTGATCACTAGATCCCTGTACATGTGTGTAATGAGGAGACACTGTACAGAGGAGAGCTGGAGACATCACAGGGTGAAGAGTCTATACTGATCACTAGATCCCTGTACATGTGTATAATGAGGAGACACTGTACAGAGGAGAGCTGGAGACATCACAGTGTGAAGAGTCTATACTGATCACTAGATCCCTGTACATGTGTATAATGAGGAGACACTGTACAGAGGAGAGCTGGGGACATCACAGGGTGAAGAGTCTATACTGATCACTAGATCCCTGTACATGTGTGTAATGCGGAGATCACTGCACAGAGGAGAGCTGGAGACATCACAGGGTGAAGAGTCTATACTGATCACTAGATCCCTGTACATTGTATAATGAGGAGACACTACAGAAGAGAGTCTATACTGATCACTAGATCCCTGTACATGTGTGTAATGAGGAGACACTGTACAGAGGAGAGCTGGAGACATCACAGGGTGAAGAGTTTATACTGATCACTAGATCCCTGTACATGTGTATAATGAGGAGACACTGTACAGAGGAGAGCTGGAGACATCACAGGGTGAAGAGTCTATACTGATCACTAGATCCCTGTACATGTGTATAATGAGGAGACACTGTACAGAGGAGAGCTGGAGACATCACAGTGTGAAGAGTCTATACTGATCACTAGATCCCTGTACATGTGTATAATGAGGAGACACTGTACAGAGGAGAGCTGGGGACATCACAGGGTGAAGAGTCTATACTGATCACTAGATCCCTGTACATGTGTGTAATGCGGAGATCACTGCACAGAGGAGAGCTGGAGACATCACAGGGTGAAGAGTCTATACTGATCACTAGATCCCTGTACATTGTATAATGAGGAGACACTACAGAAGAGAGTCTATACTGATCACTAGATCCCTGTACATGTGTGTAATGAGGAGACACTGTACAGAGGAGAGCTGGAGACATCACAGGGTGAAGAGTTTATACTGATCACTAGATCCCTGTACATGTGTGTAATGAGGAGACACTGTACAGAGGAGAGCTGGGGACATCACAGGGTGAAGAGTTTATACTGATCACTAGATCCCTGTACATGTGTGTAATGAGGAGACACTGTACAGAGGAGAGCTGGAGACATCACAGGGTGAAGAGTCTATACTGATCACTAGATCCCTGTACATGTGTATAATGAGGAGACACTGTACAGAGGAGAGCTGGAGACATCACAGGGTGAAGAGTCTATACTGATCACTAGATCCCTGTACATGTGTATAATGAGGAGACACTGTACAGAGGAGAGCTGGAGACATCACAGGGTGAAGAGTCTATACTGATCACTAGATCCCTGTACATGTGTATAATGAGGAGACATCACAGGGTGAGGAGTCTATACTGATCACTAGATCCCTGTACATTGTATAATGAGACACTGTACAGAGGAGAGCTGGAGACATCACAGGGTGAAGAGTCTATACTGATCACTAGATCCCTGTACATGTGTATAATGAGGAGACATCACAGGGTGAGGAGTCTATACTGATCACTAGATCCCTGTACATGTGTATAATGAGGAGACACTGTACAGAGGAGAGCTGGAGACATCACAGGGTGAAGAGTCTATACTGATCACTAGATCCCTGTACATTGTATAATGAGACACTGTACAGAGGAGAGCTGGAGACATCACAGGGTGAAGAGTCTATACTGATCACTAGATCCCTGTACATGTGTATAATGAGGAGACATCACAGGGTGAGGAGTCTATACTGATCACTAGATCCCTGTACATGTGTATAATGAGGAGACACTGTACAGAGGAGAGCTGGAGACATCACAGGGTGAAGAGTCTATACTGATCACTAGATCCCTGTACATGTGTATAATGAGGAGATCACTGTACAGAGGAGAGCCGGAGACATCACAGGGTGAAGAGTCTATACTGATCACTAGATCCCTGTACATGTGTATAATGAGGAGACACTGTACAGAGGAGAGGTGGAGACATCACAGGGTGAAGCCTGGGCCACCAGACAGACAGATGCCCATCACAACCCCCCTCCTTATGGAGCCTCCACCATGTGCAGCCCCAGGAGTCACATGACCTCTACTGATTAATACACAGGCTAAGATCATTATAGCTGGTAAATGATGGAATATATGACTAGGGATTCAGGGGAGTCTCATATGATAACTGCGCATGCGCCACATGCATGCACCACATGCACACGCACCGGGCACATGCGCAGTATAGCAGGTCTGCGGGTGCTCGGCCTGTGCAACCCGCCCCCACCCCCTTCTCCCACCTTCCTATGAGACTCCCCTGACTCCCTAGTCTACATCTCCCCACATCCCTAATGGCCCCTCCCAGTGTGGGAGGAGTCACCAGCTGAAGACTACAGTGTACGTACGAGCTGATGTAGATGACGGTATGACATATGATCACGTGTCCCGGCGCTAACGTGGGTTGGTTCTCTCGCGCGCTTCAATCTCCTCATCACTGAGAAAGTCACAGAGGAGGAGTGTGTGGTGGTGTGTACTGGGGAGGAGGAGTGTGTGGTGGTGTGTACTGGGGAGGAGGAGGAGTGTGTGGTGGTGTACACTGGGGAGGAGTGTGTGGTGGTGTACACTGGGGAGGAGGAGTGTGTGGTGGTGTGTACTGGGGAGGAGGAGGAGTGTGTGGTGGTGTACACTGGGGAGGAGTGTGTGGTGGTGTACACTGGGGAGGAGTGTGTGGTGGTGTACACTGGGGAGGAGGAGTGTGTGGTGGTGTACACTGGGGAGGAGGAGGAGTGTGTGGTGGTGTACACTGGGGAGGAGGAGGAGTGTGTGGTGGTGTACACTGGGGAGGAGGAGTGTGTGGTGGTGTACACTGGGGAGGAGGAGTGAGTGGTGGTGTATACTGGGGAGGAGGAGTGTGTGGTGGTGTACACTGGGGAGGAGGAGGAGTGTGTGGTGGTGTACACTGGGGAGGAGTGTGTGGTGGTGTACACTGGGGAGGAGGAGTGAGTGGTGGTGTATACTGGGGAGGAGGAGTGTGTGGTGTTGTATACTGGAGAGGAGTGTGTGGTGTTGTATACTGGAGAGGAGGAGTGTGTGGTGTATACAGGAGAGGAGGAGTGTGTGTCTTGGTGTATACTGGAGAGGAGGAGTGTGTGTGGTGTTGTATACAGGAGAGGAGGAGTGTGTGGTGGTGTATACAGGAGAGGAGGAGTGTGTGGTGGTGTATACTGGCGAGTATACACAATCACACACTCCTCCTCTCCAGGGGGAGAGGAGGAGGAGTGTGTGGTGTATACTGGAGAGTATACACCACCACACGCTCCTCCTCCCCAGTATACACCACCGCACGCTCCTCCTCCCCAGTATACACCACCGCACGCTCCTCCTCCCCAGTATACACCACCGCACGCTCCTCCCCAGTATACACCACCGCACGCTCCTCCCCTGTACACACCACCGCACGCTCCTCCCCTGTATACACCACCGCACGCTCCTCCTCCCTGTATACACCACCGCACGCTCTCCTCCTCCCCTGTATACACCACCGCACGCTCCTCCTCCCCTGTATACACCACCGCACGCTCCTCCTCCTCTCCTGTATACACCACCGCACGCTCCTCCTCCTCTCCTGTATACACCACCGCACGCTCCTCCTCTCCTGTATACACCACCGCATGCTCCTCCTCTCCTGTATACACCACCGCACGCTCCTCCTCCTCTCCTGTATACACCACCGCACGCTCCTGCTTCCCAGTATACACCACCGCACCCTCCTCCTCTCCTGTATACACCACCGCACGCTCCTCCTTCCCAGTATACACCACCGCACGCTCCTCCTCCCCTGTATACACCACCGCACGCTCCTCCTCCTCTCCTGTATACACCACCGCACGCTCCTCCTCCTCTCCTGTATACACCACCGCACGCCCTCCTCCTCCCCTGTATACACCACCACACACTCCTCCCCTGTATACACCACCACACACCTCCTCCTCCCTGTATACACCACCACACACTCCTCTCCTCCCCTGTATACACCACCACACACTCCTCCTCCTCCCCTGTATACACCACCCACACTCCTCCTCCTCCCCTGTATACACCACCACACACTCCTCCTCCTCCCCTGTAACACCACCACACACTCTCTCCTCCCCTGTATACACCACCACACACTCCCTCCTCCCCTGTATACACCACCACACACTCCTCCTCCTCCCCTGTATACACCACCACACACTCCTCCTCCTCCCCGTATACACCACCACACACTCCTCCTCCTCCCGTATACACCACCACACACCTCCTCCTCCCCTGTATACACCACCACACACTCCTCTCCTCCCGTATACACCACCACACACTCCTCCTCCTCCCCTGTAACACCACCACACACTCCTCCTCCTCCCCTGTACACACCACCACACACCTCCTCCTCCCCTGTATACACCACCACACACTCCTCCTCCTCCCCTGTAACACCACCACACACTCCTCCTCCTCCCCTGTACACACCACCACACACTCCTCCTCCTCCCTGTACACACCACACTCCTCCTCCTCCCTGTATACACCACCACACACTCCTCCTCCTCCCCGTATACACCACCACACACTCCTCCTCCTCCCCAGTATACACCACCCACACTCCTCTCCTCCCCGTATACACCACCACACACCTCCTCCCCCTGTATACACCACCACACACTCCTCCTCCTCCCTGTATACACCACCACACACTCCTCCTCCTCCCCTGTATACACCACCACACATCCTCCTCCTCCCCTGTATACACACCACCACACACCTTCCTCCTCCTCCCCTGTATACACCACCACACACTCCTCCTCCTCCCCTGTATACACCACCACACACTCCTCCTCCTCCCCTGTATACACCACCACACACTCCTCCTCCTCCCTGTATACACCCACCCACACTCCTCCTCCTCCCCGTATACACCACCACACACTCCTCCTCCTCCCCTGTATACACCACCACACACTCCTCCTCCTCCCGTATACACCACCACACACTCCTCCTCCTCCCCGTATACACCACCACACACCCTCCTCCTCCCCGTATACACCACCACACACTCCTCCTCCTCCCCGTATACACCACCACACACTCCTCCTCCTCCCCTGTATACACCACCACACACTCCTCCTCCCCTGTATACACCACCACACACTCCTCCTCCCCCTGTATACACACCACCACTCCTCCTCCTCCCCTGTATACACCACACCCACTCCAACAACCTCCTCCTCCCCTGTATACACCACCACACACTCCTCCTCCTCCCCTGTATACACCACCACACACTCCTCCTCCTCCCTGTATACACCACCACACACTCCTCCTCCTCCCCTGTATACACCACCACACACTCCTCCTCCTCCCCTGTATACACCACCACACACTCCTCCTCCTCCCCTGTATACACCACCACACACTCCTCCTCCTCCCCTGTATACACCACCACCACTCCCTCCTCTCCTCCCCTGTATACACCACCACACACTCCTCCTCCTCCCCTGTATCACCACCACACACTCCTCCTCCTCCCCTGTAACACCACCACACACTCCTCCTCCTCCCTGTATACACCACCACACACTCCTCCTCCTCCCCTGTATACACCACCACACACTCCTCCTCCTCCCCTGTATACACCACCACACACTCCTCCTCCCCTGTATACCACCACTCCCCCCCCCCCCCCTCCCACCTGAACACACCTCCTCCTCCTCCCCTGTAACACCACCACACACTCCTCCTCCTCCCCTGTATACACCACCACACACTCCTCCTCTCCCCTGTATACACCACCACACACTCCTCCTCCTCCCCTGTATACACCACCACACACACTCCTCCTCCTCCCCTGTATACACCACCACACACTCCTCCTCCTCCCCTGTATACACCACCACACACTCCCTCCCTCCTCCCCTGTATACACCACCACACACTCCTCCTCCTCCCCTGTATACACCACCACACACTCCTCCTCCTCCCCTGTATACACCACCACACACTCCTCCTCCCCCCTGTATACACCACCACACATCCTCCTCTCCCCTGTATACACCACCACACACTCCTCCTCCTCCCTGTATACACCACCACACACTCCTCCTCCTCCCCTGTATACACCACCACACACTCCTCCTCCTCCCCTGTATACACACCACACACTCCTCCTCCTCCCCTGTATACACCACCACACACTCCTCCTCCTCCCCTGTATACACCACCACACACTCCTCCTCCTCCCCTGTATACAACACACCACACCTCCCTCCCCTCCTCCCCTGTATACACCACCACACACTCCTCCTCCTCCCCTGTATACACCACCACACACTCCTCCTCCTCCCCTGTATACACCACCACACCATCCTCCTCCTTCCTCCTGTATACACCACCACACACTCCTCCTCCTCCCCCTGTATACACCACCACACACTCCTCCTCCTCCCCTGTATACACCACCACACACCTCCTCCTCCTCCCCTGTATACACCACCACACACTCCTCCTCCTCCCCTGTATACACCACCACACACTCCTCCTCTCCCTGTATACACCACCATCTCCATACACACTCCTCCTCCTCCCCTTTACAACCACCACACACACTCTCCTCCTCCCCTGTATACACCACCCACACTCCTCCTCCTCCCCTGTAACACCACCACCACATCCTCCTCCTCCTCCCCTGTACACACCACCACACACTCCTCCTCCTCCCCTGTAACACCACCACACACTCCTCCTCCTCCCCTGTATACACCACCACACACTCCTCCTCCTCCCTGTATACACCACCACACACTCCTCCTCCTCCCCTGTTACACACCACCACACACTCCTCCCCTCCCTGTAACACACCACACACACTCCTCCTCCTCCCCTGTATACCCACACCCACAACACTCCTCCTCCTCCCCTGTATACACCACCACACACTCCTCCTCCTCCCTGTATACACCACCACACACTCCTCCTCCCCTGTATACACCACCACCACTCCTCCTCCTCCCCTGTAACACACCACACACACTCCTCCTCCTCCCTGTATACACCACCCACACTCCTCCTCCTCCCCTGTATACACCACCACACACTCCTCCCTGTATACACCCCACATCTCTCCCTGTATACACCACCACACACTCCTCCTCCTCCCCTGTATACACCACCCACACACTCCTCCTCCCCTGTATACACCACCACACACTCCTCCTCCTCCCTGTATACACCACCACACACTCCTCCTCCTCCCCTGTATACACCACCACACACTCCTCCTCCTCCCCTGTACACACCACCACACACTCCTCCTCCTCCCCTGTACACACCACCACACACTCCTCCTCCTCCCCTGTATACACCACCACACACTCCTCCTCCTCCCCTGTACACACCACCACACACTCCTCCTCCTCCCCTGTAACACCACCACACACTCCTCCTCCTCCCCTGTACACACCGCCACACACTCCTCCTCCTCCCCTGTACACACCAGCCACACACTCCTCCTCCTCCCCTGTACACACACCTCCCACCACACTCCATCCTCCTCCCCTGTACACACCCCACACACTCCTCCTCCTCCCCTGTACACCACCACACACTCCTCCTCCTCCCCTGTACACACCACCACACACTCCTCCTCCTCCCCTGTACACACCACCACACACTCCTCCTCCTCCCCTGTACACACCACCACACACTCCTCCTCCTCCCTGTATACACCACCACACACTCCTCCTCCTCCCCTGTATACACCACCACACACTCCTCCTCCCCTGTATACACCACCACACACTCCTCCTCCTCCCCTGTATACACCACCACCACACTCCTCCTCCTCCCCTGTATACACCACCACACACTCCTCCCTCCCGTATAACACACCACCATACAACACCACCTCCTCCTCCCCTGTATACACCACCACACACTCCTCCTCCTCCCCTGTATACACCACCACACACTCCTCCTCCCCTGTATACACCACCACACACTCCTCCTCTGTGACTTTCTCAGTGATGACGAGATTGAAGCGCGCGAAAGAGAATCAACCCACGTGAGCGCCGGGACACGTGATCATATGACGTCATACCGTCATCTACATCAGCTCGTACGTACACTGTACACTTCAGCTGGTGACTCCTCCCACACTGGGAGGGGCCATTAGGGATGTGGGAGATGTAGACTAGGGAGTCTAGGGGAGTCATGGGAAGGTGGCATAGAAGTGGGGGGGTGGGGGCGGGTTGCACAGGCCGTGCACCCGCCCACCTGCTATATTGCGCATGCGCCAGGTGCGCGCGGCCGGGTATGCGCAGTTATCATATGAGACCCCCTGAACCCCTAGTAATATATGGGAGGATTCCTGCACTGAGGAGGCCCCGCCCCTTCTGGGACGTCTATTACTTTAACTGGAGTCAGATCCGCTCTGCACTGAAGACTACGTCCTTTTTGGTGACGTCAGCACAACACTTGAGTCACATCCGCCCTGTACTGTGGATGCCCCGCCCATTTCCGGTGACATCACTTCCGCCGGAAATCAATGCGTATCTAGACGTTTCCAATAGTATCCGGCAGGAGAAGAAAGAACGAGAGGTGAGGAAGGAGTGTGATCATGTGATCACGTGTCCCGGCGCTCACGTGGGTTGATTCTCTTTCGCGCGCTTCAATCTCCTCATCACTGAGAATTTAAGTCACAGAGGAGGAGTGTGTGGTGGTGTATACAGGGGAGGAGGAGGAGTGTGTGGTGGTGTTTACAGGAGAGGAGGAGGAGGGTGTGGTGGTGTATACAGGGGAGGAGGAGGAGTGTGTGGTGGTGTTTACAGGAGAGGAGGAGGGTGTGGTGGTGTTATACTGGGGAGGAGGTGTGTGGTGGTGTTTACAGGAGAGGAGGAGGGTGTGGTGGTGTATACAGGAGAGGAGGAGGGGTGTGGTGGTGTATACTGGGGAGGAGGAGGGTGTGGTGGTGTTTACAGGAGAGGAGGAGGGTGTGGTGGTGTATACAGGAGAGGAGGAGGGTGTGGTGGTGTATACTGGGGAGGAGGAGGGGTGGTGGTGTTTGGAGAGAGGGTGGTGGTGTATACTGGGGAGGAGGAGGGTGTGGTGGTGTATATACTGGGGAGGAGGAGGGTGTGGTGGTGTATATACTGGGGAGGAGGAGGGTGTGGTGGTGTATACTGGGGAGGGAGGAGGGTGTGGTGGTGATTGGGGGGGGTGGTGGTGTATACAGGGGAGGAGGAGGAGGGTGTGGTGGTGTATACTGGGGAGGAGGGTGTGGTGGTGTATACAGGGGAGGAGGAGGAGGGTGTGGTGGTGTATACTGGGGAGGAGGGTGTGGTGGTGTATACAGGGGAGGAGGAGGAGGGTGTGGTGGTGTATACAGGGGAGGAGAGGAGAGGGTGTGGTGGTGTATACAGGGGAGGAGGAGGAGGGTGTGGGTATACAGGGGGATGAGAGGGTGTGGGGTAAGGAGGAGGAGGAGGTGTGGTGGTGTATACAGGGGAGGAGGAGGAGGTGTGGTGGTGTATACAGGGGAGGAGGGAGGAGGTAGGGTGTGGTGGTGTATACAGGGAGGAGGAGGGGAGGGTGTGGTGGTGTATACAGGGGAGGAGGAGGAGGGTTGGTGGTGTATACAGGGGAGAGGAGGGGAGGTGTGGTGGTGTATACAGGGGGGAGGAGGAGGGTGTGGTGTGTGTATACAGGGAGGAGGAGGAGGTGTGTGGTGGTGTATACAGGGGAGGAGGAGGAGGTGTGGTGGTGTATACAGGGGAGGAGGAGGAGGTGTGGTGGTGTATACAGGGAGGAGGAGGAGGTGTGGTGGTGTATACAGGGGAGGAGGAGGGTGTGGTGGTGTATACAGGGGAGGAGGAGGAGTTTTGGTGGTGTATACAGGGGAGGAGGAGGAGTGTGTGGTGGTGTATACAGGGGAGGAGGAGGAGTGTGTGGTGGTGTATACAGGAGGAGAGGAGGAGGTGTGGTGGTGTATACAGGGGAGGAGGAGGGTGTGGTGGTGTATACAGGGGAGGAGGAGGAGGTGTGGTGGTGTATACAGGGGAGGGGAGGAGGAGTGGTGTGGTGGTGTATACAGGGGAGGAGGAGGTGTGTGGGTGGTGTATACAGGGGAGGAGGAGGGTGTGGTGGTGTATACAGGAGGAGGAGGAGTGGGTGTGTGTGGTGTATACAGGGAGGAGGAGGAGGTGTGGTGGTGTATACAGGGGAGGAGGAGGGGTGTGGTGGTGTATACAGGGGAGGAGGAGAGGGTGTGGTGGTGTATACAGGGGAGGAGGAGGAGGTGTGGTGGTGTATACAGGGGAGGAGGAGGGTGTGGTGGTGTTATACAGGGGAGGAGGAGGAGTGTGGTGGTGTATACAGGGGAGGAGGAGGAGGTGTGGTGGTGTATACAGGGGAGGAGGAGGAGGGTGTGGTGGTGTATACAGGGAGGAGGAGGAGGAGGTGTGGTGGTGTATACGGGAGGAAGGAGGTGTGGTGGTGTATACAGGGAGGAAGGGGAGGTGTGGTGGTGTATACGGGAGAGGAGGGGGTGGTGTGTATACAGGGAGGAGGAGGTGTGTGTGGTGTATACAGGGGAGGAGGAGGTTGGTGGTGTTACAGGGGAGGAGGGGGTGTGGTGTGTATACGGGGAGGAGGTGTGGTGGTGTATACAGGGAGGAGGAGGGTGTGGTGGTGTATACAGGAGGAGGAGGGGTGTTGTGGGGTATAAGGGGAGGAGGAGGTGGTGGTGGTGTATACAGGGGAGGAGGGGGTGTGGTGGTGTATACAGGGGAGGAGGGGGTAGGAGGAGGGTGTGGTGGTGTATACTGGGGAGGAGGAGGGTGTGGTGGTGTATACGGGAGGAGGGAGGTGTGGTGGTGTATACAGGGAGGAGGAGGAGTGTGTGGTGGTGTATACAGGGGAGGAGGAGTGTGGTGGTGTATACAGGGAGGAGAGGTGTGGTGGTGTATACAGGGGAGGAGGAGGAGTGTGTGGTGGTGTATACAGGGGAGGAGGGGAGGTGTGGTGGTGTATACAGGGGAGGAGGAGGATGTGTGTGGTGGTGTATACAGGGGAGGAGGAGTGTGGGGTAACAGGGAGGAGGAGGTGTGGTGGTGTATACAGGGGAGGGAGGAGTGTGGTGTGTATACAGGGGAGGAGGAGGGTGGTGGTGTATACAGGGGAGGAGGAGGAGGTGTGGTGGTGTATACAGGGGAGGAGGAGAGGTGTGGTGGTGTATACAGGGGAGGAGGAGGGTGTGGTGGTGTATACAGGGAGAGGAGGGTGTGGTGGTGTATACAGGGGAGGAGAGGTGTGGTGGTGTATACAGGGGAGGAGGAGGTGTGGGTGGTGTATACAGGGAAGGAGTGTGGTTGTATACAGGGGAGGAGGAGGAGGTGTGGTGGTGTATACAGGGGAGAGGGAGGAGGGAGTGGTGTGGGGTATACAGGGGAGGAGGAGGTGGTGTATAGGTGTGGTGTATACAGGGAGGAGGAGGAGGGTGTGGTGGTGTATACGGAGGAGGATGTGTGATAGGAGGAGGAGCGTGTGGTGGTGTATACAGGGAGAGGAGGAGGGTGTGGGTGGTGTATACAGGGGAGGAGGAGGTGTGGTGGTGTATACAGGGAGGAGAGGAGGGTGTGGTGGTGTATACAGGGGAGGAGGAGGGTGTGGTGGTGTATACAGGGGAGAGGAGGAGGGTGTGGTGGTGTATACAGGGGAGAGGAGGAGGTGTGTGGTGGTGTATACAGGGGAGGAGGAGGTGTGGTGGTGTATACAGGGGAGGAGGAGGGTGTGGTGGTGTATACAGGGAGGAGGAGGAGGGTGTGTGGTGGTGTATACAGGGAGAGGAGGAGGGTGTGTGGTGTATACAGGGTGGTGTGAGGAGAGGAGGGTGTGGTGGTGTATACAGGGGGGAGGAGGTGTGTGGTGGTGTATACAGGGAGGAGGAGGAGGGTGTGGTGGTGTATACAGGGAGAGGAGGAGGTGTGGTGGTGTATACAGGGGAGGAGGAGCGTGTGGTGGTGTATACGGGGAGGAGGGAGAGAGGTGTGGTGGTGTATACTGGGAGGAGGAGGCGTGTGGTGGTGTATACGGGGAGGAGGAGGAGGTGTGGTGGTGTATACAGGGGAGGAGGAGCGTGTGGTGGTGTGTATACAGGGGAGGAGGAGCGTGTGGTGGTGTATACGGGAGGAGGATGGTGGTGTATAGGGAGGAGGAGCGTGTGTGGTGTATACAGGGGAGGAGGAGCGTGTGGTGGTGTATACAGGGAGGAGGAGCGTGTGGGTGGTGTATACAGGAGAGGAGGGGAGCGGTGGTGGTGGTGTATACAGGAGAGGAGGAGCGTGTGGTGGTGTATACAGGAGAGGAGGAGCGTGTGGTGGTGTATACAGGGAGGAGGAGCGTGTGTGGTGGTGGTATAAGGGGAGGGAGGAGCGTGTGGTGGTGTATACAGGAGAGGAGGAGCGTGTGGTGGTGTATACAGAGGGAGGAAGGAGGCGTTGTGGTGGTGTATACAGGGGAGGAGGAGCGTGTGGTGGTGTATACAGGGGAGGAGGAGCGTGTGGTGGTGTATACAGGGGAGGAGGAGCGTGTGGTGGTGTATACAGGGGAGGAGGAGCGTGTGGTGGTGTATACTGGGGAGGGGGAGCGTGTGGTGGTGTATACTGGGGAGGGGGAGCGTGTGGTGGTGTATACAGGAGAGGTGTGTGGTGGTGTATACAGGGAGGAGGAGCGTGTGGTGGTGTATACAGGGGAGGAGGAGCGCGTGGTGGTGTATACAGGGGAGGAGGAGCGCGTGGTGGTGTATACAGGGGAGGAGGAGCGCGTGGTGGTGTATACAGGGGAGGAGGAGCGCGTGGTGGTGTATACTGGGGAGGAGGATCGTGTGGTGGTGTAATACAGGAGAGGAGGAGCGTGTGGTGGTGTATACAGGAGAGGAGGAGCGTGTGGTGGTGTACACAGGGGAGGAGGAGCGTGTGGTGGTGTACACAGGGGAGGAGGCGCGTGTGGTGGTGTACACAGGGGAGGAGGCGCGGGCGGTGGTGTATACTGGGGAGGAGGCGCGGGCGCGCGGTGGTGTATACTGGGGAGGAGGCGCGAGCGCGTGTGCGTGCGGTGGTTTATACTGGGGAGGAGTACAATAAGAACAATAAGGATGAGGGGAGTGAGGGGCTGTGGGGGGGGAACAATAGTTCAGAAACTGTCCGATTGACGAATTCGAGAGTCTGACGAGTGTCATCTGCCTTTTGGTCAGTGTGGCGTCTGTGTGTTGTCCTAGTGCTATCCGTTTTTTTTACTCGGCAGCTATTACTGTATTAGCATTTACAAGAACATTTTTTCCATCATCGCCACGACAGCACCACCTGAGAGAGAGGACCGCCCATCCAAGACAGGAAACCTCTGAGATAAAAAGGCGGGACCTCTCCTGGACCTCAGCTTTTTAGGTTTCCTGTCTTGGAGGTGGGAGACCTCTGAAGCTCATGCGGTCCTGGCCTGACCCGGTAGCTGGAAGAAGCTGTCCTTACCTAGGCAGTGGCTCCGGACTTGGGTTCAGAAGCTCCTTCACGGGGTATCCCCTGCGGTGGTGGAGGGTACGGGGTCTGGAGAGGGCCACCAGCGGCCGGTTCTCGGCCCTTGTTGCCGCCCGGGGGGTCGCAGCTGCAGGATTGGTGGCTGCCTGGCACACTTGTGCCCCGGGTGAAGAAGCCCTTTTTTTCTGGTAGGCGCAGCGTGCCTGGGTCTGTAAGGGGCCTGGGAGCGGGTTCCCGGTGGCAGCTTTCAAATTTCGCGCCGGGAACCGCTACTTCCAGTTTCGGGCGCGGACCGGAAGTGACGCTCCGCGCCTGCGCAGTACGGGCCAAGATGGCGGCGCCCAGCGAACGGAGGCTGGGAGACGTTGCCACTACAGCCGGAGGTGTGGGGCAGTGCATGGAGGGCGGCACCGGCCACAACGGAGGGATGGAGCAGCGGACACTTGTGCCACCCGACCCGGTGGAGCTCCAGCAGGCTGGCAGCCACAAGTCCTCTCAGAAGGGGTCCAGGCAGGATGTGGACCCGAAAGCCGCCCGGAAATCGGTATACCTCTGGTGGGGTGAGTGCCTCCGGGCTATGATATCTGTATTTACTCTGCCTTCTTGCTTGTTTTAGGACAGCAAGAAGAAGACGGCTAAACAAAAGCATAAGGACTGTGCTATCTGCAAAGTCCCTCTTCCAGAGGATTGTATTAAGGATTTGTGTGCCTCATGCATTGAGGAAACTGTACGAAGTGCTGTTCCCAGTCTGGCCTCTAGCCTTAGGGATTTAGTGAGGGAAGAGCTGAAGTCCCTACAGAAATCCGGGAAGGATAGGGGGCGTAAGAGACGGAGATCCCGGTCCTCTTCTTCTGGTTCTGACCGTGCCGCTCGTAGCTCTCACAAGGGGAGACGCAGGTCTCGTTTATCCTCGGCCTCGTCTTCCTCCTCCTCCTCCTCCTCGGGGTCTTCCTCCTCAGATGGTAGTGGTACTGGGAAGTCCTGTTTTCCCCGGAAAGACACTGATTTTTTGATTAAGGCTGTTCGTTCCACTATGGGGTTGGTGGATTCCCGTGAGCCCTCTTCAGTGGAGGATTTGATGTTCGGTGGTCTGGCTTCCAAAAAACGACGGACTTTCCCTTTGAATCAGCGAATCCAAGCTTTGATTGAGGATCAGTGGGCTAAGCCTGATAAGAAGGGCGCTCTCACCCATTTGGCTAAAAGAAAATACCCCTTTGATGAGGAGGCCACTACTTCCTGGGATAGATCCCCCAAGCTTGATGTAGCGGTGGCCCGGGCGTCTAGGCGTTCCTCTCTTCCCTTTGAGGATTTGGGGAATTTGAGGGATCAGCTAGACAAGAAGGCAGACGGCTACTTGCGTAGTTCCACTGCTAGCATCTTTCGTCCCTCAGTTGCGGGTACATCAGTCGCTCGGTCCCTCATGATTTGGTTGCAGCAGTTGGAGGCTCTGGTGAGGGACGAGGCTCCTACAGAGGAGATCCTGTCTTCCTTTCCTTTAGCTCTTTCTGCGGCGGCTTTTCTGGCGGATTCCTCGACTGACTCCCTGAAATTGGCGGCGAAGGCTACGTCCTTCTCTAATGCTGCTCGTCGGGCTTTATGGTTGAAGGCCTGGCCTGGGGATGCCCAATCAAAGTCGAAGTTGTGTTCTTTGCCTTGTGTGGGTGATTTTCTGTTTGGCAAGCCGCTGGATGAGATTTTGGAATGTGCTAGTGACAATAAGAAAAATTTTCCCGCCGGCCTTCCGGTTTCCACCTTCCGTGGTCGTTCCTTTCGTAAGCCGCGGTTTGCCAAGCGGAAGTCCCCTCGTCGGACCCGAGACTCTTGGGCCGACAAGAAGGCGGGTTTCTTGTTCAAGGGTTCCTCCTTTGACAGGAAGCACCAGTCTAAATGATGGCTCGCTCCAGGTGGGAGGAAGGCTTGCCCGCTTTCTCCCAGCCTGGTCCGGCATTGGGGCTTGCGATTGGGCTCTCGGTGTCCTCAGAGAGGGCTTGACACTGGAGTTCGCTTCGGCTCCTGTGGGGTCCCTAGTGATTACGTCTGTCAGCAGTCCGGAAAAATGCACTTTTCTGATGGGCGAGGTGCGGGCCCTTGTGAAGAAAGGGGTTGTTTCCCCGGTTCCTCCGGCCGAATGCGGCAGGGGGTTCTATTCCACACTGTTTCTCGTACCGAAGCCAGACGGCTCGTTCCGGACGATTATAAATCTGAAACGTCTGAACTGTTTTCTGGTTCGGCGGTCTTTCAAGATGGAGACTTTGAACTCGGCAATCAGGCTATTATTTCCAGATTGTTTTATGGTAGTACTGGATCTAAAGGATGCATACTATCATGTGCCGGTTCATCGTCGCCACCAGCAGTTTCTGAGGTTCGCCCTGTACATGGAGGGCTCCCTCTGCCATTTCCAGTATCGAGCTCTCCCTTTCGGGCTGGCAATGGCCCCTCGGATTTTCACGAAG
Organism: Allobates femoralis; assembly: GCA_033576535.1. Taxonomy (NCBI): domain Eukaryota; kingdom Metazoa; phylum Chordata; class Amphibia; order Anura; family Aromobatidae; genus Allobates; species Allobates femoralis. Next base: position 220,285,541 of record JARQOC010000011.1, on the reverse strand, counting down.
CTGCTGGCGGAAGTAATGGCTCCCTTCCGCCGTCAGCAGATTTTGATTGTTCCGTATCTGGACGATCTGCTGATTGTGGGGGACTCCAGGGATCAGTGCCTCGCCCATCTGCAGAGGGTTCAGTCTTCCCTGGGTCGGTTGGGCTGGATTGTCAATCTAGAAAAGTCCAGGCTGGTTCCCGACACGCGTCAGCTGTTTCTGGGTATGATTCTGGACTCGCAGTCTCAGCTTTGCCTCCTTCCGGAAGACAAACAAGTGCGTCTCCGGTCTTCCCTTTCTGCAGTTCGGGCTTCCCCGCGAGTGACCTTGAGGAGGGCTATGTCTCTCTTGGGCTCCCTCACGTCCTGTATCCCGGCAGTCCCCTGGGCACAGTTGCACTCCCGGGCCCTTCAGTGGGAGATTCTCCAGCATCAACGCAGGTTGGGGGTGGCCTTGGACAGGAAGATTGTTCTATCCCCTCCGACTTTAGATTCTCTGGGGTGGTGGCTGGTCCCCGAGCACCTGTCCGTGGGCGTTCCGTGGGGTTGTCCGGTCTCCGACGTACTCACCACGGACGCCAGTTCCTGGGGATGGGCCCACCTTCGGGACCTGTCCGCTCAGGGAGCCTGGGTCTCGTGCCTCTCCAGGATGTCGTCCAATATGCGAGAGCTCCTGGCAGTTTGGGAGGCAGTTTCTGTGTTCCTTCCTTCCCTTCGGGGGCGCCATCTGCGGGTTCTCTCCGACAACAGCGTGTCGGTGGCTTACTTGAACCATCAGGGGGGCACCCGGTCTCAGGCTCTCATGGGCGTTACACGGGACATTTGTCAGTTGTTGGAAGCCCGTCAGGTTTCCCTCTCTGCCCTTCACATACGGGGGGTGGCAAATTCCCGGGCGGATTTTCTCAGCAGGGTGCAGCTCCGACAAGGGGAGTGGGCTCTGGATCCGAGTGTTTTCGATCAGATTGTGGACATGTGGGGCCTTCCGGAGATGGATTTGTTTGCAACTCGGGAGAACAGGCAGGTTCACCGGTTCTGCTCTCTGAATCCCGGAGACCGGCCCTTTGCTGTGGACGCTCTGCTGATCCCCTGGTCCTCGGGTCTTCTGTATGCCTTCCCTCCCTTAGTCATGATTCCTGCAGTCCTTCGGAAGGTCAGGGAGGACGGGGCAAGACTCATCATGATAGTGCCTTTTTGGCCCCGGAGAGCTTGGTTCTTTTGGCTCAGTCGCCTGTCCGTGCAGGCTCCTTGGACTCTCCCCCCGTCCCCGTCTCTCCTGTCTCAGGGGCCGATCCACCATCCGCAGGTCTCGGGTCTCCGGCTGACGGCGTGGAACTTGAACGCCGGCTCCTGTCGCGTAGGGGGTTCTCGGACGGCCTTGTTCGTACGCTGATGTCCAGTCAGAAGCCGGTTACCACCAATATTTATGGTAAAGTGTGGAAGAAATTCCTGTCCTCTTCGGGGGCGAGTCCAGAGGGGGAGGCTCCTGTGCCGGCTGTTTTAGAATTCCTCCAGAGGGGGTGGGAGATGGGTCTCTCTGTCAATACCCTGAAACTCCAAGTTTCGGCCTTGGGGGCACTGTACCATTGTCCCCTCGCGGGGTCTTCTTGGGTGACGAGGTTTATTCAGTCCTGCAGGCGGGCCACTCCTGTTCCCTGTCCGAGGGTGCCTCCTTGGGATCTAAATTTAGTTCTTGATGCCTTAACCAGGCCTCCTTTTGAGCCTTTATCTTCTGCTTCTCCTAAGGTCCTTACTCTGAAGGTGGTCCTGTTGGTGGCTTTGACGTCAGCCAGACGTATTAGTGACCTGCAGGCCTTGTCAGTGGTGGGGCCTTATACTCAGATTTTGCAGGATAGGGTCATCCTCCGCCTGGACCCTTCCTTTCTTCCAAGGTGGCTACCAAGTTCCACAGGATGCAGGAGATTGTCCTTCCTTCCTTCTGTGATCAGCCTGCAAATCAGAAGGAAGAGGTTCTCCACACGTTAGATGTCAGGAGGGCGTTGCTTACCTACTTGGACGTGTCCACTGCCTGGCGTCAGTCCCCGTCCCTCTTTGTTTCCTTTCAGGGGGCCTCTCGGGGTAAGGCAGTCTCCAAGGGTACCCTGGCTAGGTGGTTGCGGGAGGCCATTGCTCTAGCTTATTCTTCTAGTCAGGTGCCGGTCCCGGGGGGCCTTACTGCACATTCCACCAGGGCGGTGGCTACGTCTTGGGCTGAGAAGGCTGATGTCCCCTTAGAGTTAAAGGGAACCAACCACCTCAGATGACGACTATAAGCAGTTAATACATGTCCCTGCACCCTACCTACACCGTTCCAGCTATGTTTTTGCTAAGAATATTGATAAATGCAAACCGAAAGAAACACTTTGTAAACTTACATTCCTGCGTACTTGAGGGCGTCTCCATGTGTGTGCTGGCACTTGTGGGCTGTGCTCATCATGCCTGCTCTCCCCCTCCCTTATGCACGCCCCCTCTCAGCCTGCTATACTGTGTGAGGCTGATTGCGTCATAAAGGGGCGGGGCTAAATCGCGGGATCCCGGTAGCCCCGCCCCTTTATGTCGCAATCAGCCTCACATCACTATAGCAGGCTGAGAGGGGGCGTGCATAAGGGAGGGGTAGAGCAGGCATGATGAGCACAGCCCTCTAGTACGAGAGCCCGAGGGAGACGCCCTCAAGTACGCAGGAATGTAAGTTTACAAAGTGTTTCTTTCGGTTTGCTTTTATCAATATTCTTAGCAAAAACATAGCTGGAATGGTGTAGGTAGGGTGCAGGGACATGTATTAACTGCTTATAGTCGTCATCTGAGGTGGTTGGTTCCCTTTAATCTGTAGGGCCGCTACATGGTCTTCTCCTTCTACTTTCTTCAAGCATTACAGGCTTGATCTTTCTTCCACCGAGGAGGTGACCTTTGGTAGACGGGTTCTGCAAGCGGTGGTCCCTCCCTAATTTTCTTTTCTCTGAAATCTCTCAGGTGGTGCTGTCGTGGCGATGATGGAAAAATCTAAATTACTTACCGGTAATGGGTTTTTCCGGAGCCACGACAGCACCACCGCATCCCTCCCTATTGCCTGTTTGGTGTGGTCACGTTTGAGGGGTTTTTGAATTGTTGATTTCTTTTGGTGGTGGTTGTGTACTAATGATTGTTGGGTTCCCCTCTCCGGTCTCTGTAACCAAAACTGAGGTCCAGGAGAGATCCCGCCTTTTTATCTCAGAGGTTTCCTGTCTTGGATGGGCGGTCCTCTCTCTCAGGTGGTGCTGTCGTGGCTCCGGAAAAACCCATTACCGGTAAGTAATTTAGATTTTTACAGTTGTCTGAGCTACAGAGTGATAATGTATCAGTTAAAAATCGCATCCGACTTGGTGGTGTGGGGGATATACAGCACTGGGGTGAATATAAAGCACTGGTGGGGTACATACAGTACAGTCATGGCCAAAAGTTTTGAGAATGACACCAAAATGATATTTTCCCATGATCTGCTGCCCTCTGGTTTTTATTTGTGTTTGTCTGATGTTTATATCGCACAGAAATATAATTGCAATCATATTATGAGTACCCAAAGGTTATATTGACAGAATGGGTTAATGCAGCAAGTCAATATTTGCAGTGTTGCCCCTTCTTCTTCAGGACCTCTGCAATTCTCCCTGGCTGCTCTCAATCAACTTCTGGACCAAATCCTGACTGATAGCCGTCCATTCTCCATTCTTCCATTCTTGCATAATCAATGCTTGCATTTTGGCAGAATTTGTTGGTTTTTGTTTGTCCACCCGTCTCTTGATGATTGACCACAAGTTCTCAATGGGATTAAGATCTGGGGAGTTTCCAGGCCATGGACCCAAAATCTCTGTTTTGTTCCCTGAGCCATTTAGTTATCACCATTGCTTTATGGCAAGGTGCTCCATCATGCTGGAAAAGGTATTGTATTGTTGGGCGCCAAACTGCTCTTGGACGGTTGGGAGAAGTTGCTCTTGGAGGACATTCTGGTACCATTCTGTATTCATGGTTGTGTTTTTAGGCAAGACTGTGAGTGAGCCGAGGCTGAGAAGCAACCCCACACATGAATGGTTTCAGGATGCTTTACAGTTGGCATGAGACAAGACTGGTGGCAGCGCTCACCTCTTCTCCGAATAAGCTGTTTTCCAGATGTCCCAAACAATCGAAAAGGGGATTCATCAGAGAAAATGACTTTTCCCCAGTCCTCAGCAGTCCACTCCCTGTACCTTTACCCCAGTCCTCAGCAGTCCACTCCCTCTACCTTTCCCCCAGTCCTCAGCAGTCCACTCCCTCTACCTTTCCCCCAGTCCTCAGCAGTCCACTCCCTGTACCTTTTGCAGAATATCAGTCGGTCTCTGATGTTTTTTCTGGAGAGAGGTGGCTTCTTTGCTGCCCTCCTTGAAACCAGGCCTTGCTCAAAGAGTCTCCGCCTCACAGTGCGTGCAGAAGCACTCACACCAGCCTGCTGCCATTCCTGAGCAAGCTCGGCACTGCTGGTAGTCCCATCCCGCAGCTGAAACAGTTTTAAGATACAGTCCTGGCGCTTGCTGGTCTTTCTTGGGCGCTAGAGCCTTTTTGACAACAATGGAAGCTCTCTCCTTTAAGTTCTTGATGATGCGATAGATTGTTCACTGAGGTGCAATCTTTCTAGCTGCAATACTCTTCCCTGTTAGGCCATTTTTGTGCAGTGCAATGATGGCTGCACGTGTTTCTTTAGAGATAACATGGTTAACTGAAGAGAAACAATGATACCAAGCACCAGCCTCCTTTTAAAGTGTCCAGTGGTGTCATTTTACTTAATCATGACTGATTGTTCTCCAGCCCTGTCCTCATCAACACCCACACCTGTGTTAATGGAACAATCACTAAAACGATGTTAGCTGCTCCTTTTAAGGCAGGACTGCAATGATGTTGAAATGTGTTTTGGGGGTTAAAGTTCATTTTCTAGGCAAATATTGACTTTGCAAGTAATTGCTGTTAAGCTGATCTCTTTATGACATTCTGGAGTATATGCAAATTGCCATTAGAAAAACTGAAGCAGTAGACTTTGTTAAAATTAATATTTGTATCATTCTCAACTTTTGGCCATGACTGTACATGAGGATATATGCAGTGGGGCATATATACAGCATGGGTGCACTAGCATCACTGGAGGACACAGTATGGATGGAAACGTGCATCAGTGGGTTGGGCACATAGTACTGAGTGGCAGAAGCATAACTGAGGGGGGGGCACAAGAATCACTAGTGAGCACTCAGTACTGGGGGCACAGAGATGACAAGGTGCACAGGTGATACTTGGAGGCACAGGAAGCCCTGTTTGATGTTGCAGCAGCTGCTCCTCCCCACACACAGAGCGTCTTCACTCTGACCTGCCAGCGTGACCATGTAACCTTTCATGAATGCGTAAACATCATTCAGTAATGAAAGCTGCGTGCACATAGGAGTACGGGCCGGCAGGATGAGGCTGCTGTGTGGGCTGCAGTGAGGTCCCTGGGATCCTGCCCGCGGCCGTGTTAAGGGTTATTGCAGGCCGAAGGTTCCCCACCCCTGATCTGGATCATTCCACGTGTGTTTTCTTCTTTCTGTGACTTCTACATTATTATTTTCACAGTTCTGAAATCCAAGCAAGAACTGAAGAATATTAATACTGAAGCCGTAATGAAGAAAGAAGAAAGCGATGAGCGGGGAGATGAGCGGTGCAAAGAGGAAGATCCTACAGGTAACCGCCCTGGTGAGGAGTCACCACTAATACACAAGTCACATTCTCTCATTCACCACACTGAAGTGTTATGTTATGTGTTTTCTCATTTTTGGGGACCGTAGACCCCTCCATTCAGCAGTTTTTTTTCTTTATTGTAGCTGGAGTGTGGATCTGCACTTTCCTTGACCACGACACTGTATAACGCTTGTTCATGCCCTAATTATCTCCTGCCTCGACTACTGTAACCTCCTGCTCACCAGTCTCCCCTCTAGCACCCTTGCACAACTCCTGTCTATCCTAAAATCTGCTGCCTGACTATTCCCCAGTTTCTCCCCTCTGCCAAGACCTTCACTGGCTCCCCATTTCTCAGAGGCCTAACCATGACATACAAAACCATCCACAACCTGTCTCCTCCATTCATCTCTGACATGGTCTTCCGATAACTACCCGCACGCAACCTACAATCTTCTCAAGAGCTCCTTCTCTGCTTCCCTCTTATCTCTTCTTCTCGCAACCGCATACAAGACTTCTCCCGTTCTTCCCCCATACTCTGGGACTATCTCCCCCTACACATCAGACACTCACCTACTCTGGAAACCTTCAAAAGAAACCTGAAGACCCACCTCTTCCAACAAACCTACAGTGAGACTCGGTCCACCGCACAATCAGCACTACCCCCTCCTACTGTATCCTCACCAGTCCCTCGCAGACTGTGAGCCTTTGCAGACCGGGTCCTCTCCCCACCTGTACCTGTGTGACTTGATTGTCCATACATACTGTACTTTCTTACTGTCTGTTTGCCCTTTCCACATGTAAAGCGCCATGGATTTTAATGGCACTTTAGAAATAAATAATGATAATACTAATTTGAGCTCCCTTCACCTAGTTTTATGCTCACCACCCGTCATCTTCTGCTCTCCCGGGCCACCATGTTTGGCTCTTCCTGGCACCGCTCCGCTCCCGGGCCGCCATGTTTGGCTCTTCCTGGCACCGCCCTGCTCCCGGGCCGCCATGTTTGGCTCTTCCTGGCACCGCTCCGCTCCCGGGCCGCCATGTTTGGCTCTTCCTGGCACCGCTCCGCTCCCGGGCCGCCATGTTTGGCTCTTCCTGGCACCGCTCCGCTCCCGGGCCGCCATGTTTGGCTCTTCCTGGCACCGCTCCGCTCCTGGGCCGCCATGTTTGGCTCTTCCTGGCACCGCTCCGCTCCCGGGCCGCCATGTTTGGCTCTTCCTGGCACCGCTCCGCTCCCGGGCCGCCATGTTTGGCTCTTCCTGGCACCGCTCCGCTCCCGGGCCGCCATGTTTGGCTCTTCCTGGCACCGCTCCGCTCCCGGGCCGCCATGTTTGGCTCTTCCTGGCACCGCTCCGCTCCCGGGCCGCCATGTTTGGCTCTTCCTGGCACCGCTCCGCTCCCGGGCCGCCATGTTTGGCTCTTCCTGGCACCGCTCCGCTCCCGGGCCGCCATGTTTGGCTCTTCCTGGCACCGCTCCGCTCCCGGGCCGCCATGTTTGGCTCTTCCTGGCACCGCTCCGCTCCCGGGCCGCCATGTTTGGCTCTTCCCGGCACCGCTCCGCTCCCGGGCCGCCATGTTTGGCTCTTCCTGGCACCGCTCCGCTCCCGGGCCGCCATCTTGTGACTGACCACTAACTGACCGGAAGTCAAGAGTTAAAGATCGTAAGGTCTCAATGCAGGTTTATCAGACCCAGAATGAGGCTCCCATAGACTTGCATTGAAAATTTGCCTCGGATCACTCCAGCACATACTGAAGCGATCCATTATGTCAAAAACTGCTTGAGGCAGGGCGGAGAAAATTCAAAATGGGAAAAAAAAAATGAAGTTAATTGTCTCGTAGTCAAAGCAAAAAGTAGATTATAGAAGAAAGTAAAAAAGAATGATTGCGCTTATCCAACCATATATTTGCGCCAATGTTATGACTTTCTAATATGTGACTATATGGCCCCTCAGCTGCATCTAGCTATCAGGGAGTGTGTGACACAGACATCACCTATAGCACTGATTCCTCAACATTTCCCTATACAAGAGTGGTAAAATCTGAGCATGTTCTGCTCTCTGTCACATAAGTGTTGGGTGCCAGTGGTCGACTTAAGGTATACACTGAACGGTAGATGTAATTACACTACACACAACGGGGTATGCAATATATGGAACACAATTATTATTATTATTATTCAACAACAGTCTAGACTATAGAAATGTAATACGTGAAATTAGTTTAGGCAGACAATTATACCTGAGTCTGCTGTCTGTCGTGCTGGGACGTGCAGAGCAACCCAAGGGTAACAACGAGGATGAAATCGAAGAACGGCCCTGGCAATAGGGAGAGGGGTCAACTCCTGGCACTTGCCTGAGTCTGTACCCTATGATCACTAACATCCCTATACAAGCCCTTCCCCTCCCCTGGGCTGTCGCGTGCCTGGGCCCTCACTGGCCCTGAATTCACCCTGGCTAGTGTGTAGGCTGGTGAGTACTCTAGTCTCACCACTGCTGTGTAATACACCACAATGTGAGGAAGACAGAGGGAAAATAGACACAAAAAGGTAAGCACTCCAAACTCAGCAGTACTGCCAGTGGTGCCCCAACACCCGAATCCGCCGCCACCTCAAACCACAGCCGCTGTCCCCCATAGCCACCTCTGACACATCACCGCAGTGCGCATGTTTATACCTGCCGTGCATGTGCAATTACTCAGGCGGCCGCCATCTTTGGACACCTAGGTATACAAAGATGGTGGCGGCATGACCTGGTGCGTGAATTTGCACACGCATCACCTCCATATTTGGACACCGCAGGAGGGCCAGAGGGAGACAGCTCAGAGGAGAGAGCACAGGGGGGAGATAGACCACATACACGGTAAAGACAGCTCAAAGGAGATGGAGAAGGCACAGGGGGAAGAGACAGCTGCTGCCCCCAGCGCCACAGAGTCTGCCCCCATCGTGACGTCACAGCCCTCCTGATGCAATGTCATCAGGCCTCCATCTAGTGATATATAATAAGGGTGAACGTGGGCATCCCTGCTTGGTACCATTTGATCTCACAAAGGTCTTTGAGTAGGTTAATTGCATCTGACTGTAGCAGAGGGGTTTTGGTCTGATGCCATATTTGAATGTTGGGTCCTGTGTTAATCTGTTTGATGGCACTTTGTAGAAACGACCATCTGACACAGTGAAATCCTTTTTCAGCCCTGACTGAGCATATTCATGTTGGGACTGTACTTTTTTGTGCATGTGATAGGAGCAGCATTGCTTTTGTATTGTCTCTTGCTTCCCTATGTGGGGTGAAGCCTATTTGATCTTTTTGTGTGATGTGTGGAAGGTATGGGGCCAGTCTTCAGGCTATTATTTTAGATAACAATTTTATCCCCATCAAACAAATTTACATCCCCATTGACACCCCCAACGCCGCTGCCTCCAGACTCCTATCCCTCACCTCCTCTTTCGGCCTCTCCCAATGGATCTCCTTCGCCACGCACACTGGTGGCCACACACTTGACCTCGTCTTCACCCGCGTCTGCTCCCTCACAGACCTCGCAAACTCAACCCTCACCCACTCTGACCACAACCTACTGATCTTCTCATCCCGCTCCACCCTATCTGGACGCTCCCCCTATCCGGACGCTCCCCCAGCCCCGCAGAAACCTTAAGCTCATAGACTTCCACTCACTCTCGGAATCCCTCCTCCCCCTCTCAGATTTGGCCTCTTCTCAAGACGCAGACTCAGCCGCCTCCCTCTACAACTCCACTCTCACTACTGCCCTCGACCAGGCTGCTCCCCTCACATTTAACACAACACGAGTACATTGACAACCCTGGCTCACGACCCTCACCAAACAACTCTGATGGACGACTAGGGTAGCCGAGCGGAAATGAAAGAAATCCCACTCCGCAGAGCACTTCATCCTATACAAGCGCTCCCTCAACACCTTCAAGGCTGCCCTTGACTCCGCAAAACAAGTCAACTTCTCCCTAATAAGCGCCCTGTCTCACAACCCCAAACAACTCTTCAAAACCTTCAACTCTTTACTTCGTCCCCCTGAATCTCCTCCCTCACCCCTCATCTCCGCCGACGACTTCGCCACTTTCTTCAAAGACAAAATTGACAAGCTCAGACAAAGCTTCGACCCTCACTCCCCTCGCCCCATCCCACCTCCAGCCCATCCCTCCACGCCCAAATGCAGTTTCACCCCCATGACTGAGGACCACCTCTCCTCATTTCTAGCACGATCACACCTCACCACCTGTGCCCTTGACCCACTCCTTTCCCACCTCATCCCTAACCTCACCACAGTCCTCATCCCTGCCCTAACACATCTCTTCAACATATCACTCAAATCCGACACATTCCCCTCACCCTTCAAACACGCCCTAATCACGTCCTTCCTATTAAAAAAAAAAAAAAAAAAAAAACATCCCTCAACCCTACAACAGTCTCCAACTATCGCCCCATATCTCTCCTCCCGTTTGCCTCTAAATTCTTGGACAACACGTTTATTCCGAACTATCCTCCCACCTCTCTTCCTGTGGTCTTTGATCGCCTACAATCCGGCTTCCGACCCCACCACTCCACCAAAACAGCCCTAACCAAAGTCACTAACGACATACTGATCGCAAAGAGCAAACGATACTACTCTGTCCTGATCCTTCTCGACCTCTCTGCTGCCTTCGACATTGTTGACCCCTCCCTCTTACTTCAAATCCTTGAATCTCTTGGCATTACTGACCTCGCCCTCTCCTGGATCTCCTCCTACCTAATGGACAGGACCTTCAGCGTCGCCCACTCCCACACCTCCTCCTCGCTCCACCCCTTTTCTGTAGGAGTTCCCCAAGGCTCTGTCCTGGGACCACTACTCTTCTCCATTGACACCCTCGGCCTAGGCAAACTCATCGAGTCACACAGCCTCCAATACCACCTCTACGCCGACGACACCCAACTCTACCTGTCTGGCCCTGATATCTCCTCCCTTTTATCCAAAATTCCTCACTGCCTATCCGCCATTGCTTCCTTCTTTTCTACCCGCTTCCTCAAACTCAACATGGACAAGACCGAATTCATCGTCTTTCCCCCGAACAACCCTCCCCCTCTTTCTGACCTATCCATCACCGTCAATGACTGCACACTCTCACCCGTCCCCCACACCAAGTACCCCGGGGTTATCCTCGACTCCTCCCTCTCCTTCAAGCCCCACATCAAAGCCCTCGCCACCGCCTGTCAACTCCAACTAAAAAATATTGCCCGTATCCGCTCCTTCCTTGACCACCGCACAGCTAAAACACTTGTCCATGCCCTCATCATCTCCCGCCTGGACTACTGCAACCTCCTGTTCTCCGGCTTCCTCGCCTTATCCCTTGCACCTCTCCGCACCATCCTCAACTCTGCTGCCCGACTCATCCATCTATCTCCCTGTTACTTCCCCGCCTCCCCTCTCCGCCGAGCCCTCCACTGGCTCACCACTCCCCAGCGCTCCTTTCCCGGCCTCCTCCTGCTCATCGGTGGAACGAGGGAGGTATGTATGTATGTATCCATGTATGTATGTATGTATGTATCCATGTATGTATGTATCCATGGTGGACGTGAGCGCGAGGATGATGGGTGCATAGGTGGATGGATGGGTGCAACAAGGGATCAAGTGTCCTCTTGTTGTAGTCTCTGGGATCATAGTCATGGTGCACTGTATGACAGGTCATTGTCATACAGTGCACCATAACTCTGACCCCAGAGACTGTAGGAAGAGGACACTTCATCCCTTGCTGCAGTCTCTGGATTGACCAGAGGCGAACGAGCGTCGTGGGACCTTCGTTGTGGACTACGTCGGAGGCGATCGAGCGTCGTGGGACCTTCGTTGTGGACTACGTCGGATCTTTATAATAAAGATGGAGTCCGAATTTTGTTTGTGTTATTTTTTTCAAATAAAAAGATTTTTCTCTGTGTGTATTTTCTGACTATTTACCAGAGATTCCTAATGGCGGGTCTAACATTGGCCCTATATTATGAATCTCGGGCTTAGTGCCAGCTGCCAATAAAAAGCTGGCATTAACCCCTTTATTACCCAGTTTGCCACCGGCACCAGGGCAACTGGAAGAGCATGGGTACAGCGCCAGAAAATGGCGCTTCAATGAATGCGCCATTTTCTGGGGCGGCTGCGGGCTGCAATTCGCAGCATGGGGGGCCCAGAACGCTTGGGCCTCTCCATGCTGCGGATTCCAGCCCCCAGCTGCCTAGTTGTACCTGGCTGGACCAAAAATATGGCGGAGCCCCATGTCATTTTTTTTTTCTAGAATTAGTTCTAGAAGAAAAAAAAAGGGCTTTGCTGTATTTTTGGTGGCTAGCCAGGTACAATGAGGCAGCTGGGGGTTGCTGGCAGTCCGTAGCTGCCAAGTTGTACCTGGCTGGATCAAAAATATGGCGGAGCCCTACGCCATTTTTTTCTAGAATTAGTCCTAGAAAAAAAATAAAAATGGGCTTCGCTGTATTTAGATGCATAGTGAACACTTTGAACCCCCAGGTGCTTCACAAATTGATCCGTAAAAATGAAAAAAGAAAATTTGTGTGAAAACAAATGTACTTTTTCCTTATTACGAATCAATTTGTGAAGCACCTTGGGGTTCAAAGTTCTCACTATGCATCTAGATGCATTCCTTGGGGGGGTCTAGTTTCCAAAATGGGGTCACTTGTGCGGGAGCTCCAATGTTTAGGCACACAGGGGCTCTCCATACACGACATGGTGTCCGCTAACGATTCCAATAGTTAGAAGACACCATGTCGCGTATGGAGAGCCCCTGTGTGCCTAAACATTGGAGCTCCCCCACAAGTGACCCCATTTTGGAAACTAGACCTCCCAGGGAATGTATCTAGTTGGGTTGTGAACATTTTGAACCCCCAGGTGCTTCACAAATTCATCTGTAAAATTGAACAAGTACTTTTTTTTTTCCATAAAAATTTTCTTTTTCATTTTCACAGATTAATTTGTGAAGCACTGGGGCATTCAAAATGCTCACCACCCATCTAGATAAGTTCCCTGGGGGGTCTAGTTTCCAAAATGGGGTGACTTGTGGGGGAGCTCCAATGTTTAGGCACACAGGGGCTCTCCAAGCGCGACATGGTGTCCGCTAACAATTTGACTGAAAAATCAGCTCAAATTGTTAGTGGACACCATGTCGCGTTTGGAGAGCCCCTGTGTGCCTAAACATTGGAGCTCCCCCACACGTGACCCCATTTTGGAAACTAGACCCCCCAGGGAACTTATCTAGATGGGTGGTGAGCATTTTGAACCCCCAGGTGCTTCAAAAATTCATCCGTAAAAATGAAAAAGTACTTTTTTTTTCTACAAAAATTTTCTTTTAGCCTAAATTTTTTCATTTTCACATGGGGAACAGGATAAAATGAATCCTAAAAATTGTTGGGCAATTTCTCCTGAGTATATCGATATCTCATATGTGGTCATAAACCACTCTTTGGGCGCACGGCAGGGCTCAGAAGGGAAGGAGCGCCATTTCACTTTTTGAATGGAAAATTAGCTCCAAAAGTCAAATTGCGCTCCTTCCCTTCTGAGCCCTGCCGTGTGCCCAAAGAGTGGTTTATGACCACATATGAGATATCGATGTACTCAGGAGAAATTGCCCAACAATTTTTAGGATCCATTTTATCCTGTTCCCCATGTGAAAATGAAAGAATTGAGGCTAAAAGAACATTTTTGTTGGAAAAATTAAAATTACCATTTTTTCCTTCCACTTTGCTTTAGATCCTGTGAAGCACCTGAAGGGTTAACAATCTTATTGAAGGTAGTTTTGAGTAGCTTGAGGGGTGCAGTTTTTGGAATGGTGTCACTTTTGGGTGTTTTCTGTCATGTACACCCCTCAAAGGGACTTCAAATGTGATGTGGTCACTAAAAAAAATGGCTTTGTAAATTTTGCTGGAAAAATGAAAAATTGCTGATGAACTTTGAACCCTTATAACGTCCGAACAAAATTTTTTTTTTTTTCCAAAATTGTGCTGATGTAAAGTAGACATGTGGGAAATGTTAATAAATAACTATTTTGTGTCACATACTTCTCTGGTTTAGCAGAATAAAAATTCATAATTTGAAAATTGCTAAATTTTAAAACATTTTGCCAAATTTTTAATTTTTTCACAAATAATCGCAAAAATTATCAACTTAAATTTAATACTAACATGAAGCCCAATATGTCACGAAAAAACAATCTCAGAATCGCTAGGATCCGTTGAAGCGTTCCAGAGATATAACCTCATAAAGGGACACTGGGCAGAATTGACAAAAATGGCCTGGTCATTAAGGTCAAAATAGGCCGGGGGGTGAAGGGGTTAATATACACTGCGAAATCTAAATTAAACAAAAGCAAGTGTATGAAAAATAAAAAAGATTGAATACTTCACCTCTCTGACGCCTTTTCCCAGTGTTCGGTGTCCGGTTCCAAGTGAGATGTCTTCTGCTAGGACCTGTGGTGACGTCAGAGGGGCGTTCCTGGCACTGATTGGCTGCTCGCGAGTGCCCGGGAACGCCCCTCTGACGTCTCCACAGGTCCTGGCAGAACACATCTCACTTGGAACCGAACACCGGAAAAAGGCGTCGGAGAGGTGAAGTATTCAATCTTTTTTATTTTTCATACACTTGCTTTTGTTTAATTTAGATTTCGCAGTGTATATTAATACACTGCGAAATCTAATGGGGCTGTCACAAAGGAGAGGAGGAAGCAGGATTCTTCCTCCCCTCTGTGACATCACTGCACTTTCTGGGGTAAAGAAAGCGCAGTGTGTGAAAGCCCTGTGTATTTTGTTGCGCTTTTTTGCGTGGCTGAATAATGCAGCAAAAAGCGCAGCAAAATACGCAAATGTGTGAACGCAGCCTTACCCTGACATACAAGGCCATACACAACCTGTCCCCTCCCTACATCTCCGACCTGGTCTCCCGTTACCTCCCCTCGCGCAACCTGCGCTCCTCTCAAGAACTCCTTCTCTCAACCCCCCCGCGTTTCCACCTCCCACAACCGCATACAAGACTTCTCTCGTGCTTGTGCCAGACTCTGGAACTCCCTCCCCACCACATCAGACACTCCCCTACCCTGGGAACCTTCAAGGAAAACCTGAAGACCCACCTCTTCCTACAAGCCTATAACCCACACTGAGACCTAATCCGCTGCACCATCTCACCTCTCCCCCTCCTACTGTCTCCCTCCCCACCCCTCTAGACTGTGAGCCCTCGCGGACAGGATCCTCTGCCCTATTGTACCCGTATGATTGATTTGTCGTCGTTTTACTACTTGTCTTTGTCTCCCTTCTCACTTGTAAAGCGCCATGTAACCTAATGGCGCTATATAAATACTTAATAATAATAGTAATAATAATAATGTCAATATGAATTGGTAAGATTGGACGATAACTAGAACAAATGTAATGTTTTTTTTTTCTCCAGGTTTTAAGGTAAAGGAGATGTGTGCTTACAAAGTTTGTTTGGGGATTGGATTATCTGTTGACATTGAGTTGAACATTTAGGTTAGAAATGGAGTCAGATGTGTGGATAACGGTTTACAAAACGTGGAGGTCAATCTGTCCGGGCCTGGACTCTTATTCGGAGGGGAGATCTTAATAGTTTATTACTTCTTCTTCTGTGATTGGTTGTTGTAAGATATCTCGTATGTTCTCTGATAGGAAATGAAGGACAGGGTTTTCATGGACTGATCTGTTCTTAACTGTCCTACGGGATGGTGACATACCTGCATATTGTCATTTTAACATTGTACGGGGATCTATAATGTAGTATGATTAGGCTATCTGATGCAATTCCTGGACTCCCACTCCTGTTGAGGTGAGGATGGAGGGGAAGTTTGTGTTATAGGTCCTAGGGAGGATGGATATGTCTAGCTTTCACATCACGTTTTTCTTCAATCCGACGCTGTCCGTTGTAAATCGGACAGCATCGGATCCGATTTTGGCCCCATGTTATCCGATCCTGTCCGATTTTCTGCAGCAGCCAAAATCGTAGACTGCTGCGATTTTGGACTCCGCTGCAAAAATCGGATCCGATGCAATCCGATTAAAATAATATGGGAGTCTATGGGGATCAGATCGGATGGGAAAATCTGATGCGATTTTCTGTATTGAGCATGCTCAAACTCTAAGACCACTCCCAAAACCTCCCCAGCTCTCTTCCGGCCCCATAAACGGATCCGATAAAAAATCGGACAGATGGCATCCGATTTTGAGCATCTGTTGCTGTCCGATTTACAACGGACAGCAGCGGATTACAGAAAAATGTGATGTGAAAGCAGCCTAAGCAGCCGCCACACTTGTATGCAAACTCATAGAAGTGCAGCTACATTTTATCCCTATGGATAGAATAGTTCTAGGCCATTAGTTTCTTCAAATGATCTCCGAGTTTGTTTCAGTTGATGAAGATAGTGGTGTGAAGGTCATGTTTGTGCTTGTTCCAAGTCATGTATTTGGCTTAAAATATTTTTTAGTTGGGCAGATTTGTAACCCTGATCGCTCTCTGATGAGAAGGCCTCTAAGTACACCTCTCAGGGCTTCCCACTTAATCGGAGAGGGGTGTTTAGTTTTTTCATGGTTTGAGAGAAACTCCATTATAGTTTGTTGTAAGACTTTCCCCGTGTCAGGGTTGAGGGGAAGTTCCCGGTGGATGGAAGGTGAGAAAAATAGGCACATGATCAGATGACGTCATGGTGCCGACAGAAGCAGAGGGGGACCAGCTTATGAGATAGAGTAGACTTGACTACTCTTTAATCAGTCACTATCATGTAGTGGGGAATAATAGGTATAATCCCTATTTCTTTGGGTGTAAGGGTACCGTCACACTTGGTGACGCATCTGCGATCCCGACAGCGATACAGCCTGGTAGGGACTGTTTGACATCTCATCAGCGATCCTGTGATGCAAATGAGACAAGTATGAGTGTGTGACTGGGTTACGATAGGTATCCAGTTTTCAGAATAGGTGATTATGGAGGTCATGATGCCCATATGCTACCATCTTAGAGCGTTATGCTATGATCATGAAGATTTAACTTTGTGACAAGCAACATATTGGAGAACCTTGAAATGTTATACTATTACATTCCTAAGGTTGTAATCAGTCACAGACAACTTTTGAAGCACTGTGCTATTGTCAGAAGACATGCCAGTGGCAAACAGACCTTGGGTCGGTGTAATCAAAACCTAAGGTTGGTGTAATCAGAAACAACCAACCTTGAAGCATTGTGCTGTTGTCAGAAGACATGATAGTGTCAAAGAAACGTTGAGTCTGTGCAAACAGACCTAATGTTGTTGTTATCAGTAAGCACTGGGCCGTTGTCAAACAACAACCTACTGCGCAATTGCAAGATACTGATGATCTGGCTTACACATATTGCACTAGATGTGTTAGGGGAGGATGTGGGAGCTATGTATAAAAAAGGAGGCCCAGTTCAGCGAGGTAGGGACATTCCAGAAGGTATCGTGGACGCACGGTTTCTGTGATGACAAGACCAGAGTATTTCCTTCTCGCTGACACTGTGGTCCCTCCGGTGGAGAAGTGATGTTACAATACTCTGTATGTATTGATACTTATTTCTCCATATACTATGATTCACCGTAATTGTATGATTTACATGAACTGAATTATAGGAACAGGGTAATATTATATCTGCCATTCCATACTTGAGCATTATCCTGATATAATCTTAATAAATTGTTACATTATTGTTTTACCATAAAACTGTATTCAGTGTGCCTAATTCGTATATTAGTGAGTGCTACGTAAGTAAGGGCGCATCTGCCCTATCACTCTGACGTGGTAAAACAGATCCCGACAGCGATGCACCAGCGATCCCTACCAGGTAGCATCGCTGGTGCGTTGCCAAGTGTGACGGTACCCTTACCCCAAAGAGATTATACCTAAGGGTACCGTCACATTTGGCGACGCACCAGCGATGCGACCTGGTAGGGATCGCTGGTGCATCACTGTCGGGATCGCTGGTGAGATGTCAAACAGTCAGATCTCACCAGTGATGCAACAATGATCTGGAATGATACAGAGGTCGTTGGGACCCTGTTTCTCAGTCCGGTAGTATTGAGGTCGTTGGTAGTTGTCCCTGTCAAACACAGTGATGCATGCTGCCCAATGGGATCCCAATGGTAAAAAAAAATGGTCCAGGCGTCTCTGACACGACCAGCAATCTCACAGCAGTGGCCTGGTCGCTGCTAAGTGTCAAACATAGCGAGATCGCTGTTGAGTCACCAAACTTGTGACTTAGCAGCGATCTCGCTTAGTGTGACAGGGGCTTAAGGCTCACAAGACTTCTACAGCCTGTAGTTCTAATAGGCAAGGCATAGGTATGGTTAAAAATTGAGACCTACAGAAATACAAAGCGATTATTCTCATCCACATCTAATACTAATCGCGTAAAAGGCAAGTTTTTATGAATGGCAATGCTCACTCCCCTAGATTTAGAAATTGGGTTTGTACCAGTGAGTAATATAGCGGTTCTTTACTTCTGGAAAGTGATTTCTTTTAAAATTCGTTTCCTATAGAAACAGGATCTGAACCCCCATTTTGGTCATACCGTGTAAGACCTGAGAGCGTTTCTGTGGAGTATTAAACCCTTTGCTATTTAAAGAAATTACTTTAATTGAGACTATCTTAATAGTATCAGGGTGGAGTGAGGTTACACACGTTTCAAGGTAAGAAGGTGAGAGATGGAGTAGAGAATGTAGGTGTAGTTAAAACGTAACCGTCGGTTAAACTTTTATTTAATAATAATGTAGAGCAAGCAATTTTAATAAGCTTTCAAATATATTTCATAAGAGAGTTCACGTAGAAAACCATTCATAAACCTTCCACTAGACTGTGTCTGAAGGAGACACATATGTTCATTCTAAGTGAGATCCGTCTTCACCCTGAATATGGACACATAACCATATAAGGGAGGGAGCGGAGCCTACACTGTACCTGTCTACCATGGCTACAGCTGATTACTATCAGGCACAGGGATATCTGGGCCAACAGCACACAGACTCTCCTACATCCATATGCTCTGCTCTGTGTTATCTGAGCAGCTGTGTGGGGACCTTCAAGCAGGGAGCAGAGTGATCTGAATGCAGGAGATTATATATTCTGTCTTTGTTCTGACAGCCTGGAGTCGTTTATCTGAGGTAATCTAATACACTGATCTGTACCCAGTCCTGCTGTGTAGTCCCTGCCCCCTCACTCTTATTTGTGAGGTTTAGAAACACACTAGTGGGGGATATCTTCTAAAAGGTTTATGAATATTTTTTTATGAAGTATATTTGAAATTTTATCAAAATCACTTGCACTACATTATTATTAAATAAAAATTTAAATGGCGGTTACACTTTAAAGTCAGGAAAGAGGGAGAGAAGGGAAAAAGATCAAGAGGTGAAGGAAGGATTTGATGCAGGGTGCAAAATGATAAGGAAAGGCACAAGATGGAAGGTTCCGGCCAGCTACTTAGTGGAGGGATCACAGGGGAAAAGAAGCTCAATGCATCCAACACTCTCCCTGATATACAAGGTGTGGGTAGAGCGGGTGCAGGACAGTGACATCATCGCTGTGCGCACCTCTCACACAGTGAGTGTACAGTATAACACAGGAGCACATCGCAATTGAAGGGGAACCGATGGAAGGGTGAGTAAGATCGTCCAGTATATTCACTGTTCCCCATGCCAATGATGATGCTTGGGGAGCAGCAAATATGTAGAAACATAATCGCCGCTTCGAGAGTGAGCGATGAAAGGATGGGCATGATCGTTTATTTTATTTAAGTGATAAAGGCCCATGTACCAGGATGAGGTAGATCATATATCTATGAGGATGGGGGACAGTGGACACCGCTGTCTCACCTCTTACCTTATCACTAGACACAGTAGCCAGCAGTCCTCTGAGGCCATTTGGCTTATCCCCACATGTTTACACATTGACAGCAGCTATGTCTAGAGCAATCAGAGCGAGACTCTACTGTACATCTTCACCTGGATCACACATTTTGTAGCACCAGCAAACTTTGTCTGTTCCTTAAAAAGTCCACACTGGATTTTTCTGCAATTAATACTCCAGCACACTGAGAATGGTCCGATGTTGGTGGACTGAAACATTTGGTTGTTCTAATTTATCGAAAAACTACTCATAAGGCAGCATCAGAAATATCCCACCATCAGCAGCCAGATACAAAACCAACTCAGCACTTGGCAGGATGCAGTCAGACCCCATTATGTAGAGCAAGCCCAGGTGCAGGCAGATAATCACCTACCTACAAAGACATCTGGGAGGTGACTTTTGTATGTGGCTGCTGATGGTAAGATATTTCTGATGCTGCCTTATGAGTAGTTTTTTGTACATATTTTGTTAGGACTCGTGAGCATGGGGATCCGTGATGTGGATCACAAGCTTAAGTGTCTTGGCCAATACATGAACCGTACCTCATATAAAAGGTTTTTTGTTCATCATAAAAACTTTTTGCACTTTTTGTCAATTGCGGGGTACGGTTGGGGCGCCGTTCATCCATTGATGCGGAGACATCGTACTGGGCGGCCCGTTTGGTCGGGTGGCAGGACCAATGTGTAGCTATCAGACACACCGCATCATATGTATCAGTGTAAATGGCGTCCTATGCAAGCCCAATATGTGCATGGCAAGTTGCCTCTCACATGTCTTTTTAGGTAGAGGTGATTTTATCTGCTCCTGGGAATGTTCTACATAATGGGGTCTGACTGCATCCCATCAAGTGCTGTTGGTTTTGTATCTGGCTGCTGATGGTAAGATGGTTCTAATTTATCACCAAATACAATCACAGAAAAACATAGTGATAGTATTACAGATCTGTGGTCTCAAGCAGCCTCTTTTCTGGTTTGGTGAGCACCCAGGGGACACAGGGCAGACAACTGCTACCTCCGCCGCCTTCTGCTCCCTGGAGACACAAGCTGTGGAGGTGGCCTGCAGCTGCACGCTGCTTCAGTACCAGCTCTTGTAGAGCATGTTGTCGGGGCTTACAGTGCTGAGACCCGCACTTCCCCTTGTTACTTCGATGAGGAGGGATCACCTCAGGGTCCTGAAGGGCTAATTAGGGGTAATCTCTGTTGTCTTAAGGTACCATTACACTGCACGACGTTGGAACGATGTCCGCAGCAATCTCGTGGGCGCGCGGTCGTTTTTGACATTTCAACATCGCAGGTGAGATGTCACACGTCTAGATAGCGTGAACAACTCGCCAACGATGTTGTGAGCAGGTATCATTCACCAACCCCGCAAACGATCCCTGCTCATTGCTGTGAATGGGCGAAGTCGTCCATGAGCTAGTTATCGCGGTGTCACACAGAACAACAGTACGACATACAGTAGTTTGATGGAGTTGAGATCGTCAGGTTTACCAACATGTTGGTAAACCTGTCAACTCCGACCCAACGATTTATCGTTGCAACTTGCCAGAGTCTCGCACAACGAGGTCGCAACGACATCGCTGGTATGCCTCCAAACCCGTGACGTAACAGCGATGTCGTGCTGTGTAACGGGGCCTTTATTCATACACTGGGACCGTGGAAGCTGCAGGAACTGGTCTTGGATGCGACCGTCCAGTGCCATTGCCAGGCCGCACACCCCTCCAGATATAATGTAATCATGTTAAACGTTTACTGGAAGAGCAGGTGCAGGGAGAACATGAAGTTATATTTTCTCTGTACTCACTCACTCCCAGTCATTGAGGTGGTGCAGGGAGCAGTAACAGTCACCGATCAGAAAGAGGTGAATTTTACAGCCTTTGGCTTCCCCTGAAAATGAAAAGTGAGTGACTGCAAGGAAAATAACTGATGATATAGGAAGATGATTGGAACTTGTTATTTTGATGCAGCAATGATGGTTTGTTTTCATTCTCTCATGACTTTATTATTGCAGAACATTATTTACACAGTGGGATGCACTTCTGGCAACGATACTTTGTATGCTTATATAAAATATGTGATTAATGACAAATGTTTTACTCAATGATGTTTTGCATTGTGCAATGTTTGTAAATGAATATTAGTAACATTGATTCTTTGTGCAATCATCACATCAAGTAAATGACAATTTAATCAGTTAATAGAACATTGCTATCAGGGCGGATTAAGGGTAGCCAGTGTCCCTGGCTGTTTAGAAGGCAAGGGCTCCCCAACCCGAAGTATCATGCGATAGGTCATATGATTAGCACACAGGTGCAGATCCGTGAAAGCAAAACAAGGATAACAGTGGCGCGCTATACATAACCTAAAACTATATATAATAGAGCAGGGGTGGGAAATTATAACAGCGGGAGCTCACATAGCCCCCAGCACACAGTAGGAGCCCACAAGGAGCCCCCTGTATGCAGCGGGGGCCCACACATATAGCCCCCTGTATGCAGCGGGGGCCCACACATATAGCCCCCTGTATGCAGCGGGGGCCCACACATATAGCCCCCTGTATGCAGCGGGGGCCCACACATATAGCCCCCTGTATGCAGCGGGGGCCCACACATATAGCCCTCTGTATGCAGCGGGGGCCCACACCTATAGCCCCCTGTATGCAGCGGGGGCCCACACACAAGAACACAGACAGCACAAGCTGATGCTGAACACTGTGCCCTCTATCGATTTTGCTTGTATATGTAAAGGTACTGTTACATGATAAGATATTGTGAACGATATCATTTAAACGTCACGGGTTTGGAGTTGTTCAAACAACATCGTTTGGACGTCGTTGCGTGTAACACCGAGAATCGAGTACGATAAATCGTTGGATCGTTGATCGCAGATTTGAGACCATGTTCTCAAATCATACGATCCACGATCGGCCAACCTGCTGCATTGGTTTGTGTGACATCGCGATACCGATGTCGTTCACGACTTCGCCCATTCACATCAGTGAACAAGTATCATTCGCTGGATTGTGCGAACGATACCTGCTCGCTGGATGATTGGTGCGTCGTGCATGATATCTAGGCGTGTCACATTTCACCAGTGGTTTCAAAACGATGTCCTGACGACCGTGCGCCCCCGAGATCGTTAGTGAGATCGTTTCAACATATAAGCGTGTAAGGGTACCTTTACACATCGCAACCGCGGCGAGAAATATTGTCAGCGATATTGCGACCTGGAAGTATCGCTGCCACATTGCTTCCCAATTGCCTCCTTATTGCGGAGTGTAAATCAGGAATTTGGAGGCGATAAGACAAATGTCGCCTGGTTTGGATTTCACAGCACAGGCGACATTGGTTTTATTGCCGCCAAATTCCCGATTTACACGCTGCAATAAGGAGGAAATTTGGCGGCGATAATTCCAGCGAGAAATATCGCCGCCAAAAAGGTCTCCCACGGTTGTGGCGTGTAAAGGTACCTTAAGGGATATATAAATGCAGGATGTGAGCTGAATATCCAGATGGAGTACATACACAGTGTGCTGTTGGGACCTGGGACATTTGAATTGAAGCATCATTTCTGCCCCAGCACAGGTGTGCACTGCACCCTCCATCTTGGTTATTGTTGCATGATGCACTATTCCAAATGCCCCAGCAGCACACTGTGTGTGTGCTCCATCTGGATATTTGCTCACATCATGCATTTATACTGTATATCCATTACATACATGATGATACAAGCAAAATATCTAGATAGAGGGGCACAGTGTGCAGCATCAGTGTGACGAATTGGCCACCGAACCTGGCAGCTCTATAGAGCCTCTTATTAAATTTAGGCCAGCCAGTGAACTGCCCGAGGATAACAGAAGGACCGCAGCTACCCTGTCAGTGCTGGTTTATCAATGCACCCCTCAGGTGAGTGTGGTATATGCCTTCCAGTGTCAGGGCAAAGCATATTTTCTGATCATCATAATGGGAGACCCAGACAATGGGGTTTAGGGCTCTGCCCTCCGGAGGTCACACTAGGTACTACAAGTTTGTAGACACCGCCTCCTCCGCTTATAAACCCCCACCGTAGGAGACATCCTCAGTTTTAAACTTAGTGTGCTCGGAGGATCACGCTTTGCTTGCACTTCACTGCATTCTCACAGCTTACGTGATGGCGTATGAAGACAAGGTAAAATGGTCCCATTCGGGATCCTCGACAGCCTCCCCGCTCACCCTTGTGGAACACGCTGGTGGAGGTACCGGAGGGCTTTTAGCCTGGACACTTTAGTGTTCTCCCGGTACGCTGTCGCGCTCCTTTCCTTTCCATCCCTCCATGGAGGCTCTGGATAGGGGGAGCCTGGAGCCTTGCACAGCTCCGCTCCGTCCGAGGCCTCCCTAAATGGTGCTTACAGACCGGACGGAGCCAGCCCAGTCCGAGGCCTCCCTAAATGGTGCTTACACTCCGGACTGGTGCTGTACCCCCGTCCGAGGCCTCCCTAAAGGTGCTTACAGACCGGACCGGCACTGAGGCACCTGGTGTGTCTCCTGTGTGCCTGGGGGTAGTGTCTGTCACTGTGGTGTCATGACACTCAGACCGCGCGGTTACCCTCGGGTCCGCGGTTCTGGCGGTGACCCTGTGCTGGGGTCGCCCTGGCTGACCGCCCTGTGTTTCACAGGGGCTGAGGCTGTAGACTGCGGGTGTTTTTCTGTGTACAAGCAGTCTGAGAGTGTGTGTGGTGATATTCACTCTTGTTTCCCGCGCTGCGGGCTCCGGCACCTCCATTGCTGAGGCAGTCTGGAGGAGGAGGAGGCAGCCCTTATGGTGACATCACCGCTGGGCGTGTTGTGTGTTCTTCCCGCGTGTTCCTGGCTCCGCCCACATCTTCACTGTCGGCGGCCATCTTCTCCCTCACTTCCCGGCTGGGATCTGAACGGCAGCGCGTGGCTGCACTTGCAAGGGAGACCGGAACTCGCGGAGGTCACACACACACACCGCTTCCTCCTACCGCTTTACTGCGGTCGGTAAGCCACCGGGATCCCGGTTTGTTTGTGAACTTTGGCTTATATTCCCCTCACTGTGGAGATGTCCTCAGCTGGGAAGCATGCTGCTAAGGCGGCTGTGGCCACCATTGTCTGTACTACATGCAACGGGACACTGGTGGAGGGGTCCTGCAATAACTGCGGACGCCCAGAGGCCCGATCTGCTACTATTGAGTCTGCAAATCCGGGATTATACCCTGAGGTTCAGGTGATCCCAGGGCCATGGGAAACGCAGAATAAGATCAATGAATCTCTGCTGTCCCAGATGTCCTCCATGTCGCAAACCCTGGAGGCACTGCATAGGAGACTGGAGAACCCAGCTACTCCTCCTAGTTACCCCCGGGTGTCTCTTACTTCTGCTGTAAGACCCCCTAAGCGAGCCCGTGAGGCCTCTCCTGAGCTCCAGACTCTCTCTGAGGAGGAGCGTTCCTCTGATGGTGAGGAAGATGATGGGGGTTCTACTCTTGGGTCTATGTCTGAACCTCCAGATGGGGTGGAGGATCTGGTGTCCTCCATCAATGAGACATTGCGTCTTGTCACTCCTCCTGAGGAGGTGACTGTACACCCCAAGGAGATCTATCAATGGCTGCGGCCAGAGGCTAGACCAAGTGGCTCCTTCATGGACCACACTAATTTCGGAAGGGTGATTAAAGCTCCCAGGTTGCATCCTGGGCGGCGTTATGTCCGTAAAACTAAGGACAATCGCTTTCCCTTTCCCCAGGAGGCGCTCCAGGAATGGTCGCAGTCTCCCAAGGTGGATGCTTCCATGACTAGGATTGCTGCGCGCTCCTTGTTTTCTGCCTCTGATAGCTCCTCGTTGAAGGATGCTACTGATAGACAGGTCGAGCAACTCGCCAAGTCTTCCTATGAGGCTGTGGGGTCTTCATTTGCCCCTAATTTTGCCGCAGTCTGGACCCTCCAAGCGATCACTATCTGTTTGGATGGTATCACTGATCTAGCTAGGTCCAGCCCAGAGGTCCTGGCTCTCACTGAGAGAGCAAGGGCCTATGCGGACTATGCCAGGACGGCATCTTTGGAAACTGCCACTCGCTCTGCTGTGGCCTCGGCCAATGCAATTGCGATCCGCAGGCTTTTGTGGCTGCGTCTCTGGGACTCAGATGCCACATCTAAGAAGATTTTACAAAATCTTCCGTTCGCTGGTGACAGGCTTTTTGGCACCGAACTGGATAAATTGATAAAGGATTCTGCTGAGTCTAAGATACCGCAGAATAAGCCTAAGCCACGGTACACCGTGAAAAGGAACCCTAAGCAGTGGTCCTTTCGCTCCGGTTCACAGTCATCAACGGCGTCCACTCGCTCAGACCGAGGGGGCAAGCCTGCTACTCAGTGGCGTTCCAAGAATCGTCAGAAGAAGCCGGCGGGGGCAGCGGCTGCCACCCCCAAGCCCGCTTCGACATGACTCGCTATCTCATCCTGCCTCCCCACAGGTGGGGGGCCGCCTGTCCCGCTTTCAGGACACGTGGCTTCTTCACATTCAAGATCAGTGGGTTCGAGACGTAGTCTCAAGAGGATACAGGATAGAGCTGACGTCACAACCAATACACCGATTCCATCGGTCGGTTCCATCTCCAGAAAAGGCTCAGGCTTTTTACCTGGTGTTGGAGGGACTCCGCAGAGACGGAGTGGTGGTCCCTGTGCCCACGGAAGAGAGGTTCAGGGTTTTTACTCCAACCTCTTTATTGTCCCAAAAAAGGACGGCTCTTTTCGCCCGGTGTTGGACCTCAAGTTGTTCAACCGTCACGTGTTGGTTCGGAAGTTCCGCATGGAATCCCTGCGCTCAGTGATCGCGGCTGTGTCACAGGGAGACTTCCTAGCGTCCATCGATATCAGGGACGCTTACCTTCACGTCCCCATTGCACCAGCTCATCAGCGCTGGTTGAGATTCGCAGTGGGGGAAGAGCACTTCCAATTTGTGGCACTGCCATTCGGGCTAGCCTCAGCACCACGGGTGTTCACAAAGGTGATGGCCTCCATGATGGCTCTCCTGCATGCGCAGGGACACGCCGTCATACCCTATTTGGACGACCTGTTGGTCAGGGCGCCATCGGAAGACCTTTGTCGGGTAAGCCTGGAGGTGACCATGAAGTCCCTGGAACGGTTCGGGTGGCTTATCAACATTCAGAAGTCGACCCTGGTTCCGACCCAGTCATTGACATATCTGGGCATGGACTTCCACACGGACTCGGCCCTGGTGTCCCTACCTCAAGCCAAGCAGCTTGCGATCCAATCAGGAGTGCAGAATGTCCTCCTGTCTCCACAGTCATCCCTGCGGGTATTGATGAGACTGGTGGGTCGCATGGTAGCGGCGATAGAGGCGGTGCCGTTCGCACAGTTTCGCCTCCGTCCTCTCCAGCTGGAGATTCTTCGCAGATGGGACAAGAGGACGATCTCTCTGAATCGGCTGGTGACACTGTCACAACCGACCAGGGACTCCCTGCAGTGGTGGCTCCTGCCACTTCACCTGTCACGGGGCCGGTCCTTCCTAAAACCGTCATGGTTAGTGGTGACCACCGACGCCAGTCTGAAGGGCTGGGGGGCGGTGTTCTTGCACCACAGGGCTCAAGGCCTCTGGACTCGGTCGGAGTCGGCGTTGCAGATCAACGTGCTGGAGATCAAGGCGGTCTATCTGGCGCTACTGGCGTTTCAGAAATTCCTGTCAGGACAGCCCATTCGGGTACAGTCCGACAATGCGACGGCCGTCGCCTACATAAATCATCAGGGAGGGACCAGAAGTGCTCAGGCCCTCGCCGAAGTCCACCGCATTCTACTCTGGGTGGAGGAAAACGGCTGCCTGATCTCCGCAGTTCACATCCCAGGGGTCGAGAACTGGGAGGCCGACTATCTGAGCCGACAGGGGATGGACGCCGGAGAGTGGTCTCTACATCCAGACGTCTTCCGGGACATCTGCGGCAGGTGGGGCACTCCGGACGTGGATCTGATGGCCTCACGGCTGAATCATCAGGTGCCCCAATACATGGCAAGGTCTTGGGATCCCCAGTCTCTGGGGGCGGACGCCCTGATTCTGGGCTGGTCCAGATTCCAGCTGCCATATGTGTTTCCGCCTCTGGCTCTGATTCCCAGGGTCCTGTGGAAGATCAGGACGGAATGCAGAGTGGCCATTCTAGTGGCTCCAGATTGGCCCAGGAGGTCTTGGTACCCGGACCTGTGGCAACTGTCAGGCGGACACGGGTGGGCCCTTCCAGAACGCGCAGATCTACTCGCGCAAGGGCCATTCTTCCACCTCAATTCCAGGGCTCTCAGATTGACTGCATGGCTCTTGAGGCCTGGCTGCTGACATCCAGAGGTTTCTCTCCTACAGTGGTTGCCACTATGAATCGGGCAAGGAAACCTGTTTCCAGGAAGATATACCACAGAACGTGGAAAATCTTTTTTACCTGGTGTGCCTCTGGTGGCCGCTCACCGTGGCCTTTGTCTATCCCGACATTGCTGGCCTTCCTACAATCGGGGTTGGAGTTGGGATTATCCCTTGGCTCTCTGAAAGGTCAAGTATCAGCACTTTCAGTGCTGTTTGACAGGCGCTTGGCGCTCCTCCCGAAGGTACGTCAATTTCTGCAGGGGGTGTCTCGGGTGGTCCCGCCCTATAGGCGACCTCTGGACCCTTGGGATCTAAACATGGTCCTGACGACACTGCAGAAACCGCCGTTTGAGCCTCTGAGAGACATCTCTCTCTCTCGTCTGTCCCAGAAGGTGGTCTTTCTGGTGGCGATTACGTCTCTGAGAAGGGTCTCAGAATTGGCTGCACTCTCGTGCAAGTCACCCTTTCTGGTGGTTCACCAGGACAAGGTGGTGTTGCGCCCACGGCCTGAATTTTTGCCGAAGGTGGTTTCAACATTCCACTTGAACCAGGAGATTGTTCTCCCATCATTTTGCCCCGCTCCCGTTCATCTGGTTGAGCGCGACCTCCATACTCTGGACCTCGTGAGAGCTGTACGCATTTATGTGTCCAGGACCGCCTCCTTTAGGAGTTCGGATTCCTTATTTGTCCTCACGATGGGTCGCTGTAAGGGGTCCGCGGCTTCCAAGTCGACCTTGGCCAGATGGATCAAGGCTCCCATTCAGGAGGCTTACCGGTCTTCTGGTTTGCCTCTCCCGGTGGGTTTGAAGGCACACTCTACTAGAGCTGTAGGTGCCTCTTGGGCCTTGCGACATCGAGCTTCTGCTCTACAGGTGTGTCAAGCGGCCACTTGGTCCAGCCTGCACACTTTCTCTAAGCACTATATGGTGCATGCCCATGCCTCTGCGGATGCGAGTTTGGGCAGGCGGGTTCTCCAGGCGGCGGTTGCCCACCTTTAAAAGGGAACCATGTGTTATCCGTCTTGTTGAGGAACTCTTCCCGCCCTGGGGTATTGCTTTAGGACATCCCCATTGTCTGGGTCTCCCATTATGATGATCAGAAAAAAGAGAATTTTGTTTACGTACCGTAAATTCTTTTTTCTTGAATCATCAATGGGAGACCCAGCACCCACCCAGTTGTTCCGTTGCATATTTTGCACTTGTTCTGTTCTCTGTTGAGACAGTGTTTGCCGGGTTGTTGAACCGTCTGTGCACGGCATTCTTCCCGATGTTTCGGGTGTGGTTTAATTTCTCCTCGCAGCTTATGGACTAAACTGAGGATGTCTCCTACGGTGGGGGTTTATAAGCGGAGGAGGCGGTGTCTACAAACTTGTAGTACCTAGTGTGACCTCCGAGGGCAGAGCCCTAAACCCCATTGTCTGGGTCTCCCATTGATGATTCAAGAAAAAAGAATTTACGGTACGTAAACAAAATTCTCTTTATAATAACCACCACACTATCACTGACAGAGGCCTTGAATAATCCCAAGCACTAATTGCTGCCACTAATTTCGTTGTTTGATATAAGTCCTGTCCATGAATGGGCTTATATCAGGCCAGAAACCAACCCAGGTAGCGTATAAGGTTAAATGAGCACTCAGACGTTGGGATTTGTGATCAAGAATAAGAACAACTCTAGATTAAATTGATATTTAATCGCCCTATTAGTACACTAGATATTTAATATGTACACAGGTAATATAAGATATTGCAACGGTTACAGTCATTTATCCAAATGAAAGATAAACGGGATACACACAGAATTACAGACACATGTTATCAGTCATCTTAATGCTGGTGGCACAACAAGGCGCAGCGGGGAGCCAACCGATTTGCAGTGGTATACTCTGGCTTGATGTAATAAAAATGCCTCTTCAGAAGAATACCAAAATGAAACAGAGGCCGGCCATTCTTATACTGTAAGAGACCTGTCCTGCCCATCTCCTACCCCTGGGACGTCCAGCAGTTCTCACCCCTGGGCTGTGATATGAGATCAAAAACGAATATGGTTCATAACTTTCCACCAGGAGGTCTGAGGGGAAAGGCCTCTGGGTACCATCGGACCCGGTGGTCTCGGCAGTACGATCAAAGCCCAAACATGGATTCTCTTGCTGGCTTCTACTCCCCATTCTATGTATCTGCTCATCGGGAAATGTTAGAAGAGAATTGGGACAGATATCTGGGTGCAGCTGCGCACTACGATTCCAACGGTGTGAGTTGTGGCTTGCTAACATATATAATACATTCATAAATTGGAAAAATTATTCCTGAGTCTGGTTTTCAGGACAGGATTCCCATACAGTCAGCAGGATTCCTCCTCTCACTTCCTCTTATAGCAGAGGTGAGAATGTTTCTTCCTCCTCAAGATTGCCTTCTCGTCCCAGGGGCACTACACACAATGCAAATGGCTTCCTCCTTATAATGAAAAATGTCACCTAGCTTGACTCATATGGAAGCCCTATTGTGTGGACAGTTAACTAGGAAATTAGCATCCTTAGGTCAATTAACATATTCCAGAAGATGAATAAGATGAGTGAGATATGGTGGCCTTTGACAAAATGGCTACTTGTAGGAATATTGCAATATTCCTTACAATCAGCATTTGTCCCATGTAGTTTTAGACCATCTTCCTAGGCTCCTCAACTGTCTGGAGTCTCTGCATATACTGACCCCACTGTTACATTACGTCACACACATATAGAGCCTCCTGATGCTGCCCATGCACTGCTGTGAAGTGCAGGTGCAACAGTAGGAATAGCACAATACAGATCAGGCTGAGGCAGCCAATGCACCTTCTCTTCTCTGTTGCCGAGGGTCTGTGAGTGCAGGCTGGGCCACCCAGCAGACTCAGAGGGAGCAGCTCCTCTTCGGCATGGCAGACAGGCGTGGACAGTGACTCCATCTTCCAACTGCTGCACGCACCCGTGCTCTGTCCTGCCGGCTGCCTCGCCGCATGCCATCACTGGGCCACCCCCAGCATCTTTTAAATCAATGCCGGTGCTACGGTCCTGGCTGCTGCGGATTATAGTAGGGGCTTTTACTTTTTGGGTCCCGGGCCCCATTGGGACCCAGGCCCTGGGTTGTAGCCTATTTTGACCTCATTATAATCCGCCCCTGATTACTATATACCTTACAATTTGTATGGTGTTTTTAATTCTTCATAAATTGGTATTTTTCATATCGAACAAATTTTTTTATTTTGTTAAAAAATAAATTGTTTTGTTTTTGACAGATAACTGTACCAGACCCTCCGAAGGATATCTGATGTCTTCATATATTAAAGCAGAAGATTGTAGTATGATGAAAGATGAATATGAAGAGCACAGCAACATCTCAGATATACCCCCAGCCCATCATAGCAAAGAAATATCTGATTCTTTTAAAGTATCTCCTAATTCATCACAGACTGTTAAGCTAAATAGAAGTCACAGAAGAAGTGTAGAAAATAAAACAGCATCCACAAGGAAGAAGACAATTTCATGTTCAGAATGTGAGAAATGTTTTACAGATATATATAAACTTGCTAAACATAGGAGAATTCACACAGGAGATTTTTCATGTTCAGAATGTGAGAAATGTTTTCCAGATAAATCTAAGCTTGTTACACATGAGAGAATTCACACAGGAGAGAAGCCATTTTCATGCTCAGAATGTGGCAAATGTTTTGCATATAAATCATATCTTGTAATACACGAGAGAATTCACACAGGAGAGAAGCCGTTTTCGTGTTCAGAATGTGGGAAACTGTTTACTGCGAAATCAGCTCTTTTTACACATAAGAAACGTCACACAGGGGAGAAGCCATTTTCATGTTCAGAATGTGAGAAATGTTTTGCAGATAAATCCACTCTTGTTTCACATGTGAGATTTCACACAGAAGAGAAGCCATTTTCATGCTCACAGTGTGGGAAATGTTTTGCATGTAAATCATATCTTGTAATACATGAGAAAGTTCACACAAAAGAGAAGCCATTTTCATGCCCACAATGTGGGAAATGTTTTGCATATAAGTCAACTTTTGTTAGACATGAGAGACGTCACGCAGGAGAGAAACCATTTTCTTGTTTAGAATGTGACAAATGTTTTACAACTAAATCATATCTTATTACACATGAGAGACATCACACAGGAGAGAAGCCGTTTTCATGTTCAGAATGTGGGAAACATTTTGCAGATAAATCTCATCTTCTTAGACATGAGAGAATTCACACAGGAGAGAAGCCATTTTCATGTTCAGAATGTGGGAAATGCTTTAGAGATAAATCTCATCTTCTTATACATGAGAGAATTCACACAGGAGAGAAGCTATTTTCATGTTCAGAATGTGGGAAATCTTTTGCTCAGAAATCGCAGCTTGTTCTCCATGAGAGATCCCACACTGGAGAAAAGCCATTTTCATGTTTAGAATGTGGGAAATGTTTTGCAGATAAATCCACTCTTGTTTCACATGTGCGATATCACACAGGAGAGAAGCCATTTTCATGTTTAGAATGTGGAAAACTTTTTCATCAGAAATCACAGCTTGTTCTTCATGAGAGATCCCACACTTGGGAAAAGCCATTTTCATGTTCAGAATGTGGGAAATGTTTTAGAGATCAATCAGTTCTTGTTACACATGAGAGACATCACACAGGAGAAAAGCCATTTTCATGTTTAGAATGCGGAAAATGTTTTACATCTAAACAATATCTTATTAAACATAAGCGAATTCACACAGGAGAGAAACCATTTTCATGTTTAGAATGCGGAAAATGTTTTACATCTAAACAATATCTTATTAAACATAAGCAAATTCACACAGGAGAGAAACCATGTGAAGAAATATGAAGGATATCTGGTCATAAATCATGAAAATCCCTGTATATTTTTGCCCCCACTTTAGAGTAGTAAAATAGCATGTCTCATCCACTCACAAAGGCAATTCTTACACTGCACCCCGGACTCCGCAGGTGCAGCAGTGTCAACACCTTCAAAGGGAAACGCTCACAGCATTTGTCTTAAAGGGAACCAACCATCAGGTTTTTAAGATAAAAAGTAACAGCAGCGCCATACAGGTACTAGGATTGTGACTTGAATCATACCTGCATTCTTCTCATTAGATGGGTGCTTGTAGAAATAACGTTAGTTAAAGTTGAGGAAATGTGTGCAGCAGTGACGGGACTTTTTGGGTTGGGTCCTTTATAAAGATTCCTCCTCCTGATGTGCTCCCCTCCTTTATTGAAATCCCATGCCGCCATTGCCACTGCAGGCGATTCATGCACACTGCTAAAGGAAAGGTGACGTCACTAAAGTGGCGCCGGAGTCGGCGCATGCGTGTAGGGTGATCACTGACGCCATTTTACTGAAGACACTGGAGACTAATATGAGTGGCATTGGCGCACGCGCAGATTGAGTTTATTTTTCATCTGTACACGTGCCCCTCCTGCTCATATACACGTATGTGCTGACTCCTGACTTCTAATCCGCTGGCTGTCATTTACCGCCCTCCAGGATCAACCACCACTTTTCTTGACCACTTTCCCGCCTGGCTACTCCTTTTCCTTTCTGCTGACTTCCCCACTATCATCATGGATGACTTCAACATCCCCATTGACACTTCCCACCTGTCTCAAAACTTTTAATGCTAACTTACTCCTTTGGTCTCAGTCAGTGGTCCTTCGCAGCCATGGTCACATGCTAGACCTTATCTTCACCCGCCCCTGTTCACTTTTTTAACCTCTAAAGGTACCGTCACACGCTGCAGTCTCGGGTGGCGATCTAACGTGCGCGTTCACGTTTTTCATGGTCGCCTCAGATCACTGATGGCGGCATCACACGCCGCAATTTTGCCCTGAAGCTAAGGCGATGTGTCGCTCCGGAAATCGCCTCCTCTATAGCGGAAACAATCTTGCCTAATTCCATGGCCGCTTCACACACCGCAATCTCAAAGGCAATGAGGGCGTACATGTTCAATGCGGTGAGGAGATAGGCGTGCCACAGTGGTGTATACTGCGCCCCATACACGCTCATTGGACAGCGCAACAGCATTACGATTGGTCAGCCTGCTCTGGGAGGCTGGCTAATACATGACGCCATTGTCTATCCGAGTTTGCACTGAATTTGCAGACGGTTGTGTAGCTGAAGATGTGTGTGGTGCTGAACGGACAGCTCTTCACATATGGCGCAGTGTGAACTGACAGCCAATGGGAACACAGTAGCACACACCAATCATCTCAGACGGGGCGCGGACTTTAGCACACTGAGGCACGCCTACGGGAAATCATAGGCAACGCTCTTTCCTTCATTATCGCCATGTCACACGCCACAACATGGAAATATCGCCTTAACGATTGCGGCTGATTACTGAGCACTGTTCAGTATACAGGCGATGGCCGAGAGGCAATTTATCGCCGTGAAATTCCCAAATCACACGCCGCAACCGTGAGACAATTTCACGGCGATTGCTCCGGGGCGACATATCGCCTTTAAGATTTCCAGGCGAGATTGGGTGTGTGACGGTACCTTAAATCTCGCCTCTCACTGTCTGACCACAACCTACTTACATTTTCTTCTCCCATTCTAGTGTACAACCCCAACTCCACAAACTCACTCATCCTCACAGAGATCTCAAACACCTTGATTTAGGGTGGAGGCACACTGTCATGCATCAAAAACAGCGTTTTGTGATGCATGACAGTCATGCAAGTGCTATCCGTATGGTCGTGCGTGTGTGGTGGGAGTGCGGTTCGAGTTAGTAGCATAATGTTTTGCCATGCTGCTGAAACGCACACTATACTGTAATGACAGATAGCTATATAGATGTATAGGGCATCCGATAGTTTTAATACCAAGATCAGCTGTCACAGCAGCGGTGTTTCTATTTATCATTACCAGTCATTTAGCACAACATTGGATCATTCAGAGATCCTCACTGAACTTCTGGAGTGAGTTTGCTGCACTGAAAGTAAAGGGCCCGAATAATATTGCACGCCCCACGCCTCAGTTTTTTACTTGTTAAAAAAGTTTAAAATATTCAATACATTTTGTTCCACTTCACGATTGTGTCCCACTTGTTGATTCTTTACAAAAAAAAATTAGAATTTATATCTTTATGTTTGAAGCCTGAAATGTGGCAAAAGGTTGAAAAGTTCAAGGGGCTGAATACTTTCACAAGGCAGTGTGCACCCTCCACCTGGGAAAGCTCATAGAATCCCACGGTCTTCAGTATCCTCTTTATGCTGATGACATGCAGATCTGCCTCTCTGGACCTGATATCACATCCTTACTAACTAAAATCCCACAATGTCTATCTGCTATTTCATCTTTCTGTTATGCTCCACATCTAAAACTGAATTTAGACAAACAGAAATCATGCTCTTTCTCTCCCATCTCTCTCTCCCCCTCCACCAGACCTATCCATCGAAATCAATGGCTGCTCATTAGCCCTAGACTCTCATTGCTCGCTGCTTCAGGGTGATCCTTGACTCTGCCCTCTTCTTCAAGCCACACATCCATCCCCTTTCCACATTCTGCCAACTTCAACTCAAAAATATTTGCCGAATCCGTGCAGTCCTTAATCAAGAAACGGCAAAAACACTCATGCATGCCCTCATCATCTCCCGCCTTTACTACTGCAACCTCTCTTGCCTCCCTTCTTGCACTCTTGCACCCCTTCAATCTATCCTAATCTCTGCTGCCCGACTAAACCACCGGTCTCCCTGTTATTCCCTGGTCTCTCCTCTCTGCCAAGCTGTTCACTACCTCCCCATTTCTCAGAGGCCCTGGTTCAAGACCCTACAATCACATACAAAGCCATACATAATCTGTCTCCTCCATACATCTGCAACATGGTCTCCCAGTAGTCATCTTTACGCAACCTGCGATCCTCTCAAGATCTTCTCTATTCCCCTTTTACAATTTCCCAAAATCGCATACAAGACTTCTCACATGCTTCCCCCATACTGTGGAACTCTCTGCCCCAACATATAAGACTCTTGCCTACCGTGAAAATTTTCAAAAGGAACTTGAAGACCCACCTCTTCTCTCAAGCCTACAATTTGCAGTGAGCCTCAGTCTACCAAACAGCTGCACGACCAGCTCTACGCTCACCAACTGCATCTTCACCCATCCCTTGTAGACTGTGAGCCCTCGCAGGCAGGTTCCTCTCTCCTCCTGTACTTGTCTGTGCCTTGTATTGTTCATGATATTGTTCTTGTGTATGTATGCCCTTTTCACATATAAAGTGCCATTGAATAAATGGTGCTATCATAATAAATAATAATCAGAAGAATGTAGGTATGGTTCAATTCATCCTAGTGCCTATGTGGCGCTGCTTTTAATTTCTTCCTTAAAAACCTGATGGCTCCCTTTACCAAGATAAAAAACATCATGCTGAACTCCTATGCTTCAAACAAAACTGTAGTCTCCTTGGCACTGGTATATCATACAAAATTATGAAAGTACTGTATACCTGAGCCTTACACAAATCACATCTCTGGAAACTGCACACACCTGGGTCACCGATGCTTGCTAGCACCCTGGCGTGGGGAGATATGGAGAACGACTAGCAGAAACCAGGTATGGAAACCATGTTTAATCTTCAAGTGTAAAATGGACCCAGAACCACCTCCCTTGGACCTCCCAGTGGGAAGTTATGACCCTTCTTAGCTTTTTGGAATTTTTCAGCCTAGGAGCAAGGACAGGGGAATCCGAGACAGCCATGGAGGCAGAAAGGGAGTGACTGACCAAGGGATTCAAAGGTACCCACCATATTTCTCCTTTGTTCACTGTCAAGGAGGTCACATCACGTGTTGTGAGTAACCAACAAATCCTCAGGCTTCACATCTCTGTGTGGATGCCAGCAACAAGGAACTGGTAACTGATTACATTCAACTGCATATACCTTCTGTAACCTATTACCTTTATTCCCATATTTGACTGTAATACCTGTAAACTAATTGTGTATATATTGTATTATCTGGTGAGCCCTTTCGGTGATTAAATATATAATGTAATCCTGGGTTGGTGTGTTATCTCAATCCACAAACCCACATGAGTCTGTGTCCTCTGTTAATATTACATGCTACATGGGTTGGTTTCTGGCTCGGTATAACCTGTATCGAACCAAGCTTATACCTAATGTGGAATTGGTGGCCGCTCTATTGGGCTGCCAGGACTCTGTTTCGCTGAAGCTATAGTCAAAAGGGTGTTTCAGACTGTCAGGTTTGTGAGCGAGTGTTGTGCCACGCCGGAGGTCGTGTGGATCACCCTCTCTCACTCCCTGTGCTTGTGTCGAAGAGAGGTGTCTGTGTAAAACTGCGTCAAGCAGAATTTGCGTTCCCCTGGGGGGCGAAATGTCATGTGTTGGCGGAATTGACAAAACCGTATTTTGTGGCTCCAACATATTAGAGGTGTTGGGGTGCGGTTTTCATCAAGTTTAGAATGTGAGAAATGTTTTACTAAGAAATCTAACGTTCTACATGAGAGAATTCACACAGGGGAGAAGCCAATTTCATGCTTGGATCTATAATCTATAAAACATGCGATAATTTATACAGGAGAGAAGCCATATTGTGCAGGTCCATGCTGAGGAATATTTGCAAAATTTTGAAATATTTTGGAAATAGTTAATTACACGTGGCATAAGGTGGCAACACTTTCTTTCAAATTCCATATATTTCCAAGATGGCAGAGGGTTGCCTGCGAATACCTACTGTTCTTACTGGAATCCTACAGTAACAGGCTATATTGGTAAGTGGATTACTATTAACTAGCAACATGCATAAACTTAACAGCAGGTAGATGGTGATAGTGATTTTTATCTGCTTGCACCAGGGCTTTTTCTACATAATGGGGTCTGACAGCATCCTGCTAAGGGTGCTTTCACACCACGATTTTTGCATTTCCGATGCTGTCCGATAAAAATCGGACAGCATCGGACCGATTTTCGGATCCCATGTATCCCTATGGGGATCGGACCGAATCGGATGTGCACTAAATGCCATCCGATTTGGTCCGATCCGATTCTGCCCGATTTTGACCGATTTTTTTCAGGAGAAAAAAATCGTTGCCTGCAACGATTTTTTCATCTGATTACAAAATCTGACAGACTCGGATCGGACAAATCGGATGGCATTTAGTGCACATCCGATCTGACCCGATCCCTAACATGGGGCCCCTATGGAGAAGGGTCCGAGAAAACATGTGATGTCCCCTCGGACCCTATTTTACTGTACTGAGCATGCTCAGTACAGTAAAACTGCTCCTGGGAGCACAAGGGTTAAAAAGAAAAAAAAAAAAAGTTTATTCTCACCTCTCCCCGAGCCCCCGCCGTCTTCCACCATCTTCCTCTAGGCTCCCGGTGGCTCGCGCAGGCTGCCGCAGGCTCCGGTGTCAGCAGAGGTGTACCTCTGCTGTTCAGGACCTGCGGTGATGTCACAGTCATGTGACCGCGGGTTCACCATGGTGAACCCGCGGTCACGTGACTGTGACATCATCGCAGGTCCTGTGTACAGCAGAGGTACACCTCTGCTGACACCGGCAGCCTGCGGGAGCCACCGGGAGCCTCCAAGAAGATGGCGGAAGACGGCGGGGGCTCGGGGGAAGGTGAGAATAACATTTTTTTTTTTTTTTTTTACCCCGCAGGGAGCGATTTTATGCCGGAATCGGGTGCCTATTTGGCACCCGATTCCAGGCATCAGAAGGGAGCCGATGCTGTCCGATTTATATCGGACAGCATCGGCTCCCTAAAAATCGTGGTGTGAACGCACCCTAAGTGCAATATTGGTTTTTGCTTTTAGCTGCTGTTGGTAAGTTTTTCCGAGATGTTATTGGAAGCATTGCACTTCTGAAAAAAGTCCATCCACAGTTCACGGGATGGATGTGGCCGCTCCCTGCATGTCTCGGAGCATAGGGACTACTCTTCTAGGGGCATTCTCCACCACCTGCCCCAAAGCACCTTCCGTCAAGGCCACCACTGGAGAAGAGGATGGAGGAGTTAGGCGACTGCCCCCCTGTTGCACACACCGGAGGAACACTGGCATCACCGACAGGTCCTGCAGGCTATCTAGCCCCTGTGGGTTTCACTCAAGCTAAAATAAGCAGGGTTAATTGTCGATGCTCCATTCTCTTCCTGCCAGTCTTCTGCTGTCACTCTTCAACATCCTCTGCGGTGGTGACCCAACTAACCCTCACCCTGTACTACCCCTCCATCTACAGCCCTTAAGTTTCATAAAACATGACAACGTCCACAACATAGAGGGTGTGGAGTCGGGAAGGCAGATGGTCACGTTACGGGGTGGACCGGTTGGCATAGCACTGGTAACCAGTCCCATCTCCCAAACTCCCTCTTCTGGAAGGTCACCACCTTGCTCTGGGTACATTCCTTATAAAAGTGGTTATAACGAGACCCCTGCAACCACTCTTAGGCGAGGGCATCTGAATACATCATCTCTTCCACAAATGGTTCATGCCTATAAGGATACTTGCTGTGAGGGGCCCCACATGGCTTTCTCCCAGTCGAAGGACTCTGGTGTTGGTGCTATGTAAGGTAGGGAAATGGGCTTCTGCCACTACCACCTCGTCATCTTCCTCAATTTGCCAATCTGCAGACCTCAGTGCAGGATTCAATTCACAGACTGGATATAGAGAATCAATGGCATTTCTATACTTGTGCAAACACAGGTTTCTATTCACTCAAAGATGCAAGTTCACTTTATGCACCAATACATGTGTGATATTAGGAGGGGAGCCGGTACGTGTGGCTGGACTACGATCATTTCACACCTCCTGTTGCTTCTACAGGTCCATTAACTATAAACCTATAGAAGCGGCGGGAGGCGTGAAATGATCGTAGGCCAGCCACATGCACCCGCACTGGCTCCCCTCCTAAATTCACGCTGCATGTCTTGGTGCACAATTTGAACCTGCATGTTTGAGCGAATAAAAGCTAGTGTCGCCACAAGTATTGGAGTGCCATCGATTCTCTAGATCAAGACCCGGCTTTCCTTTGCCTAGGGTCCCACCTCTTCCAGTGCCAGAACCCAATCGCTTAGGGCAGTGATGGCGAACCTTTCTGAGGCCGAGTGCCCAAACTGCAACCCATAACCAAATTATTTATGGCGAAGTGCCAACACTGTAATTTAACCTAAATTACAGCAGATGCTAACTCTCTTCCCTGTACAGGGCATGTAGTCCTGAAACATTGAGGATCAATTCAATTATTTTAACATCAGAGGCACAACTAGAATAGTGCTGTAGCATTGATGAAGTAGGCTGTGGAATCGGTTTAAGGCAGGGGTCTCAAACTCGGCTGGGCTGGTGGGCCGCACGTAGAAAAAAATTGATATCGGGGGGCCGCATTGCTTGTAGGACTAAGGGTACCGTTACACGTCGCAACATTGCATGCAATTTCACAGGCAATTTGCTGGTTGCAGTGAAATCATGGACACATTGTTCTATTTTGTTGCTGTGTACAAATAGAACAATGTATCCATGATTTCACTGCAACCAGCAAATTGCCTGTGAAACTGCATGCAATGTTGCGACGTGTAACGGTACCCTTGATACCAGAATTTTTTGCTCAATCTAGTAAAGTACAAATACTGATCTTCTTGTAGGAATGTCCCCATACTGGTCCCCATTGTATATTAATTTCCCCATCCTGGTCCCCTTCTTGAAGTAATGTTCCTCACTGGTCCCTATGTGTAGTAATGTTCCCATCCTATATTAATGACCCCCATCCTGGTCCTCATCATGTAGTAATATCCCATCCTGGTCCTCCTCTTGTAGTAATGCCCCCGCCCTGGTCTCCATCTTGTAGTAATGTTCCTCCCTGGTCCATATGTGTAGTAATGCCCAATCCTGGTCCCCATCCTATATTAATGTCTCCCATCCTGGTCCTCATCATGTAGTAATATCCCATCCTGGTCCTCCTCTTGTAGTAATGCACCCGCCCTGGTCTCCATCTTGTAGTAATGTTCCTCCCTGGTCCATATGTGTAGTAATGCTCAATCCTGGTCCCCATCCTATATTAATGTCTCCCATCCTGGTCCTCATTTTGTAGTAAAGTCCCCATCTTTTAGTAATGTTCCCTCCCTTGTCATCTTATAGTAATGACTCCATCCCAACGCCTTTTTGTAGAGATGTCCCCGCAACCTGGTCTCTGTTCTTTTTGTTCTCTCGCTCACACACACACTCACACATATACACACCCGCACACTCACACATATGCACACACACACACTCACATACACACTCACACATACATCCTCAGACATATTCACACAAACACATACACACTCACACATTGACACACTTACATAGGGCCATATTTGGAGTTCCTGCCGCCCTGGGAACTTTCAGCGGTCACGTTCCCCCTCCCCCCCCAGGCTGCTATCTTCGGCTGTAACAGCGCCTTACCGGACTCCACTCTTCTCATCCCAGCAGCTTCCTCCTCTGTGGCTCCCGGTCTTCCGCTTGCTGGCACTAGCCAGCACCCAGCACCAGCCTACAGCCGGCAGCTGCCAGCACCAAGCGGCCGCTAGCACCCGGCAGCCGCCAGCACCAGGCGGCAGCTGCTAGCACCTGGCATTAAGCGGTACCTGGCAGCCGCCAGCACCCAGCGGCCGCTAGAACCTGGCAGCACCAGACGGAAGTTGCCGGCACCCGGCATTAGGCGGCACCAGGCGGTCGCCAGCACCAGCCGCCG
Organism: Allobates femoralis; assembly: GCA_033576535.1. Lineage (NCBI taxonomy): Eukaryota > Metazoa > Chordata > Amphibia > Anura > Aromobatidae > Allobates > Allobates femoralis. The sequence continues at coordinate 220,243,875 of JARQOC010000011.1, read as the reverse complement.
GCGATGTGCCGCAGGAATACACTCACACATATACACACACTCACACACAAATATACACACAAATACACTCACACATACACACACTCACACATATACATACTCACATATACACACAAATACACTCACACATACACACACAGATACACTCACACATACACACACTCACACATACACACACAAATACACTCACACATACACACACAGATACACTCACACATACACACACAGATACACTCACACATACACACACTCACACATATACACACAAATACACTCACACATACACACACTCACACACTCACACATATACACACAAATACACTCACACATACACACACTCACATATACACACAAATACACTCACACATATACACATAGACACACTCACATACACACAAATACACACACATATACACACAAACACACTCTCACACAAATATACACACACTCTCTCTCTCTAGCTCTCATACACACCTTAATGATGCCCCGGGCCATGGAGCCGCCGCAGTACCCGCCTTATTGTGACTTGCGGGTACCGCTGAAACAAGTGCCATCGCGCCTGTACACTCATGCAAGCAGCCGGCCGGCGGACCAATCAGGAGCCTCCTGTCACAGGAATTTTCTGATTGGTCCGCCGGCCGCCTGCTTGCATGAAGGCTTCTGATAGGTCCGCCGGCCGCCTGCTTGCATGAAGGCTTCTGATAGGTCCGCCGGCCGCCTGCTTGCATGAAGCTTCTGATAGGTCCGCCGGCCGCCTGCTTGCATGAAGGCTTCTGATAGGTCCGCCGGCCGCCTGCTTGCATACTTTTATTATTATTATTAGGTATTTATATAGCGCTATTAGGATACATGGCGCTGTACAAGTTAGAGGGTAGACAAAGACAAGTGGTCGGAAAACGACAACAAATCGACAAAACAATCGTACGGGTACAATGGGGCCAGGGATACAGGCGCGATGGCACTTGTTTCAGCGGTACCCGCAAGTCACAATAAAGCGGGTACCGCGGCGGCTCCCTGCACAATGGCCCGGGGCATATTATTTCTTCAAGGTGCCCCGGGCCGCAGTGGGAAGCCTGGCGGGCCGCATGCGGCCCGGGGGCCGCGTGTTTGAGACCCCTGGTTTAAGGGAATTCCTGATCTCCTCCCTTATAAAGTTTTTGATGTCAGCCGTGCGGACTGGACCTCCTCATCCAGAGTCTGAGCTATCAACAAAATACAATTCACAGATAAGGGTGTTTGTAGCATCAATATAGATCAACTGGTGCCAACCCACCCTCCCAACCAGGATTGTATTACTGGGTCAATAGACCCTGGAATCACTCCAGATCACTATATGGCATTTTTGTGACTAAATCATAAAAGAGTTCTGTTCCAATTTGCACAATTTTTATTTCAATTTTTAAACATGACAATGACCATTAAAAAGATAATTGAACATATAGATACAGTTCTAAGAGGTACAAGGATGAGAACCACGGTAGTCAGTCTAGTGGAACAAAAGCACTCTCAGTAAGTTGTTTTGCTAGTGAAACAACTTACTGAGAGTGCTTTTGTTCCACTAGACTGACTATATTCTGGGTCTTTGATGACCCCTACAAAAAGCACCTCCAACTCATACAAAGAGTGCACGCCAATTAACCATTACATGAGAACCACGGTAGAGCGGTCTCGGAATGGTGGGTTTACATGGCTCAACAAGTTATGGTTATTATTATGTGTAACCTTTGAGGGGGATTGATTAGTTTACCTATACTCTCAGAACAAAGTCTTACATGGGATTGAGGTCATTATACCATGTATGGACCAACCCCTTTAAAGTGATCCTAACCTCACAAACTGACCCCCCCACATCTTTCTACCTGTCCCTGCACCCCCTCTTATCATTTCTAGCCATCCCTTTTGCAGAAAAAAAAATCGATTTTGTAAAGTAGAGAAAAGTTTATATTCACCTCGTCCTGTGTGAGTTCTCTGTTTCTGAGGAAGCCGCAATAGGCGGGGCCTGTCTGCTGCTCCCTTGCGCTGGCTGGCACACAACCAAGCAGCTGAGCAGCGCGGTAGTGGCGGGAGATTTAAAGCTGGCCATCAATATAACGCTGCTCAGCTGCTAGCGGTATTGGCGCCACATTTCAATACCACTAGCAGCTGATGTAATTGGTTAGTACTGTATGGTGGCTCAGTGGTTAGAACTGTATGGTGGCTCAGTGGTTAGCACTGTATGGTGGCTCAGTGGTTAGCACTGTATATGGTGGCTCAGTGGTTAGCACTGTATATGGTGGCTCAGTGGTTAGCACTGTATATGGTGGCTCAGTGGTTAGCACTGTATATGGTGGCTCAGTGGTTAGCACTGTATATGGTGGCTCAGTGGTTAGTACTGTATATAGTGGCTCAGTGGTCAGCACTGTATATGGTGGCTCAGTGGTTAGCACTGTATGATGGCTCAGTGGTTAGCACTGTACGGTGGCTCTGTGGTTAGCACTGTACGGTGGTTCAGTGGTTAGCACTGTATATGGTGGCTAGTGGTTAGCACTGTATATGGTGGCTCAGTGGTTAGCACTGTATGATGGCTCAGTGGTTAGCACTGTATATGGTGGCTCAGTGGTTAGCACTGTATGGTGGCTCAGTGGTTAGCACTGTATATGGTGGCTCAGTGGTTAGCACTGTACAGTGGCTCAGTGGTTAGCACTGTACATGGTGGCTCAGTGGTTAGCACTGTAATGGTGGCTCAGTGGTTAGCACTGTATATGGTGGCTCAGTGGTTGGCACTGTAATGGTGGCTCAGTGGTTAGCACTGTATATGGTGGCTCAGTGGTTAGCACTGTATATGGTGGCTCAGTGGTTAGCACTGTATATGGTGGCTCAGTGGTTAGCACTGTATGTGGCTCAGTGGTTAGCACTTATATGTGGCTCAGTGGTTAGCACTGTATATGGTGGCTCAGTGGTTAGAACTGTAATGGTGGCTCAGTGGTTAGCACTGTATGGTGGTCAGTGGTTAGCACTATATAGTGGTCAGTGGTTAGCACTGTATACGGTGGCTCAGTGGTTAGCACTGTATGGTGGCTCAGTGGTTAGCACTGTATGGTGGTTCAGTGGTTAGCACTGTATATGGTGGTTCAGTGGTTAGCACTGTATATGGTGGCTCAGTGGTTAGCACTGTATGGTGGATCAGTGGTTAGCACTGTATATGGTGGCTCAGTGGTTAGCACTGTATATGGTGGTTCAGTGGTTAGCACTGTATATGGTGGCTCAGTGGTTAACCACTGAGCCAGCGTATACGGTGCTATCACCGTATATGGTGGCTCAGTGGTTAGCACTGTATATGGTGGCTCAGTGGTTAGCACTGTATATGGTGGCTCAGTGGTTAGCACTGTATATGGTGGCTCAGTGGTTAGCACTGTATGGTGGCTCAGTGGTTAGCACTGTATGGTGGATCAGTGGTTAGCACTGTATATGGTGGCTCAGTGGTTAGCACAGTATATGGTGGCTCAGTGGTTAGCACTGTATATGGTGGCTCAGTGGTTAGCACTGTATATGGTGGCTCATTGATGGGAAGCAGAGACATGGGGAGAGACAGAGCACACAAGGGCTGAGAGCACACAGAATGGAGAGAAAGGCACAAGTAAGACAGAGCGCACAGACAGGAGAGAGCGCACAGACGGGAGAGAGCGCACAGACGGGAGGAGAGCGCACAGACGGGAGAGAGCGCACAGACGGGAGAGAGCGCACAGACGGGAGAGAGCGCACAGACGGGAGAGAGCGCACAGACGGGAGAGAGCGCACAGACGGGAGAGAGCGCACAGACGGGAGAGAGCGCACAGACGGGAGAGAGGCGCACAGACGGGAGAGAGACAGCGCACAGACGGGAGAGAGACAGCGCACAGACGGGAGAGAGACAGCGCACAGACGGGAGAGAGACAGCGCACAGACGGGAGAGAGACAAGCACAGACGGGAGAGAGACAGCACAGACGGGAGAGAGACAGCACAGACGGGAGAGAGACAGCACAGACGGGAGAGAGACAGCACAGACGGGAGAGAGACAGCACAGACGGGAGAGAGACAGCACAGACGGGAGAGAGACAGCACAGACAGGAGAGAGACAGCACAGACAGGAGAGAGACAGCACAGACAGGAGAGAGACAGCACAGACAGGAGAGAGACAGCACAGACGAGAGAGACAGCACAGACAGGAGAGAGACAGCACAGACAGGAGAGAGACAGCACAGACAGGAGAGAGACAGCACAGACAGGAGAGAAGAAGACAAAGCACAGACAGGAGAGAGACAGCACAGACGGAGAGAGACAGCACAGACGGAGAGACAGCACAGACGGAGAGAGACAGCACAGACGGGAGAGACAGCACAGACGGGAGAGACAGCACAGACGGGAGAGACAGCACAGACGGGAGAGACAGCACAGACGGGAGAGACAGCACAGACGGGAGAGACAGCACAGACGGGAGAGACAGCACAGACGGGAGAGACAGCACAGACGGGAGAGACAGCACAGGACAGCGGAGAGACAGCACAGACGGAGAGACGCACAGAGGGAGAGACAGCACAGACCAGGGAGAGAGCGCACAGAGGGGAGAGACAGCGACGAGAGGGACACAGGCACAGGGACAGAGGGACAGCACAGACGGGAGAGACAGCACAGACAGGGAGAGACAGCCACAGACGGGGAGACAGGACAGGCCACAGCGGGAGAGACAGCACAGACAGGGAGAGAGCAGCACAGACGGAGAGACAGCACAGAACGGGAGAGACAGCACAGACGGGAGAGACAGCACAGAACGGGAGAGACAGCACAGACGGGGGAGACGAGCAGCACAGACGGAGAGCAGCACAGGGGAGAGACAGCACAGACGGAGAGAGAGCAGCACAGGGGGAGAGACAGCACAGACAGTAGAGAGCGCACAGGGGGAGAGACAGCACAGACAGTAGAGAGCGCACAGGGGGAGAGACAGCACAGACAGAGAGAGCGCACAGGGGGAGAGACAGCACAGAGACAGAAGAGAGCGCACAGGGGGAGAGACAGCACAGACAGTAGAGAGCGCACAGGGGGAGAGACAGCACAGACAGGAGAGAGCGCACAGGGGGAGAGACAGCACAGACAGGGAGAGAGCGCACAGGGGAGAAGACAGCACAGACAGGAGAGAGCGCACAGGGGGAGAGACAGCACAGACAGGAGAGAGCGCACAGGGGGAGAGACAGCACAGACAGGAGAGAGCGCACAGGGGGAGAGACAGCACAGACAGGAGAGAGCGCACAGGGGGAGAGACAGCAACAGAAGGAGAGAGCAGCACAGACGGGAGAGACAGCACAGACAGGAGAGAGCGCACAGGGGGAGAGACAGCACAGACAGGAGAGAGCGCACAGGGGGAGACAGCCAACAGCAACAGACAGGAGAGAGACGCACAGAGGGGAGAGACAGCACAGAGGGAGAGAGACAAGACAGACAGAGGAGAGGAGAGAGCGCACAAGGGGAGAGACAGCACAGACGGGAGAGCCACAGGGGGAGAGACAGCACAGACAGGAGAGAGCGCACAGGGGGAGAGACAGCACAGACAGGAGAGCGCACAGGGGAGAGACAGCACAGGGGAGAGACAGCACAGACAGGAGAGAGCGCACAGCCACAGACGGAGAGAGCAGCACAGGGGAGAGACAGCACAGACAGGAGAGAGCGCACAGGGGGAGAGACAGCACAGACGGAGAGAGGCACAGGGGAGAGAGACAGCACAGACAGGAGAGAGCGCACAGGGGAGAGACAGCACAGACAGGAGAGAGCGCACAGGGGAGAGACAGCACAGACAGGGGGAGAGACAGCACAGACAGGAGAGAGCGCACAGGGGAGAGACAGCACAGACAGGAGAGAGCGCACAGGGGAGAGACAGCACAGACAGGAGAGACGCACAGGGGAGAGACAGCACAGACGGAGAGAGCGCACAGGGGGAGCAGCAGACAGGAGAGAGCAGCACAGGGGAAGACAGCACAGACGGAGAGCCACAGAGAAGACGGGGAGCGCACAGGGGGAGAGACAGCACAGCGAGAGACAGCACAGGGGGAGAGACAGCACAGACGGGAGAGAGCAGACGAGGACAGCACAACGGAGACAGAGCAGCACAGCGGGAGAGACCAAGAGACAGCACAGCACGGAAGCGCACAGGGGAGACAGCACAAACGAGGGCAGCAAACGCAGCGCACACAGGAGAGAGCGCACAGACGGGAGAGACAGCACAGAGGGAGAGACAGCACAGACAGGCACAGACAAAGAGCGCACAAGGGGAGAGACAGCACAGACAGGAGAGAGCGCACAGGGGGAGAGACAGCACAGACAGGAGAGAGCGCACAGGGGGAGAGAGTGCACAGAGGGACACAGACTGCCCTCCCGATGCAATAGCCTCGGGCCTATTTCTAGTTACTGTAATGTTCTCAGCCTGTGTATTGGTCAGTAAGGGTCATGTGACTCCTGGAGGCTGCAGCGGTGGAGGCTCCATAGTAGTACAGGACCTCACATGTAACTTCTCCCCCATCCCAACACACAGAGCACCTGAGTAACCCCTCCCCCTCCCCTGCACTGAGTGCACTCCCCCACACATAACTCCACCCCCAATCTGTTTCCCCCTCACTGCGCCCCCTCTGATCTCTTCACAGCCTCATCTCCAGCAGCCGCCCACAGCACAACAACAATCCCCCCGCTACCATCAGCTGGAGGCCCCGCCCCTTCCCGTGACGTCACCCCGCACAGATACCGCTGCTCACCAGCACATCAGAGCCGAGAATCTATAGGTAACCAGAGAGCGGGGATACACGGGGAGCAGGCTGTATGTGGAGGATATGGGGGGGTGCAGGCTGTATGTGGAGGATATGGGGGGGGAGCAGGCTGTATGTGGAGGATATGGGGGGGGAGCAGGGTGTATGTGGAGGATATGGGGGGGGAGCAGGCTGTATGTGGAGGATATGGGGGGGGGAGCAGGGTGTATGTGGAGGATATGGGGGGGGAGCAGGCTGTATGTGGAGGATATGGGGGGGGAGCAGGGTGTATGTGGAGGATATGGGGGGGAGCAGGCTGTATGTGGAGGATATGGGGGGGAGAGCAGGGTGTATGTGGAGGATATGGGGGGTGCAGGGTGTATGTGGAGGATATGGGGGGTGCAGGGTGTATGTGGAGGATATGGGGGGGTGCAGGCTGTATGTGGAGGATATGGGGGGGGAGCAGGCTGTATGTGGAGGATATGGGGGGGGAGCAGGGTGTATGTGGAGGATATGGGGGGGGAGCAGGCTGTATGTGGAGGATATGGGGGGGAGCAGGGTGTATGTGGAGGATATGGGGGGGGGAAGAAGGCTGTATGTGGAGATATGGGGGGGAGAGCAGGGTGTATGTGGAGGATATGGGGGGTGCAGGGTGTATGTGGAGGATATGGGGGGTGCAGGGTGTATGTGGAGGATATGGGGGGGTGCAGGCTGTATGTGGAGGATATGGGGGGGAGCAGGGTGTATGTGGAGGATATGGGGGGGAGCAGGCTGTATGTGGAGGATATGGGGGGGGAGCAGGGTGTATGTGGAGGATATGGGGGGGGAGCAGGCTGTATGTGGAGGATATGGGGGGAGAGCAGGGTGTATGTGGAGGATATGGGGGGTGCAGGGTGTATGTGGAGGATATGGGGGGTGCAGGGTGTATGTGGAGGATATGGGGGAGCAGGGTGTATGTGGAGGATATGGGGGAGCAGGGTGTATGTGGAGGATATGGGGGGGGAGCAGGCTGTATGTGGAGGATATGGGGGGAGCAGGCTGTATGTGGAGGATATGGGGGGAGCAGGGTGTATGTGGAGGATATGGGGGGTGCAGGCTGTATGTGGTGGATACACGGGAGCAGGGTGTATGTGGTGGATATGGGGGGGAGCAGGCTGTATGTGGAGGATATAGGGGGAGCAGGGTGTATGTGGAGGATATGGGGGGAGCAGAGTGTATGTGGTGGATATGGGGGGAGCAGGCTGTATGTGGAGGATATAGGGGGAGCAGGTGTATGTGGAGGATATGGGGGGGGTGTAGGGTTTATGTGGAGGATATGCGGGGGATGCAGGCTGTGTGTGGAGGATATGGGGGGGATGCAGGCTGTGTGTGGAGGATATGGGGGGATGCAGGCTGTGTGTGTGGAGGATATGGGGGGATGCAGGCTGTGTGTGGAGGATATGGGGGGATGCAGGCTGTGTGTGGAGGATATGGGGGGATGCAGGCTGTGTGTGGAGGATATGGGGGGGGGATGCAGGCTGTGTGTGGAGGATATGGGGGGGAGAGCAGGGTGTATGTGGAGGATATGGGGGGTGCAGGGTGTATGTGGAGGATATGGGGGTGCAGGGTGTATGTGGAGGATATGGGGGAGCAGGGTGTATGTGGAGGATATGGGGGAGCAGGGTGTATGTGGAGGATATGGGGGGGGAGCAGGCTGTATGTGGAGGATATGGGGGGAGCAGGCTGTATGTGGAGGATATGGGGGGGAGCAGGGTGTATGTGGAGGATATGGGGGGTGCAGGCTGTATGTGGTGGATACACGGGAGCAGGGTGTATGTGGTGGATATGGGGGGAGCAGGCTGTATGTGGAGGATATAGGGGGAGCAGGTGTATGTGGAGGATATGGGGGGAGCAGAGTGTATGTGGTGGATATGGGGGGGAGCAGGCTGTATGTGGAGGATATAGGGGGAAGCAGGTATGGGTGAGGATTATGGGGGGGGGTGAGGTTTATGTGGAGGATATGCGGGGGATGCAGGCTGTGTGTGGAGGATATGGGGGGATGCAGGCTGTGTGTGGAGGATATGGGGGATGCAGGCTGTGTGTGGAGGATATGGGGGGATGCAGGCTGTGTGTGGAGGATATGGGGGGATGCAGGCTGTGTGTGGAGGATATGGGGGGGATGCAGGCTGTGTGTGGAGGATATGGGGGGGGATGCAGGCTGTGTGTGGAGGATATGGGGGGGATGTAGGCTGTGTGTGGAGGATATGGGGGGGATGCAGGCTGTGTGTGGAGGATATGGGGGGGATGCAGGCTGTGTGTGGAGGATATGGGGGGGATGCAGGCTGTGTGTGGAGGATATGGGGGGGGATGCAGGCTGTGTGTGGAGGACATGGGGGGGATGCAGGCTGTGTGTGGAGGACATGGGGGGGATGCAGGCTGTGTGTGGAGGATATGGGGGGGATGCAGGCTGTGTGTGGAGGATATGGGGGGGGATGCAGGCTGTGTGTGGAGGACATGGGGGGGATGCAGGCTGTGTGTGGAGGACATGGGGGGGGATGCAGGCTGTGTGTGGAGGACATGGGGGGGGATGCAGGCTGTGTGTGGAGGACATGGGGGGGGATGCAGGCTGTGTGTGGAGGACATTGGGGGGGGGATGCAGGCTGTTTGTGGAGGATATGGGGGGATGCAGGCTGTGTGTGGAGGATATGGGGAGATGCAGGCTGTGTGTGGAGGATATGGGGGGATGCAGGCTGTGTGTGGAGGATATGGGGGGATGCAGGCTGTGTGTGGAGGATATGGGGGGATGCAGGCTGTGTGTGGAGGATATGGGGGGGATGCAGCTGTTGGAGTATGGGGGGGGTGCAGGCTGTGTGTGGAGGATATGGGGGGGGATGCAGGCTGTGTGTGGAGGATATGGGGGGGATGCAGGCTGTGTGTGGAGGATATGGGGGGGGATGCAGGCTGTGTGTGGAGGATATGGGGGGGGATGCAGGCTGTGTGTGGAGGATATGGGGGGGGATGCAGGCTGTGTGTGGAGGATATTATAGGGGGATCAGGCTGTGTGTGGAGGATATGGGGGGGATGCAGGCATGTGTGTGGAGGATATGGGGGATGCAGCTTGTGAGAGAGTACTTGCATTATTCCACATGACATGGGCACTGATAATTTCCATGTCAGCAGCACCCCTGTATCCTTTAATTACGTTACTCCTGTAATAGCCAACATGTGCATTCCTCTGCATAGCGGTGCTGTATGCGGTTATGTATAATACAAGTAACTGGATCGTCCAGTTTGCAGCCGGATTCCTCATATCACACAGCTTCTGAAATTTTAAGTGGGGAGCTAGCCGCAGTCCTGAAATCAGTGCAGGGGACAGCTCCAGGTGCTGATGTTTAGCAGTGCTCGCTGCTAAACTCCAGGAGCCGGCTCCTGGATCGGATTTTCTGTCGGACCCGGGACTATAGGCCTCCATGTAAGGGGGTGCCAGATCCGGGAGGATCCGATTTTTTTTTTTCCCGATTTTTGCCACAGACACAAAAAAGATGCAAGCAACATTTTTGTGTCCAGGACAAAAATCGTATGCAGCCTGATGCTGCCGGACAGGGACAGAGCCGGATGGCAAATAGCTGCAGTATAGGGCTGCATTATGGCAAAATCGGGTCCAGGGCTGTCCGGTGACCTGATCCTGCCGTGGTGTGAGACCAGCCTAACAAATACAATAAAAAGTGGGAAAAAAAAGTTAAATTATGAAAGAAATAAAAGTTCAACTCGCCAATTAAAAATAAAGCAATTAAAAAAATTACACATACTGTATTTTTTGGATTATAAGACACTTTTCCTCCCAAAATTGTAGGTTGTAGCTTATAGGGAGGCGGAAGGAGGTCACAGGAGGCGCTGTCAGGGGCGGTGCTGCCGGCAGGTATCAGGGCGATGGTGCAGTGAGTGTCCCGGCGATGCTGCAGCCGGTGTGAGACAGGAGTCATCCCAGCGGTTTTGTTAGAAGTACAGTAAATGTTGTCGGTGCAGGCTTCATGGAAATGGTGTCAGAACCAACGCATGCGCAGATTCATATTTTGGCTCTGACCAGCCAAGATCTCAATCCGCGCACATGCTGTCTCTGGTTGCCATCTGCTTGGAAGCCTGCACCGCCAACATTTACTGTACCTTTAACAGAACCGCTGGGATGACTCCTGTCTCACACCAGCTGCAGCATCGCTGGTATTCCCACAGCACCACCCATGACACCTGCAGCACCACCATGTCTCACCCAGAATGGCCTTGCCATCTCTGAACAGGAGCGTGGATATGCAAAAACAAGCAGCTGACGCACTCCCGATCAGAGACACAGCAGCCGTTCTGGGTGAGGCATGTGAGTATCTGTTTATCCCTTTTATTTTATGTAATTGTATCTACTGTGTTGTTTTGTCCAATTTATAACATCTTTTGTATCTACTTACATAAAATCCTTAAATGGAACCTGTCACCTGGATCTACCCCCCTGACCTATCACTAGCTGTCCCTACACTTTCCTATTTGCTCCCTAACCACCCCTCTTTGCTGTAAGTGTGGCCTATAAAGATGGTGAAAAATGACTTCTAACTGAGGCTGGTTTCACACTGCAGTTTTTTCCCTGATCAGGTTTGTGTGCCAAAACCAGGAGAGGAACCGGGATGTGAACTTGCAGAGAAAAACTATAATTGAAAGATTGACACCTGTTCAGAGTTTTGGAGACACTCCTGGTTTTGACACACGAACCTGATCAGGGAAAAACTGCAGTGTGAAGCCAGCCTTACTGGCTGTCGCTCAGTCAGGAGACTGGAAAAGGCGGCTCCAGACTCCATTTTCCCCTCCTTGCTGCATCACTGCTCGCCCTGCTGGGCGTCACTATTCTTTCTTGATCTCCTCCTGCATTTGGAATCTTCCGCCTTCTTCTCCTGATGCATCGGCTGGTACATCACATCCGGCCCAGTGCATTATGGGCCTGATCATGTGATCGGCCTGGCTTCAATATGCGCATGCGCGGAGCCGGGCCGATCACGTAATCAGGCACATAATGCATCGGGGCTGATCACTGCCTATCTTTTAAGTTCAATATATAAAAATTAATAACTTTGCTCCTCTTCATCTATAAAGCGGCATTCTCAAAGTCATAAACTACCTGGAATTATTGTCCCAATCTGCCTGTATAAACAAATGATGGCGGTAGCTGAGACGTTCTATTGGGTCATCATCGAACTTGGCAGTCAACTTGACTACCGATACGTGTGTGTGTGATATATATATATATATATATATATATATAATATATATAATATGTATTCACCTAAAGTGATATATATGCATATACACCCCAACAGTGTTGTTTGTGACAAATCAGGATATCTGTGTGACCCCACCACCACCACCTTCCCAGCTGTCTCCTTGACGGTGACAAAGGCCTCGCATATAAGTGTAGAAGGTTGGTAGGTGAATGTTTTATTTCTGTAGTTTAAATTATACTGGGCCGCATGTAATCACTTTGTCTTAATACTTCCCGGCCCCTGACTCTATCTCTAGACACCGCTATACTGACTCTGAGGGCAGCACGGTGATATAGGAGGAGGAGATTTCGGTATCAATTGGCGGCTGAGGTGCAGCGCCCTTCTAATAAAAGTGGCCTCTAGAACATTTCATGTGAGATCTCTTCTGTCTGTGACTCTTACGTTACTATTTTCACAGTTTTCAAATCCAGGCAAATATCGGAAATTCTAATGGAGAAAGGTGAAAGCGATGGGTGGAGAGATGTGCGGGTCAAAGAGGAAGATCCTTCAGGTAACCGCCCAATAAATAACTAAGAGAAGAGTTGCGTGCCTATCACTCACCAGACCGGACATTTACAAGCTGGAAGTTTTACGTTGCATGTTTTCCCAGTTTTTGTTGTCGTAGGGTACACATGGCTGACAATGAAACAAGTGCGGATTATAGGGGGAGAAATGGGAAGTGCAGACTTCTAAAGGTGGTGTCTCACGTGACGATTCTGGCCTGCGATGTCGGAAGTGATGTGCAGGTGCACGCTCGCTTCCGACATCGCAGGCCAGCTGTCACACGGCACGACGTTGCCGGTGACGCGGCGGCGATGCGGGCGGAGCTGTCGCTCGCTGGGCTGGGCTCAGCCCAGCGAGCGATCCTCAGCAACGCTGTGATATAGGCTGGATCGCGCCGCCAACAGTGTCAGACGGCGCGATCCAGCCTAATCGCTGGTCACAGGTTGACAGGTTTATGAACATGTTCATAAACCTGTCAACCTGCGACCAGCGATAATTTGCAGTTGCGTCACGCTGTCACACAGCGCGACGCACTTGCGATATCGCCCGCGACATCGCTGTCACGTCACTTTTCGGCGATGTCGCGGGCGACATCGCCACATGTGACAGTACCTTAACTGTAGTAATTGGGTTGCAAGGGTATACGCTCAGTATAAGTCCACTCACCTTTTTGGTGTCTTGATAATGTTGCCTGTAGATCCACTCAGTAGATGACTCCATTACTCGTTACGTTCAGTGTGTCTCTAGGTCTGGGTACCAGTGAGAGCAATGAACAGTACTCTCATAGGCAGCATCACTATATCAATATAACAAATGCGCTCCTGAAGGAAGATGATGGAACTCAATATTCAAATTGAAGAATGATTTTTATTTCATACGACCGCTTTCAACCACAGATTTTTCAGCCCACAGTGGTGTGCAGGGATATCTGCTATAAAATGTGCTCAGACAGATCTGTTTATAGACACGCCATTATATCTGAGGAAGACTCCAAGTCAAAACCGGTTGCGTGCTAGTATGAAGTAAACATCATTCTTGAATTTGAATATGGAGTTCCATCATCATCCTTCAGGACAGGGCTGTGGAGTCGGTAAGTCCTTCATAGATGGCTCATGTTTAAGTGTTAAATTTATTGTAGTACAATGGTATTATCAGAATAATCAAGATATTTAGATAGAACATAAAAATAATTCATAATAATATTCAGTACATTCTGCATTGAATAACTGAACCCAATTTATATATTTTAGGAGTCAGAATCGGTCCATTTTCTTCCGACTCCACCAAAATGGGCTCTGACTCTACGACTCCCGACTCCACAGCTCTGCTTCAGGAGTGCATTTTCGCTGGGAAAAATGCCTTACAATGTGATAGCGCCATGTGTGATAACACCGGCCATGCATCCATAACCATGGCTGTGGAGTCAGATTCAGGGAAATTGAGGAGTCTGATGTTTGGCTTAGGCTGGCTTCACACCACGGTAAGGTCCGGGCCTGTCCGGTGTAAACCAGACAGCCCCGGACTGGATCAGCACACAGAACCAGAGGGCCAAATGTGCCCTCCAGTCCTGTGTGCAGCCGGATGGCTGTAATTGCAGCCGCAGCTGCTGATTTTTCAAGATCGCGGCTAGCATGGAGCAAGCCGCGGTGCTGAAACAGCGGTGTGCAGCCACCGGTATCCGGTTCCCGGATTCGCCCGGACCGGGGCAATCCGGCACCACAGGCTCCCATGTTAGGGAGAACCGGATTGCCCCGGATCCGGGACAATCCAGGCAAATCCGGGATCCGGCTTTTTGGGGTGATTTTTCTCCCCGAACACAAGCGTTGCAAGCAACATTTTTGTGTCCGGTGAGAATAATCCGAATTCTCCCGGATTCCACCGCAGAGATGAAACCGGATGGCAGAGAGCTGCCATCCGGCTCCATAGTCTACTATGGGGCCAAAAACCGGTCCGGAGCTGTCTGGTTTACACCGGACCGCCCCGGACAGGACCTTGCCGTGGTGTGAAGCCAGCCTTACTGACTTTACCGCCACGGTTGTGGAGTCGGAGTTGTGGAGTCGGTGTTCATTTTGGTGGAGCTAGAGTCAAACTCAGGTTCTGGGAAATCGAGGAGATGGATGTTTGGCTTACTGAGTTTGACTCTAGCTCCACCAAAATGGACACCGACTCCACAACTCCGACTCCACAACCTTGGTGGTAAAGTCAGTAAGCCAAACATCCGACTCCTCAATTACCCTGAATCCGACTCCACCAAAGTGGACACAGACTCAATGACTCCGACTCCACAGCCCTGGCCATACCATGAATTTAAAAAAAGGCCGAGATGATAGTTCATCAATGACATGTAAAAAACATCGCTTGATGTTTTTTTTTATAATATTCATCACAGCTGCACAGCCTATATAGCCCACGCGATACAGCGAACCGGGCAGAGTTTACACAAAAAGAGATGACTGATACAAACCTCTACTCTCCTTGAAGACTGAAATTGAGCAACTGCAAGGAGAATATAGCTGATGATTTAGGAGGTTTATTGGGGCTTCTCTCATGCATTTTTGTTTATCGTAGAGCACTGACTATATACACAAAGGACTGTGCTGCCGACAACGATCATTTTTACTCTAAATGTGTAAAGGCCCTGTTACACGTAGTGATATCGCTGCAACACCAGGTTTTGTGACGTTGCAGCGACCTCGCAGCGATGTCGCGTGTGTGACATGCCGCAGCGACCAGCGATGAGATCGCTGCGGAATAGCCAGGACCAATTTTCGGTCGCTGGTCTGCCGCTGTCACGCATGCATCGGCTTGTGTGACGGGGCAATGACCAGCGATACCCAGTCTGCGCCCGAGACCCTGAACGATCCAAGCGACTGTTGGGTGTCGGGTGCATCGCTGGGTGATCGCTGGTAAGTATGCCTGTGTGGCATCTCACATCACATAGTGATGTTCCAGCGATCCCGATCGAAAGCCTGCACAAGCAAAGCAAACAGACAGAGAGAGGGTGGATCCTGGAGCCTGCAAAACAACACGCCCTAAGGGCTAAAGAATATAGCCCCTGCTACTTATAATCCCTATTGAGTAAGTATTAACCTTCCTAGCGGTATTCCCGAGCCTGACTCTGGGTTAACATTCACTGCCAGAAGCGGTAACCCCGAGTCAAGCTCGGGCTTACCCGCGGTCGCGGCAGATGCGGAGAAAAAACCGCATCTGCCGCACTTGCCGCATAGCCGCCACACTTGCGGCGCGGTTACGGTAATCGCCATAGTAAGTATAGGGGGACTTGCGGCAGGTGCGGCTGCGAAAAAGCCGCACCTGCCGCAAGTGCAAAACCGCACTTGCTGCACCTGCCACAAGTCCCCGCTTTTAGCACAAAATTCCTGACAGAATCATACCGCCAGGGAGGTTAAAACGTTTTTATGCACTTTCACAGGATGCTTTTAGGAGACAAAAGGAGTGTAAGATTAGTGATAGGATGCTGCAGGGACATGTTTTGGAGGTGATAGGATCCCTTTAAAAAAACAAATCTGTTTTATCTCTGGCAGATAACTATACCAGCACCTCCAAAGGATATCTGATGGCTTTATATATTAAAGCAGAAGATTATAGCATGATCAAAGATGAAAATGAAGAGCACGGCAACATCTCAGATATACCCCCAGCCCATCATAGCAAAGAACTATCATCTGATCCTTTTACAGAACTATCTCCTAATCCATCACAGACTGTTAAGCAAAATAACTGTGTCAGAAGTGTGGAAGATCAAAGGCCACCCACATGGATGAAGCCATTTTCATGCTCAGAATGTGAGAAATGTTTTACTGTTAAAAAGAAATTTTCTAAACATATGAGAACTCACACAGGAGTGAAGCCATTTTCATGCTCAGAATGTGGAAAATGTTTTGCTCAGAAATCAAGTCTTGTTGCACATGTGAGAATTCACACAGGGGAGAAGCCATTTTCATGCTCAGAATGTGGGAAATGTTTTACCGAAAAATCAACTCTTGTTACACATCAGAGAAATCACACAGGAGATAAGCCATTTTCATGTTCTGAATGTGGAAAATGTTTTCCTAAGAAATGTGATCTTATTGTACATGAGAGAATTCACACAGAAGTGAAGCCATTTTCATGCTCAGAATGTGGGAAATGTTTTACAAAAAACTCGATTCTTGTTACACATAAGAAACATCACACAGGAGAGAAACCATTTCCATGTTCAGAATGTGGTAAATGTTTTTCTAAGAAATCTCATCTTAATATACATCAGAGAATTCACACAGGAGAGAAGCCATTTTCATGTACAGAATGTGGAAAATGTTTTGCAGATAAATCATCTCGTGCTATACATGAGAGAATTCACACTGGAGAGAAGCCATTTTCCTGTTCAATATGTGGGAGATGTTTTGCTCAGAAGTCAAATCTTTTTGTACATGAGAAAAGTCACACAGGACAGAAACCATATTCATGTTCAAAATGTGGGAAATGTTTTTCTAAGAAATCTCATCTCGTTAGGCATGAGCGACTTCACACAAAAGAGAAGCCATTTTTATGTTCAGCATGTGGGAAATGTTTTTCTAATCAATATCATCTTGCTAGACATGAGTCAATTCACACAGGAGAGAAGCCATTTTCATGTTCAGAATGTGGGAAATGTTTTACTACGAAATTACAACTTGTTAGACATCAGAAAACTCACACTGGGATGAAGCCAGTTTAAATCCTTACTGACCAAACCAACTTTTTCAAATCTACTTTATCACTTTATTGTGGTAATAAAGGCATTTTTTCACTAATCCCAGTTATCTGACAGTTTTTTCCTGTCATATTATATTTTTTTCAGTTATAAATGTATATATACACTATGCAGAATTATTAGGCAAATGAGAATTTTGATCACATTATACTTTTTATACATGTTGTCCTACTCCAAGCTGTATAGGCTGAGAGCCAACTACCAATGAAGTAAATCAGGTGATGTGCATCTCTGTAATGAGGAGGGGTGTGGTGTAATGACATCAACACCCTATATAAGGTGTGCTTAATTATTAGGCAAAGGCCTTTCCTTTGGCAAAATGGGTTAGAAGAGAGATGTGACGGCTCTGAAGAGTCCACAATTGTGAGATGTCTTGCAGAGGGATGCCGCAGTCTGGAAATTGCCAAACGTTTGAAGCGTGATCAGCGAACAATCAAGCGTTTCATGGCAAATAGCCAACAGGGTCGCAGGAAGCGTGAGGGCAAAAAAGAGCAAAATAACTGCCCATGAATTGAGGAAAATCAAGCGTGAAGCTGCCAAGATGCCATTTGCCACCAGTTTTTGCCATATTTCAGAGCTGTAACATTACTGGAGAATCAAAAAGCACAAGGTGTGCTATACTCAGGGACATGGCCAAGGTAAGGAAGGCTGACAACGACCACGTTTGTACAAGAAACATAAGATAAAACGTCAAGACTGGGCCAAGAAATATCTTCAGACTGATTTTTCAAAGGTTTTATGGACTGATGAAATGAGAGTGACTCTTGATGGGCCAGATGGATGGGTCAGAGGCTGGATCAGTAAAGGGCAGAGAGCTCCACTCCAACTCAGACGCCAGCAGGGTGGAGGTGGGGTACTGGTATGGGCTGGGATCATCAAACATGAACTTGTGGGACCTTTTCGGGTTGAGGATGGAGTGAAGCTCAACTCCCGGACCAACTGCCAGTTTCTGGAAGACAACTTCTTCAAGCAGTGGTACAGGAAGAAGTCGGTATCGTTCAAGAAAAACATGATTTTAATGCAGGACAATGCTCCATCACATGCATCCAACTACTCCACAGCGTGGCTGGCCAGTAAAGGTCTAACAGAAGATGACATGGCCCCCTTATTCACCTGATCTGAACCCCATAGAGAACCTGTGGTCCCTCTTAAAATGTGAGATCTACAGGGAGGGAAAATAGCACACCTCTGGGGACAGTGTCTGGGAGGGAAAACAGCACACCTCTGGGGACAGTGTCTGGGAGGCTGTGGTGGCTGCTGCACGCAATGTGGATCATAAACAGATCAAGCAGCTGACACAATCTATGGATGGAGGCTGCTGAGTGTCATAATAAAGAAAGGGGGCGATATTGGGCACTCATTTTTGGGGGTTTTGTTTTTGCATGTCAGAAATCTTTATTTCTATATTTTGTGCAGTTATATTAGTTTACCTGGTGAAAATAAACAAGTGAGATGGGAATATATTTGGTTTTTATTAAGTTGCCTAATAATTCTGCACAGTAATAGATACCTGCACACACAGATATCCTCCTAAGAGTCAAATCTAAAAAAATAACACTCCAACTCCCAAAATATTAAGCTTTGATATTTATGAGTCTTTTGGGTGATTGAGAACATAGTTGTTGATCAATAATAAAAATAATCCTCTACAATACAACTTGCCTAATAATTCTGCACACAGTGTAAAGCCACAGTTTGGCTTTAATTTTATAATTTTTTTTTTTTTTTTTTTTTAGAAATTTGACAAAAAAAATAAAAAATTCTAATAATCAAACTATCTTGAAGTAGAAGATGAGAAATAGGGAACAAGTTGCGCTGTTGGGTTGAAATAAAAGGTTTATTATACATGGTGGACCTCTATTAGTCAACACGTTTCGAGGCACCTTGCTTCTTTATCAGGACATGTTCGTTATAGATATGATCATTGTTATAAAGAGAAAAGGGCGCGCTAGAAGGATTTTAAAAAGCCATCGGAAAACCTGCAACCAACAGATGGTATTATAAAACAAAAAATCTACATTAACGTGTATCATATGTCATCAGAACACACATCTCTGCAATAAATTACCGTATATACTCGTGTATAAGCCGAGTTTTTCAGCACAAAAATTGTGCTGAAAAGTGCCCCCCTCGGCTTATACACGAGTCACTATACAGCACGCCGCCCCCCTGTTCTATATACAGGCCCCCCTGTGGTATAATACAGCAGCCCCCCCCCCCATGCTATATACAGGCCCCCCGTTGCTGCCGCCGCACACCTGTAAAAGAAGATCTTTCATACTTACCCTCCTGTGACCGCGCGCATCCCCCGCTCTCCTTCCTGCTTTTACCCGGCATCCATCCACGTGACCGCGCGCCGGTAATGACGTCATTACCGGCGCGCGGTCACGTGGATGGATGCCGGGTAAAAGCAGGAAGGAGAGCGGGGGATGCGCGCGGTCACAGGAGGGTAAGTATGAAAGATCTTTTACAGGTGTGCGGCGGCAGCAGCAACGGGGGGCCTGTATATAGCACGAGGGGGGAGGGTGGCTGCTGTATTATACCACAGGGGGGCCTGTATATAGAACAGGGGGGCGGGCTGCTGTATACTACCACAGGGGGGCCTGTATATAGAACAGGGGGCGGGCTGCTGTATACTACCACAGGGGGCCTGTATATACCACAGGGGGGAGGGCTGCTGTATACTACCACAGGGGGGGGACTGCTGTATACTACCACAGGGGGGGGGACTGCTGTATACTACCACAGGGGGAGACTGCTGTATACTACCACAGGGGGAGACTGCTGTATACTACCACAGGGGGAGGCTGCTGTATACTACCAATGGGGAGGCTGCTGTATACTACCAATGGGGAGGCCTGTATACCTGTGCTGGGGTCCACCCTCGGCTTATACACGAGTCAATAGGTTTTCCCAGGTTTTGGGGGCAAAAGTAGGGGGGGTCGGCTTATACACGAGTATATACGGTAGTGATTCTTACACAAAAAAATAAGAGATCATAGTCTATATTAAACTATGATGAGAGAAAACCTGTCGAAGACCTTACAGCCTCTCGACTCATTAATATGTGGGACGCCTCAGGAGTAAACATAAATATGAGTATAAAACCCCTGTATCTCTGGGATGTAGATTAAAATAATATTTTAAGATAATACATTTTTTTATATAGTACCAACATTCCACAGTACTTTACAAATTGAGTTGGGGGCAATATACAGACAATAACGACAATACAAAATATTACATTGTTCAAAAAGGTGTCTCATAATCAAGGTGTGCCACACAAGAAACATCTCATGATGGGTAAAACCAGTGAGCTGTCTCAAGACTGTTACAACCTTATTTTTGCAAACCTACTAATAAGATTGGATACAGATGAATTTCTAAGCTACAGAAGGCTCTAGTTAGCTCTGATGTGCCGTAATCCAGAAGTGGAGAGAACATCATTTCACCATTAACCGGTTATGACCAGTTGCTTCCAGCAAAATATCAGAAGAGTGAAAAGAATTATCAGAAGAATTGTCCAGATTTTTTCAACATAAATCTATCTACTATATAATCGTCTAATGTTCTCTGTCTGTCACGGAAATCGCGCGCTAGCGCTGATTGGTCCGCCCGGCCGGGCTCAACCAATCAGCGCTAGCGTGCGATTTTTGTACACAGAGAACAAAAGATCGCGGCCGCAGCAGACTCCAGCCGCAGCCTCGTGTCACTAACCCCCGCCACATGCCGCCCACTGACAACGGGGATCGAGGGCTGCCGGGGTCGGGGCTCCCAGGGTGCAGAAAGCAACGGGAGCGCGCATCGTACGGCTCCTCCACACTCTCCTCCTTCCTATGGCCGCACAGTCTGTCACAGACTGTGCGGCCATAGGATGATCACGGGTGTCAGCCGCCTCCTGTCAGTGCAGCTGGGTGGCAGCAGCACATGCCAGCCTGGGCCCAGCTGCACTGATAGGAAGCGGCTGACACCCGGGATCATCCTGCACACTGCCGCCTCTTCCACACCTACTCTCTGCAGGACAATGCCAGCATGAGGGCCAGCACTGGGACCACTAGGGGACGGAGAGATGAGAGCCCATATGTTTGGCTGTGAGTGTGAGTCTGTGTGTGTGTGTGTGTCTGGCTGTGGGTGTGAGTATGTGTGTGGGACTGAGTCTGTGTCTAGGTGTGAACTCTGTGTGTGGGCGTGAGTCTGCTCCTTCCTCCCCCTGCTTGTGCCGCTTCGTCCTCCGTCCTCCTCCCCCCGACGCTCTGCCCTCCCCCTTCTGTGCCACTCCATCCTCCGTCCTCCCCCTGCCTGTGCTGCTCCGTCCTTCCCCACCCCGCCGCTTCGTCCTCCGTCCTCCTCCCCCCCGGCCCTCTGTGCGCCGTCCTCCCCCTGCCGCTCCATCCTCCCCCACCGCTTCCTCCTCCTTCCTTTGTCCTCCGCCACTCCATCCTACGTCCTTCCCCTGCCTGTGCTGCTCCATCCTCCCCCACCCCGTCGCTTTGTCCTCCGTCCTCACCCCACCCCCGCAGCTTTGTGCTCTGTCCTCCCCCTTCCTGTACCACTCCGTCCTCCCCCACCGCTTCCTCCTCTTTCCTTTGTCCTCCTCCACTCCATCCTCCGTCCTTCCCCTGTCTGTGCCGCTTTGTCCTCCCCCACCCTGCCGCTTCATCCTCCATCCATCCTCCTCTCCCCCGCCGCTCTGTGCTCCGTCCTCCCCCTGCCTGTGCTGCTCCAGTCTTCCCCACCCCGCCGCTTAGTCCTCCATTCTCCTCTCCCCCGCCGCTCTGTGCGCCGCCCTCCCCTTGCCGCTCTGTCCTCCCCCTGCCTGTGCCACTCCATCCTCCCCACACCCCACCACTTCCTCCTCCTTCCTTGGTCCTCCTCCCCTCCATCATCCGTCCTCCCCCCTGCCTGCGCTGCTCTGTCCTTCCCCACCCCTCCGCTTCGTCCTTCATCCTTCTCTCCCCCCGCCGCTCTGTGCTCCATCCTCCCCCTGCCTGTGCCGCTCCATCCTCCTTCCTATGTCCTCCACCACTCCCTCCTCCGTCCTTCCCCTGCCTGTGCCACTCCATCCTCCCCCGCCCTACTGCGTCCTCCTCCTTCCTTTATCCTCCTCCCCTCTGCCACTCCATCCTCCCCCTGACTGTGCTGCTCCGTCCTCCCCTACCCCGCTGCTTCGTCCTCCGTCCTCCTCCCCCCCGCCGCTCTGTGCTCCGTCCTCCCCCTGTCTGTGCCGCTCCATCCTCCCCCACCCCACCGCTTCATCCTTTTTTTGTCCTCCGCCACTCTATCCTCGGTCCTTCCCCTGCCTGTGCTGCTCCGTCCACCCCCACCCCGCCGCTTCGTCCTCTGTCCTCCTCTCCCACCGCTCTGTGCTCTGTCCTCCCCCTCCCCACCGCTTCCTCCTCCCCTCCGACACTCTGTCCTCCCCCTGCCTGTGCTGCTCTGGCCTCCCCCACCCCATCGCTTCGTCCTCCTCCCCCCCGCCGCTCTGTGCTCCATCCTCCCCCTGCCTGTGCTGCTCCATCCTCCTCCCCCCGCCACTCCGTGCTCCCCCCTACCTGTGGCCCTCCATCCTCCTCCCCCCTGCCACGCCGTTCTCCCCCCACTGCTCCGTCCTCAAAGTCCCTCCCTATTCAGCCCTCACCGCCTTCCCCATGCAATCCCTATTTCTATATTCTAGAATACCTGATGCATTAGAATCGGGCCACCATCTAGTAGGATTATAAAATACCTTTACCTCTGAGATGTAGACTAAAATAATATTTGAGAAAAATAATACATTTTATTTATATTATTTGCCAACAAATTCTGCAGCACTTTACAATTGAGCAGATGGCAATGTACAGACACTAATGACAATACAAAATATTACATAGTTCACGAGCTACAGGAGGGGTGGGGGCCCTGCTCAAAAGCTTACAATCTATAAGGACATAGGGGGACACAGTAAGTAGGATGTACTTGTAGGGTCTGGTCCAGCCATTATTATGATAAATGTTTTTTTTTTATATGAGGCTACATGCTCCGGTCATTAGCCAGTACTGTCTATATGTACTTATGTACTATTGGTTATATGGAGGATGTGGAGACAGATTATTAGGAAGGGGAAGGTTGTAATTAACATTAAGAAGGAGAGATCAGAGGAGAGTTGAAAGTTATATTAGGGAGTTGAGGTAATAGGCCTGTCTAAAGAGATTTGTTTTTAAGGCACACTAAAAAACATGGGTGCTAAAAATTATTTGCAATGTTTAGGGTAGTGCATTCCAGAACACTGGCACAGCATGAGAGAAATCTTGGAGATGGAAGTGTAAGTTTCAAATTATGGGCGATGTTAATCTGAGAGCAGTTGCAGAATGGAGGACATGGGTAGGGTGATAGATATGAGAGATGAGATATAGGGGTGTGCAGAACTGTGGAAAGCTTTGTGAGAGAGAGAGAAGTTTGTATTGTATTTCACAGCGGATGGGCAACCAGTATAATGACTGGCATAAGATATAGGCATCGGTGAAGCGGCTGGACAGAAAAATGACCCTGACTGCTGCGTTAAGGATAGACTGGACTGGAGAAAGTTTGGTCAGAGAGAGACTGATCAGAAAAGAGTTGCAGTAGTCCAGACGAGAATGAATAAGAGCAACAGTGTTTTTGAAGCTTCAAGGGTGAGAAATGATTGAATTCTAGAGATGTTGTTTAGGTGCATGTAACTTCAGCGAATGAGTGATTGGACATGGGGATAAAGGATAGCTCAGTGTCAAATACAATTCCAAGGCAACGAGCCTGCTGCTTGAAAACGAATAGTTTAATAAAATCGAACAGCTGGTGTTTTCTCTACCCTCCAGACCCCCATTGCTTAAGGTCCATCTTTAATGACCTGTTGAATTTGTTGTAGCCAGAGATGTTACCTGGACGATAGTCAGTACATTCAGCCGAGTGGAGATCTATTAAAAAGTGTGGCAGACCAAAACATCTTCCTGTAATAGCAGCGGCCAGAGCACACTCTGATTGCTGCTGTGCAACCATAAAATAATGCTGCTGTCAATCTCTGATAACAGTATTCATTTACTATGATTGCTACATAAATGCTTAGGTGAGAAAGCTCTGTGTATAAGGTCAGTGTCACATAAGTGTATGGATGCCATATTTTAATGACACTCACTTTAAACTGCTGCAAGTGTGAGTTGAATGTCATTCACTGTGATCCAATTCTCTCACATGTGAGAATCGGAGCACAGGTACAGAGAAGAGAGAATAATTTCTCCATCTTCTCCATTGCCTGTCTCTGCATATATTGGGACTGCACTAGGATGACATCCAAGTGCAGTATGTTTCACACGCATCCATAGGGCTCGGACACATGGGTCTTGAAATCGGATGTGTTTGACCTATGTTAATGAATGAGTGAGAGCAGATGAACGTTTGTCTACAGCAATTTCCTCATCCAGATTCTGGATGAGAAAAAAGTAACATGCTGCAAGTGGATGCGAGTCTCCTGCCAGACTCGCCAATGCAAGTCAATGGGTGTGAGGAAAATCGCACAGCACACCAACAGCGTGTTTAGCTGGAAAAAGTTAGAATAGAATAGACAGGGTAGATAAAAAGATGATAAGAATAGCTAGAACACCTAACCAGTCTCCTGCTGCTGCTTCCAAGGCTGCTCATTAAGCTTCATGCATATGCATCTTCATTGCACTGACCGGCAATAGCAAATCACAGACCCTCACACTCTGTGAAAGCCTCTGTGATTGGCTGTTACAATCAGACTGCATTTCCTCCATCTGGACAGTGATTGCGCTTGGTTGCTGTACACATTAGTGTGTGGCAAGCAACCTGCCGTTATAGTATGTTAAATAAATAATTTAAAAAAAAAACGCATGGGACTTCATAGTATTTTTCAGTCTAGCCCGGTGAAAGCTGACAGCTGCGAGCTGCCACCCTCAGCTGCCTACTTTTACCTTGGCTGGCGAAAAAAAAAAAATGGATGGGCTCTGCCCTATTTTTAATTGCCAGCCCAAGGTAAAAGTAGGCAGCTGAGGGCTGGTATTCTCAGCAGGGTGAGGGCCCATTGTTTTAGGGCTCCCCTACGCTAAAGAATAGCAGCCCGCAGCCGCCCCTGAAAATAGCTCATTCATCGTAGCACCATTTCCAGGTGCTTTACCATGTTCCTCCAGCGGGCATAATGGGGGTGGCAAGCTGGGTATTAAAGGGGTAATACCAGCTTTTTATTGCCAATCATTGTTCAGATTGTGGAAATGCAGTCTGACTGCAACAGCCAATCACAGCGGCTCTCACAGAGTGTAAGCATCTGTGATTCGCATTTGCTTGTAAGTGCAGTGAATATGCATGAAGCTTAATGCGTTGCCCCAGACTGACTGGTGAGTCCGATCTGCCTATTCTAGCATCTATCTATCCTATCTGTCTATTCAATCTATCTATCCTATTGGTCTGTCTACTCTCCTAACTATACATGATTGAAAAGATCATGTTAAAAACGCATTGCACACGGATGTTAGCTGAGAAAAAAATGCACAATCGCATTGCACTCGCATGCCACACGGATCAAAAAACGGATGTCACTCCTACTCTACTGGATGAGAAACGGTCAGATTTGTCATAGGCTCGTGTGTTTCCAGCCATAGACTTGTATCAGCAGGAGAAAAAAATTGCCGCCTGCTGAGTATGGTCACGTAAAATGGCAGAGAATCGCCAATGCAATGGGTGCAAAAGAAAATCAGGCGTCACATGGGTCATCCATGTGCTGTCTAATTTGTATGGCTACATGACCATTCTGTAGCATAGAGCACAGTAAATGGTTCTGAAAATGACTGTAGAATGTTAACTGTTGAGGAACAAAATCATTGCAATAGGGATGGTAGGTGAGAAAAAAATATTGCACACTCACCTGACATATAGATACCAAACGGATGTCACTCGTCCAACTTTTCTGGATGAAAATCAGAGATTTTTTTATGCACAGATATGAGCAAACCATATAGGAAGTCCTCTGATGTATTCTCCTAATCCAGCACCAGATGTCCTCATTGTCCTACTTTGTTAATGCATGAAAATTTTACATGGGCGACTTTGATGCAGAACTAAATACACCATATTTTGCAGATTATAAAACACCGGATTATAAAATGCACCCAAAATGTATAGGAGGAAAATAGGAAAAAAATATTTTATGTAAAAATGGGGGTTTGTTTTATATTCCTAAAAGTTTATATTCTGAGTGTAGTTTACCAGGGGCGTACGGTGCAGAAGCTCAGGAGGGTCACAGGAGGCAGGGTCGGTGATGCTGCAGGCCGTGGCTGGAAGGAGGGGGTGTTGTAGCGGCGGGATGTGGGCTCCATTGATTTTCAGATGCGGTGGTAGAGGAGGGGGTCAGGAGGGTCACAGGAGGATGGGTCGGTGATGCTGCAGGCCGGGGCTCGGAGGAGGGGGTGTTGTGGGATGTGGGCTCCATTGATGTGTGGGCGCCATTTATCTGCAGAAGCGGTGGCAGTGGAGCGTATCGGGATGGTCACGGGAGGCTGGGTCGATGATACTGCAAACCAGTGGTTAGTAGGAGGCGATGTGGTAGTTTGAGGTGAGCTCCATTGATCTGTGGGCGCTTGATGCGATGGGCTATCTGCATAGGCGCCGCCTTCACAACCATTTTCCTGTAGTCCATCGCTGGCGGATCATTATTGCCAGCCTCCCAATGTGGCGACACCTCGTCCTGCAAGACCCAAGCCTGCAGCATCGCCGACCCAGCCTCATGCGAACCCGCTCCACCGCCGCCACAGATCAATGGAGCCCAGATCCTGCTGTGTAGGAGTCAAAAGCCTGCAGCATCGTGGACTTAGCCTCATATGAACCCTCTCCACCGCCGCTGCAGATTAATTGTGCCTGCATCCCGCCATTGCAGCACCTCCTCCTATGAGTCCCAGGGCTGGCAGCATCACCGACCTGGCCACCTGTGAACCCGTTCCATCGCTGCCACAGATCAATAGTGCCTGCATTTTGCTGTTGCGACACATCCTCCTACAAGCTCCAGGACCCGCAGCATTGCCGACCCATCCTCCTGTGAAAACACTCCAATCACTTCTTCAGTGAGCTATATCCGGATTGTAAAATGCACTCCATTCTCCCCTAATTTGGAGGGGGGGGGGAAACTGTGTTTTATAATCTGGAAAATATGGTATGCTATTTCTGGGATATTACAACTATTAGTGATTTATAGTCAGAAAAAAGGAATGTGTTCATAAAAAAAGGAGGGGTTATTATTGAACTAATTACACTAATTCACTGAGACCCATGGAAAAGAGGGTTTGGAGATTATATATCCAATGTAATTCAATTTTTTAATATTAAATTAATGGTCTTTTTTTTCTCATAAGGCCACATGCAGAAATTGGGTATTCGATGATGTTTTTTACCTCAGGATTTGTAGCCAAAACCAGGAGTGGAACAATCAGAGGAAAAGTCTAATAGAAACACGTCACCACTTCTGTATTTATCACCCACTGCTGGATTTGGCTACAAATTCTGAGGTAAAAAACTCACCAAATACTCAACGTGTGCGTGCGGCATGAGAAAATAATTAGTCATTTTTAGTTTAAAGGGAACCTGACCTCAAAAAATGACACCCGCCCCGCCCTGCACCATGTTAATCCACTTGTAGCCATCCTTTTGTGTTAGTAAAGCGCTATTTGAAAGTTTATAAAATGTCTTTTTTTACCTCTAGTTCAGCAGCTTCTCATTATATGAGAAGCCGCAAAAGGCGGGCTTATGTGGCTCTCCCCATCACCGGCGTGTTAATTATGCAAGCTCACATGAGCGTGCTATACAGCAGGGATATTGCTTGTCCTGCAAGGGGGCGGTACAGGCGATATGACAAGCACAGCCTCTGCTGTATAGCACGCCCATATGGGCGTGCATAATTAACACGCCGGCGCGGGGACAAGCACATAAGACCGCCTTTTGCGGCTTCTCATATAATGAGAAGCTGCAGAATAAGAGGTGAATAAACTACTTTTATAAACTTTCACATAGCGGTTTAGGGACAGAAAGGGATGGTTACAAATGGATTACTATGGTGCAGGGACAGGTTAAAACAGGCTGAGGGGTCGTTTGTAGAGGGTCAGGTTCCCTTTAAGGATCCTGCTCAGTTCTCTGCTTTGTTGCAGTCGCGTGTTGTGAGGCCCTCTGCTGGGCTGCTTGACCATGTCCAAATGTCCTGTCCATATTCCGATGTCTTCTGCCTGGAGCCGTCTTCGATGTCTGGTGTTCAGATGTCCTGCCTGTGTCCTGATGTTCCCTGCCTGGAGCCGTGTCCAATGTTCAGAGTCCAGCCTTTGTCCTAGATGTCCAGCTTGTGTCCTAGATGTCCAGCCTGAGGTCCTGCTGGTTGTCTAGCCCGTGTACGAGAGTCGGTCCTGCTCGTGTTCCTGGATGTGCTCCTCCTCCATTTTCCTGGGGAGTCTCCAGCCTGGTCACGGCTCTGTCTGAGTTTGCTGGCTCTGACCAGCCGGTGTACTAACTTGATGTGTCGGTGTTCCTGGACCTGTGCTCTCCGGGTTCCCCCTGTGTCCAAGCTGTTCCCTGGGGCTCATACTGTGATGACATGTGCCTGAGGTCAGTGTCTGATGTTCTCCTGCTGTGCCAGTGCTACGCTTGAGTCCTGAGTCAGAGGTCCTCCTGATATGCCCATGCCAGATGACCCTAGACTGTGTCAATTTGTGATGACCCCCTGCCATGCCATTGCCTGATGTCAGCCCACCTGAGATGTTCCCCTGACCTGATGTGCCGCATCGGGAGCCTGGCATAATGTCTTGTTTTCTTGTACTTTGACTTTATGTTAGTAAACTTTGTGTTCTTTACCTGAAATTGTGTGTGTGTTCTAGTCCTGTATTATACCACCTTGCCCTCTTGCTCAGCTGCTACAGACCCCGCTCACTGCCCTTCTGCTAGTCCGGGTAGGCCTGATCTCCCCTGTGGTCCAGTGTGGGTCCACATACTAATACCACCTTGGACGCACACTTGACGTCTCATTGGCCTGGTGGCAAAGGAGCATAAGCAAGCGTTCATAAGACTGGCTTTGATTAGGCCTGGGAGAATTCTGTACAAGCGATGTCAGCGCGCAGTTGTGGCACCTCAGTGGTCCGGTTCCACAGTGGCATTGCCTCCCTCGCAGGGGCTGATGTCATGCCTGGAAGCAGGAGGAGGTCCCCACACTAGTTTACACTAGTATGAAACACCATTCCTGACTCCAGACCTGAAGGGGGAGCTCTAGAACAGGGGAGCTGCCCTATAAATTCAGGCCCGGAGGCAGGGTTAGGGAGAATGTCGGGAGAGAGGGAAGAGTGAGAAAATAGAGGAGAGGGTTCTGGGGAATGAGCTGCGACTGAGCGCTAAGAAAAAGACATCAGAGTCCTTGGCTGTGCGTGCACTGTACACCCTGACAGCCGTATCTGGAGGGCAGGGGACTGCAAGTCTCCTGGCCGCACCAAACTCCCGGTGTCACATCAGTGTGCTGAGAACCTGGAGCTGCCTTCAGCGAGGTGGCACCTGAGAGAGGCTCCTGCTGCCTGCCATACGGGTCAGAACCATCAAACAGGAGAACGGCCGCAGCGTAGCTACAAGATGCAGGGACCAAAAGAGAGAGCGCAGCAGGAAGGTCTCCAATGATGCCTGGTAAGGTGGATCCCCGAATGCTTCCAGGCTGGCTGGATCGCTTCTAACACCTGTACCCATTGCTCCAGAGTGCAATACCATCTACCAAGTAAATGTAACGGAAACTGTACCCCTTTGTGTCCTCTAATTATTACTTGCGCCCTCAGTCCTGCACCCCAACAATCATCACCATAGACTATTCACACTATCCCTACGGCCATGCTCCACCTGTGGGGAGCTTCACCATCCTGGCTGCACTATTATCTGCCCCAGCCATCATACCCTGCAGAGTCGACCATCCATGGCTAAGTACCAGAGGTGGCGTCACGAACTAAACCTTGTAAATAATCCCCTTTACTGTACACCCAGGGCCAATGAGCCCTGGGTCACTTCAACTGTGACCTCCCACCAAACCAGCCGGCCTGGTTACCGAGTACCCTGGCCCTAGCGGGCGTCGCGCAGTAAGTGCGAGTATGTGCAGACCTTGTGTGAAGATGAGGAGTGGACATAAGTATACGCCATATATTGAATCCACCATAACAACACAGCAGGCATATTGACCATTATAATGTTTATCGTCTGATCTGCGGGCACTGCGGGACACCTGCACACCTCACATTTGTACCGATGCAGAGTAGATATAAGTGACTCTGATTATAATTAGGAAACTAATTTTTTATTTATATTTTTATTTCCACCAGATATAGAAATAAAAAGCAAAAATACAGATACAACCAAAAAAAGCAAAATGGAGCTGTTGCCCATAGCAACCAATCAGAAGCCAGATGACATATTACTAGAGTCAGATTCAAATTGAAAGAAGTGAGCTGATTGGTTGCTGCAGGGAATAGCTTCACTTTATACTTCAGAACCAGTTGTGTTATATCCAGATCAACAAGCAGCATAAAAACTACTGAAGTAATAAAGATAAAGCTGATATAATGGAGTCAAACATTTATTGCCAGTATTAAATATGGCGGCGTACGGTGTTCCGGTTTGACCAAAATAGTTAAGAAAGTTTCCGCAATTTTTACGTCACGCCCTTCCGTTGTAACTCGCTCCTTCATTGGTGCGGCCGGCTGTCAGTCTAAGTGTTCTGACTCCTGATTGGCTGAGCCCTCCGTCCGCCCTCCCTGCATAGCGCTGAGCTGTAGGTGAGTGCGGGTGTGTACAGTGTGTGACCGTCAGCTGCTCCGGAGTCACGGCGGCCTGTTCGTCGGTGCAATGCATGGTGGGAGTTGTGGTCCAGAGCCGCAGTGGTGCCGCTATCACAGCCGGTTCTGCCTCTCCTGTCCTCTGTGCAGGAGCTCAGGTGCATTAGGTGCTTTACTAACTTCTTATCGTGATATTTGCTCTATTGTCGGCATTAACCCTTTCAGCATAGGCGCTGCCATATTAACTCATCAGCCCCTCCTTGCAGGGGTCTGATACCAGATCTAGTGCCTGTAACATGACATACATACCGTAGCTCCCATAGACCGGACAAGGCGGGTGTACTTACTTTAAAAATACTTAGCAGAATCCATTTTGCAAGTTCTCCCACTTATTGTTAAAATGATCTTATTTTTTAGGCTGGGGGAGGGGTGTGGTGACACTTATCTACGCCCCCTGCTCTTTAAGTATTTCCCTTTCCCACCAGCAGGTGTCGCTGATAGAGTTTAGTCTCTGCTCTGACCCTGTGCTGTGCAGACGTAGTGCTGAGTAACAGCTTTCCTGAAGCTTACTGCTTTGTGAGCATCATCTGCTGGGAGTTGCTGTTCCTTTCCCTGGGTGAGGGGAGGAGCTGCATAGGAGCAGAGGCAAGGTTGGTGGCCTAGACATCCTGGCGTACTTTTACAACCGACGGCAGGAAGTTACAGGGGGCGTGGCTTGGCAGTTCTTTTAAGAACCGAACGAGTGTTAATTTTTATGCCCACGTGGTCGTGGAGGTGATCATATTACAAGCGGGGGTCTGGGAGTAAGACCCCAAGACAGGGGGGCTAAACCCCTTCCCCCCCCCCTTGCATAATTAAAATGTATTAGTGGGCGTGACAAGTTTATTTGGTAGGCAGGGCAGCCGTCCATGCGCTATAATGGGTCTTGCAAGGGGGTGGGGCTAAGCCCCCTCCTGCACTCCCCTTGTTTGGGGGTCTTACTCCTAGATCCCCACATCTAATATAATCACCTCGCAGGCTTAGTAATGAACTCTAGTTCAGTTCTTGGAAGAACCACTGAGCCACGCCCCCCGATGGCAAACCACGCCTACCACCGAAGCTGCTCACTCCCAGCAACTTTTGCTGTCGGTTGTAAGAGTATGCTGACATCCTCACCTTTAGGGTTAACTCTGGGAACAGGTGTCAGCCAGGGAACCCCAGACCCAGTCTACAGGGTCAGACTAACTTCCCTGAGTCCCTTAGCCCATCTCTGCCTTCCTGCCTCTACCCCACTCCAGCCCTATTAGCATTCCGTAACAATATGACGTCCCTTCTGTTGTGATATCTAGTGACTGATCAGCAGTGATTAGATAAGGGGTTAATTCCTGCTGGGAGGGGGTTCCCTTTCCCACCAGCAGGTGTCATTGATAAAGTTTAGTCTCTGCCCTGACCTTGTGCTGTGAAGACATAGTGCTGAGTAACAGCATACTGCTTTGTGAGAATCATCTGTTGGGAGTTGCTGGTCTTTTCCCTTGATGGAGGAGAGGGGGTGTTAGCCCAGGGATGGATAGGAGCAAGGGCAAGGTTGGCGGGCAAGACATCTTTACCTTTAGGGGTAACTCTGGGATCAGGTGTCAGCTAGGGGACCCCATACCCCAGTCTACAGGGTCAGACTAGTTCCCCTGACTCCCTCAGCCCATCTCTGCCTTCCTGCTTCTACCCCATTAATGCATTATTAACCCCCCGTAACAATATGATCCCCCTCCTGTTGTGACATCTAGTGACAGATCAGTAGTGATCAGAGCCAACTTCGCTCTCTGCTGTCAGAGGTGGCTGCCAACTATATAATGCAGTGTCGCCCCATTCCCATGTCATCTACCTGGTGCTGATGGGGGGTGGGGGGTGGTTGTAGGAGTTGGGGGTCTCCTGTGTCTGCCTTGGAGCCCTGCAAATATACAATTGAAGGAAATGCCACAGAATTATATAGGTGATCTAGTAAAACATGTTTATGCATTGCAGGTTGAAATGCTCCAGGGACTCATAAAATCTATAAAGTGTAAAAAATGTAATGAAATAACATGATTGGTATATTGTCTGGAGTAATAAAATAGGAAAAAAAAATCAAAATGTCAGAATCGCTGTTTTCTGGTCATTTCTCCTCCCAAAGAAAGATGTAAAAAAAAAGATCAAAAATTCATAAAGATCCCAAAATTGTAATGATGCAAACTGCGTCGCCCCACAAAAAACAAGACTTGATCCAGTCAATGGTGAAACTAGTCTGGTGGGCCCAGGTGCAAACAGACACAAACACGGTCAGATGTATGGGCCCTTATATATATGATCCTCTTCCTTTGCATATATGGTTCTCCTACTGATAGATATGATCCTCCTCCTGGTATATATCCCCCCCTTCCTGGTATATATGGTCCTCCTTGTGTATGTATATCCCCTTTTTGGTATATATGGTCCACCTCCTTGTGTCCCCTTTCTGGTATATATGGTCCTCATTGTGTCCCCTTTGTGGTATATATTGTCCTCCTCCTTGTAGATATGGCCCTCGTGTCCCCTTCCTAGTCTATATGGTCCTCCTCCTTGGGTCTCCTTCCTGGTATATATTGCCCACCTTGTGTCCTCTTCCTGATATATATGGTCCTCCTCCTTGTGTCCCCTTCCTGATATATATGGTCCTCCTCCTTGTGTCCCCTTCCTGATATATATGGTCCTCCTCCTTGTGTCCCCTTCCTGATATATATGGTCCTCCTCCTTGTGTCCCCTTCCTGATATATATGGTCCTCCTCCTTGTGTCCCCTTCCTGATATATATGGTCCTCCTCCTTGTGTCCCCTTCTTGATATATATGGTCCTCCTCCTCGTGTCCCCTTCCTGATATATATGGTCCTCCTCCTTGTGTCCCCTTCCTGATATATATGGTCCTCCTCCTTGTGTCCCCTTCCTGATATATATGGTCCTCCTCCTCGTGTCCCCTTCCTGATATATATGGTCCTCCTCCTCGTGTCCCCTTCATGATATATATGGTCCTCCTCGTGTCCCCTTCCTGATATATATGGTCCTCCTCGTGTCCCCTTCCTGATATATATGGTCCTCCTCGTGTCCCCTTCCTGATATATATGGTCCTCCTCGTGTCCCCTTCCTGATATATATGGTCCTCCTTGTGTCCCCTTCCTGATATATATGGTCCTCCTCCTTTCGTCCCCTTCCTGGTATATATGTCCCCATCTTTCCGTTCTGTCCCTAACGCATAACTGAAAACAACAATGTTGCACTCCTCTTTCCTCCGCTCCCACATCGCCCAGTGTCCTCCCGTAGACAGCGCACAGTGGCCGCCCGGCAGCTGACATCAGAGTGCAGGGACAGGGACCCGCCCATAACAGTGGCGTGACTCTCGGGCCCCTGTCACTGCCCCTCCGATGCCTCACATCCTCTGTGCGTGTGTCGGCAGTGTGTATGGGGACTTGGCGGGTGTGTGCACCGCGTTGCAGGACAGCTGGATCCAAGACTTCGGCGAGGTCACGGATCCAGCTGAAGCAGGGGGCCTCTGCTCGACCCCAAAACACAAAGCCGCCCCCCCCCGCCCCATAAAGCTGAATGGACAGCAACAACCGCCCTCTCCTCCCCTGCCACACTACCCCCTCTCCGCAAACTTGATCACCCTCGCCGAAACCTAAAAGACCTTGCTCTTCCTCCATTCTCTGAATCACTCCTCCCTCTCACCGACATACCCTGCGCTGACGACATTGACATTGCCACCACCCTATACAACACCACCATAACGAACGCTCTCGACCTAGCCGCTCCCCTCACTCTCCATGCTCCACGCATTAACAGGCAACCCTGGCACACCACCCTCACTAAAAACCTGAGACGGGCGTCCAGAGTCGCCGAGAGGAGATGGAAAAAGTCTCACACCCCCCGAGCACTTTGCTCTGTTCAAGCAATCCATCACTGACTTCAAGACGGCACTTGCTACCGCCAAGCAAGTGTTCTTCTCATCCCCTATAACCTCTCTGTCCCGCAACCCCAAACAGCTCTTCAAAACTTTCAACTCCTTACTTCGCCCGCCCACTCTTCCCCCTTCTCCCTTCATCTCTGCTGTAGACTTTGCGACCTTCTTCAAGGAGAAGATCGACAAGATCAGAAGCAGCTTCGGTCCACTATCCCCACAACTCCCCTTCCCACCTACACTGCCCTCCTCCTCCATCAGCCACTTCCCCCCCCATAACTGAAGACCAACTCTCCTCCCTCCTGTCAAAATCACACCTCACCACCAGCGCCCACGACCCACTCCCATCCCACCTCATTCCGAGCCACACCTCCATTTTCATCCCAGCCCTCACCCACCTCTTTAACCTTTCACTTAGCACTGGTACCTTCCCCTCGGCCTTCAAACACGCCCTAATCACGCCCATCCAAAAAAAAACCTCACTTGACCCTACCTCTGTCTCTAACTATCGCCCCATATCTCTTCTCCCATTCGCCTCTAAGCTACTTGAACAACACGTCCACTCCGAACTGTCCTCTCACCTCTCCTCGTGCTCCCACTTCGCCCGCCTACAGTCCGGCTTCCGACCCCTCCATTCCACCGAAACAGCCCTGACCAAAGTCACCAACGACCTACTGACCGCCAAGAACAAACACCACTACTCCATCCTGCTACTCCTTGACCTGTCTGCCGCCTTCGACACGGTTGACCACTCCCTTCTTCTCCGGATCCTGGAATCCCTTGGCATCACCCACCTTGCCCTCTCCTGGATCTCCTCATACCTAGCGGACCGGACCTTCAGCGTCTCGCACTCCCACACCTCCTCCTGACCCTACCCCCTTTCTGTCGGAGTCCCCCAAGGTTCGGTCCTGGGACCCCTACTTTTCTCCATTTACACTCTCGGCCTAAGGCAACTCATCGAGTCCCATGGCCTCCAGTACCACCTCTATGCCGACGACACCCAAATCCACCTGTCCGGCCCTGACATCACCTCCCTACTCTCGAAAATCCCACAATGCCTTTCCGCCATCTCATCCTTCTTCTCTGCTCGCTTCCTTAAACTCAACATGGACAAAACTGAATTCATAGTCTTCCCCCCAAGAAATTCCACCCCACCTCCCAACCTATCCATCCTCATCAACGACTGCGCCCTCTCCCCAGTCCCCCAAGCCAAGTGCCTCGGGGTAATCCTTGACTCCTCCCTATCCTTCAAGCCCCACATCGAGGCCCTCACCACATCCCTCCGGCTCCAGCTCAAGAACATCTCACGGATCCGCTCCTTCCTCAGCCACGACACCGCTAAAACACTCATCCATGCTCTTATCATCTCCCGCCTTGACTACTGCAACGTCCTTCTCAATGGCCTCCCGGCTAACTCCCTCACACCTCCCCAGTCTATCCTCAACTCCGCTGCCCGACTCATCTATATGTCCTCCCGCTACTCCCCTGTCTCCCCCCTCTGCCAAGCCTTTCACTGGCTCCCCGTCTCCAAGAGATCCCAATTCAAAACACTAACCATGGCGCACAAAGCCATACACAACCTGGCTCCACCATACATCTCCGACCTGGTCTCCCAATACCTACCCTCACGCAACCTCCGCTCCTCCCAAGAACTCCTCCTCTGCTCCCCCCTCATCACCTCTTCGCACAACCGAGTCCAGGACTTCTCCCGGGCATCTGCCTTAGTCTGGAACTCCCTGTCCGAACACGTCAGACACTCTCCTACCCTGAGAAGCTTCAAGTGTCACCTGAAGACTTACCTGTTCCGTCAAGCCTACAACCTGCCATGAGACCCAGGCGACTGCCCCATACCTGACATTCCCCCATCCTACTGTATCCTAACCCACCCCTCATAGACTGTGAGCCCTCGTGGACAGGGTCCCTGCCCCTCCTGCACCTGTACGTCCTGATCGCCTAGATTTAGTGTACTTGTTCTTGTCTCTCTCATCCTCATGTAAAGCGCCATGGAACCTAATGGCGCTATATAAATAAA
Source organism: Allobates femoralis (assembly GCA_033576535.1). Classification (NCBI taxonomy): domain Eukaryota; kingdom Metazoa; phylum Chordata; class Amphibia; order Anura; family Aromobatidae; genus Allobates; species Allobates femoralis. Next base: position 220,206,822 of record JARQOC010000011.1, on the reverse strand, counting down.
TAATAATAAATAAATAAATAAACATTTTTAAAAAATGATGGCTCTTCATAGGGGAAATCCTGTCGTGTCACGAATGGTATTAATCGGTTATATTGAGAGCTGACATAGTCAGTTTGCTGCAAGTGGCAAGACGTACAAGAGAAAAAATATTGGGATGTTTTTACCACCCTGTACAGACAGACTTCATGGGAAGCTGAACCATGTAATTTTATATGCAGTACCTGCTTTTTTCCAACAGGTGGCATTGTTGATTTTCATATCCATCTAATGATATTAGGGCTAATAGAATGCTGCAGAGTTTGAATTTAGGGTCAATTTACATGTGTGTTTTTTTTTCTATTTGTTTGTTTTAATATTTCTTTTTTTTACCCTGTTTTGGTACTTTTATGTTCTGTTTTCTGTTTTTTTTCAGCCCTCCTGTTCACAATCCCTAAGAGTTTTGGGCAGGCATCCACTATGGAACACAGTACAGTAAGTGCTATCTTTCCCTACAGCGCCTCCACAGGTGATACGTAGCATGACACAGTCAGTCCAGTGTTATCAACGTGCTCACTGCGTAATGCAGAAATGTGCTATAGCCTGCGGAGCAAGAGATTATATGTATAGGTCCATCTCAATGAATTAAAATATCAAAAAGTGAATTTATTTCAGTAATTCAATACAAATAGGGAAACCCATATATTATTTAGAGTCATTACCCACAGAGGGATCTATTTCATGTGTTTATTTATGTTAATGTTGATGATTATGGCTTACAGCCAATGAAAACCCAAAGGTCATTATTATCTCAGAAAATTAAAGTAGGAAGGATGAACAAAGTGCTTAGAAACCAGAAACATTTGCTAAAAATGTGCAAAAAATACAATAAATAATATTTTTTATTTATATTTAGCCAACATATTCTGCAGAGGGTCATATACAAAACAGTCATAATTAATATAATAAAAAAAAATAATACTAATAAAAATAAAATTGAAAATAATAATCTTTGTATAGCGTCAACATATTCTGCAGAAGTTCATATACAAAACAGTCATAATTAATATAATTAAAATATACTAATAATAATATAAATTAATAGAAAAATGCCACGTCACCATTTTGAAAAATAAAATAAATAATAATAGTCCTTATTTATATTGCGCCAATATATTCCGCAGAGGTTCATATACCAAACAGTCATATGTAATATGAAAAAAAAAAAATAAAATAATACTAATAAAAATAAAATAGAAAAGTGCCATTTTGAAAAATAAAATAAATAATAATAATCTTCATTTATAGAGCGCTAACATATTCTGCAGACGTTCTTATGCAAAAGTCATACCTAATATAATTTAAAAAAAAAAATATAATAAGAAGAAATTAAATAATAGAAAAATGCCACGTTGCCGACGCATCCAATCTATATTCCTAATAATCCAGGCGCCACATTGAGGTGTCTGCACAAGGACGGCAGTGGGGAACATTTTATTAATATTTATAGTTAGCATCGGTCTGATGGAGTAGTCGTCACTTTATGTCCCGTAGCCCGAAATTCTCTTAGGGAGCCGACTGAGGCAAAAAGTTTGCAGTGCGGAGTAAATGTCCCATTGTGACAGATTCCAGCTGCTGCACATTAACGCGTCGCTCCCAGTCCCACCACGTCGTGCACTATGGGATTAGCAATCTCCAGCTGTTCCCACCTCCTCCCCCCCCCCCCCCAGCAACAAACTGGTTAAAGTCTCCCCTAATATTCTCCACGTGTGAGGATTTGGCAGCGCGCTCTTTTTTGCCTACGAGGGAGCCCGGCGCTATGTCCCCCTCCTCCTCCCGCGCTCCTGCTGAATATTTCATCCCATCTGAGGAAGAATTAATGGAAGGAGACGCTCTCTGCTCTTCATCCATTAAAAGCAGCCCTGGGAGGCATCGCCTCGGCCCCGTCTCATGTGCCCGCCGAGTGCCAGAGGCAGGGAGGCTGCCCCCCCGAGGGTGAGTGCAGGCGGAGAACCAGCACCTCAGCTATCCCTCCCCCGGGGAGCAGCGTGCGAGAAAGGGGAGACCGGGCCAAGACCGGGAATCGGCGTATATCAGTCCTGTGCAAGCACGTGGCACCGGATGAATATTAATATCAGCAGTGATAATAGTTGTTACCCAGCTTTCCCGGGATCGGATAGGATGGATTAAACACTTTTCTATGTGTGTTTTCTCGCAGGCCATGCTTCGAACGATAAGAAAGTGCTCCATGTCGGAGAGGCTCATCCGCACCATCTCCTCCATCCGCGCTTTTCCCGGAGACACTGTGGAGTCCCTAATCTTTAAGGTGAGCGGAGACTTAACCGTGAGGTTGTAAGACCCCTTTATGTGGAAAATGGGGGTCCTTGAACTCCAACAGTGAACCGGCTGCTACGTCTTGGTGGAGTATTTATAGAGTGCACAACGTTTTATTTTTTTCTCCATTCACTTGCATGAAAGAAAAATTAACAGACGGACTATATTCAAAAATCTCATCGTATGCAGCCACAACGATCTATCAACAAATGCACTGGCAGGATACAGCTAGACACCATTAAGTAGAGGCAAACACAGGTCTAGGTACCAATATAATCACTCTCAACCTACCAATACATGGGGGAGGTGAGTGACGGCATATACTATACACACAGATAATGTTTGCATACATACATCTCTGAGTATTTGGATAGGGACTCGTAAGCGTAGGGATCCTTGATGCGGATTACGAGCTTACATGTTCTGGCCAAAACATCAGTTACGGAAAAAAGAGCATCTGGCTCCAGTGTAACACGGATCGACTGTCGGGCTCATGACCTGAGCTGAAGGATTCTGTATTGCGATATGTGTGCATCCGGTCTAAGTCTCATAGAAGAGAATGTAGGTGTGAGTTAAGAGACCAACATTCTATCGGACTTATCACCAATCTTTTTCCCTCTATGAAACGTTTACGGCATATCCCGAGATCAGGCTGTGAATGTCCATGTTCCGGATACCCCTTGAAATTTGCACCTTTCTGTTCTCTTCATCTACAGGGGCCGACGTCAATAGTCCGCATGATACCCTGATGCCCCTACACAGCGCCTGCATGGTGTGCGACGCGGACTGCGTGGAGCTGCTCCTGGAGAACGGAGCCAATGTCAGTAAGATTATTAATGGAGGATTCCGCTTTTTTGCCTTGATAATTCATTTTTGCGTAATCTACATCTTCCAAGATTTCTGCTTACTGTCAGTGAATAGAAAACATTTCCTGTAGCTAATATTATATTGGTCAAGCAACAAGAGAGTTCCCTGCACTACTAATATGGTGTACTAGGGCACGTGCCAATGATACGAAGGCGGCCTGGTTTAGTAGAACACTTCACCACGTGTCTGGTGCAAAAACAATAACAATATGAACACATAGAAGAGAAAAGAGCTGCACTCACCGTAGGTGATCTTTAAGTGTTTATTGTGACAGCAGGTAAAAGGGGGGGATGGGAGCTATGTTCCTGGACTACAGCCGTTTCACCTGTGTGTGAAACGGCCATAGTCCAGGAACATAGCTCGCATCCCTCCCGAGTACCTGCATGTTACCCGCTTTGTCACAATAAACACTTAAAGATCACCTACGGTGAGTGCAGCTCTTTTCTAACATGGATATTTTAAAATGTTTTGGAGCTGATGGTTTGTTACAATTGCATCCAGTATATACAGTCCTCGGGAGCTGAACCGGGCTGATGGATTAGTTGACAGAGGATTATATAGACTGGATACATTAAACCAGATCCTCAGCTGTGAAAAGTATATGAAGTACATGTCTGCGTTTCTGTGCCCTGCAGGTGAATGCCCTCGATGGCTACCAGCGCACAGCCCTGCACTACGCAGCAGAGAAGGACGAGACCTGCGTGGAAATTCTCCTGGAATATGGTGCCGACCCAAATGCCCCCGATGGAAATCAGGACGCTCCATTACACTGGGCAGCTTTTAAAAACATGGACGGCTGCGTACACGCGTTACTAGAGGGGGGTGCAAACGCCAATGTCAGTGACTACAACCAGGACACCCCACTAAGCTGGGCAGTATTAAAAGGTAACATAGAGAGTGTGCGGCTGCTCCTGGAATACGGGGCACAGCCCGACACGTTTAACCTCAAGGGTCAATACCCAGCAGGGCGGCTGGCCATTCTGATGGGCAGAGGCCTGGGTGGCGAGAGTGCGGAGAACTGCCTTGATCTGCTGCACCGAGCTTGTGGGACCCTCAGGTTGCAAAGAGGAGGAGGGGTGCCCCCTGAGGCCACCCGCGACCCCAAGCTACGTGAACGTCTGGTGGAACTGTGCTCCAACCCTGGCTCCTTAAAAGCTTTGGCAAGGCGGGTGGTGAGGGCAAACCTCGTGAAATGCCAATTATCACAAGCCGTGACCCTGTTGCCAATCCCTAAATCCATACAAGACTATGTTTTGCTGAAGCATTGATTACATATCTAAGGACAGGAGAAGACCACCAAGCTTCCATTTGGTCCTGCCCGGGCTGGGTGTTCCCCCAGTGTATCAGGCGGAGGTGACGCCTATAGGGGTTAGTGGACCGACTCTCCCTCCATGGAAGACCTGACTGGATGATGGGACATCACTGGAGCGGACTTTATTCTCCATACCAGCTCCCAGTCTAAATTGGGTTTTGGAACAGGATGATGGGGGGATGTCAATTTGTTGCCATCTGATTTAAAAAAAAAAATGTTCGGCATCGTAAGAGCTGATTAAAGCAGTGTGATGTCTGTGTAACCTAAACATTGCCCTCCCTGGTTTGTCTCTATGATCTTCACATATATATATAGGCAATCATGTTTTCAGGAAGAGAGGAGAAAGCTGCAAAGATACGTCTCTGGTAACAGCTTTTCTCCCCTAAAGGAGCGGTGTTCACTTCTATCTGCCCAATGCTTCTCTGACCTGGCGTTATCAGTCTGCAGGGAGTCAGGAGGCCTCCATACACATCAGGTGGTCCCACAGAAACGGGCAGGGGCAGCTGACATTTCTCTAATGTGCATGGCATCCTTAAGTATAAAGGGCACCCATGGCAAGTTTAGTGCTGCATTCCCCCTCTAGTACCTCCCTGCGTAGAGCTGCATCTCCCTCTAGTACCTCCCTGCCTGGCATTGTGTCCCCCTCTAGTACCAGCCTGCCTGGCGCTTCCTCCCCCTCTAGTACCTCTACCTGGCACTGCCATCCCCTCTAGTACCTCCCTGCCCAGTGTTGCGGCCCCCTCCAGTACCTTTCTGCCCAGCGCTACATCTCCCTCAGTGCAACTCCTTGCCTAGCGTTCCTCCCCCTCAAATACCTTCCTGCCCAGTGTTCCGTCCCCCTCTAGTACCTTCGTGACCAGCCGCTTCCTCCCCCTCTAGTACCCCCCTGGCCAGCACTGCATCCCCTTCTAGTACCTCTCTCTGCCAAGTTCTGCGCCCCCTCTACTCCATCCCTGCCCAGAACTGCTCCCACATCAGTACCATCCCTGCCTAGCGCTGCGTCCCTTTCTAGTACCTCCCTGCCCAGTGCTTCATCCCCCTCTAGTACTGCACTGCGTCCCCCTCTAATAACCTCCCTGCCCAGTGCTGCTCCCAGCCCCCCAGTCGCGCAGTCAGCTGTAATTTAGCCCAATTGCTTTTTCCTTGTGCAGCTGGGTGATCTGGGCATTTAGAAAATAAATACATAATAATAAAGAGGATGTGGTATCAAACCAGCTTTGTGCCCCTTCACACACAGGATTAGTGGGGGTGATAAGCCATCACTTTACAATATGGAATAAACCTATGAATAAATATGTTTCCAAGAGCACAACTCATTTTCTGTCCGGTTTGTGCTGTAAAATGAGATTCATAAAATGTATTGATAGCGCCTCTCTTATCAATAGGCTGAAAAAAGTATTGCAGACGGACTGAACTGCAAAAACTGCCCCCCAAAAAGTGGCACCCTATTTATCAGCGATCATTGCCCAGTATCCGGCGCTCCGGCCTCCATCATGGTTTTCACCATAAAGCTCCGTCGTCTTGTGCTGAAAAGGTTAAAGGGTTTTGTAGACAATGACAGATTTTCCCTGTGGGCCATATCCCGGCTTTCCCTCCTTTTACCACATTACTCCACCCTCTCCATTGACCTTTACAGAGATTCCCTGAGCCAGGAGGATGCGCCTGTCACTCACTCCGAGCCCATTCTTGCCCTGTAAGAAATCCCGTCTTCCAGCTCAGCAGAGGTTAAATGAACCAAGGGTTGGAGCTATGTAGGGCAGAGTAAGTGGGAACTTCCATAGGAATAGATGATTGACTGGCTGCGGAATTAACCCCTTCATACCAGACACATTTTGGGTCGTCCTCAGCGCTACACTGACAAAACGGATTAAAATCTGATGTGTATTTTCTGTAGCAGAATGCTAAGGTTGCATGTTTGCAGCACGTTGCATTATTTCTGCAGCCAAAACTTGCTCTCCCGGCAATAAGACTGCTTCCGAAAAGCAGGTTTGGTTGCATTTTTGGTATTGTGGAGACATGTCACTTCTTTTTTTCTGCACCAAATCTGCAAGGAAAAAAAAAAAAACAACATTGGCGCAGCACTCCTGACCTCCCATAGACTTAGCTGGCTTCAGGATAGACATTCAGATTCTCAAAAATTGTGCCAAAAAAGCATCAAACAATGCACCGTGGGCACAGTGCTTAAAGGGTTTTCTGGGCTTTTTATAAAATCTTTGTGTATATCTAGGCTGCAAAGTGCTGACAGTTTGTAATTTACTCCCTGTCAGCATTTTGCAGGGTTACCTAGATATCCGCATTCTGTATCTGGAGGAGCAGGCTCAGCCGCCGATCAGAGGCGTGTTTGTTTTGGAGCCTGGGTGGGAACAACAGTGCTTGTTTACAGCCAGACTCCAGCAAGCCCGCCCCAGCCTTGCGGCAAGCCCGCCCCAGCCTTGCGGCAAGCCCGCCCCAGCCTTGCGGCAAGCCCGCCCCAGCCTTGCGGCAAGCCCGCCCCAGACTTCCAACAAACCTACCAGTCATGGGTCCTAGTGAAAAAGTGAACAAGATGAAAGCAACAATGTTTAGCCACAGATTTGGCTTCCAACCCCTAGTAATTGATAATTCCCTAAGTAATTGACCTGAAGACATATTGTGTCTCCGGGCATACTCTTGGACAACCACATAATAAACAGTACCAATCTTTGTTCTGCTACTTCAGAACCTATAGGGACCCTGTTTATCCTTTGAATTAGTGGACATATTGTGTGTCCTATGTTGTCTTTGGGGGTGGGTTGTTCTTGTGGGTAATCACGATTCACATTATATCACTTATCCACACTGGATTATTAATTGTATCAATAAATTTATCAATGAGTGAGTTTATCCTGTAGTTTTTTTCTCTTACCTTTGTAGCACAGTAATGTCAAGACAGATGTCACTGCTCATCTTGGAAAGTTGTGTTAGCACATAACTAGCATATAAAGCTGCTTTCACATCAGCGATTTCTTCCGTTCGCGGCAGATCCGGCAGCTTTGACGCGTAACGGCTCACTTGCGGCAAGCTCCATTCATTCCCTATGGAATCCTGACAGTGAGTAGGGTTGGAAATGGAAGAGAATCCTGACAGCGAGCAGTGTTGGATATATAAGAAAATCCTGACAGGGAGCAGTGTTGGATATAGAAGAGAACGAGCAGTGTTGGATATATAAGAGAATACTGACAGGGAGCAGTGTTGGATATATAAGAGAATCCTGACAGGGAGCAGTGTTGGATATAGAAGAGAACGAGCAGTGTTGGATATATAAGAGAATACTGACAGGGAGCAGTGTTGGATATATAAGAGAATTCTGACTACAATGATGGAAATAGAAGAGAATCCTGACAGTGCGCACATTGCACACTGGCAGATTTCGGCAATCCTAAAGTGACTGTAGAAATGTATGTTCAGCCCCCAAAATCCCTTTAACTAAAGCAAAACTAAACTATAGAAGCTTTTTGGATAACTTCAAGGACGACTATTTACCAGGGATGTTCTGACCTCATGAGGTAGAGGCGCTTAATAGTTCAGAATACATGTGGACATGAGCCAGGGAAGTGTGCACTGATCCGCACACGCTAATGAGCCTTCATAACCATGGGAAAACGATCATGTAGAGCGACTCGCTGCAATTCACCTGTGACCCATACAGATCACTATCAGTCTCTATCTAGTAGATCAAGCCTGGGGCCTGGCAGAGAAGAGGCACCCACCATGGGTCATTAATCTTTTTATTGTTGGACTATCAGGTCTCACTCGGCTGCCCCAGCCTTGCCAGAACCAGTAATGTCGGATCATGTCCCCTTTTACTGATATCATATCATAAGATCAGTGGCCGCTGTGCGGACAGTAAACAGTGGGGCTCGTGATGGGGACTAAGCTTTGCCTGCAAATGTTTAAGATTCTGGATGCAACAGATGAAAGCCACCTGTAAGGTGACCCTGTAAGGTGCTGGACATCATTGGGCTTAGGCTTGATTGATCTTTTACTTCCAGGCACTGAATTGAATTCAATATAACAAAAAAAGTCAGAGAAAAGGTAGTGGCTGAGCATTTTTATGAAGCCTTAGTGGCTCTGTGACTATGTGATGGCTCTAAAGCTAATACAAATGGCCATAGCAATTTCTTTGGTGCTGGTAAGAGTGAACAGGCCCATGTATGGTGCATAGAAAAGCACCATGACCCCGGTGTGATGCTTAGATGAGCAGTGAACCCTTGTATGGTGCATAGCGGAACACTCAGCCCCAGTATAATACATAGCAGAGCACTCAGGCCCCAGTGTATAGCGGAGCAATCGGGACCCTGCGTGGTGAAGAGAAGAGTGCTGGGGTCCCTCTATGATGCATAGAAGAGCACTGGGGCTCCTGTACAGTGCATAGAGGAGTACTCCGCTCCTGTATGATTTATAGAAAAGCACTTAGGCCCCTGTATTGTGCATAGCAGAGCACTCAGACCTCGTATGATGCATAGAAGAGCACTCAAACCCCTATATGGTGCATAGAAGAGCACTTGGGCCCCTGTATGGTGCATAACAGAGCACATGGCCTCTGTATGGTGCATAGAAGAGTACTCAGGCCACTATATGATGTAACGAAAGACACTCAGACCCTGTTGGGTGCATAAAAGAGCAGTTGGGCCCCTGTATGATGCCTACAGGAGCACTCAGGCCCCTGTATGGTGCAAAGCAGAGCACTCGACCCCTGTATGGTTCGTAGAAGAGCACTCTGGCCCCTGAATGATGCATAGAGGAGCACTCGGACCGTGTATTATGCATAGGAGAGCACTATGACCCCTGTATGGTGCATAGAAGAGCACTCAGGCCCCTGTATGCTGTACCAAAAAAGACACTCAGACCCTGCTGGGTGCATGGAAGAGCACTTGGGCCCCTATATGATGCATAGAGGAGCACACGAGCCCCTGTATGATGCATAGAGGAGCTCTCAGATCCTGTATGATGCATAGAAGAGAACTTGAGCCCCCATATGGTTCATAGAAGAGCACTCAATCCTTGTATGATGCATAGAAGAGAACTATGACCCCTGTATGGTGCATAGAAGAGCGCTCAAGCCCTTATTTAATGCATAGATGAGCACTCGGGCCTCTGAATGATGCAGAGAAGAACACTCAGTCCCCCTTATGATGCATAGAAGAGCACTCGGGACGCTATTTAATCCACGGATAAGCACTCGGACCCTGTATGATGCATAGAAGATCACCCAGTCCCTATATGATGCATAAAATACCACTATGAACCCTCTATGGTGGATAGAAGAGCACTCAGGCCCCTGTATGATGCATAGATTAGCACCATGGCGCTGTCTGATGCATAGATGAGCACAATGACCCCTGTATGATGCATAGTAGAGAACTTGGCACCTATTTAACGCATAGAAGAGCATTCAGCCCCAGTATGAAGCTTAGAAGAGCACTCTGGCTCTTGTATGATGCACAGATGTGCACAGTGACCCCTGTGTGGTGCATAGAAGAGCACTTGAGCCCGAATTTAATGCATAGAAGATCACTCAGCCCCTGTATGATGCTTAGAAAAGCACTCTGGCCCCTGTATAGATTAGCACTATGACCCCTTTATGGTACATAGAATAGCACTATGACACGTTTATAGTGCATAGAAGAGCACTCTGTCCACTGTATGATACATAGAGGAGCACTTTGGCCCCTGTATTGTGCATAGAGGAGCACTCGGGCCCCTTTGATGTAGTACTGTCATTGTGTCCTTTATTCCTCTGCCCCTCCAGTCTATACACATGCCCCTTCACATTATGATCTAGTCTCTGGAGGTGTCTGGATGTGTGGTGTGCCGCCAGACCGCATCTATAAATAATACTGTGCACTATTGATCTCTACTCTATCCAGCAATGATCCCACCACTGCTACATTATCAGTATAGACAGAGGCAGTCGTACAGCGCGTCCACAGTCTCGTCATGTCTCCTGGAGAGAAGATATTACGTGGATTGATGATTTGTTGGATGTGAAGGAACACTGGATCTGATTTATAGGGGATGAGCTAAGTTAGTTGATGAGAAACTTTGCATTTCTCCTATTTTTTACAAAAACTGTGCAAGTTGCACCTTCTTAGCTGCAGCAGTCACGTGACATTGCTTATATCGAGAGACCGGCGAGTGAGAGTGTAAGAGTGGGGCTGGAGTTTTTTACTTTAACCACCACCCTAGCCCCATTTTTAAGGGATTGTCCAAAAATGGACAACATCTTCAATGTAAGCTGCTGATAGCCGGGCCTGGTCACATTCACTGCAATCACCGGCTATGGTCCGGACTGCCCCGCACTTTATATAATAATAATAATAATAATAATATAATAAAGCTTTATTTATATAGCGCCAACATATTCCGCAGCGCTTTACAATGTAGGGTTAGAGTACAGAAAATATAATACAGTAAGTAATTACAGTAGAGAACAAATACAGTAGAATAATTAGATACAAAACAATAGGCATAGAATCAATGTAAAAAAGAAAATACAATAAATAAAGCAAGAAATGAAGGTGACCCTGCTCAAAAGAGCTTACAATCTACGACGGGATAGGGGTTGCACAAGGTACAGGGGCTTATTGCACTGATGGTCCAGGCATCTTGAGGAAATGGGGCATAGAACTAAGCTTACATGGATGGTCATTATACAGTCTGTGTAGAGCTTTTTGGTTTGGTGGAGTTTGTAGAAGAGTAATGTCCAGAGGGATAGCCCATTCACTGTCTACAGTACAAAGGACTTCTATTAGGGAGTATGATAGGCCGCCTTAAATAGATGCGTTTTTAGGGATCGTCTGAAGCCATGCAAGTTGTGGATAGTTCTGATTTCTTGGGGTAAAGCATTCCAGAGGTTTGGTGCAGCTCTGGAGAAGTCTTGGAGCCGGGAGTGGGAGGATTGGATTAGTGCAGATGTTAGTCGAAGGTCATTTGAGGAACGTAGAGAACGGGTGGGGTGATAGACAGAGATGAGGGAGGAGATGTAGGGGGGTGCTGCACTGTGAAGAGCTTTGTGGGTGAGAAGAAGCAATTTGAATTTGATCCTGTAGTATACGGGCAGCCAGTGTAATGACTGGCAAAGAGCAGTGGCATCTGAGTAACGATTGGCCAGATGGGTGATCCTGGCTGCTGCATTAAGGATGGACTGGAGAGGAGAAAGTCTGGTGAGGGGGAGGCCGCTTAATAGAGAATTGCAATAGTCAAGGCGGGAATGGATTAGGGCCACGGTGAGGGTTTTTGTTGTTTTCATGGTTGAAAGGGGCGGACTCTAGAGATATTCTTCAGGTGTAAGCGACAGGAGCGGACGAGACATTATGTATGGGAGGAGAAGGAGAGATCGGTGTCAAACATAACACCCAGACAGCGAGCCTGCTGTCTAGGCGTTATCGTGGTGCCACAAACTGAGAGAGAGATGTCCGATTTAGGAAGGTTAGTGGATGGGTGGAGCAGAAGAAGTTCAGTTTTGGAAAGGATTAGTTTTATAGGTTTAGTTATATACGAGAGATTGGTGCTGATGCCGTACATAGCCACTGGATTAAATGGGTATTACTTGTGACATTTTTATAAATTGGCCATCCGACATTGCTGGACTCCTGTAGAGAGGATGCCCATTCCTAGGTGGCCCTAACACCTCTTCTATCGGGAATTGATAACCCATGTGAGATTCTCCTTTCCGAAAATAAAGATTATAGAAGGGGGGGGGGGAACAATCACCATTCCCTTCTGTCATATGGGGCTTATTCTTTGTAAAATAGAATTTAAATAGTTAAGAAATTCAAAAAATGGAGAAAAAAAGGCTAAACTGAAAAAGTTAAAAAAAAGGAAAAATTAGGCCTCGTGCACATGTTGAGAATTTGGTGAGTTTTTTTACCTCAGTTTTTGTAAGAGAAAACTAGAAGTGGAACAGAGGAAAAGTATAATAGAAACATGTCACCACTGTATTTCTGTATTTATCACCCACTGCTGGTTTTGGCTACAAATCCTGAGGTAAAAAACTCACCAAATACTCAACATGTGACCGTGGCTTAACTCTTATGTGGCGCCCCACTGGTCGCGACGCCATAGAGGGGTACTGCACCCAGACCAGAGTGTGTAGTATTCCTGTGACTAGGGGACTGGGATGTCAATAGGGGAAAAACCCTCACCACACGCATCCACACATACACCTTAGGCCAGGGGACCATAATGTTAACCTTTACTAGGAAACTGGTCCCGGTTGGAGGAGCTTAGGTGGGTAGTGAAGAGCGGGAAAGTGAGTCAGAGGAGAGAAGTCGTTTGTAGAGGACCCTGCGAGCATCGCAGTGGAGGGCACCTCAGGAGAGGTGGCCCAGGAACAGAAGGGGAGGTGCACCCGAATCCGTGCCGGTATGTCTCCCGGCTGGAAGGATCCAGTCCAAAACCGGAGGACCGGCTCTGAGGCAGTGCGGACGTTTACCCCTGAGCCGCAACACTGGAGGGCACAGGCTTTTCCAGAAGTCACGTCCCACACCCGGCATAATTCCCCTAAGTACCCGTGTAGGGTCCGGAGGTCTCAAGACAGGTACCGTCCACAAGGATCTGTGGGGACCGACGGAGAGCTGTGTGCACGGGAGCGCAAGAAAGAAACAGGGAGAGGTCAGTAAGGACAGATTAAAGGACAGGCAGGAACATCACCGAGGGTCCCAAGTGAGGCGTCCTAGTTCTCTGGTGACTACCCAGGCCAGTAATACCCGTTGACTGTGTAAAAGACTGTTTGCTGCCTAAGTCACCAGTAAAGTCCGGTTCAGAGTCAAAGACTATGTGTTGTATTTCATTGGCCTGCGCCGGAGGAGTCATACTCCTGCTCCCTCATAACAGACTGTGAGCCTGCATCTCCAACTGACGAGCCGCCTCCCTGTGTGAGTTCTCCATTCATCCATCACTGCCCCAGGGATCCTGCTCCACCTACGGGGAGCGTAACCAACAAAGCTGCCTCATCATCACCCCGGAGGTCTGCAAGCAGCGCCGGTATCATTACCGTATACCGTAAGTGGCTTCACAATCTTTTATTAACCCCTTTTTCAGTGACCGCCAGGGCCACGGGACCAGGCACAGGCCGCCTGTGACATCCCGGGAACTGGATACCCCATGGCCCTGGGGTGGTCACTTAGGTCTATTGTGTCTTAGGCCACAGTCACACTTTGAGTATTTGGAGAGATTTTTACCTCCATATTTGTTAGACCATGTGCACACGTTGAGTATTTGATGAGTTTTTTACCTCAGTTTTTGTAGCCAAAACCAGAAGTGGGTGATAAATACAGAAGTGGTGACGTGTTTATATTATACTTTTCCTCTGATTGTTCCACTTCTGGTTTTGGCTCCAAATACTGAGGTAAAAAAACTCATAAAATACTATATGGCCTAAGTCACATTCACTTTGCTGGTTCTAAAAGGCCATGTCCATACGTTGGGCATTTGGGAGTTTTTTTACCTCAGGATTTGTAGCCAAAACCAGTAGAGGAACAAGCAGAGGAAAAGTCTAATAGAAACACGTCACCACTTCTCTATTTATCACCCACTGCTGGTTTTGGCTACAAATTCTGAGTAAAAAACTCACCAAATACTCAACGTGTGAATATAGCCTTAGGCCACGTGTGCACATTGGGTGTTTGGTGAAGTTTTTACCTCAGGATTTGTAGCCAAAAGCAGGAGTTGGACAATTATAGGAAAAGTATAATAGAAACACGTGCATTTTCTTTATTTTTTGGCCACTCCTAGTTTTAGCTTACAAATATTGAGGTAAAAAACTCAACAAATACTCACCTTGTGCACGTGGCCTAACTGTGTGAGTCTAGAGAGTGTTGTTTTCCTATCCCAGGTCTTGTAATATTGACGTACAGTCTCGATATGGCCTGACCCCTGAGATTTGGCGCCAGATACGAGTTTCGAGTCCTCCTGGTGCTTCGTCCATTAGGGTTGATGTCGATATTTGTAGCGCATTCCCCGGACATACTGACGCACATTATCACCCCGCCGCACATTACAACACACTCACAGCTCTGTCTCCGCCGCTCAGTGCAGCCCCTGCGAATAAAGACATGAGCGCAATGTGACAGGTCCCCTCTCTCCTGTGATCGGGATAAATGATAGCACCAAGCTGGGGGGGATGAAGGGACGCGGCTGTTTGAGTCTGACACAACCAATCCATCCAGCGAGAGGAAAGGGGCGAGAGAAAGCGGGAGGGAGAGGGGAGAAGGTGAGGAGGAGAGAAAAAAACGCAGCAAGAGACCTACTAAGAAATACAACACAATAGGGATTGTTATAGGGCTCGGCCCTCGTTATAAAGATCCTCATCAATCATCCCAGATTGGAAAATTTAGACGTGGTGGCAAAAAATTCTGTTAGATTTAAAAATAGAGAAAAAATTCTAAACGGAAGTAAATTGTTTAAAAAAATCTAAAAAAAAAAACAACAAAAAAGTGAGGTGCGACGTTTTGTAAATTTGGCACAAAACCCATTGGTTTTGAACTGATCTGTTACTCCAAAAAATTGTTTTAAAAATATTGTTCATCAAATATGCGTTGTTTTTTTTTATTGTTTTTTAAATTTTTTATTTTTTTTGTAAAAACTTTTTTTTATTGTAGTTTCATTACTGCCCTTAGGTGAATTGAAGCTACGATCTTCCAATCGCCTGTGCTATACACAGAAGTGCATCAGCACTGCTGTGTATAATAGAAATCACAATTTCCCATGAATGCCAACGTGCAGTCGGCATTCACAGGATCGTTATAACAGACAGTGGTCATGACAACCCATCAGCACCCCACGATCACAAAACGGGCGCACCAATAGGAGCAGGGAATGACGCACTCCCTGCCTGGTCAACAGCTATGAGTGAATCTCTGATATATCTGTGTTGTTAGAGGCACATGATGGCTGATTAAATCAGCCGTCATGTGCAGGGAAAAATGCGGGCTTGGCGTGTGAACCTGCTTTGAAGGCAAAGACATAACCTTTTAACTTACATGTACAGTACATCAAAAGTGGTGAAGGAGTTAAATTGATAGCTGCTATGGTTCAGGTACTCCAGACTTCATTTTCCAAAATTACAGTAATGGCTGCTCATTTTTCCTGCAGCACCTCCGCAGGGGGATATCTAGTATTGCATATAATCATTCAAAAACTAATATAATGTCACAATGCAATATTGACAGTTTGCTGCACTATGGACTCAATGTGGTGATTAACAGCTCAGCCGTCCAATCTTATACTGGGAGGTGCTGGGCTTATTCAGGTGTTCCCTGTTCTCTATGATTGCCCAGCTACTTAGCTAAGCAGTCAGTCCCAGATCTCTGCCAGTCATAGCACCTTGCTCATTGGTGCATGTTGGCTCTGTTCATTTGTGTTGTGATTTGTTGCTACCAGACATTGGACCTTTTTTGACCAACCGTTTGTCTTGACCCTCGGCTTTGATCCGCTATCCTCCTGGTATTCTGACTCCGGACTATGCCTTTGTTGTTTCCCTTAGTCCACGCCATGCTCTCTTGGTATCTGATCCCCAGATCGTTTGAGTACCCTGCCTCACAGCTTACCCGTGTAGTGACTAACATCACAAGTAATATATGGATGAACCTGGTTCACCAGAATGAATACAACTATGAGTTATGACGTCCATATGCCCTGATGAGGCATCCCCTTAAAGTATTGGTAGGGAACCTGTCTTTCAAACATGGCAGAAGATCGAATTCTTGTTTGAGCCACAGTTTTACATTTTATGTATCCAAGATAGACCTGAAGGCAGTGGTCTCCAGCAGCAGGGTCCGTCTTGTCATCCCATGTTATCAGATGCAGCTGTTGCAGACCTTTTGGCATGAAAAGGGTTAAGAGTGTAGGACCTGCTGTAAATGAGTGCTGGTAGCCATGATCTCGTGTTTAAGGGTAACCCTCAGTCTGAGCCAATTACATGAGCCCGGAGCTGTGTTTAATGGGGCAGCAGTGAGGTCCAGTGACAGTGACGCTGATGTGCGGTGACAGTGTCCTATGGCTGTCCCCAGGGTTATGTGAACTCTGCCGGCTTACTTATTTACTCATCTGCATGGGCTGGCAGCGGTGCCCGCTGGTGTGAGGCTCTGCCACGGCTCGCACTGTAAGCACACATTCTACTGGGAGGCAGGATCTCTCCAGATAACATGGTGGTCCGGAGGGGGGATCAGAACATACGATCAGGGGGTGTTGTGTTGATGACTGAGCACAAGGTTATTGATTTTGGAAATGCCAGGGCACAATCAGCTTCATGTCTGATGCAAAAACAATTTCTTTAGTTTATGCAAAAAATCTCATTTTAAATCTTTTTTTTTTTGTTTGAAAAACAGCGCCACACCTGTTTACAGGTTGTGTCGGATATTGCAGCTTAGTCTTATTCACTTCAGTGGAGATGAGTTGCAATACCAGACACACAACCCATAGAGGTTCCGTTTTTTGTAGATAAACTATGATTTTTGTAATCTACTCTATAATTGCCGTAGGCATTTTCGTGTCGGCCCCCGAAAACGCCGTGGCTATGTCACTATGTGACGTCACCACGCGCGAGCAATGGCCGCGAAGCGGCCATTGCGAGTCGCTGGCCGAAAATAGAACCAGAGGCTCGGCCACAAACTTAGCGATTTACCGCTGAGGTAGCGCGAGCAATGGCCGCGAGGCCATTGCGAGTCGCTACCTCAGCCGCCGCACCTGCCGCATCTCCCCCTATACTTTCAATGGGGATCTATTGCGAGTCGCTGTGTAGCGCGAGCAATGGCCGCGAGGCCATTGCGAGTCGCTACACTTGCGGCGCGGTTGCGGTAATCCCCATAGAAAGTATAGGGGGACTTGCGGCAGGTGCGGCAGCGAGTCGCTGGCTGAGTGCGAGCACTTGCGGCGCGGTTGCGGTAATCCCCATAAGGATTACCGCAACCGCGCCGCATTGCGAGTCGCTGGCTGAGTGCGAGCACTTGCGGCGCGGTTGCGGTAATCCCCATAGAAAGTATAGGGGGACTTGCGGCAGGTGCGGCAAGTGCGGTTTTGCCGCACCTGCCGCAAGTCCCCCTATACTTTCTATGGGGATTACCGCAACCGCGCCGCAGATGCGGTTTTTAAATAAAATAAAATAATTTTAATACAAATAAATTTACTTAAAATAACAAATAATAAATACATTTAATAATAATAAAAATAGTAAAAAAACAAAACAAAATAAATAATAAAATAAAAAATTCCTATCTACTATATTGGATTATTATTTGAAAATCTAAAAAAAAAAAAAAAAATATTCTAGACACCCGATGCATTTGCATCGGGCTCACAGCTAGTGTTAGATAACCTCTTTAGATATGTGTTGGTACAGGAGGGTGGCCAAAATTGGCATGCATGCCTAGACACAGTCATACCGACTGGTATGGGACCCATGAGATACGAAGGAGCCCAAGGTGAAGGGGAGTCAACAAGCACAAGACGTCCTAGTACCCAGATGGTTAGTGATGAACCATAACATTTCTGTCTCGATGTGGAGCCATTCCGTTATTTGTCTACGTCTTTTCTAACAGGAAAACATGATGATATGAAAAAAACATGTATGCCTTTTAAAAAAAAAAAAAAAAAAAAAAGTTAATTATTGCATATTTATATGCTATGTTTCAACTATTTTTTTCTCACTCAATAATTTTGGATGTTGCAGTCATTACTAGGAGGAGCTCACTGCATACAGATTTATACACCACCACTAGGAGGAGCTCACAGCATACAGATTTATACAGCCACCACTAGGGGGAGCTTACTACATACAGATCTATACAGCCACCACTAGGGGGAGCTCACTGCATACAGATTTATACACCACCACTAGGAGGAGCTCACTGCATACAGATTTATACACCACTACTAGGAGGAGCTCACTGCATACAGATTTATACACCACTACTAGGAGGAGCTCACTGCATACAGATTTATACACCACTGCTAGGAGGAGCTCACTGCATACAGATTTATACACCACCACTAGGAGGAGCTCACTGCATACAGATTTATACACCACTGCTAGGAGGAGCTCACTGCATACAGATTTATACACCACCACTAGGAGGAGCTCACTGCATACAGATTTATACACCACCACTAGGAGGAGCTCACTGCATACAGATTCATACACCACTGCTAGGAGGAGTTCACTGCATACAGATTTATACACCACCACTAGGAGGAGCTCACAGCATACAGATTTATACAGCCACCACTAGGGGAGCTTACTACATACAGATCTATACAGCCACCACTAGGGGGAGCTCACTGCATACAGATTTATACACCACCACTAGGAGGAGCTCACTGCATACAGATTTATACACCACTACTAGGAGGAGCTCACTGCATACAGATTTATACACCACCACTAGGAGGAGCTCACTGCATACAGATTTATACACCACCACTAGGAGGAGCTCACTGCATACAGATTTATACACCCCCACTAGGAGGAGCTCACTGCATACAGATTTATACACCACCACTAGGAGGAGCTCACTGCATACAGATTTATACACCACCACTAGGAGGAGCTCACTGCATACAGATTTATACACCACCACTAGGGGGAGCTCACTTCATACAGATTTATACACCACCACTAGGAGGAGCTCACTGCATACAGATTTATACACCACCACTAGGAGGAGCTCACTGCATACAGATTTATACACCACCACTAGGAGGAGCTCAATGCATACAGATTTATACAGTCACCACTAAGGGGAGCTGACTACATACTGATTCATACATCATCATTAAGGTACCGTTACACGCTGCAATGATAAAACGACATCACTAAAGATCTCGGGGGCATCATTTTGACATCGTTGGTGAGATGTCACACGTCTAGATATCGTAGACGACGCACCAACGATCCAGCGTGCAGCTATCGTTCGCACAACCCAGCGAACGATACTTGTTCACTGATGTGAATGGGCGAAGTTGTGACCGACATCGTTATCGTGGTGTCACACAGAACGATGCAGCAGGTTGGCTGATCGAGGATCGTCTGATTTGAGAACGTTCTCAAATCTGCGATCAATGATCCAACGATTTATCGTAGTTGTATGGCGGTGTTACACGAAACGACGTCCTAACGATTTGTTTCAACGACTCCAAACCCGTGATGTTTCAGCAATATCGTTCACGATATCGGACCGTGTAACGGTATCTTTAGGGAGCGCTCACTGCATAGAGATTAATACAGCTGCCACTAGGGGAATATCTCTACATACAGGTTTATACAGCCATCACCAGGAGTAGTTCAGAATATACAGATTTATACAGTCCCCACCAGGAGGAGCTCACTATATACAGATTTTTACAGCCACGTCTAGGGGAACTCAATTCATACAGATTTATACAGTCACCACCAATGGGAGTTCAATGCATACAGGTTATAGTTACCACTAGAAGAAGCTCATTATATACAGATGTATATAGCCACCAGTAGGGGAGCTCACTGCATACAGATTTATACAGTCACCACTGTGGGGAGCTCACTGCATACAGATTTATACAGTCACCACTAGGGGGAGCTCATTAAATACAGATATATACTGCCACCACTAGGGGGAGCTCACAACATAAGGATTTGTACAGTCACTGCCAGGGGATGCTCACTGCCTACAGATTTATACAGTCACCACTGGGGGTTGCGCACTGCATACAGATTTATACATTCACCACCAGGGAAACTCACTGCATACAGATTTCTACAGTCACCACTAGGGGGAGGTCATTACATACAGATATATACTGCCACTACTAGGGGGAGCTCACAACATAAAGATTTGTACAGTCACTGCCATGGGATGCTCACTGCCTGCAGATTTATAAAGTGACCACTAGGATGAGCTAATTGCATACATATGTATACAGTCTTCACTAGTGGGAACTCACTACATATGGATTTATACAGCCACCACTAAGGGGAGCTTTCTGCATACAGATTTCTACAGTCACCACTAGGGGAAGCTCACTACATGCATATTTATACAGCCTCCACTAGGAGGAGCTCACTGCATACTGATTTGTACAGTCACCACTATGGGGGGGGCTTACTACATACAGATCTATACAGCCACCACTGGGGATAGCTCACTACATACAGATTTATACACCCACGACTATGGGGAGTTCACTACATACAGATTTATACAGCCACCCCTAGGGAGATCACTACATACAGATGTATACAATAACCAATAGGGGGAGTTCATGCCATATCCATTTACGGTATCCAGCCACCATTTGGGGAGTTCAGTACATACAGATTTAAATCCAGTCACAACTAGTGGGAGCTAACTACAAATATATTTATACAGTCACCACCAGAGGGAGTTCAGTACATACAGATTTGTACAGTCATCACTAGGGGGAACTCAGTATATATACGCTACTTAAAAAATTATAGGGAACACTTCAACATTACATTGTGTTGTTAAATGTTCCTTTTATTTTTTTTTGAGCAGTATATATTTATTCAGTTACCACTAGGGGGGTTCAGTACATACAGATTTATATATATAGTCACCATTAGGGTGGAATCACATTGCGGTCAGATTCTCATCCAGGAGAGTTGGATGAGTGGCATCCGTTTTTTTGATCTGTGTGGCATCCGTGTGCTGTCCGTGTGCAATCCATTTTTTTTCTCAGCAGCTATTTACTGTATAATCATTTACAGGAACATTTTACAGTGTTCTGAGCTACAGAATGATAATGTTGCAGCATATTGCAACTTTAAAGCGTCCAACACAGGTCAATGTGTTCTCAGCTATTCTGTAACATTTGTCCTAGTGCAGTGCAAGATTTTCTCACATTGCACTTGTCTGATTTTCATGCCCTTGAGGAGAGCTCAATGCATACTGATTTATACAGTCACCACTAGGGGGAGCTCACTACATATATATATTTATACAGCCACCACTAGGGGTAGATCAATACATGTAGATATATACAGTCACCACCAGGAGGAGCTCACTTATAGATATTTATATATCACCACTAGGGAGCTCATGCATAGAGACTTATCAACCACCACTAGAAGGAGCTCACTACATACAGATTTATACAACCACCACTAGGAGGAGCTCACTACATACAGATTTATACAGTAGCAATAGGGGAGATCACTACATACAGATTTATAAGCCACCACTAGGGGAGCTCAACTACATACAGATTTATACAGCATCACTAGGGCGAGCTCACTACATACATTTTTATACAGCCACCAGTAGAGGGAGATCAATATATACAGATTTATACAGCCACCACTAAGGAGGAGCTCACTACCATGCCGCACCGTCCATTGGACAGTGTGAGCCCTTCACTCAGGCGGCAACAGGCAGGGGGAGCAACTGTGAAGAAGGGGGCGCACCATATGCAACACAGCGTCCCCTGTCATGGCGCCGGCGGCTCAGGGCAGGTAAGACCCCGAGCAGCAGCCCTCCCACCGTGGAGTCAGGGGCAGCAGTGGCTTAGCCGTGGCTCAGGCGGCAGAGGGGCTAGGTGCACCCTGCTCACTGCATACAGATTTATACAGCCACCACTAGGGGATGCTCACTACATATAATATTTAAAGCCACCACCAGGGGAGTTCTCTGCACCCAGTTTTATACAACTACCATTTGAGGGAGTGCAATACACACAGATGCATACAGCCACCACTTGGGAAAGTTCACTGCATACAGATTCGCATAGTCACCACTAGAGGGAGCTCCCTACAAACAGATTTAAAAGGGCATCACTAGAGGGCGCTCACCTTTAATGTGGATTTATGTAGCAATCACTACAGGTAGCTCCTTCATACACATTTGTACAGCCACCACTGGAGGGAGCTCACAAACATATTATTAAAGGTGGCACTGGAGTTCTTCCACTTCCTTACTGAAATGCAAATTTACACCTAGTATTAAAATTATTGGGAAGTCTACAGATTTGTGGGCAGTGAGCTGCCTCTAGTGGTATCTACTTGTACCTGTTATGATAAAGGGACAAATAGTTGGGCGCTGGATTCGATAGTATTTGTATGTTCTGCTTCTCAAAGATGGACATGATGCTTGTCCCCTTCCCCTCCTCTGCCTCATCTCTTGTACTCCGCTTTCTTCAGTGTTCATGTTGGGGTCCATATGGAAAAAGAGCTATGAGTAGGTTCACATCACCTATTGAGAAGGTGTTGAAGCTAATCTTTAGTAGGATCCTTCTACTGCTGACCGGATCGCTGCTGTTGGGCTGCCCATGTGGTAGGTACGCCTTGACAGATGGTTACCTGAGAGCCTGAATTAACACTTGTTTGGCCGACAGCACTTTCTTTTCTTGCAGTTTATATCTGTGGGTCTAAAGGAATAACTGGTTGTCCAACATTTCTTATTGGGTCACGGCCTTTAAGAATTACAGACCCTCATGGCTCCCAACGCAAGATGATTGTTGGGTACCGATAGCATTATCATGGCAACCAGGGGGTCTATTGAGGTCCCCCCCCGCCTGTATTTTTTTTTGTACACCTATCATAGGACTCTGTTACTCATAAAGCCCACATAAACCTGAAGCATAGCCTTGGTATGTGCCAATATTTATTGCTTTAGTGAACTTACCAATATTAAGGACCTAAACTGAAGGACATTCAAGCTCCTTAATATCTCAGCCAAAAGCTTGCCCAGAAATACCTGTTTTGGGATAATCCATCAATATAATGGCTCTTTCCTGACCAGTGTCCAGGTATTACAGCTCCGTCCCATTCACTTATACAGAACTGAATTGTAATACCATACAAAGCCACTATCAAATGTACAGCTCTGCTCATATACTTACATAAAAGTGAAGTGGTGTCCGTCATCCACTTCCAGCGTCCCAGTGTCTTCATATCACGAGCCGACAGCATCCATATTTGCACACCAAGTGATGGATGTGCAAATAGGCGCCCGCTGGTGGTAATGGCGCCTTGCACAATACCGCCAGTGGTGCCATCGACACAGGCACTCGACGACACCCGAAACCAACATTGAACCTGCCGCACACGCAGCACGTCCATCCTCACTGCTGAATGACTCACTGCACCTGTGTGCGTTACACGCAGGCCCAGTGAGTCATTCGGCAGTGAGTGACACATGGGTATGCAAAGATGGTGGTGTGGCCTGGCACCCATGCGCACTCACGCCGCCGTAATCTTTGTACACCCTGGGGATAGCGCACAAGGGGGGCAAAGATGGCACAAGAGGACAAACTGCACAAAGGAGGAAGAGAGAGTGCATGAGGGTAGAGACGGCTCAAGGGGATGAACAGCACGCAGAGGAAGAGAGTGTATAGTGGGAGAGACGGCACAAGGGGGTGGACAGCACTCAGGGGGAGAGCGAGCACACTGGGCAGAGATGGCACAAGTGGACAGACAGCATACAGGGGGGGAGAGAGAGCACACGGGGTGAGAAATTACATAAGTGGACAGACAGCATATGGGGGGTAGAGACTGCCCACAGGGGAGCGAGAGTGCCAGGGGAGAGAGTTCACAATGAGAGAGAGCGCTCACAGGGGGAAGAGAGAGCACACAGGGCAGAGATTGCACATGGGGAAGAGAGAGCACCCACAGGGGGGAGAGACAGCCCACAAAGGAGAAAGAGTGCACAGGGATAGTTATAGCTCACAGGAGGAGAGAGCACACAGGGGTGAGAGAGTGCATAGGGGGAGAGAGAAGCACAAGGGAAGAGAGCGCATAGGAGGAAGAGGGACAAGCACAGGGTTAGAGTGCACAGGGGGATGACAGCTCAAAGGAGAGAGCAAAGAGGGGAGAAAACAGCACACGAGTGAGAGCGCACAGGGGGGAGACAGGTCAAAGGAGAGAGCACATGCGAGAGTGATCACAAACGGGAAGAGAGAGAGCGGATGGGGAGGAGAGGCAGCCACCACCCCCAGCACCACAGAGCCCTGCCCCTATCGTGACATCACCACCCTCTAGATGCAGTAGCATTGGGCACCCATCTAATTAAACAATAATCTGGAAACTGTTGGCTGGTAGGATGGCAGTGAGTAAGTCCCCAATGTTCAGATATTGATAACCTATCCTTGGAAAGAAATCCCCTTAAACATATATATGTATACTAGATGTGGGCCCGATGCTATTGCATCAGGAGGGCAGGTCTCTGTGCACTGTGTCTCCCCTCCCTGTCCCTATCTCCTCCTGTGCCTGTCTCCTCCTGTGCCTGTCTCTGTCTCCTCTGTCCTGTCTCTGTCTCCTCCTGTGCCTGTCTCTGTCTCCTCCTGTGCCTGTCTCTGTCCCCCCCTGCTCTCCCTCCTACCCTGTGTGGCATTCAGCGTATTGTGGCTGTGACATCGTGATTAGTCATATGAATCTGGTTCGGCCAGTCATTGTGACATCACCACAGGCCCCTCATCCTCCTCAGGAGTCTGGTAAGTTCAGTCAGGGTGCCGCGATGTGCGCGGCCGGGAATCCTAACTGCTCCTGCCCAGCGGGTTCTCTCAGGCGCAGTTAGGATGTTGCGGGAGGTTAATGCGGTGATCTGTGCAGCTGATGGCTTAGAGTCCCGCAACTGCGACTCTGTTTGCGACTGGAGTGCAGGCGCAGTTAAGATCTCGAGGAACTCCAAGATGGCGGCGAGATCATTAAGTGCGCATGCTCGGTGGGTTTCCGTCGCCATCTTGGAGTCCCTTGAGATCCTAACTGCGCCTGCGCGGTGGGTAGTCACAGGCGTTGTTAGGATTTCAGGTGATCTGAATGTGGCGGCCGGCGTTCCAGAGCCTGCGGGCACTGTGGTAGATTGGAGGTGCCAGTGGCGGAGGTTTCTGCTGGTGGTAGTGTGTGGCAGGCAGCACTACTGCCAGCAGACGCCATATTGTTACACCCAATACGTTGGGGTATCTATACATATAATTGTCTTGTGGCTTAATGCGGAAGTGACATACAGTTACATCCGGACGGAAGCGGAAGCACAAGGCAATCTCTTTGGTCCATTTTCTCTACCGATAATAAATAACACACCTTCACAGTCACTGCTTTAATAGATCAGATCACTAACAAATTTTAAATATAAGTATTAACAAAGTATTTTTTAGTTGTGAACAACATATGATCAATATCTTTTTACATTTGTGCATTTAAAGGGGAAAATGTCACCTAGGGGAAAAGTGTACAGTCTTTGTTCTTATGTTATTCCCGCTGCTCCCCTGAGTATTCCATCTTTTTGTTTCTATAATGTTTGCCATACGGTTCCAGAGATATGGGGCTTTTTATTTGGTGATAATTTTTATGGTCTTTATCAAGTAGGCGTGGCTTCATGGGAAATCATGCAGATTGGCCTAAAGTCACCCCCCCTTTGAGAATCCCATTGGGCCACACCCCTTTGATAAAGACATAAACAGTAGCACTAAATTAAAAGGTCCATATATCTAGAACCATATGATGGATTAAAAAAAAAACAAAAAAGGAATACACAGGGAAGCAGGGGGAATTAAGTAACAGCAAAAACTGACCACATTTGACCTGGTGATAAAATCCCCTTTAAGGCCTCAGTAATATGTCATATATTCGACCTTTAGCTATAGATATCTTCATGAACCTTTAGCTAGAAGGGCGGGATATTTTTTATGGATGTTCCCAGTAAAAACGTTTATGTAAAGGTCCGAGGAGGCCTCAAGAAGATTAAAAAGATCTTTAAACAAGGTTGAGAAAAGGAAGACCCCCCCCCCACCCATAGACAAAAATATAAATAGGGCCCTTTCCTGAAATTGGGTCATGCGCCACATCTCCTAGAGCAACCAAGAGTTTCTTTGACCCCTTCCTCCATTCCTCGTAAGAAAATATGGCAGCATAACCACTGGACAGGTTGGAAATTCTTGTATGGGGATAGCAGGTCGTTGCTACCCGGAGCATGAGCCTTCATCTTCATCAGGCCCATAGAAGCCACATGGGCCATCTCTGGTGTAATGTATCACTAAGAAGCAGTCTCTCGTGGAAACTTGGAATTGTCTCTGGATCTTTTGCCAAATAATCTGACACAGTGTTCTGCAAATCTGTCACAGTGAGGTGTCTGAATGTTTTACTCATGCAGAACTGGTAGCCCGGCTCCAGCATTTCATGTCTTTCTAGACTACAAGTGGAAAGCTTCATGGGGTTTGTGTAAGAAAATGACCATGGAAGAATTGTGGACTTCACATATTCTCCATCTGCAATCTGCTTCTTCCAAATCCAACACCTCCCACCTCTTCTTGGTGAACTACGTGTGTTTGGGCCACCCCAGTGCCCCCCACTCTTCCATCCGGGCACAGTAACACACTCGAGTCTGCTTCACACTTGGTGGGACGGGCATAGCACGTCACCAACTCTGGGGGCAACAGTTCAACTTTCACCACCTGTTTGGGTGAACATTCAAGGGGCGGAGGTGTTTGGGAATCTTCACTGGTTGGAAACTTTTCTGGATCTTCTTTATCCATATCATCTGCCCTTTTTATGGAGAGGTCTAATGGCCCATCGGGTGAGCAAGAAGCCTTCTCTAGGGCCTGGTGGATATGAAGAAGTTCTAGTCTTATCTTACCAAGTTGCTCCCCCAGAGTCTTCTGACGACCGCTGTCGTCAGACGTCAGGTTTGCTAACTTCCTTTCCACTTTTCCGTATTCCTCCAGAGTTCTTGAAAGGTCCCCAATAAGAAGAGATGCATTGACAACCATCGGCTCTGACTTTTCACTGGAGGGTTCAGATGGTCTTCTCCTTTTGCAAGTGGTCATCTCTAAAATGGGGCTCTTCTCATTCCACAGATCAGGAGATGTGATGGGAGAACGAGTGCTTTGGGAACAGAAAAAAAACAAAAAACTATAATAAAATTTAAAGTTGACCTATAAATTGCCATAAGTTTGCATTTTCTTCTTAACTGGTGAAAATACAGCTGTTGGTGTGAATCCGGCATTGATTCTCTTTTTTTTCTGTATTTCTCTGTTCCTGTCACCCCTCTCTTCCCTGTAAATAAATCTAACCTCTTTATCCAACTGGGAGTGGTCCTCAAT
Source organism: Allobates femoralis (assembly GCA_033576535.1). Lineage (NCBI taxonomy): Eukaryota > Metazoa > Chordata > Amphibia > Anura > Aromobatidae > Allobates > Allobates femoralis. The sequence goes on along the minus strand of JARQOC010000011.1, from coordinate 220,179,284 downwards.
AAGACGCCCATAGGGAAGAGTTAGAGAACCACGCCCACTTGGAAAAAAGACAAGATATATATACAACTGAAAGTTGGGGCAATTTCAAGAACAGAGAGGCGCAAGAAGAAAAGAAAACCATCGCTGGATTCAGGAAAACAGTGGCATTTACATATGGTAAAACTTTATGTATAGTCATGGCCGATAGTGTTTGGCACCCTTGAAATTTGTTCCAGAAAATCATGGTAATTTACAGTTTGTTATACACATGTTTATTTCCTTTGTGTGTTTTTCCTCCTATACCCTCCACAAGCTTCTCACCTGGAGTTTCAGCCTCTTCTTTACAATCTGCTCACGGACTCTATATTTGTGGCATCTTCTCCCAACAGCAATTTTAAGATCTCTCCACAGTGATCAATGGGATTTAGATCCGAACTCATTGCTGCCACTTCAGTTTTCCTGAGTCTCCTGCCATAGCATTTCATTTTATTCATATGTGGACCGATAGTTGCGCTGACACTGATGCACCCTGAGCCTGCAAGACAGCTTGAATTTCTTTGCACCTGGATTGGGGCTGCTTATCCACCATCCAAACAACCTGGGTTCAGGGGCGGACCTACCGTGGTGCAGCTGGTTCAGCTGCACCAGGGCCCCAACCGGCTAGGGGGCCCCTCAAGCCTGCAGGGGGCCCCCAGCCGACCCTCGTAACCCGAAAAATGTCCTGCTTCCCTTGCCTGATCCCGCCCCTCCTCTCCTCTGCCTTTCTGCCGCACTGCATGCACTCGGCAGTGCGGCTCAGCAGGTAGGAGAGCCGCATCACCAATAACCACCCTCCCGCACCTCGCCGACGGCGTACCAGCACCCCCCCCTCCTCAACATGATTGCAACCAGGGCCTCTGGGCTCAAGGTCCGCCACTGCTTGGGTTGCAATGTTATGTCAATTTTTCTCTGCCATTCACATCCAGGGAGATTAGCTACAGTGCCATGGTTGTAAACTTTTTATGTTGCTGCGCTCTTGAAACGACATCAAGATATCTAGAATGACTGTACCTTGAAATTGTTGATATTTTTCAACACTTTTGGTTCTCAAGTCCTTAAGCAGTCTCTCTCTTCTTTCTTCATGATTAGTGCATCATACACAGACACACAATGCAAAGAGTAAATCAACTTCTTCCCTTTTTATCTGTTTCAGATATGATTTTCAAATTGCCAAAACATGTGGAATTGCAATAATTTTGGGGAACAATACTTCATTTTCTGGAACAATATCAAGGGTACTAATAATTTTGGCTATGATTGTATTTATGGAAAGTGACCGTTCCTATATAAGTCAATTTAGTCAAATAATTTTTCATACTAACAAAGTTTAATCTGCTGGTAAATGCAACAAGAGACGCTACTTGACCTTTTATTGTTTCTAAAGATCTTCATAAATGTTATTACATTTCAAAATGTCTCACCTGTTATGGAAAGCCCTTTCTTCTTCCACCAAAGATGTTGTCTGTTCATTGAGATGGGTCCATCTCTGTCCATCCAAGACTTTCTTTTCACACATTTTGAAGGACTCGTTTTTTCCCAAGGAGACACCTCGACGGTACCTTTTTGCGGAGAGACTTCATTGCTTCTGGATGTTGGCACCCCATAAGTTCCTAAAATTTCCTTCTGATGTTGAATGATGTCTCTTACCATCTGGGGAACCCATTTCCCTTCACCTTCTGGTTTACTATGAGCCGGGTTTGACTCTGTATCTTATCTCCAGGCACCCAAGAGAAGGTGGTGTTCCCTTCTTCTGATTTGAGTAAGCAGGTCTTTACAGGGTCTGCGGGCGTCTTTGGCTTCGGAGTACCAACAAACGTGTTTGTAGGTTGAGCTTGGTTCATTGGCTTCATTTTGGCATCAGTGTTAAACGCATGTTCAAACAACAAAGGATAGTAGAACCGAGGAAGGAATGACGATCTGTCTGTGTTTTGTAAAGTCTGGAAGTGACCGGAGTGTGGGGTGTGCATCAGTTGAGCCGTGGAAGTGAGAAAAGGGAGCTGGGCTGTACCGCTTGTCATGGTGGGGTTCAAATATGAGAACAGGTTGGTGTTTAGTGGGTAATTAAGGCCCAAAAGTGAAAGACCTTGATGTTCTTGGTAATCAGAATATGTCGGTGGTGGGTACAAGGAATGATGTTGGTTGCATTGCACCCAACTGATGTGTCCGCTCCAGCTTTCTTAAGTGTGTTGGTCAATAGCTTCCACTGATCCACGCGAGATCCTCCAACATTGCTCGAAGTTTTCCGAGAAGCCTTGACAAATCGTTGTTCTTCTCTGTCCTTCTCACAGTGCCCATCTAATGAGAACACATCAGTGATGATGAACTCAGGTTCTCCGTCTTTGTTCACCGTCTCCCTCTTGCCCTTTAGCCCCGTCTCATTCTTGTTGGTGGGCGTATGTGAAGATGGGATGTTCTTGCTTTTCTCCTTCCGACTCTGGCCTACCACTTCCTCTTCTTCTTCGTCATCTTCTTCCGGTCTTTCCTCATCCTCTTCTAGGAATCTTTGGATTTCCAAAGGAGTCTTCTCACCAACCTGTCTAGCCTTGGTGGACACTCCGGTGGAGTCACAAGCCTCTTGTTTTTCTTGGTTCCCTTCTGTATGCGTTTCATGTAGGTTCATTTCCGGGACAAGGAAACTGTTCTTTTTGTAGGGCCAGTCGGATTCTATGAGAAGTGACAGCGAGTTCTTGCAAAGACTGTATTTCATGTGGTTGTACAAGTGCGACTTCTCCATACAAGTAAAGGGGCACTGAAAACACTTGTAGTTATATGGCTTCCCCCATGGCCTGGGGATATAGTGAGGTTTTTTGGGCTTCCGTTCTTTATGTTTACACGTAGAATTCAACTTACATCCAACTTCTTCGTCTTTCGACATTGCTTCAGATGGGGACACCTACCTTTTTTAAATTTACGAAATCCTTTCCCAAAATTGAGGTTTTTTTGTGTATGTATTGTTTCTTGAAGAACCAACCTGCAGTGAGAAAGTTAATAGATTTACTATACTTTTCTGAAAACTGTACTCACATTTTGGTCAACGTATCTGCTCGTTTAAGATTTTGACCATGTAGTGAAAATGTGTTAGATGGAGACATGTATTATAGATCTGAGGAAATGTAAAAATAAGGAAGATGAAGGTAAGAAAAAAAATATGGATGAAAAAAAGAAGGTAATGAAGAAAGTTCATGGAAAAAACTGTGAAAAAAGACATTTTTAAAGGGTTCAACTCTCTACGTGTTAGCATCTCTGATGATCTCCAAAAGTCAACTGTAATCTAGGGAAAATGGGCAATAGGTGTTCAGTTTCCCTACAGCACCACCACAGGTGAAATAAGGTATTACACGGAGTCCTCCAAAGTGAGAGTGTGTATCTACTCTCCACTTTGGCCAACAGCAGTGGCGTAGCTTGAAGCTCAATGGCCCTGATGCAAAACTCTAATTATTGCAAATCTTTAATAGCAAGAGTCTTTTTCTATAGGCAAAAGAGACTTTTGTGGCCCCCCAGGCTCGAGGGCCCAAGTGAGCCCTGCACCTGTTGTAGTTACACCCATGATTAAAGTGTTATCACTTCCTTCATATTAGAAGGCAAAGTTTTCCCTTACTCTGATGATCTCCAAAAATCTACTTTCAAGTTTCCCTACAGCACCAACACAGGAGAAAAATGGTATTACACTGAGTCCTCCAAAGTGACTTTCTAACTACTCTCCACTTCGGCCAAGAGCAGTGGCGTAGCTTGAAGCTCAATGGCCCTGATGCAAAACTAACGGGGCCCCGCAATTATTGCAAATGGCTGATAGCGTTAGACTTTTTCTATAGGCCAAAGGGTCTTTTGGGGCTCCAGGGCCCGAGTGTGATTGTAACCCCTGTACCAATTGTTGATACACCATTGCAGTGGCGCACCCAGAAATTTCCCAAGGTAGGGGTCCAAGAAACACACACCGGCCCTGAAAGGGGGGTGTCATCCCCAGCGGGGTTCTGAGGGGCAAAGCCCCCGGTGGGGGGGTTTGGGGGAGCGAAGCCCCCTAAAAGCAGCCTCTTTTGTGGGCCCTTGGGTGCTGTGTAATTGTTCCTGTCTCCTGACATAGGGGCCCAGCTCCTTGTGTACTGCACCACTTCTCAGGGCTGTCCAAAGGGGGGGTCCAGACACGGAGGCCCCCCCCCTTGGGTGCGCCTATGCACCATTGGCCAAGAGATATCCTCTCTGAAAAGAGAGGACCTTTTTATACTAAATATATGAAAAAAAACTCCTATTCAAGTAGTATAACTTTTCTTGCCGAGAGTTACTCTACAATAGAAGTGAATGTTATGGGATTATTCAATAAATTACAGTTGTCTGGATTAATCCAGGCAAGAATTTAGGTTGTGAATGTCATGGACGGTGAGGTCTACCTACAGTGTTACTAGGACTAGAGAATTCGGCAAGACCCCCCCCCCCCCAACTTGTTTTTGTCTCCTTCGTCCTGAATATCCCGCAATGGAGTGAAGAGAAGAAAGACGGAGGGGGAAGAGACAGGTGTTTGAGCTGCGGTTTCTGAAAACACTTCTTAACATATCTTCTTGGTCTGTTGGATTCCTCTACCTGCCACAAGACATTACTTCCACTGGTCTGTCAGGCAAGGCACGGGGGGACGTGCCTCAGGGTAACACAGCATCAGGGACCCTGCACCTGTGCATGGGAATTACTGTATCACTGCACAGTCTCACACTGAGGGCAGCCTCCAACCAGCCGGGGGGAGAGACAGGCGAGAGGAGAAATGGAGTGATGAGAAAGAGGAGAGACGGAAAACACTAGAACATGCAGCAGAAGAGAGAGAGGCAAAAAGTTGCAAAGACGGGAAGAGGTAAAACGAGGGGTAAAGAAATCATATACATCTATCTATATATCTCATGCCACCTTGCACTCATGCACACTCGGCTTGTCTGAGCGTGCATGCATCCTCAATGGGAAAACAAGGTTTGGACATATCGAGACCCAACATGCCCAATCCTTCTTTCCCCCCCCCGACATCTGTTCTTGGGTAAGAGTTAAGACACATACAGTAGACCAATCCTCACCGGACGATGTCCATGCAATGTCCCTTAACCCCTCCTGTCGTGGCTAATTTTCATTTTTTTCACATTCGTTTTTTCCTTCCCTTCTTTTTCATTTCTCCGTCGACATACCAGGACTTGTTTTTTGAGGGTAGTTTGTAGTTTTAAAAGACTCAATGCAATTTGCCATAAATTGTACCGAAAACCAAATCCAAGTGCGCTGAACTGGGGGGAAAAATGCAATAGTTTTCTTGGTTTTAGTTCTACAGCGTTTATTGTGCGTTAACATTGACCTGTGATGTGATTCCTCAGGTTGGTGCGATAACGGCGAAACCAAAGTTGTATGGTTTTTGTTAATAAAAATAAAATAATTTCTAAAAATAAATGAGTGTAATGGCTTTTTTATTTACGTGGTGAGCTCCGCTTGTTATTGGTGCTGTATTGGGTACACATGATGCTTTGATTGCATTTTTGGAGGGAGTTCGGTTACCCAAAAACGTCAATTTTGCCATTTAAATTTTTTTCTTTGGTTTATGACTTTTAACTTTTGAGTTTATTTTAATTCAATGTGAACTTTCCAGGCAACGGGGGATACCAGATAATGGAAAGAAGAGATGAGAAATGGAAGAAATGAGACTTGTAAGATAGATAGATAATGGAGACATTGATAAGATACATTGACTATCTCATATCTATCTGTTCTGCTAAGTATCTATCTATCTATCTATCTATCTATCTATCTATCTATCTATCTATGATCTATCTATCCCTTTAAATATCTAGCTATTAGATAGAGAACTCAATAACGATGTCAGGGGTGCGGCTCGTGGACACATCGTTAGTGAGGTGTCACATGTATAGATAACGTTCAGGACGCAGCAACGATGTTCTGTGCAGGGATCGTTCACACAACCAGCGATTCATGCTTGTCATTCATGTGAATAGGGAAATCGGTCAGGAGATCGGTTATGGCGGTGTCACACAGAACGATGCAGCAGATTGGATGATCGACATCGTCTGGTATAGGGTCCGGTTCTCATATCTGTGATTAACAATCTGACCACTTATCGCTAGTCAGATCGACCTGTCACACGCAACGACGTCGGTGCAGCGACTGAAAATCTGCGACGTTTCAGCGATATCTTTACAGATATCGTAGCGTGTGTTGGACGCCTATCATCTATCTATGCCTTTATATATCCAGCTATTAGATAGATGGATAGATAGATAATGGAGAGATCGATATGAGATAGATTGACTATCTCATAGCTATCTCTCTGTTCTGCCATCTAAGTATCTCTATCTAACTATCCATTATCTACGGTATCTATCTATCTATCTATCTATCTATCTATCTATCTATCTATCTATCTATCTATCTATCTATCTATCTATCTATCTATCTATCCATGCATCTATGAAGATTCAAAGTAGCTTTATTGGCAGGACTAAATACAAATTAGTTTTCCCAAAGCAATTGTACAATAGGGAATAGGCATAGCGACTGTGGGGATGGTGGGTAGGGACTGTAGGAACGATGGATGGGGCAGATCCAGGGTGGGGGCTATGGAAGTCCATGGCATATCATAGTTCTCTTTCTCGCAGTCTATTACATTCGCTCACATACCGGGCTGCTATCTCCACTGCTCTCTCTTCTTCATAGCAGGATATATGTTTTCTCTTCTTCCTTCATGTTGATGCAATGCATATATCTATCTTGCTATCTATCTTGCTGTCTGTCTTGCTATCTATCTATCTATCTATCTATCTATCTATCTATCTATCTTGCTATCTATCTATCTATCTTGCTATCTATCTTATATCACTATTTATCAGAAAGGGTTTTTAGTTCTATCTATCCCTTATCGTAAGAAAAGTATGAAATCCCCGCATGGACCTCGTGACCTCAGATGTCCCCTGCGTCCCACCCTATCAGTAGCGCTGTACATTGTTAGTCCCATAGACAGTGAATGACTCTTTATTGCACATGATCACCAATGGTACAATTCAGTGTTGGGACACCTCCGGGGGTCCCAGGGTCATACATTTATCACCTATCCTGTATTCGGTGATCACCCCATGTTGGCTGACCATAGACATGAGAAATGTCTGCAGATCCGGCCATACATGATGAGATCTGCTGACAATCTCCCCTTTATGGTGGTCATGCATTGTAGAAGGGGCTTGTCTAGGTGTCCGGTGGGATTATCCTTGTCAGTATATAGGTTAATTATAAATTACAAGGACTAACCAACAGCAAGATGGCTATTAGCTAAGAGGATGGGGCTGTGAGTGCAGGGAGTCTTGGAGCAGCCGGGTGAAGGGTTGTGTTGGTGCACACAGATTGCACCCCGGGGGATGGCACGGATGTTGGTGGGGGAGGACGTGCCCATTTCCCGGAGCAGCTGCTGGTGAGAGAGCCTGGTACAGACCCATTTTTCATATTCTACAGTTTAATGCTACAGGCTGCTCCCAACCACAACCAAATGGTGCAGCCTCCTGTGTATGGGACCCCCGAGGGCCAGATGAAGCCCCCGGGGGAGCACAGACTGCTGGTTACATCTTGAGCACCAACAGAGAACATTGCTAACCCTCTCCCTGCCGGTAATTACTAATCATGGTATCCAGGGCACAATCTGTGCGGGAATCTCTCCAGAATACTGTGCCCCACAACACACCGGAGCCTATCTATCCCCGCAACCATCATCCACGTCCAGAAACTGAGAGATAAATGGACGATCTGCTCTATATAGCCGTCCTCAGAACACACGAATGGAGGAATCAAAGGGATAAAATACTTCTGTTACTGACCTCATATATCTATACATACCGTATATAAAATATCTATGCTGTCTATCTCATATTATTTATTCATCTGATATCTATTTATTTTATCTACTTGTATAATATTTAGCTATGGGCCACGTCACACACACAGATAATTGTGCAGATATTGTTCGCAGATCTCTGGTTGCAGTGAAATCATGGATACATTGTTCCATTTTGTGGCTGTGCACAAATGTAACAATGTGTTCATGATTTCACTGCAACCAGGGATCTGCGAACAATATCTGCACAATTATCTGTGTGTGTGACGTGGCCCTATCTCATATCTATCAATAATTCTGTTTAATATCTATCTTATATAATATGTCTAATATCAATCTCTATTATATCTGTGCTTTTACGAAATTTCTATGTATTCATCTACCATATATACATATGTACTGTCTGTCTGTCTATCCATCTTTGCAATTTCTATACATTAACTTGCTGAAGTAGCTATGAAATATCTATCTATCCATCCATCCATCCATCCATCCAATATCTATGAATTTATCAATCCATCCATCCATCCATCCATCCATCCATCCAATATCTATCAATTTATCCATCCATCCATCCATCCATCCAATATCTGCTCATTCAATACCAATCCAGGTATCAATTCATCCAATATCCATCTATGGGCCACGTCGCACACACAGATATATGTGCAGATATTGTTCGCAGATCTCTGGTTGCAGTGAAATCATGGACATCTTGTTACATTTTGTGGCTGTGTACAAATGTAACAATGTGTCCATGATTTCACTGCAACCAGAGATCTGCGAACAATATCTGCACAAATATCTGTGTGTGTGACGTGGCCCTCATATCAATCTATCCATCCATGCTTCCATCCAATATCTATCAATCCATCCAATATCTATCCATCCATCTGTCATCTATCTAGCTATCCATATATCCTCTATCTACCCATCTATCTATCCATCCAGTATCATCTATCTATCTATCTATCTATCTATCTATCTATCTATCTATCTATCTATCTATCTATCTATCTATCTATCTATCTATCCATCCATCCATCCATCCATCCATCCATTGGCAGACACAGACAAAAGGGGGCCCCTGTGTAAGAACAATATATGGGCCCTTTGCAGTCAAATAGCTCATGAAAATACACAATTCAACCTGTTTTAGAGGTAGAAATGAGCCCCAATGTGCTGCACCAATGATATGTCCACCCCTGCATCTATCTATCTATCTATCTATCTATCTATCTATCTATCTATCTATCTATCTATCTATCTATCTATCTATTTCTCCTTGGCAATTGCTTGTTGTTAATCTCGAACATATCTCTTTATTCATGTACTGTTTATTCATCTATCTATTCATCTATGCAATTGCTATATATTAATTTGCTAATGTATCGAAGAAATATCTATACATCCATCCATGTATACATCCAATATCTATCTATCTATCTATCTATCTATCTATCTATCTATCTATCTATCTATCTATCTATCTATCTATCTATCCAATTCAAAGAAGCTTTATTGACAGAACTAAATACACATTAGTTTTGCCAAAGAAAGTGTACAATAGGGATAGGGACTGTAGGGATGATGGGTAGGGTCTCTAGGAACAATGGATGGGGGCAAATGCAGGGTGGGGACTGTAGGAACAATGGATGGGTGTAGTTCCAGGGTAGGGTCTATGGAAGTCCACGACTTATCTATCTGTCTGTGTATCTATCTATCTATCTATCTATCTATCTATCTATCTATCTATCTATCTATCTATCTGTGTATCTATCTATCTATCTATCTATCTATCTATCTATCTATCTATCTATCTATCTATCTGTTATTATATCAAAACACTTTATTTCCAAGGAAAATTCGCTATGTCCATGACAATATTGGACACAGTCTGGTATATCGGCACTTTCCTGATCTTTGGAGTCAGGGCTCTTGAAGGAGAAGATATTGGATGATGACTTGGGGGATTTACACTGGACTCCATCAGAGGTCTCACATTTGCCCATAATAATGCCATCTCCTACAAACCAGTCCCTGTCTGTCTATGTCCTATTCACCACCACCAGGAGGAGACGAGGTTGGGTCTCCATTACCCTGCGGACCAACAGGACTACAGTCACTAAGGGGCTGCTGACAGATATTTCCACCAAGCTCAGGCAATGGGGCATTAGATGTAAGAACTTGTATCCTCATCCTACATGAGCAGTGTCTATGTAGAATCGTCCCTAATCACCGCCCTCCTGCTGTGTGTATGGTGTCAGCCTCACTGTCCCCCAATATCTACTATGGTGGAAACAAGGATGTTTGGTATTACCACAGCAAATGCCCTAGAGAGGAGCGATGTCCTATCCCTCTAACATTAATATATATAGGCCGGTCTGGGGCCCAGTTATATTGGGACAAATCAGAACCATGATAATGATGATTACCCTGAGTGATCAAGCAAAAACTGTGCACACATGGAAATATCTATGGACGTAACAATAGTATCACCATCAGAACCAACTCATCATAGAGAGAGATTGTCCATACCCCATCATCCTGTCACCTAGTCTGAAAAATTCTACATGACTTCATATCTGGGATAGAAAAATAACACTATATTTATAGGGATAGAAAATTCCTGGTATAATTGGGAATATTTGTTTCCATATATTATATGTTTGTATGGAAGCACCACACACAGAAATAACAGATATTAGTTATAATAATTGATTTCTATCTATTTATCTATCTATCTATCTATCTATCTATCTATCTATCTATCTATCTATCTATTTCCTCTGTCTGTCTATCTGTCCATCCATCTATCTTATTAGTCTAACCATCCACATAACTATCTATCTGACTGTCATCTCGTCTGTCTATATTTCCCATATATGTCTGTTTATATATCTATATGTCATCTATCTATCTATGTATTTATCTATCTCTACCTATCCATCTATCTATCCAACCATTAAATATCCATCCAACGAATATCTATCTATCCATCTCTTTGGCCTATAAACCAGATTAAAGAATATAGTCAAGGTCCTTATTAATTCACCATTTAGGCAATAAAATGTCTGTATTTCCCATATATGTCTGTTTATATATCTTTCTGTATTCTATCTGTCAACCTATCGTCTTCTATCTATCTATCATCTTTCTATCTATCTATCTATCGTCGTCTTCTGTCTGTCTATCTATCTATCTATCTATCTATCTATCTATCTATCTATCTATCTATCCAATATCTAACTATCCATCCAACCAATATTATCTGATGACAATCTAATCTTTCAGAATGTACCTTCTCCCCTTTCCAAATGACAATCCCACAGAACAGTTATTTTTTACCATGAGATAAAGATTGTCGGAATATTTATTTGATCTTTTATAAATAAAAAAGAGTAAAAAAGTTTCACCCTCTATTTATCTTATTTATTTATTTCTTTACTCTTTTTTTCTTTCTTTTATCTTCTGTCTATCTATCTATCTATCTATCTGTCGTCTGTTTTCTGTCTGCTGTCTGTTATCTATCATTACAGTCCACTTTTGCTTTATCTATTTGGTGCCGTTTTTTTTTTCCATTTCTCTATCTATCTATCTATCTATCTATCTATCTATCTATCTATCTATCTATCTATCTATCTATCCTATTTTCCTTACTTTGATCTTTTCTATTTTCTATCTCTGTTTTACATAATCTATTAAACAATCAGATCAACGTCTATCTAAGATCTCTGCTTTATTTAGTTTACTTCTTGTTCAATATCTCTTTATTTTATCTATGGATCCATCTATGTACATACAGTATCTATGTAGTTTTTTATAGTTATTTTACTTTTTCCAGTCTTTCCCTTTTTTAGTTTCCTCTTTCTTTATTTTGTACTTTCTTTCTTCCTTTCTTCTTTCTTTCTTTCTTTCTTTCTTTCTTCTTTCTTTCTTTCTTTCTTTTTTCTTTCTTTCTTTCTTTCTTTTCTTTTCTTTCTTTCTTTCTTTCTCTTTCTCTTTCTTTCTTTCTTTCTTCCTTTCTTTCTTTACTCTTTCTTTCTTTCTTTCTTTTACTCTTTCTTTCTTTCTTTCTTTCTTCTCTTTCTTTCTTTCTTTTCTTTCTTTCTTTCTTTCTTTCTTTCTTTCTTTCTTTCTTTCTTTCTTTTTCTTTCTTTCTCTCTTTCTTTCTTTCTTTCTTTCTTCTCTATCTTTCTTGTTTTCTTCTATCTAGTTTTTAATTCTTCTATTTCTTTACTTCTTCATTCTTTCATTCTTTCTCTTCTTTCTTCTTTTTCTAATCTTATCTGTATATGATACTTGTATTTATAATTATCTATCTATCTATAGGAAAAAAAATGTCATATCTATCTATCTATCTATCTATCTATCTATCTATCTATCTATCTAGGGATATAATATTTCATAAATCTAGGGCAGCACCATGCTTCTTTATGGTGCCCGCAACCAAAGCCGTCCACTATCGTCTCCCAATACATACGTTTATGAATAAAGTTGCAGCACTCAGGTCCTTTCTTGCACAAGAAAGGACCTGAGTGCTGCAACTTTATTCATAAACGTATCTATCTATCTATCTATCATTTTCTATCTATCTATCTATCTATCTATATCAATAAATAGAAAACAGGTGAAGCAGCACTGCTAGGTTGGTCTTTATGGGTGCAAAGCGTACTAAGATACCCCTTCAGGTGTCTCCCATACATACAGTTTTGAAAAAAGTCCACAGCACTCCAATTCAATCTTTGCAAAGATTGAATTGGAGTGCTGAATACTTTTTTCAAAACTCTATCTATCTATCTATCTATCTATCTATCTATCTATCTATCTATCTATCCATTTAGTTTGTTTCCTTTCTTTCTTTTCTCTCTCACTTTAGATATCTCTGTTGTATGCTATTCTTCTTTTAGTCTTTTTTTTTACTTTATTCTTTGTTTCCCTTTACCTATAACTTTTTACATTCTCTCTCTCTATTAAACATCTATTACTATTCCATGTAAAAAAAAATGATAGAATTTGCACTAGTATTACCTCTTGCCATAGGATGATGATACATTTATATGGACACAGAACATTTTGAGAACTATAACACATACAGCAGTTCTTCTTTTAGTTTCCAGTATGATCATACAGTTCTATTCATATATATATATGTTATCCAGGACGTTTCCGAAATAACTCAAATACTTCATTGTCGTATCTTTTATGAGTATTTCGGAAATTTCCTAAGCTTAAAATGAATAGCTATTATAGCTGTGATATTGTGAGTACTTACAGTGCTGGAAGTCTCCCCGGCTCAGTCCTTCCCTGGCTCCTCTCTCTTTTTTCTGTGTAGGAAGATGCTGCGGAGACGTGCGCACCTCCCTCTGTGCTGCTGGTTGGCCAAATCCAACCCCACTCACTACCTATAAGAGGAGACTCCTTTTCCCCCCTATACACTACAGAACTAACAATAAGAACTAGAAATCTATCTAATCTCCAGGATATGTGCTGCAGAATACAATTCATTGTTCTCTGTTATCTGCCATTTCAAGAGTGACTGACTGTAATGTTCTTTATGAAATATATGTCACATAGAATACTATGGAAAAGGTAAAGTTTTGAAAAAATGCTGAAAGTGACGATGCTTTCCAAAACAGAAGCGTTAATAGTTTATTTCTATCAATTAACAATATACAAAGTGAAATCTAAATCCTATCAGTATATGGTGACTGCCCTTCACCTTCATCAGTCTTGTAGATACTTGTCACTTGCACAGTTTTTGAAGGAACACAGCAGGAGGTTGCTCCAAACATCTTGGAGAACCGACCCCAGATCTTCTGTGTATTATTCTTGGGCAGATCCTTAGTCGCGTGATACCAGATGGACGCAATGATGTGAGATCAGGGCTCCGTGTGGCCGAATCATCTCCTCTAGGACTCCTCATTCTGATTCACATTGGTTGTATGATTGGAGTCATTGTCCAGCTGAAGAATAAATTTGGAACCAATCAGACGGCTCCCATGATGGAGATGTATATCTCATCAAGAAATGGGCAACATTGAGGACTGTAGACACAGTGGTCGACCGAGAAAACTTAGTGCAGCAGATAAGATTGACCAAACAAGGCAAACCTTTATCGTTCCACCACCACAAACACTCCATATACCAGACCTCTGCCGTTCCCTCTTAACCTCCCTCTCCAACATCACTGAAGGAGAGCTTACTCGTCTCCTATCACAAATCACACCTCACCACCTGTGCACTTGACCCTATCCTTCCACCTCCTCCCCAACCTCACTAACATGCTCATCCCAGCCCTAACCCACCTCTTCAATCTATCACTATCTTTCGGGACCTTCCCCTCGGCTTTCAAACATGCCACCATCATGCCCATCCTCAAAAAGCCAAACCTTGACCCGACTGCTAGGACGAGCTGCCGCTCCATATCGCTGCTGCCCTTTGCTTCCAAACTCCTTGAGCAACATGTCCATGCTCAACTTTCCTCCCCTTCTCATCTAACTCTCCTTGACAATCTACAATCCTGATTTCCAGCCCCACCACTCCACCGAAACTGCCCTAACCAAAATGATCAACGATTTGATCACAGCCAAAGTAACAGACAATTCTCCATCCTCCTCCTTCTACACCTGTCCTCTGCCTTTGACACAGTCAACCACTCCCTCCTACTTCACTACTCAGATTCTTTCTTCCCTTGGCATCAAAGACCTTGCCCTGTCCTGGGTTGCCTTGTACCTTTCCAACCGCACATTTAACGTTTCCCACTCCCACACTACCTCCTCATCCCGCCCTCTCTCTGTAGGAGTCCCACAAGGCTCTGTCCTGGGGCCCCTCCTTTTTTCCATCTATACCCTTGGCCTGAACAACTCATACAGTCCCATGGCTTCCAGTACCACCTGTACCTGACGACACTCAGATCTACCTCTCTGGCCCAGACGTCACCTCTCTGCTGTCCAGAATCCCGGAGTGTCTATCAGCCATATCCTACCCTTTTCCTCCTCTCGCTTCCTAAAACTCAACATAGACAAAACTGAACAAATCATCTTTCTTCCATCCCATCTTTCATCTTCACCACCTGATCTAATATGCTAAATGGCATCATACTTTCTCCCACCCCTCAAATTCCCTTCCTTGGAGTAACTCTCAACTCTGCCTGTCCTTCAAACCACACATCCAAACTCTCGCACCTCCTGTCGCCTCCAGCTCAAGAATATTTCCAGAATCCGTCCTTTCCTCAGCCCTCAATCTACTAAAATTCTTGTACATGCCCTCATCATCTCCTGCCTTGACTACTGCAACATTCTCCCCTGCAGCCTCCCTGCTAACACTCTTGCACCTCTCCAGTCTGTCCTCAACTCTGCTGCCCGACTAATCCATCTCTCTCCTCGCTATTCCCCTGTATCTCCTCTCTGCAAATCCCCCACTGGCTCCCAATTCACCAACAAATCCAGTTTAAACTACTAACACTGACCTCCAAAGCCATCCAAATCTGCCCCCTCCATATATCTCTGAACTAATCTCACACATCTTCCCTCACGTAATCTTCGATCCTCCCAAGACCTCCTCCTCTCCTCCACACTTATCCGTTCCTCACACAACCGCCTCCAAGATTTCTCCCGAAATACCCCCATCCTCTGGTAAATCTGCGCTCCCAACAAGTCCGATTATCCACCACACTCGGATCCTTCAGACGGAACCTGAAAACCCATCTCTTAGGAAAGCTTACAGCCTGCAATGACCGAGCCTGCCCCACCGCCACCGAGCCTGCCCACCACACCGAGCTACGCCTCCACCACCAGATCTGCTCCACCCCTGACCTACTGTCTCCTCCCCAATATCCTGTAGAATATAAGCCCGCAAGGGCAGGGTCCTCTCCCCCCTGTACCAGTCTGTCATTGTTAGTTTGTTTACTGTAAACTATGTCTATAATTTTGTATGTAACCCCTTCTCATGTACAGCACCATGGAAGTAATGGTGCTTATAAATAAATAATAATAATAATGAGATCCATCGAAGATGTCCAGCAGTGCCATCAACTCAAAGCTGGCAGCAATCAGTGGGAGCCAGCTACACTAATCTACTGTTCGGAGACGTCTGGCCAGAAGTGGTCTTCATGGAATAATCATGGGCAAAAACCAAACCTTTAACATAGACACCAGTAACTCAATTATGCATGGAAACAAGGAACAGTCCAGGCGTAAATCAGCCATGGCCTGGTGCGGAAGCTCAATGGCCCCAATATGCAAATTAATAGTCTTTTATAGCAAAGACTTGGGCCCTAGGGTGCAGCTGGTGCGATCGCACCCCTGCACCATTGTAGTTACAACGAGGTGCAGAAAATTGAAGCAGGTATCTGAGTGAGATCAGAATGTGAACAGATTGTTGTAACTGAAGCAAGAGCTGGAGGAGCCGTACAATCATAAGGGTCTGCAGATGGAGGGTCCTGTAAGTGTGTGGTGCATTTCAGAAATGGAGTTGGTGACTTTGGAGTTTGTTAGACCTAATGGTGTCCTTACTTCTCCATCATGGAATACCTTCAGAGAGGCATCTGATCAGCTCCAAGTTTATTCTGCAGAAGAACAACAGCCCCAAACATCCAGTCGATTCATAATAACGCAGAGTCCTGGAGGTGATGATCCACAGAGCCTTGATCTCACATCATCCGTCTATCTGGGATCAAGAGAAGAAGGATCCACACAAGCCTCATACACAGAAGATCTGGGGTCGGGTCTCCAAGATGTTTGGAACAACCGAGTTCCTCCAAAAACAGTAAGTAAACTAGAAGAACCGATGAATGCGGAGGGTGATCACCAAATAGTGATGGGATTTAGATTTCTGTTTTGTTCATTCATTTGTATTTTTATCAATAAACTCTTAGTTTTGAAAACGTTGATACTGTGCAGCATTTATTTCATACCTGCCTAAAGGTTTTGCGTAGTCCGATCTCTCTAGTACTGAGATTTCCATAGACGTTTACAGGTAGTATATAAGACATTAGTGTGTAATGGTGTCTGATGCCAAAAACTGATACAGCAGATGTTAAAATCCTACATTCCCAATTGAGCTCAGTGTCTTCAGGTCTTCCCCAATGGCAGCTGTGGCCCCCCGTACTTCTCTCCCCCCCCCGTGCTTCTCTTCCCCCCAGTGCTTCTCCAAGACCTTATTCAGTCCCCCAACACTTTAAGTAAATCTGCCTATTCCGTAGAAATACAAGGATGACGCTGATGTAAATGAAGGCGAGATAATGAAGAGGTTCCAGGTCTGGAATAGTTCATGTGTCGTCTGCGACATGGAAAACAATCCCCCTTTTCCCATCATATTTGCCACCTACCTGCAGACGCTCCTCCGGCAGACTTGCTGACCTATTTTTCTCTAGGTATTGTTCTCTTAGGCCAGTCACCTAAAATTATGTGTTTTTACAGCATTCCACTTCTCTATAACCGGCAGCTGGAGCGGAACGGAGAAGAAAATCCCTGTTTATAAAATATTATATCAGGGTTGTAATCATTTACCTGGCCGATATATATATAACTCTTTAACTCTTGCTCAGGGGCTTTTCAAAGAATGTCCTTATCTGACTGTACAGTAGGGGGCGGCACCTTTGTGAAGGGGATGTTGGCATTTTAGGCCGCGGAGCATTGATTATTCTACGTTACCACTTAATTTCCTGTAGGAAGATTGTCACGTCTGTATCAAACAATAGGGCTTTAACCATTTTGACTAAACTTTCTGACTTCTTTTAGGGTTTGTAAACTTTTGGAACCCACTGTTTTATTGCTACTTTGCATATAGCATTGGAGAAAAAGATATATTTTGCATGCAGTTGTGATTTAAAAATCTAGTGTCATTTTATGTATACAGGACCTAAACTGATCTATGTGTTTATATGGTTACGGACTATAAAAAAATAACCCCTTTGGAACATGATCCTGCACTCGTTGCTTATTCTCTTGTCTAGTCTTCTATTGTTTGTAAGTTAGTAATAGATAAGCTAAAGGGAAAGGAGCAATAGTTAATGACAAGATCAGACTACACAGAGTTTATTTGTAGTCTGAAACCATGGAGACAGGTAAGTCCACATAGGAACTCAATGAACAAAAGGGTGGGAGACTTTATGAATTGATCCTGTATTCCGGGGTTATTCTTGTATTGTGTATAGGTTAGTATGAAGAGAAGGCAGAGAATAGAGCAATAGTTAACAGCAGGATCACACTACACTGCGTTTGTAGTTTACAACCATAGAGACACATAAGTGTGCATAGGAGCTATAGGAACAAAAGGGTGGGAGATTTTAGGAATTTATCCCGCATTCTGGGGTTATTCTTCTATTGTTCGTAGGTTAGCAAAAAAAAGGAGGCAGAGAGAATGGAGCAATAGTCAACAGCAGGATCAGACTACTCAGAGTTAGGGTACCGTCACACTTGGCGATGCACGAGCGATCCTGACAGCGATCCGACCTGCCGGGATCGCTGTTGGGAACGCTGGTGAGATATCAAACAGAATGATATGGAGGTCATTGGGACCCTGTTTCTCAGACCTGTAGTATTGAGATCGTTGGTCATCATTGTCCCTGTCAAACACACCGATGCATGCTGCCCAGCGGGACCCCAACGATCAAAAAATGGTCCAGGCGACTCTGACATGACCAGCGATCTCACAGCAGGTGCCTGATCACTGCTAAAGCTCCTGTCACACACAACAATGCACCAGCGATCCCCCGAAACGATAACGATCCTGTAGGGATTGTTGGTGCGTCGTTACCTGGTCGCTGGGGAGCTGTCAAACAGGCAGATCTCCCAGGGACCTGGGAGCCACCTCTACATCGCTGGTAACTATGATAAACAGCGGGTATCTAGGCAGCGTGCGCTGCCGGATCAGATTATATAGAATTTGTCTGTAATCATGGAGACACACAGGTCTGCATAAGAGCTGTATACACAAAACAGTAATGGTACCTTTACACGCCGCCACGGCAGGCTGGATACATCCCGCTACTTCACGTGCACGAGCACGCTCAAACGGCTACAAACGGTCAACGCACCCTCTTTACACGCCGCCACAAGGTTCGCTACGCCACGCTACATCTATAGCTAGCTACATCGCCGGGTGTCTCAAGTAGCCAGCTGTTGCTCATTTACACACCGCTACAACCAGCTACTATGGGCGGACCTGGTGCAGCAGGGACAGCACATAGGCGTGCTACAATTGTGGATTACAAGACTTCCGTACGCTGATAGGACGAAGCAATAACATCCTGATTGGGCAGGCAACGCAGGAGGCTGAGTAATACAGCACGCTCGAGCGATTGTGTAGTGTGACTGGTCAGCTCCTTAAATATGCCTCCCTATGCAGCGACTACCAATCGTCATGCAGCAGCTTCCACCAATGATCGCACATGGGGCGCGGTAACATGGAGCCGAGGTCACGCCTTAGCTACATTGCAGCTACAGCCCCGGGTGTCCAGAGTTCCCTTCCGTTGCTTCTTTACACGCCGATACAGCTCGCTACCATCGGCGATATAGCCATCTGTTTTCGAGCAGAGCCCATAAACAGATGTATCTGTCGCCGGCTGTAGCGTCGCGTCTTCAGACGCCGCTACGACGGGCTACATTGACGCTACAAGCTACATTTGTAGCCTGTAGCGGGATGTATCCAGCCTGCCGTGGCGGCGTGTAAAGGTACCATAAGGCTGCTTTCACACAGCGTTTTTCTGGGATCCGTGGCTGTCTGTTGTAAAACGGACAGCCACAGATCCGATTTGGCCCCCATGTTAGTCTATGGGCACGGATCGGATCTGCCCTTCATGGCATCCGATTTTTGTCGGATCCTATTCTGTCCGATTTTTAGCTATGCCCAAAATCGCAGACTGCTGCGATTTTGGGCACAGCGGGTCAAATCGGACCAAATTGGATCCGACCTGATCCGCGCCAAATAAGGCTGTTTTCACACTACAATTTTTTGCAATCCGACGCTGTCGGATAGAAATCAGACGGCATCGGATCCAAACTGATCCCTGCAATCGGATGCCAAATAGGCATCCGATTCCGACATTTTGCGGGATCAGTTTGGCCGGCTCCTCCTGTCACCTGCTTCTCTCTGCCTCCTGTCACCTGTTCTCCCCTGGTGCTTCCCCGCTTCTCCCCTGGCGCTCCCCGTTTCTCCCTTGGTGCTTCCCGGTTCTCCCCTGGTGCTCCCCGCTTCTCCCCTGCTCTCCCCGCTTCTCCTTTGGTGCTCCCCGCTTCTCTCCTGCTCTCCCCGCTTCTCTCCTGCTCTCCCCACTTCTCCCCCGGTACTCCCCACTCCTCCGGAATAAAAAATAATAAACCATCTATTCTCACCTGTCCATGAGTCCCCTGGCGTCTGTATCTTCTGATCCTAGGACCTCACGTGATGTCACAGTCACATGACCGGTTACCGCGGTAACCGGTCATGTGACTGTGACATGACGGCAGGTCCTACAGGCAGGATGTGCTGGAGACGCCGGGGGACTCATGGACAGGTGAGAATAGATGGTTTATTATTTTTAACCCCTGCCTTACTTAATTTTACTTCCACAATGTACTTATCATGTGACTTAGGATAAAAAGCCAAACCAGAATCTCAATTTGCAGACATGGTGTTTTGGAATATTTCCCCTCGTGATAGCAGCATTGAGTCTCCCAGACTCCTATTGCCTGCATTGTTGGCTGCCTTTTTGCTTTAGGATATAGTATTTGACCCCCATGATCTCTAGACATCAGCTCCATATATATATGGTTGTGGCTGAGCTTGGTACAACAGCATAGTTTCATCATGAAAACAGCTGAGCTGTAGTACTAGTCGTAGCCACCACTGTGTGCGTGGCGCCCTAATATCAAGACACTTTACTTTGTACTTAATAATGGGGATAATGTTCTAATGATACAGAGGAAGGAGAATAACCAGTTCCACAGTCCTCAGCGGTCCAGGTCATAAACCTTCATGCTCCAGGCTCCTGGGGGTCGGCTCTACCTCCTTGTCTTTTTTGACCTTGATAATAAGTGAATTTGTTGTTCTCTGACCGGACTGATCGCTCCTGTGTGCTGCGAGTTGCATGGATCTAACATGACCAATAACTATAGGCTGTATCATCTATACCTGTTAGTAGGGCCCCCCTCTGTCAGCAGGAGGGGGGATTGGGGGCAGGGTGATGGGGACGGGACCTCGAGAATAGGGGCCCGCCAGGGGTTTAACCGGTTTCCCGGCGGCCCAGACCGATGCTGGTAGGGTATATCTGAGCTGTATACAAGGCAGATCCCTAGGGTGGTAGCCAAAAATGATAGGGTCCAGTAACAAAACTTAGAAAATAAAAAGATATAACCACATCAAAGCAACTAAAGACATCGATTAACTTTGTATGTGCAGTAGCTTATTTACCAAGGACTTAAGAAGGAAACAGCGGCACTCCGAGATCCTTTACATCGTTACAAGTTTACATCGGTGGGTGCAGGGAAGGGAGGACGGAGGGACGACGGTGACTGTTTTGCGTGCTCTGCACGCTTCAGCGGGTCCTGCAGAGCACGCAAAACGGTCACCGTCGTCCCTCCGTCCTCCCTTCCCTGCACCCACCGATGTAAACTTTTTTGGAATAAAGCTGTTCATGGAATAAAGGATCTCGGAGTGCCGCTGTTTCCTTCTTAAGCTCTTAATTGATCCCTGCATCTACAGCTGAGCAACCCAGATCCATGAACACCTCTGCACACAGGACTTCAAGGCAACAAGGTCAGTGCCCGGTTTCTCTTCTCAACTAAGTGGCTTATTTACCCTTGAACCCACTTCTACATCCAGCTACCGGCCCATATCCCTGCTCCCATTCGCTTCCAAACTTCTCGAGCAGCATGTCCACACTGTACTTTCCTCCCACCGCTCATCCAACTCTCTCTTTGACAACCTTCAATCCGGCTTCCGCCCCACCACTCCACTGAAACTGCCATGACCAAAATTACTAACGACTTATTCACAACCAAAGCTAACAGACACTTCTCCATCCTCCTCCTTCTTGACCTGTCCTCTGCATTCGACACAGTTGACCACTGTCTCCTATTACAGATCCTGTCTTCCATTGGTATCACTGACCTTGTCCTCTCCTGGATCTCCTCCTATCTTTTCCGCACATTTAGCTTTTCCCGCTCCCACACAACCTCCTCACCCCATCCCCTCTCTGTTGGGGTCCCTCAAGGCTCTGTCCTGGGGCGCTTCTTTTTTCCATTTATACTCTTGGCCTAGGACAACTCATAAAGTTCCACGGCTTTCAGTACCACCTGTACACTGAGGACACTCAGATCTACCTCTCTGGCCCAGACGTCGCCTCCCTGCTGTCCAGAGTCCCAGATGTCTATCAGCCATATCCTCCTCCTTCTCCTCTCACTTCCTAAAACTCAATATAGACAAAACTGAACTCCTCATTTTTCCTCCATCTCACACACCTTCCTTTCCTGATCGATCTATCACAATAAATGACATCACACTTTGCCCTGTACCTGAGGTCCGCTGCCTCAGAGTGATCCTTGACACGGCCTTGTCCTTCAGACCGCACATCCAAGCCCTCGCCACCTCCTGCCACCTCCAACTCAAAAATATTTCCAGAATCCGTTCCTTCCTCAGCCCTCAAATTATCAAACTACTAGTGCATGCCCTCATCATCTCCCTTCTCGACTACTGCAACCTCCTCCTCTGTGTTCTCCTTGCTAACAGTCTTGCACCTCTCCAATCTGTACTTAACTCTGCTGCCCGACTAATCCATCTCTCTCCTCGCTGCTCCTCCACTTCTCCCCTCCGCTAATCTCTCCACTGACTCCCAATTCCCCAGCGTATCCAATTCAAACTAGTAACATTGACTTACAAAGCCGTCCACAATCTGTCCCCTCTATATATCTCTGAACTATTCTCCGGATATCATCCAACTCGTGATCTTTGATCTGCCCAAGACCTCCTTCTTTCCTCCACACTTGTACATTCCTCATCTAACCGCCTGCAAGACTTCTCCCGAGCATCCCCCATCCTTTGGAATTCTGCACCCCAAAACGTCCAACTGTCCCCTACACTCGGAACCTTCAAGCGGAACCTGAAAACCCATCTCTTCAGAACAGCCTACCGCCTGCAATGACCACAGTGCCACCTCACCACCACTGGACCCAGTGCTCTACCACCATCAACCCTGCGCTCCACCACCACTGGAGCAGACCCAATCTACTGACTCTCTCCTCACCGCCCTGTAGAATGTAAGCCCACAAGGGCAGGGTCCTCTTTCCCCTCTGTATCAGTCTTTCACTGTTAGTCTGTTCATTGTATTTGTAACCCTTTCTCATGTACAGCACCATGGAATCAATGCCGCTCTATAAATAAATAATAATAATAATAATTTACATTACATTATTTAATTACAAAGTGTTATATTTTCATATATACTAAGGATTGATGCAAAAAAAAAAATTAAACAATGGTTTTTACATAAATTCCCATCTTTACACATTTTCTAGCACAAAACTCCATTTCCCTTCTTTCCTGCATTGGTAGAGTTAAACCATTACATTCTGGATGCCTGCAGTCACCACTAGGGGGAACATTTTCTATACAGATATGTGCAAGTTCATCTCACTAGGAGCTGTGTAACTCTATATGTAGACAGCTCCCCCTAGTGGTGGAAAAATGTAAATATATCTTTTGAACTTTTGGGAGTTATTACATTCATCTTTCATAACATATTTTTAAGTAATTTACAGCATATCTTTTCATAATTATTTGCTTTCATGGTGTTAAGTCACAGACTGCTTAGGTGCATCCTCAAAGTCCCTTGTTTAGATGAGCAGTTCTTGAGCAACACAGACAGGTGGGAAGAAACTGGCTGTGGAGAAGATGCCAAACTGGTCTGGAAGAGCTGGAACAGCGATAACAGATTTAGTAAAAGCTAGGGTAGTGAAGGCTGATGTAGCAGAGCTGGAACAGTGACGAGTGATGTAGCAGAGCTGGAACATCGACGATCAATGTAGAAGAGCTAGAACAGCGATGAGTGATGTAGAAGAACTGGAACAGCGATGAGTGATGTAGCAGAGCTGGAACATCGACGATCAATGTAGAAGAGCTAGAACAGCGATGAGTGACGTAGAAGAGCTGGAACAGCGATGAGTGATATAGAAGAGCTGGAACAGCGATGAGTGATGTAGCAGAGCTGGAACAGCGATGAGTGATGTAGCAGAGCTGGAACAGTGATGACTGATGTAAAAGAGCTGGAACAGCATAGGCTAATGCAGCAGTGCTGGTACAGTGGATACAGCTAGAATTGTAGACTTGTAGTTGATATACCAATACTAGTACATCAGATACAGAAATTGCAGAGTTGTAGTAGTGTTGTGTAGTAGTGCTAGAATACCAATTACTGGAATAGCAGTTGTGCTTGTAGCCGTGGCTGATATAGCAGTTCTAAAACAATAGGGATTGGAAGTAGTAGCAATAGTGGCAGATGTATAAGTAGTGGAATATTGATAATTGGAATGTCAGAGTAGTTGCAGATCAACAACTACCTGAATAATCAGATGGTGTCCAGCTGCCTGACTGGGTGATACGACGTCATTGAACTTCATTGAAATTACCACCAAAGTGCAGACAAAGAGCCGAAGTGGATGTATGACATGGCATCTCCCTTAGTGCTTTTATGGCAGGTTCAGTCAGATAGAATCAATCTCCTTCCACCTCTTGCAGCAGTCAATAAAATTCTTCTTACCACGAAGAAAAATATTTCTTTCTCAACTTTTCCATATACTGCTGATGCTCTGCTCGTATCCCCTGACAAGGACAGACAGAAGGACAGACAACTCTTTCTATGGGTTGCCTTGCGGTGAACCTGAGAGAGTGACTGATCACGTGACCACCAGGACTCGGCTTGTTGGATGGACGTGCACAATGCTATGCACTGTGAACTCCAGGTGGCGCTAGACTGTGCAAGTAAATGTCATATCTCATTATTAACAGCAAGTTACTTGTATCCATTTGATATGCTCTATACCAGGGGTCTCAAACTCGGCTGGGTTGGTGGGCCGCACATAGAAAAACATTTATAGCGGGGGCCGCATCTCTTGTAGGACTAAGTGATATTTATAGAAATACCAGAATTTTTTGCTCAATGTAGTAAAGTACAAATCCTAATCCCTTTCTTGTAGTAATGTCCCCATCCTGTAGTAATGTCCTTTTCTACTGATGTCCTCGATCCTGATCACCTTTTCTAGTGATGTCCCCCATCCTGATCCCTTTTTCTAGTGATGATCCCTATCCTGATCCCTTTTTCTAGTGATGTCCACCATCCCGATCCCTTTTTCTAGTGATGTCCCCCAACGATCATGGTCCCCTTTTGTAGTGATGTCCCCCATACTGATCTCCTTTTGTAGTGATGTCCCACATCATGATCCCCTTTTCTAGTGATGTCCCCATCCCATTCCCCTTTAGTAGTGATGTCCCCATTTTGATCCCCTTTAGTGATGATGTCCCCATCCCGATTCCCTTTTATAGTGATGTCCCCCATCCTGTTTTACCTTCTTTTTACACACTCAAATACACACTCTATCACACTCACACATAAACCCACACACAAACCCACACACAGACCCCCCCCCCCACACACACTCTCACACACATTCACACATCCTCATACACACTCTTACACTCACACTCATTAACACACTGAAACTCGCACACACTTTCTTATACACACATCCTCACTCACACACTCACCCTCACACACACACCCTCTCACACACTCTCACACTTTTCTCACTTTAATGATGCATCGCTCCAGTGCAGGGGGCCGCCGCGGTCCCCACTGTACTGACTTCCGGCCTCCGCTGTGCTATGACTTCCTCCAGCCGCTGCTCATATAAGCTCTGTTGCTCATCAAGATCAATGCAGTCTGCCAGCCAGAGGCCCGCATATGACATCATATTCTGCCGTCAGCTGCGGGCCTCTCATTGGCTGGCAGCTTGCATTGATCTTGCTGAGTGGCAGAGCTGGTTAGTCCTGCACTGGGGTGATGCATCATTAAGTTGTCCAAGGTGCCGCGGGCCGCATAGTGAAGCCCCAGGGGCCGCATGCGGCCCTCGGGCCGCGAGTTTGAGACCCCTGCTCTATACAATAAATGTGATATATAATGGTAAGACCGCCACTTTTAACCTATGGGGGCATTTTGGTGCCCCATAACCTGTACTGAACAGTCACCCATAGTGTATGGACCCTATAGGACATGCATCGGTCTCTATGGACAGCCTCACTATATGTTCTGTTCTAGTGATTATGTGTACCGCAAAAGAATTCTGCAAGGGAAATAAGATAAAACTTAACGATCCGGGACGCCAAGGTCAAACGATTAACAAACGTCTTACGAGTCTGACATCTACCCAAATAGTAATATTGACAGTAATATCCAGCGTGACTATTACCCTGAACTAATGGTGCGGAGAGTGGGGGGTGGATGGGTGTAATAATAACGTGTACATAATAAAAAAAAGTGTCCACATATCCTAAGCATTATATAGCGGTATTATTCAGGCGGTATTTTCCTCTTTTATTGTGGCTTTATGGGACACTGTATGACCCTATATAATCGTATTCTCTCAGCACTATATGGACGCTTTATGGAAAGATAAAACTGACAACATTTTATAGCGTATTACAGCAGTTTTGATGTATTATTATGAGGCTAGTATTATTAGTGTTGGGGTCCTCTTTGGCGGTATTATTTGAATTGTACAAAATGCATTTGATGTATTTTGACGTATTTTTCTTGTCAATGTTAAATTGTACACTGTATGGGGGTGTTTGGGGGCTGTTTATGGCATAGTGACTTTGGCACTGTATGGCGGTTCTTTTTGATAATACTCAGTACTAATGTTTGTGCACTATATAGCAGCTTTATTGTTGTCCCTGTTAAATTGTACACTGTATGATGGCGCTATTACAGTAGGAACATTGCTGCATTTGGCGGCTGTTTATGGTATAGTGACTTTGGCACTGTATGGCGGTACTTTTTGATCATACTTAGTACTGATGTTTGTGCACTATATATAGCGGTTTTATTATTGTCTCTGTTAAATTGTACATTCTGTTGGTGTTTTGCATCACTTAGGGGTAGTTTACAGAAAACTGACTAGGGCACTGTATGGTGGTATTACTTGATAGTTCAGAGTACTGATGTGTGTAGTTTTTACATTGTCCATGTAATGGGGCTGGATAGCAGTGATTTGCCATCTGCTGTCTGGGAGGATCCGGCAGAATTAGTTTTTTTTCCCCTGGACACAAAATTGCAGATTGCAGTGTTTTTGGGACCGGGGCAAAAATCTGACAAAATCGGATCCTCCTGAATCCGATGCAATCTGGAGTCTATGGGTGCCAGATCGCGCCGGATCCAACAGAAAATCGGATCCGGCTGCTGAACGCCAGGTGCTGAAGTTCAACGTTGTCTGGCGCTGAACTTCAGCACCTGGAGAGCTCCCAGCTGAAACTTCAGAACCGTGGCCAGCTCCCTGCTAGCCATGATTTTGAAATTTCAGGACTGGACAGCGGCATCAGCGCGCACTGATGATTCCAGCAGAAAACAGAACCGGAGGGCATGTTAACTCTCCGGTTCTGTTGTGTTCGGAGCTGTTGGGCTGCGTCCGGTGCATCCAGCAAAACACCGGACACAGCCTGACAGCAGAAAAACATGGTGTGAAGCCGCCTAAAAAGACTTTTGGGCCTGGGTGCGATTGCAACCCCTGCCCCTATTGTAGTTATGCCCCTGTGCACACTGTACCGCACCACTACAGGGAGCATGTTATATAATAGTTATTATAGCACCATATGGCGGTATTATTTTGATTCTACACAATACTATAGAACAGTGCTTTGTTCTCAGTTTGGCATTATTGGGTACATTATTTGGGCACTGTTTGACACTATTCTAGTAATTTTATTTACGCACTATAGATGATTTTTTTTGTCTAATAAATTATATAGATATTTTAATGACATCCCATTAAAGACAAAAGCTCAGTTAATATGGGCGGCACGGTGGCTCAAGTGGTTAGCACTGCAGCCTTTGCAGCACTGGGGTCTTGAAGTCCTGGGTTCAATTCCCACCAAGGACACTAAGGACAACATCTGCAAGGAGTTTGTATGCTCCCCTTGTTTGCATGGGTTTCCTCCAGGCACTCCAGTTTCCTCCCACATTGTAAAGACATACTGATAGGATGTTTAGATTGTGAACCCCAAGAGGGACAGCATTACTGATGTATGTAGAGTGCTATGGAATTAATAGCACTATATAAATTATTATATCCGCAATATGGTAAGCATCACCCTTGATGGTATGGGAACGTCTATTAAGGATCTGGGCTCCAGACACCCTGAGATGTGCGGTGCTCTGTGCATTTCTCAATGAAAGTTGTAAGAAGTATTTCACGCTTGCAGCCAATTGGAGGAGGCGCAGACATCAAGGTGAGCAGGGAAGCAAAATCTTGTTTCTTCGTTTTTCAGGGAGGGAATCTGCAATGTGCAGGCCTATGTTAAAATCCCAAATCCCCCGGATCGATATCGGAGCGGACCAACGCCTTAGGGAGCATGGAAGATAAAGAGCAGCGTGATGTAAAGGTTTCTGTCTCTCATAAATAATGCACTGGGGTCTGAGATAGGGAAAAAAAGGGTCTAGGATCCCCCCTTGCAGTACAAAATAAGCCCCAGACCCCCCTCCTGCTTTCATGTTTTAGGAGTTCGGCAAAAGAAGGAGAAGGAGGGGGGCGCTCTCATCCTCCTTGGTGACCATATATTAACCCATTAGACACACAAGACTAATAGTTTGTTTTAAAAGTTTCTCTTCTGAATTTTCCAGTTAGAAGTATAACAGATAGATAGATAAATATGAGGTAGATAGATACTGAGATACATAGATGGCGGATAGATATGACATAGATAGATATTAGCTCGATGGATGGGTGGGTAATGGATGGATGGATGTATACATATTAAATAGATGGATAGACATGTGATAGATAAATACTAAGGCTACCTTCACATTTGTGGACCCCTCTGCAGCGTTCTGCGGAGGGGATCTGCAATGTGAGCGCAGCACCGCAAGCCCCTATCTTTATAATGGGAGCGCACGGTGCTGCGTATGACCATGCGCACCCACTCACTGCCATATTTGATCTGTGCGCGACATGTTGCATTTCTGGTGCGGACGAGACTGGGTGATTTGTGCACAGGCATCCGCCTGCGCACAGATCACATATGGCAGTGAGTGGGTGCGCACGGTCATACGCAGCACCGTGCGCTCCCATTATAAAGATAGGGGCTTGCGGTGCTGCGCTCACATTGCAGATCCCCTCCGCAGAACGCTGCGGAGGGGAACCCAAATGTGAAGGCAGCCTAAGATAAATATTGGATGGATCGATAGTTATAAGATAGATATGAGGTAGATAGATATTAGATGGATGGATAGGTGGATAATTGATGGATGGATGTATAAATATTAAATGGATGGATGGATGGACAGATATGCAATAGATATGAGGTAGACAAATATTAGATGGAGGGATAATTGATGGATACATATTAGATGAATGGATGGCAGGATAGATACGAGATAGATATTAGGCGGCCGTCACACGGAACGATATCTTGCCCGATATCGTTTAAGCGATCTCCTTTTTGATTGCTTAAGCGATATCGGGCAAGATATCGTTGCATGTAATCAAGCGATTTACGATGTGAAATCGCTTGATCGTGACATCGCTGATCTGAGCTCCGGTTCTCAGATCTAGCGATGAACGATGCAACGATCTGCATCATCGTGGTGTATGACACCACGATGATCCATCTCCCAGCGACCGCGCCTATGCTGGGAGATGGTAACTATGGTACACGTCGGGTAACTAAGCGACGCGCGGCGCCTAGTTACCCGATGTGTACCATAGTAACGAGCGAGATCGCTGCTCCACATCGCTGGTGAGTCTGTCTGTGTGACATCTCACCAGCGATGTGAGCGATATTGTAAGCGATTGCGCGTGCACGTGATCGCTTACAATATCGCTAAGGATATCTCAGCGTGTGACGGCCCCCTTAGATGGATGGATAGGTGGATAATTGATGGATACAGATGAGATGGATGGATAGATAGATAATAAATATCTACTGCTGGAAGAAGGTCATGTATTGACCGAAACATCGCCACTTTTTCACCTGAAGGCCAATAAAGGCATAAAGAGGATTTTGTTGAGTGCTGCAGTCCGTTTTTTGCATATATGGTAGATAATAAATAGATAGTTATTAGATA
Organism: Allobates femoralis; assembly: GCA_033576535.1. Lineage (NCBI taxonomy): Eukaryota > Metazoa > Chordata > Amphibia > Anura > Aromobatidae > Allobates > Allobates femoralis. The sequence goes on along the minus strand of JARQOC010000011.1, from coordinate 220,149,099 downwards.
GATAGATAGATAGATAGATAGATAGATAGATAGATAGATAGATAGATAGATATGAGATTAATAGATATTACAATGGATAGATATTAGGGGGCCGTCACACGCTGAGATATCCTTAGCGATATTGTAAGCGATCACGTGCACGCGCAATCGCTTACAATATCGCTCACAATCGCTGGTGAGATGTCACACAGACAGACTCACCAGCGATGTGGAGCAGCGATCTCGCTCGTTACTATGGTACACATCGGGTTACTAGGCGCCGCGCGTCGCTTAGTTACCCGACGTGTACCATAGTTACCATCTCCCAGCATAGGCGCGGTCGCTGGGAGATGGATCATCGTGGTGTCATACACCACGATGATGCAGATCGTTGCATCGTTCATCGCTAGATCTGAGAACCGAACCTCAGATCAGCGATGTCACGATCAAGCGATTTACCATCGTAAATCGCTTGATTACATGCAACGATATCTTGCCCGATAACGCTTAAGCGATCAAAAAGGAGATCGCTTAAACGATATCGGGCAAGATATCGTTCCGTGTGACGGCCCCCTTAGATAGATATAAATATATAGAGATAGATATGAGATACAGTGGTGTGAAAAAATGTTTATCCCCATTTTGATTTCTTACTCTTCTGCATGTTTGTCACTTAAATGTTTCAGTTAACAAACAAATGTAAATATGAGACAAAGATAACACAAGCAAACAAAAAATGCAGTTTATAAATGAAGATCTTTATTATTAAGGAAAAAAGAAATACGAACCTACAGGGCCCTGTGTGAAAAAGGGATTGCCCCCCACACCTTTAAAACATAAATTAACTGTGGTTTCTCACATCTTTGGGAAGCTCATTTTCCCCACCCACATCCAGGCCTGATTGCTGCCACAATCAAGAAATCACTTAAATAGGACCTGCCTGACAAAGTGAAATAAACCAAAATATATTCAAAAACAAGACATGTCGTGACCCAAACAAATTCAGGAACAAATGAGAAACAAAGTAATTGAGAGCTATCAGTCTGGAAATGGTAATAAAACCATTTCTAAAACTTTGGGCCTCCAGTGAACCACAGCGAGAGCCATTATCTACAAATGGAAAAAAAATGGAACAGCGGTGAACCTTCCCAGGAGTGGCCGGCCAACCAAAATTACCCCCCAAAAGCGGAGTGACGACTCATCCAAGAGATCACAAGAGATCCCACAACAATATCCAAACATCTGCAGGCATCCCTTGCCTCAGTTAAGGTCAGTGTTCATGACTTCACCATATAAAGAGACTGGGCAAAAATGGCCGCAAGGTAGAGTTCAAGGACAAAGACCACTGCTGAGCAAAAAGAACATTATCTCAATTTTGCCAGAAAACATCTTGATGATCCTCAAGACTTTTGGGAGAAAACTCTGTGGACCAAGGAGACAAAAGTTGAACTTTTTGGAAGGTGCATGTCCCATTACATGTTCTGTAGAAGAAACAAGGGAACAGCATACCAACAGTATTACATGGTGGAGGTAGTGTGATGGTCCGGGCCTGTTCTGCTCCTTCAGGACCTGGAAGACTTGCTGTGGTAAATGGAGCCATAAATTCTGCTTTGTACCAAAAATTCCTGAAGGAAAAGGTCCGGCTGTCTGTCAGTGACCTCAAGGTGAAGATTACTGGGGTTATGCAGTATTAGGTTTAGGGGAAATCACTCTTTCACACAGGACCCTGTAGGTTTGGATAGCTTTTTCCAATAATAATAAATATCTTCATTTATAACCTGCATTTTGTGATTACTTGTGTTATCTTTGTCTAATATTTACATTTGTTTGGTGGCTGAAACATTTAAGAGATAGATAGATAGAGGTAGATAGATAGATAGATAGATAGATAGATAGATAGTGAGAGATAGATAGATAGATAGAATAGATAGATAGATAGATAGATAGATTCTTCTGCAAAGAACATGAAAACTTTTCATCTAATATAATGTAAATTGTCCAAAGTGAGAGAAGTTTCCTGACCGTCTGCTGTGTCACTGCTGGATGAAGTTCAGTGAATTATGGCAAATACAAAGAGATGTGAGCAAGTCCCTCACCTTTAAATATGTAGGTGGCCATCTGGTGTGTCTGAGACAGGACTGTGGGACAAGACAGAACTAACTTTATGTTAAAAGTATAACTTCCATAGCATCTAATATGTGATAACTCTGTCAATGGAGGCTTTTATACATTCATTAATTTAGTCCCACCCCAGAGGAGCCAGTAATTGGAAATTACATTGTTTATTTCCCCTTTAAAGCAAAGTTCCACCCTAGAATTACATTAACTACCTTTGTAATCAGAGGTGAATCTACGTTTTTCTCTATTTTTCTATAAATGCATTTTTATTAATAATCTGATTAAAACTTCTACAATTTTCCTTTGTATGTTTCACCATTTTTAAAATGTTTCCTTGTTCTCAGTGAATGTGTAAGCATCCATCAAGCCCCCCCACACACAGTATGATGATCCCTCAATGGCCTCAACAAAATATGATGCCCCAACAGTGTCACAACTCAGTATGATGCCTCCACAGCCTTCCCTAAACAGTATATTTCACCCCCACAGTGACCCCAGCTTAGTGTAAAACCCCCACAATGACCCCAACTCAGTGTAACACCCCCATAATGACCCCAACTCAGTGTGACACCCCCACAATGACCCCAACTCAGTATGATGCCTCCACAGCCTTCCCCAAACAGTATAGTTTCACCCCCACAATGACCTAAACTCAGTATGATGCCCCTACAGTGACCCCTACTCAATGTAACACCCCCACAATGACCCCAACTCATTGTAACACCCCCACAATGATCCCAACTCAGTATGATGCCCCCACAGTGACCCCATCTCAGTATGATGCCCCCACAGTGACCCCATCTCAGTATGATGCCCCCACAGTGACCCCATTTCAGTATGATGCCCCCACAGTGACCCCATCTCAGTATGATGCCTCCACAGCCTTCCCTAAACAGTATAGTTCACCCCCACAGTGACCCCAACCCTAACTCAGTGTGACACCCCCACAATGACCCCAACTCAGTATGATGCCCCCACAGTGACCCCAACTTAGTGTGACAACCCCACATTAACTCCAACTCAGTGCGACACCCCCACAGTGACTCCCCAACACAATTCAATGCCTCCATCATGGTATGATGCTCCTACAGTGCTGCTGACACAGTGTGATCCCCCACAGCCCTCATCCAACAGGATGCTGTCCTCCATAGTGCCCAACACAGTATGATGCCTCCACAGCTTTCCTCACACAGTATTGTTCCCCCACAGTGCCCCCAACATAGGGTGACACCCCCACAGTGACCCCAACTCAGTGTGACATTCCCACAATGACCCCCACTCAGTGTGATGCCCCACAGTGACTCCATCAAAAGTGACGGCAACACATTGACCCCCAACACAGTGTGAGGCCTCCAACATAGTATGAGGCCACTACAAAGCTCTTGACACAGTGTGATGCCCCCCACAGCCATCCTCAAACAGGATAATGCCCCATAGTGCCCAACAAAGTATGATTCTCCCATACCATAGTGCCCCAACACAGTGGGATTTCCCCAAAGCCTTCCCCAAACATTGCAATGCCCCCCATTTCACCCAGCACAGTATGATGCCCCACAACACACCACATAGAATATGATGCCCCGACACAGTATGATACCCCTATAGTGCCATACACACACAGTATGATGTTGCCACAGTACTCCTAACACAGTGGAATGCCCTCACAGCTCTCCCCAAACAGTATGATGCCCCACATTGCCCATCACAGTATGATTCCTCCATAATGACCCCAGCATAGCCCTCCTCAAACAGTATGATGCCCCCAGTGTATGAACATAGTATAATACCCCAACAGTGATGCCAGCACTGTACAATGCTCCCTCAGCGAACAACACACTGCATGATGCCATAGCAGTCCTCTGCCAACTGGTACAATGCCCACACAGTGCCCCCAATACAGTGTGATGCCCCAAAAACCGTCGATACACAATATGATATGCAAATTAAAAAATAAAACTTCCGCTCCACTCTGTGCACTTTATGTACTAAGGGTCCACACAGCAGACGCGATCTAGTGATGTCACCGCAGTATCACAGGCTGAATAGTGGAGCTGGGAGCTGATGGATCCTGTTCCACATTGCAATCAACAGTATCCGAATCCAGAGAAAGCAGATACCATAGAACGTGAGATGCTGGCAATCACAGAGCCCCCACTGGCCTGCACTCTCTATAATTACACCCAAGGCTGTAGAGCCAGTAAGTCAAACATCTGACTCCTCAATTTCCCTGAATCCGACTCCTACTCAAACTTCACCAAAATAGGTACCGACTCTGACTCCACAGTTCCAACTGCACAACCATGGCTGTGAAGTCAATAAGCCAAACATACGACTCCACCCACGCTGGACATAGACTCCGACTCCACCCAAAATAGACACAGACTCCCGACTCCACCCAAAATGGACACAGACTCCTGACTCCAGCCAAAATGGACACAGACTCCCGACTCCACCCAAAATAGACACAGACTCCAACTCCACCCAAAATGGACACAGACTCCTGACTCCAGCCAAAATGGACACAGACTCCCGACTCCAGCCATAATGGACACAGACTCCCAACTCCACCCAAAATGGACACAGACTCCAACTCCACCCAAAATGGACACAGACTCCTGACTCCAGCCAAAATGGACACAGACTCCCGACTCCACCCAAAATGGACACAGACTCCCAACTCCACCCAAAATGGACTCTGACTCCCGACTCCACCCAAAATGGACACAGACTCCAACTCCACCCAAAATGGACACAGACTCCCGACTCCACCCAAAATGGACACAGACTCCCGACTCCAGCCAAAATGGACACAGACTCCGACTCCACCCAAAATGGACACAGACTCCGACTCCACCCAAAATGGACACAGACTCCGACTCCACCCAAAATGGACACAGACTCCCGATTCACCAAAATGGACACAGACTCCTGACTCCACCCAAAATGGACACAGACTCCTGACTCCACCCAAAATGGACACAGACTCCCGACTCCACCCAAAATGGACACAGACTCCGACTCCACCCAAAATGGACACAGACTCCCGACTCCACCCAAAATGGACACAGACTCCGACTCCACCCAAAATGGACACAGACTCCGACTCCACCCAAAATTGACACAGACTCCAACTCCACCCAAAATGGACTCGACTCCCGACTCCACCCAAAATGGACACAGACTCCCGACTCCACCCAAAATGGACACAGACTCCTGACTCCAGCCAAAATGGACACAGACTCCTGACTCCAGCCACAATGGACATCCGACTCCCGACTCCACCCAAAATGGACACAGACTCCCGACTCCACCCAAAATGGACACAGACTCCAACTCCACCCAAAATGGACTCCGACTCCCGACTCCACCCAAAATGGACACAGACTCCGACTCCACCCAAAATGGACACAGATCCCGACTCCACCCAAAATGGACTCCGACTCCACCCAAAGGACACAGACTCCTGACTCCAGCCAAAATGGACACAGACTCCGACTCACCCAAAATGGACACAGACTCCTGACTCAGCCAAAATGGACTCCGACTCCCGACTCCACCAAAATGGACACAGACTCCGACTTGATGACTTCAACTCCACAGCCTTGGTTACACCGCTCACTGTTAGGGCACATAGATATTATAGAGGGGTCTTCTATTATCTATGTCAGTTTTGGATGTGAACTAGTACACAGTATTACGGTACGTTGCGAAGCCATTTATTTGATTAGCAGACATGTAATATTAGGCATGGCTTTGGTTATTTTATTATTATTTTTTTTACCCTGGGTGATTTTGAACCTTTCCGTGTCGGAGGTGCGTCGTGGCTGCTGGGGAATCTCAATGCATTGTGTGCCGTGTGTCTCGCAACGTTACAGTGACTCGCTCTGACACCGAACATCTGTTCAATGGAAATGATCTCTCCTGCGGGTGCAGAGTGTGGCGGCGGAGGGGGGCGCCGAGTGTTCGGAGTCCTGTCCAATGATGCTGTCTATACGAGCCACCTCTCTCCTTCCAGACAAATTGCCGTCACTCTCTATCATCTCTTGGGGAGAAGACGATGCAGGGCAGGCGCGGGCATCCAGCGGTGGAGGGCGCCGAAATATTAAAATAATAACCTGAAATTTTTTCGATTTATTTATACTTTTTTTTTGTTGTTTGGCTGAGATTCTACATAGTAATTAATTTAATGAGGTATTTTTGATTTTTGCGTAAAAATTCATAAATCTCTTGAATCATTGGTGTAAAAAACATCTAACGCCTAATAAAAAAGAAAAAAAAAATGGGACTTAAAGATGCAAAGTATAAATCAGGCCCTTTATTTAGTGTGAGTTTTTTTGGGCAATTTATCATTCCTGGGAGGAATTTCCTTTGATATCTTAAGGGTTAACTTCTGCGGCTCTGCAGGTGAGCTGCTGCTGTGTTGGTCAAGCTCCCCAAGCCTTCAAATAATCCCATTACCCCATCAACTTGTGTCGCTGAAAGAGTCCATTCACTCTTTGACCTGTGAGCTGTTATGATGTGAGCAGTTTCTGCTAGAGTTTTCAAAAGCTGTGTTTCGTTGGAGTCGTGGTTCCTAACCCAATCCCTGGGTGGAGTTGCAGTGACTATCCTGGTCTCCGGGTGGAGGTGAGGGGGTTATAGCCAAGGGCTGGTCAGGAGCAGGGCAAGGGTGGTGGCTCAGACATCCTCACCTTTAGAAGTACTTCTGGGAACAGGGTCAGCTAGGGACCCCCAGTCTAAGGGTTAGACTAGACTATAAAAGATACAGAAGCGCAAATAGGGTCTTATCCTCGTTAGACATATACAATCCAAACATTTCTGCTCACCTGGCCAGGTTGTGGGAACCACAACTAATATATATTGCATGCACCAGCTGCTGCAAAATCCACCGATCCACATGTACTACGTGGTCACCGAAAAAAAACAAATGAATAGATATGTGGATAATCCGCGCTGCCGTGTTATGAATGACACCATAGGAATATATGGATCAACTGGTGGCTTTATTCAATGCGTTTTGGAGCGTCAACCTTGCTCCTTCCTCAGGAAACCAATCTGGTTGGTTTCCTGAGGAAGGAGCAAGGTTGAATCGGATTATCCATAACTATATCCATTGTTTAAGGGTCAGACTAATTCCCCTGATCATCTTTAGCCCGTCACTGCCAACCTGCTTTCATATCCCTTCGTCTGTTCTAGCCACCAGTGACAGATAGATACTTGTTGGTGCAATAGTAAGAAAATGGAAGAAATACAAAATTAGGTCAATTCACATCGATCTGGGGCTCCATGCAAAATCTCACGTTGTGGGGTATCCAGGATCATGAGGAAGGTGAGAGATCAGCCTAAAACTACATGGAGGGAACATGTTAATGATCTCAAGGCAGCTGGGACTACGGTCACCAAGAAAACCACTGGTAACACATTATGCCGTAATGGATTAAAATCATGCAGTGCCCGCAGTCTCACTGCTCCAGAAGACACATGTGCCGCCGTCTGAACCTTGCCAATGAACACCTTGGTGATTCTGAGAGTGATTGGGAGAAGGTGCTGTGGTCAGATGAGACAAAAATTGAGCTCTTTGGCATTAATTCAACTTGCTGTGTTTGGAGGAAGAGAAATGCTGCCTATGACCCAAAGAACACCATCCCTGCAGTCAAGCATGGTGGTGGAAACCTTATGTTTTGGGGTATTTATCTGCTAAGGGCACAATGACTACATCACCGCTTCAATGGGACAATGAATGGAGCCATGTCCCGTAAAATCCTGAGTGACAACCTTCTTCCCTCCGCCAGGACATTAAAAAATGGGTCGTGGCTGGGTCTTCCAACACGACAATGACCCAAAACATACAGCCAAGGGTACAAAGGAGTGGCTCAAAAAGAAGCCCACTAAGGTCATAGAGTGGCCTAGCCAGTCTCCGGACCTTAATCCCATAGAAAATTTATGGAGAAGCTGAAGCTCCAAGTTGCCTAGCGACAGCCTCAAAATCTTAATGATTTAGAGATGATCTGCAAAGAGGAGCGAACCAAAATTCCTCCTGACATGAGCACAAACCTCATCATCAACTACAAGAAACATCTTACTGCTGTGCTTCCAATAAAGGTTTTGCCACCAAGTATTAAGTCTTCTTTGCCAGGGGATCACATACTTATTTCTCTCTGCAAAATGCAAATACATTTATATAATGTAGACAATGTGATGGATTTTATATTTAATATATTCTATCTCTGACTGTTAAAATTAACCTTCCCTTAAAATTATAGACTGTGCATGTCTTTGTCAGTGAGCAAACTTGCAAAATCAGCAAGGGATCAAATACTTATTTACTTCACTACTGGAGCCATAATAACAAGTATTGTTGTTTTAAAATTGGTTCCTCTCCTTCCACAAAAACATCAACTTTATTTTAATATGAACATCAAAGTTCTCAGTGCACCCTTGGAGTGACTAAATGCCCAGGAGCACAGCTCTACCCACTCACTTAGGCCGGCTTCACACCGCGCTTTGGAGCTGTCAGGTTGTGTCCCATGATTTGCAGGATGTACTGGACACAACCCGACAGCCCCGGACGCTCAGAAACTGAAGGCAGATATGCCCTCCAATTTTATTTTAAACAGGAATCATTTGCGCGCATCTGTGCCCGCTGTCCAGTGCTGAAATTTCAGCAGCAAGGGTGCAGGGGAGCTGCCCGCGGTACTGAAATTTCAGTCGTGGAGCTCTCCAGGTGCTGAACTTCAGCGGCGGCTCTGAAATGCTGCTCTGTCCATGGTGCTGAACGAGTGCGGTTGCATTACAGAGCCGCCGCTCTTTCAGTACCAGGCGTCTGGGAACCAGTACGATTTCTTGCCGTATCCGGCGTCCATAGACTTCCATGTTAGGGGCGCCAGATTGCCCTTGATCCGGGAGGATCCGGTTCTGTTCGTTTTTGGCACCGGACACAAAAAATGATGCAGACTCCGATTTTCTGTCTGGTGCCAAAAACGAAAAGAACCGGTTCCCCCAGAAAAGCACAAAACCAGATGGCAAATAACAGGCATTCGCCACCATAGGTATACATGGGGGGCAAAATCGGATCCGGTTCTGTCCAGTTCACACCGAACAGACTCGGACCCGAAAAACCATGGTGTGAAGCCAACCTTAGATTACTGCCACTTCTTCTATGTTGATTGACAGCACTGGCTTGCCAGAGCAAGGACTTGTGTGAAAGTAAACCTTTGTTATTTGCACACTGTCCCATTTCAGGAGAGCACACGTAAATCACTCTCTCCTCGCTGTTGACATTGCTCATCTCCTCTGCTATCACTTCAGTAAAGGAGAGAGCACACAAAACTCTCTCTCATCACTGATGATGTAGTTCGTGTAAAGCTATGGTGGGATATTATCTGCAAGGAAAGAAGGGATATCTGTGCTCTCTCCTTTACTAAAGTGCTGATAAAGCAGAAACGCTCTCTCCTGCACTGAAGTGATAGTAAGACAGACAAGAACTGTTAAAAGTGAGGAGAGAGTGATTTGTGTGCTCTCTGCTGTATTAAACTGACAGCATAGAATATTAGCAATGTCAGAAGCAAGGAGATGTTGATTTGTGTGCTCTATACTGCACTGAAATGATATCAAAGGAGATGAGCAATGTCAGAAGTGAGGAGAGAGTCATATATGTGCTCTCTACTGCACTGAAGTGATAGCAGCAAAGACCAGCAATGTCAGAAGTGAGGAGTGAATGATTTGTGTGCTTTCCTCTACAGTGCAGTGATAGCAGCAGAGAAGAGCAATGTCAGGAGCGAGGAGAGTGTGATTTGTGTGCTCTCTGCTGCACTGAAGTGATAGCAGCAGAGAAGAGCTATGTCAGGAGCGAGGAGAGAGTGATTTGTGTGCTCTCTGCTGCACTGAAGTGATAGCAGCAGAGAAGAGCTATGTCAGGAGCGAGGAGAGAGTGATTTGTGTACTCTCTGCTGCACTGAAGTGATAGCAGCAGAGAAGAGCAATGTCAGGAGCGAGGAGAGAGTGATTTATGTGCTCTCTAATGCACTGAAGTGATAGTAGAAGAGATGAGCAATATCAGGAGCGAGGAGAGAGTGATTTATGTGCTCTCTAATGCACTGAAGTGATAGTAGAAGAGATGAGCAATGTCAGGAGCGAGGAGAGAGTGATTTGTGTGCTCTCTGCTCCACTGAAGTGATAGTAGAAGAGATGAGCAAAGTCAGGAGCGAGGAGAGAGTGATTTGTGTGCTCTCTAATGTACTGAAGTGATAGTAGAAGAGATGAGCAATGTCAGGAGCGAGGAGAGAGTGATTTGTGTGCTCTCTGCTGTACTGAAGTGATAGTAGAAGAGATGAGCAAAGTCAGGAGCGAGGAGAGAGTGATTTCTGTGCTCTCTAATGCACTGAAGTGACAGCAGAAGAGACAAGCAATGTTAAAAGTGAGGAGAGCGTTTTATCTTCAGATAGTGCTGCAAAGAAGGAATCACAGTAATCTAAATAAGTTAATGTAATGCTTCACTGAGACATTTAGCCACACCAAGGGTCTACTGAGCACTTTGCTTTGCATGTTACACTAAATTTATTCTGGGGACAACTGAGAAACTGATTTAAAAACAAAGAAAACATTGTTAATTGTGGCTTCTTCCCCTACAAAGCTACAGGAGCGTCTCAATGAATTAGAATATTATGAAAAATTTTATTTATTTCAGTAATTCAATACATAAAGTGAAACGCCTATATCATATATAGTCATTACACACAGAGGGATCTATTTCAAGTTATTTCTATTAATGTTGATGATTATGGCTTACAGCCAATGAAAACCCAAAGGTCATTATCTCAGAAGAATAAAGTAGAGCGGATGAAGGGTTAAAAACTGTGCTGCCGTATTCCACGAGACATCAAAGGGTGAATATAATATTTATTATCCAATGTGTTTCAGGCCTCCCTGAAACATGGTAATATGATATTGATTTGTCCTGAGGAAAAGGTCAGCAACCCCTAACAGGCAACTGGTAAAGCCTCCATGCCTATGGTTTCCACTCTCGCGTCAACCCTGAAAAGTAAAGTGTCTATTAACGTGCTATTCCCCTTTAAGGGAATTTTTTTGCTATTTTTACTAACATCAGCTAGCATTTTCCTCCAGTTGAGCACCGCGCTGCACATTATTATTTATGTCATCCTATCACGCAGATTTTCACATTATGCTGCAACATTAGAAAACATGATGTTATTACGCATACATATATTTCTGTCACTATAGGTTAGCCCTGCGCCGCTCTCGCCCCCTCCCCGCGCGTTCTTGCTCTGAGCACACTATAGCAGTGTGTGTGTCTGAGCTTGGCGCACCCCTCTACAGCTTGGTGGTTAGCAGTAATTATTGGGCTGGGGGCAGCAGAGCGGTGCCATATGTTCTAAGTGAGGTCTGCGGCCTGCGGAGGATTCAGGGGGCCCACCCTTGTCAGGCTGTCAGTGCTCATTCCCTGCCTGGCTGGTAGCATGGCATGAAAACACAACAGGATCTCGCTCTGCCAGCCAGAACCCGTTACATGTATTTACCAGGAGCACCACCCTGCCTGGCCAATAGTGCAGCAATTAGGGATAACAAATTGCTAGGGTCAGTAAAGGTGAGAAAATCTGACAAAGCAACCAAGATACAACTCCCATAGTTGTATCACTTTTTGTAGTCTTCCTCAGCACATAATTATTTTACCCATTTATATACCACCATCATATTCCGTACCGCTTTACATACGTCATCATCACTGTCCCCATTGGGACTCACTATATACATTCCCTATCAGTATATCTTTGGAGTGTGGGATGGAACCCTACACAAGTGTAAAATGGCACAGGGCAGTAGGTACTCAACTCTTAGGCCCCAGCATGTCAAATGAAGATTGGGTTCCTGGCTGGGTATGTGGATTTGTGCAATAGGGGCGCTACGCCCATGAAGGCAGCATGATGAACTTCGGCTGGCCAATACCAGATGTTGAACAGTTCAACGAGAGAGACGACTGCTGAAAAATAAACCTTTTACTAAACGGTATCTTGGTAGGGATTGTCTCCTGAATGGCAGACAATGCAAAACTATATCGGATACTACGGTCTTGGTTGCAGATCCGGGCTCTCATTATACCATTGCACTGTCGGGTCCCTGCTTGCGGCCAGGAAACTTGCAGTCTCCTGTCCTCCAGATTAGATTGCTGGGACGTGCAGTGCCCGTACAACGCAGGACTCTGGAGTCCTCCGTTGTGCCTCCTGGGGTGAGCTCTTCAACAGCTCCGCTCCCTAGGAGCTTCTCCTTCCAACTCTACTGTTTCCTCTCCCTTCTCCTTCCCTCTCGCACTCTTTCTCTAACCCCTCCCCCTAGCCGGGAAAGGCAGCTCCTCTCAAATTGGGGTGTAGAGCTGCCCTTTCCGGTCAGGGATCAGGCTCTGTGTGTGCATGTGGGGTTTCACCTATTAAGGGGATCTCCTCCTGCTTCCAAGCATGATATCACCTCCTGTGAGGAAGGCAACACCACTGTGGCAACCGGACCCTAGGGGCACCATATACACACATAACATTACATTTTATCAGCCATAACTCCAGTATTTTGCAGCAGATTTTTCTGCTACAAATGCTGAATGTGTGCACACACGTACCTTTGTACTTCGGAGCTGCACTCACAATTCTGTGACGTTCCGAGCAGAAATCTGCCGGAATTATCTGCACATTCCGAGATGTATCAGCATTTCATTAATAATAGTAACTTGTGTAAATAGAGACATTGTTCAGATTAGACTTGATCTGTCTTTGAATGGCTCCCCCACCCCCTTCAAGCAAGAGATATGGATTCTTCCATCATTATTTCTAACCAGAATACAAAATATATATTTCTCCTTCACGATTGCAGAGAGCACCCCCCATCACATGCCATTAATAGTACTGCTGTCCACATAGGTAGCTGAGGGGCCGTTGGGCCCCCTTAGGCTCCAGGACCCTGATGTAACTGTAACCTCTGGACCCCCTATAGCTACACCACTAGCGAGAGACCTGTGTCTGCTGTATGATCAGCACAGACATACACAAAAAGTTTGCAAGTATGTGTGTATATAGTGTATGTGTGTATGTTTATGTGTAGCTATGTGTGTATGAACATATACTGTACATACAGTCATGGCCGAAAGTGTTGCCTCCCTTGAAATTGTTCCAGAAGATAAGGTCTTTCTCCCCGAAAAATATTACAATTCCCCATATTTTGTTATATACATGTTTATCTCTTTTGTGTGTTTTGGAACAACACAGATAAAAAGAGAAAAAGAAAATTGGACAAAACTTCACACAAAATCCCCCAAAATGGACCAGATAAAATTGTTGCCCGCTCACCTTAATATTTGATTTCCCCTTTGGAATAAATCCCTGCAGTCAGTCGCCTCCTGCTGGAAGACCCATGACCTAGGACACGCACCCGGCTTTCTGACACTGGGCATTGCCACCCAAAATCCTCAGATTTCGTGATGTCTTGTGTGGCGCCCCTAGGGTCCGCTCCCCACAGTGACATTGCCTCCTTCACCGGGGGTGGTGTCATGCTTGGAAGCAGGAGGAGATCCCCACAGGAGGTAACCACCCACATGCATACACAAGTCCTGACTCCGGGCCAGAAGGGTGAGCTCTACACCCGAGTTCAGGGGAGCTGCCCTATTTCTGGCAAGGAGGAGGAGTTTAGTTAATCTGTAAGGGAGAGGGAGAGGAGAAGACATAGGAGAGAGAGTTCTGGGGAGCGGAGCTGAGAAAGCTCACCCAAGAGAAGCGCTACAGAGGAAGCCAGAGTCATGGGTCAGACTGGAACTGTATGTCCCACTGATCAATTCTGGAGGACAGGAGACTGCAAGTTTCCTGGCGGCACGTAGAGACCCGGTGGCACAACAGCATAACGAGAGCCCGGAGCTGCAATCAACACGGCAGTGTCCGTTACGGGTTCATGCTGTCTGCCATACGGGAGCAAGAGGCAGGAAGAGGGCCGCAGAATAGCTTGCAGGCAACTGGGAACCAAACTGAGAAGCGCAGCAGGCAGGCCTTCAAACCCACCTGGCAAGGTGAAATCCTATTGCTTACAGGCTAACCAGACCCTCCTGGACTTGGTAACCAGTGCCCCCAGACTACACCACGTTTCTACAGTAAAAGAACTGCACCCCTTTGTGTCCTCCTGTTATTTCCCGTGCCCTCCTTTCAGCCTCCTGCACCCTAACTACTACTGCCATTATCCCCAAAGACTCATTCACCATACCATAGGGACCCGCTTCACCTGTGAGGAGTGTCACCATCCTGGCTGCCACAACATCTATCCCCTGGGGCTCATCCAAGCAGTGCTGGTCACCCCTGACCAGGTGCCACAGGTGGTGTCATGTAAAGACTCATCATCCCCTGTATGACTGTAGGTCCTGTGCTATTTTCTTTGCCCTCCCCCTTATGTAACTGTAGGTCCTGTGCTCTTTTCTCTGACTTCCCTCATATGTGACTGTAGGTCCTGTGCTCTTTTCTCTGACCTCCACCATATGTGACTGTAGTCAAGTGCTCTTTTCTCTGACCTCCCCCATATGTGACTGTAGGTCCTGTGCTCTTTTCTCTGACCTCCCCCATATGTGACTGTACGTCCTGTGCTCTTTTCTCTGACCTCCACCATATGTGACTGTAGGTCCTGTGCTCTTTTCTCTAGCCTCTCCCATATGTGACTGTAGGACCTCTGTTCTTTTCTCTGACCTCCACCATATGTGACTGTAGGTCCTGTGTTCTTTACTCTGACCTTCCCCATATGTGACTGTAGGTCCTGTGCTCTTTACTCTGACCTTCCCCATATGTGACTGTAGGTCCTGTGTTCTTTACTCTGACCTTCCCCATATGTGACTGTAGGTCCTGTGTTCTTTTCTATGACCTCCTCCATATGTGACTGTAGGTCCTGTGTTCTTTACTCTGACCTTCCCCATATGTGACTGTAGGTCCTGTGTTCTTTACTCTGACCTCCCCCATATGTGACTGTAGGTCCTGTGTTCTTTTCTATGACCTCCTCCATATGTGACTGTAGGTCCTGTGTTCTTTACTCTGACCTCCACCATATGTGACTGTAGGTCCTGTGCTCTTTTCTCTGACCTCCCCCATATGTGGCTGTAGGTCCTGTGTTCTTTTCTCTGACCTTCTCTATATGTGACTGTAGGTTCTGTGCTCTTCTCTCTGATCTCCCCCATATGTGACTGTAGGTCCTGTGTTCTTTACTCTGACCTTCCCCATATGTGACTGTAGGTCCTGTGTTCTTTTCTATGACCTCCTCCATATGTGCTGTAGGCCCTGTGTTCTTTTCTCTGACCTCCACCATATGCAGGGGCTGGCTGGCAGATCTTGCCCTGGGGGCAGTCGACTTTTTCCAGCCAGCAGCTGCCACCGCTCCACTCCCAAGTCACTGTCAGCCTCCACGCTGACGCCCGCGTCCCGCCTGCTGCGTCCTGGGTCCCGCCATCAGTCAAGTGAGTGTGCGGCCGCTCTCACTGTGGGGCGGCCCTAAACTAGGACTTATCCACCAGCCTGGGGGGCAAATGCCTCCCTGTCACCTGGGCCAGTCCGCCCCTGACCATATGTGACTGTAGGTCCTAGGTCCTGTGCTGTTTTCTTTGTAGCCTCATTCCATTTTCAGTAAACAGTAGAATGATTCGTTTTAC
This sequence comes from Allobates femoralis, assembly GCA_033576535.1. Taxonomy (NCBI): domain Eukaryota; kingdom Metazoa; phylum Chordata; class Amphibia; order Anura; family Aromobatidae; genus Allobates; species Allobates femoralis. The sequence goes on along the minus strand of JARQOC010000011.1, from coordinate 220,133,330 downwards.
CAAAATGCTCTATCTGGTCTCCTAAGTTCACAGGACTCTTTCCTAGAAGGATTTTGGTTCCTCAGGTACATTTTAGCAATACTGCAGTCTAGCGTTTTTCTGTCTCAGTGTCAGCAGTGGGCCCTCCTGGGTCTTCTTCATAGCGTTTCATTTCACTCACATGTGGACGGATTTTTGAGGGTTGTGTGAAATTATGTCCAATTTGCCTTTTTTTTCTCCTTTTTATGTGTTGGTCCAATACACAAAAAGGAAATAAACATTTGTATGACACACATGTGGAATTGCAATAATTTTCTTGGAGTACTATTTCATTTTCTGCAACAATTTCAAGGGGGCCAACACTATCAGGCACGACTGCATATGTTTCTGAATAGTTGTGTAAATGTGGCGCCCCTGCGTCCAGGAGGCCACAAGAGGGTACTGCAGCCAGGCAGGTAGGACAATAGTAAACACTACACCCTCACAGCTCACATACCCACGCATAGAAGGGGTTACATCCAGCCCTGAGGTTAGAGACTGTATGAGACCAGATGGGTGGTGGATGAGGAGTGGGTTGGGCACACCAGAGGTCAGGTGACTGACAGTATATAGAGAGGGGGAGGAGTGAAGGAAGTCAGTAGGCCACAGTAGGCTGAGCTGTAAAGACCATCAGTAAAGAACAGCAACGACCGACAGAGTAGGCTGAAGTAGCTGAGAAGTAAAGACTGAAAGACGACACACGTCCTGGAAGAGCCTAGCAGAGGAGCGCAGACCCGTACTGAGCCAGTGTGAGCCAGATGGGGGGGAAAGCCCGTCCGAAGCCGAGACCACCAGGAGTGTGAGGAACAGAGAGGGACGGTGTACCCGTGCCCTAGACAGCAGCTGAAGCAACCTGTTGCAGGTGGAGAAGCCCTCCTAGATATTGGAAGGAGCATAGAAGAAGGAGCCTGGCAGAGCCTCAGGCTAGAGGACTGTTGCAGGCTGGGCTAAAGCAGAGTGTCAGCTCTGAAGGGGACCGACGATTTACCCGGTATCCCCAGATTCACTGACGGGGAGCTTCAGTTTCAAGCTGGAGTTCCTAACCCTAAAAGACAGGCAGCTAAGTGACAGATTAGGACTCACAGAAGCCCGAGTCACCGCTATACTGTCGAGTGTCACACAATCCATGAGGAAAGAGAGTAAAAGCCCGGAAAGGTACACTAAGAGACTGTGTGAGGGGTCACAAGGAGAGAGGAGCCTGGCTGCAGGAGAGAAGGGAACCCGAAAGGGAGAATGCTAACAACTGTGAATAACCTGTAACTTGCTTGAAGGACCTTAAGAAAAGCCTTGGAAATCCTGAACAGCCTCTTGCCTACTTCCATCTGCAGACCCTTTCTCCCATACAGGCTTGCACCAGAAAGACCACAACCTGCAGAGCCACAGCTCCAGCTTGTCAGTAGCAGACAGGAGGAGAGATCCCTGCAGCCTGCAAAGTAAGTGTGTTACAACCTGCACCATAGACTTTAACCCTTACTGCCCCGGGGGATACAGTTCTCCCCACTAGAACTATACCATCTCCGCTGCCATTCCATCACCCCCGGAGGTTCTGCAGCAGCGGCGGCCCCATTACTGGCCGCACCAAGTGGGTGGCGTCACCCGTGACAATAATCCCTTGTAAATAATTCCCCCCTTTTATTGTGCTGAGCCAGGGACACGGTCCGGACCAAGCCACCAGTGACATCCCCAGCAGCAGATCGGTCCGGTACCGAGTACCCCACGTCCCTTGGGGCTCCACATATTCTAGAGTTCATATGCATGCATATTTTTGTATGTGATGTGTATTTTGCATACATGTTAATGTATGTATATATTCATGAGTGTAATGTGTGCATGTTTATAGTATATATGCATGTTGTTTTGTATAGATTTGAGTGGGTGCAGATATTTGTTTATATGGTGTTTGGTTTGCATATGCCATATGTTTTATTATTATTATTATTATTATTATTATTTATTTATGCAGCACCATTAATTCCATGGTGCTGTACATGAGAAGGGTTATATACAAAATTATATATAGTTTACGGTAAACAAATTAACAATGACAGACTGGTACAGTGGGGAGAGGACCCTGCCCTTGCGGACTTACATTCTACAGGGCAATGGGGAGGAGACAGTAGGTCGGTGTGCAGCAGCTCCCGTGGTGGTGAGGTGCTGGCTCAGGGGGTGGTGAGGCAGCAGCTCCGGTGGTGGTGAGGCGGCAGCTCTGGTGGTGGTGAGGCGGCAGCTCTGGTGGTGGTGAGGCGCTGGTTTCGGTGGTGGTGAGGTGCTGGCTCCGGTGGTGGTGAGGCAGCAGCTCCGGTGGTGGTGAGGCGGCAGCTCCGGTGGTGGTCAGGTGCTGGCTCCGGTGGTGGTGAGGTGGCAGCTCCGGTGGTGGTGAGGCGGCACTTCTGGTGGTGGTGAGGCGGCAGTTCTGGTGGTGGAGAAGCAGAACCATGGTCATTGTAGGCTGTAAGCTTTCCTGAAGACATGGGTTTTCAGGCTCTGTCTGTAGGATCCGAGCGTGGTGGATAATCGGACGTGTTGGGGTGCAGAGTTCCAGAGGATGGGGGGTATTTGGAAGAAATCTTGGAGGCGGTTGTGTGAAGAACGGATAAGTGTGGAGGAAAGGAGGAGGTCTAGGGAGGATTAAAGATTACGTGAGGGAAGATAGTGTGAGATTAGTTCAGAGATGTATGGAGGAGACAGTTTATGGACGGCTTTGTAAGTCAGTGTTAGTAGCTTGAAGTGGATTCGTTGGGGAATTGGGAGCCGGTGGAGAGATTTGCAGAGGGGAGATACAGGGGAGTAGTGAGGAGAGAGGAGGATTAGTCGGGCAGCAGAGTTGAGGACAGATTGGAGAGGTGCAAGAGTGCTAGCAGGGAGGCCACAGAGGAGGAGGTTGCAGTAGTCAAGATGGGAGATGATGAGGGCATGTACAAGAGTTTTAGTAGATTGAGGGCTGAGGAAAGGACGGATTCTAGAAATACTTTTGAGTTGGAGGTGAAAGGAGGTGGCGAGGGCTTGAATGTGTGGTTGGAAGGACAAGGCTGAGTCGAGAGTTAGTCCGAGGCAGCGGATTTCCGGCTGCGGGAGAGAGTGTTATGCCATTTACCATAATGTATCTGCATGTATAGATACTATTTAAGCCGTATCACCAATTGACCATGTAAGTCATACCTATAAATGAAGTGAAATAATTCTATATGTGTAAATCTGAATGCTTACAACCCTATGTGATGTAATGTGTCCTGTTGCATTGTGACCCCTCTCCTCTCCTTGTTCCCTTAAACCAATAAAAATATCACTTTTCATGAATCAGGGCTGTAATATCGTTTAATTGTGGTTGGTTGTTGTATGTATTTATATGTGTATGTAATATGTGTATATTTCTGTATAATGTGCTGTACCTATAGATGTTTGTATGTGTCAATGTTCATGACTGTGTATGCATGCATGTTATTATCGTATATGTGGTTATGTATGTTGTGCAATTGCATGCATGTATGTGTTTGTATGTGTGTGTGAATGCATGTAGGGTTATGTTTTGGATGTGTGTATGTTTAAGTACAGTGGTGTGACTAGAACCTAATGGGCAGCATTCTAAATCCAAGAAAGACATATATATTCGTCCCTATGTAATAATGTCCTCCGTCCTGACCCCTTTTATGTAATCATATCACCCTTCCCGGCTGCATCCTGGTATAGTTCTCTGTCCTTGTCCCTTCCTGTAGTCATGCCCCCCATAATGGGATCCTTCCTGTAATAATGTGCTCTGTCCTGGCTCCTTCTTGTAATCATGTCACCCTTCCTGGGCTACATCCTAGTATACACCTCTGTCCAGGGTTCCTTACTGTAATCATGTCTCCCATTATGGGACCCTTCCTGTAATAATGTCCTCTGTCCTGGCCCCTTCTGTAATCATGTCAGCCTTCTTTGGCTTCATCTTGGTAAAGTGTCCACTGTCCTGGCACCTTCATGTAATGGGATCCTTCCTTTAATAATGGTCCTCTGTCCTGGCACCTTCCTGTAGTCATGTCACCCATCCTGGCTTAGTGTCCTCTTTCCTGGCCCACTCCTGTGATCATGTCCCTCATAATTGGACCCTTCCTGTAATAATGTTCTTCATATGGCCTTTCTCGAGCCATTAGGAGGACCATATAGCCGGAGTGTTGCCTTTTTTGTCTCCTCACTACTGCGATGATAAACAATTTGGAATAAGGATTGAAGTTTTACAAGGATCATTTAAGGTGCCCCGGATTTCTCTGGATTTCATATGCATATATGTTTATTATGAGTACATTTATCAGTATATGTATGTGAGGAGTATATGTTAATGAACTGTATGATTTGTGTTGTGTATATACATGTATATTTTTGAGTAGGTTTGTATAAAGACATATGAATGTAATGTGTGTATGTTGTATGTATGAAAAAGTGTTTGTCCCCTTCCTGATTTCTCATGAGTCTTGTACACTCTGGAGGAATTTTTGCAGAATTGTAATTCGGTTGCATTGGAGGGTTTCTGAGCATGAACCACCTTTTTAAGGTCTGGCTGAAGCATCTCATCGGATTAAGGTCGGGACTTTGACTCGGCCACTCCAAAGTCTTCATTTTGTTTTCCTTAAGCCATTCAGAGGTGACTTGCTGTTTTGGATCATTGTTCTGATGAATAACCCAAGTGCTCTTTAGCTTGAGGGCATGAACAGACGGCCGAACATCCTTCTTCAGGATTTGTTTGGTAGACAGCAGAATTCATGGTACCATTTACCACAGCAAGTCTTCCAGGTCCTGAAGAAAGCAAAACAGTCCCAGACCATTATTACACTACCACCACCATACTTTACTGTTGGCATGATGTTCCTTTTCTCAAATGCTAACTCTAGGGGAAAAAAATGGGGTTAATCCTGCGCTGCTGTCGGTGAAAGAATCCAAAATATAATAGAGGTGAAAGTAAAAGGTGATCCGACGCATTTCAAAGTGAACATCACTTTTTCTTTAGGAAAGGTCACCAAAATTAAAGTTCACTTCGAAACGCGTCAATTCACCTTTTACTTTCACCTCTGTTTTATTTTGGATTCTTTCAACAACAGCAGCGCAGGATTAAGTACATTTTGTTCCTGTTTTCTCTGGATTTTGCACCTTAGCCCTTGTGGCTTGTGGTCCGTGCAGCAACTGTACATACAAATTTACACTGGTTAATGGTCACACAATCCAACTAGGTGTGCAATTCTTCATCTGTTTCATCCATCCGGTATTCTTTAATAAGACCCTATTGCACATTTTATCCATAGATTTTTCCCTTTTCTGAAATGCTGCGTTACTTCTACACCAGATGTAATGGGACATTCACCTTCCAAAAAGTTCAACTTTTGTCTCGTCAGTCCACAGAGTTTTCTCCCAAAAGTCTTAGGGATCATCAAGATGTTTTCTGGCAAAACTGAGACGAGCTTTTATGTTCTTTTTGCTCAGCAGTGGTCTTCGTCCTTGAACTCTACCTTGTGGCCATTTTAGCCCAGTGTCTTTATATGGTGGAGTCATGAACACTGACTTTAACTGAGGCAAGTGAGGTCTGCAGTTCGTGGGGTCTTTTGTGACCTCCTAGATAAGTCATCGCTCAACTGTTGGGGTAATTTTGGTCGTCCAGTCACTCTTGGGAAGGTTCACCATTGCTCCATGCTTTCGCCATTTGTGGATAATGGTTGTTACTGTGGTGTTCTGGAGTCCCAAAGGTTTAGAAATGTCTTTATAACATTTTTCCAGACTGATAGCTCTCAAATACTTTGTTTCTCATTTGTTCCTGAATTTCTTTGGATCGCGGCATGATGTTTAGTTTTTGAGGATGTCTTGGTCTACTTCACTTTGGCAGGCAGGTCCTGTTTAAGTGATTTCTTGATTGAGAACAGGTGTGGCAGCAATCAGGCCTGGATGTGGGTGGGGAAATTAACTCAGCTTCCCAAAGATGTGATAAACCAGAGTTAATTTATGTTTTAAGTGGGGGGGGCAATCCCTTTTTCACACAGGGCCCTGTAGGTTTGGATTTCGTTTTCCCTTAATAATAGAGACTTTAATTTATAAACTGCATTCTCTGCTTACTTGTGTTATCGTTACCTAATATTTACATTTGTTTCATGATCTGAAGCATTTAAGCGACAAACATACAAAAGAATAAGCAATCCGGAAGGGGCAGACACTTTTTCACACCACTGTATATGTGTATGTGTACATATGAAATTTGTATGCTTATGTAACATATTTGTATTATTTATGCATGTATGTATGTTGGCAAATGTATGTATGTGATGTGTGAATGTTTGAGTGTGTATGTAATCTGTGTATATGTATATACTGTATGATGTGTGTAGTGCATATGCTTGTATGTACAGTATGTGTGTACCTTTGCATATGTGTGTGTTCAGTATGTGTATATTTATGAGTATGGGTGTGTATGTATGTACAGTATATGTATATATCTGTGAATATGTCTGTGTATGTACAGTATATGTATATTTATGAGTATGTGTGTGTATGTACAGTATATGTGTATTTATGATTATGTGTGTATGTACAGTATATGTGTACCATATTTATGAGTATTTATGTGTGTATGTATGTATGTACAGTATATGTGTATATCTATGAGTATGTGCATCTATGTACAGTATGTGTGCATATTTATGAGTATGGGTGTGTATGTATGTATGTGCAGTATGTGTATATCTGAGTATGTGCGTGTGTACAGTATATGTGTATATTTATGAGTATGGGTGTGTATGTATGTACAGTATGTGTATATCTTTTAGTGTGTGTACAGTATATGGGTATATTTGAGTATGTGTATGTATTTACAGTATATGTATTTATTTATATGTATGTATGTACAGTATATGTGTATATCTATGAGTATGTATGTATGTACAGTATATGTGTATATTTATGAGTATGTGTATGTGATCTGTATATATATATATTGTATGCTGTGTGTTATGCACATGCATGTATGTATGTACATTATATGTGTAGATTTATGAGTATGTGAGTGTAGGTATGTGATGTGTGTATGTTTATGCATGTATGTATACGTGTATATTGATAAGTAAGGATAATATATTTGCACGTTACCATATGATGCGTGTTGTATATATGTGTTTTGTACATATGTGTGTTGTATATATGCGTGTATGTGTCTGCATGGATGTGTGTCTGCTGCTCCCATGGTCCATTTAAAAAGTTTCGCCATGGGGTACGGAGATCACTTGATACCACGGAATTTTTTATATGTATGAATCTGCGTTTTCTTGGCTGTTTTACAGATATAGAGACTAGAGATGATCTCACTTTAGACATTTCCTCCGCACATACACCTTCTCCTGCATCCTCGCTGACACCTCTCACTCTCCCTCGGGGCTCCATGTTGTTGAGGCCGCTGCCCCTGACCTCTCGTTTACAAGCGCTGACAAGAGCAGGGGTGGCGTTAACGAGCGCACAGCGCGGCCTGCTCTGGTAATGTGGAGCCTAACGTCAAGTGACAGGGACATTTCACAAGTGAAGAGCCACCAAGTGCGCCTGGAGAAAGAGTTTAACAGTCAGTGCGCCTGAACTTCTGCTTAACCCGCAACCCGCCGGAGACAACTCACACCCGCCGCCCAACGCCCCGGCAGCATTTAGTTGCGTTTTAGGTTTTTTTTTCCCCAACAAAATCGCAACTCTAAAATAGTCGCACGTTGCGATCAAATCGCACGGGTGTCTTAGTCGTGAGACTTGACGTTACATGATGTCGCCTTAGAAGATTCACTAACTGGAACATTTTATGAGTTGGTTTTGGATTGAAGACCGTTTTCAGCAGGGCTGAGGAGTCACAGTCGGTGCCCATTTTGGGTGGAGTTGGATTCAGGGAAATTGAGGAGTTGGAGTCAGATGTTTTCATTACTGACTTCACAGCCACGGTTATGGAGTCGGAGTCAGGGTCAGTGTCCATTTTGGTGGAGTCGGAGTCAGATTCAGGCTCACCAACTCCACAGCCCTGGCTTTCAGCCTCTGAATGTAATTTAAATTGTTTGCATTCACTGACAGAAAGCAGAGATCTTGAGCAAAGCAAGAAACTGAAATCAAAGTTTTTAATTTTGCCTTTAAATCTGCTGATCGTCGTATGTCCTGGTGCTAAAATCCCGCGCAATGAGCTAAAATGATTTTTTTTAGCCCCAAATACATGAATTTGCATCACAAAAACAAAATTGTCCCCATAGATGGACAGCCCATGAGGTGAGGGGGGCTTGGTTGATGAATGTCTTGGACATCCAACCTCAATCCAGAGGTCAGGGTTCTGGAGAACAAGAACCAGGCCCCTTATTGGATGGACGGGAGGTGTTCACACTTGATCTCTGCTCCATTCATTGTCTATGAGACTGCCAACGAAGGCCGAGTAGAGCGCTCTATTCTTTCCAGCGGGCTTTCTATCTCGGAATTGTGGGGGGTTCACTCTTACCAGCAATCAGTAAGTTATTCTTTATCCAATGGATAGTGAATAGATTAATACGCTAGTAATGCCCCCTTTAACCCAGTGGTTGTAAAAATCAATGATAAATCACCCATAGATTACAATGGACCTGTCCTTTCAGAGGGAAGAACATAGGTTTGTGCCCATTTTTTGTTTTTAGTATGCAAAATTTTGGCACGACAATTTTGCACAAAAATTTGCAACTTTTTGTTATTTCTCGCCTCTTTCAAAAAACTTGGTGTAATCTGGGGCTTTGGAACGTTTAAACCAAATGTATGAATTGCTACAGCTTGACATGAAAAAACAAGAAAAAACTACATCAAAATAAAATGACAGATCTTAGTAAATGGCGACACAAATAATTAAAAAATATATATATACAATTATGGTAGTACTGACCTGCAGAGTCAAGTTGCCAGGTAATAGTGAACATCCTAAGAACAAAACTCATAAAACAAGGGCAGAATTGCATTTTATTTTTCACCAATTCACTTCAATTGGATTTTTTTTCCCTGATTTTCACACTACAGGCTTAAATGTTCAATCTAGCTCCAAAAAAAATCAATGGTGTCATTCAAAATTACAGTGGGCTCCTTTGGACTGGCCCATAGGAGAATCCTTCTGTAGGCCCCTTTAGAATTGCCCATAGGAAAACTGAAGAATCCTCTGGTGGGCCCCTTTGGACTGGCCCATTGGAGAACAGGAGAATCCTCTGGTGGGCCCCTTTGGACTGGCCCATTAGAGAACAGGAGAATCCTCTGGTGGGCCCATTTGGACAGGCACATTGGAGAACTGGAGAATCCTCTGGTTGGTCTCTTTGGACTGGCCCATTGGAAAACTGGAGAATCCTCCGGTGGGGCCCTTTGGACTGGCCTACAGAAGAATAGGAGAATCCTCTGGTAGGTCCCATTTGGACTGACCCACAGGAGAACAAGAGAATCCCTTGGTAGGCCCCTTTGGACTGGCCCATTGGAGAACAGGAGAATCTTCTGGTGGGCCCCTTTGGACTGGCCCATTGGAGAACAAGAGAATCCTCTGGTGGGCCCCTTTGGACTGGCCCATTGGAGAAACAGGAGAATCTTCTGGTGGGCCCCTTTGGACTGGCCCATTGGAGAACAAGAGAATCCTCTGGTGGGCCCCTTTGGACTGGCCCATTGGAGAACAGGAGAATCTTCTGGTGGGCCCCTTTGGACTGGCCCATTGGAGAACAAGAGAATCCTCTGGTGGGCCTCTTTGGACTGGCCCATTGGAGAACAGGAGAATCCTCTGGTGGGCCCCTTTGGACTGGCCCATTGGAGAACAGGAGAATCCTCTGGTGGGACCCTTTTGAACTGACCCACAGGAATACAGGAGAATTCTCCGGTGAGCGCCTTTGAACTAGCCCACAGGAGAACAGGAGAATCCTCCGGTGGGCCCCTTTAGTCTGACCCATTGGAGAACAGGAGAATCCTCCGGTGGGCCCCTTTAGTCTGACCCATTGGAGAACAGGAGAATCCTCCGGTGGGGCCCTTTAGACTGACCCATTGGAGAACAGGAGAATCCTCCGGTGGGGCCCTTTAGACTGACCCATTGGAGAACAGGAGAATCCTCCGGTGGGGCCCTTTAGACTGACCCATTGGAGAACAGGAGAATCCTCCGGTGGGCCACTTTGCAGTAGTTTGTCACTTTACCACCCCAACATGATCAGTAGTTGACACAATGCGCTTGTTTCATTATGTAGAGATAAAGGAATCATCTCATCATTCATCTTACAACCTTCCCAGATTATTATTATATACAACTCTGGGTAGATTTGTGAATGTAATATCTGTATGTAGTTGATGGGTGGGCCATCAGAGCCCCTGCCTGACACTGTTACAGTATTATTGACTTTCACACATTGACGACACAGCTCCTTCAGGAGTTGATAGGATGATATTAGGGCAGTATATTTTGGGAGATGAGATTGGCATGGCCATGTATCACCTAGTACAAGTGCGGGAGTTCTGCTGAGCTAAATCCATCACATAGTGTCCATCATAAGAGGTTTCTAAAATAGTGCTTGTTCTGTAAGGGGGGTCCCGCAGCGCCGGGATGTACACATAGGTGCCTAGCAGCAAAATGGTTAAAATTAAAGGCAGCATTAAAAGGAAAGGAGGGGGGAGAGAGGTGCTGAATGCATGAGACCACATTTCAGCATTGTCTAGGACTGGCAAACCTCTAGGACTTTGCGAGATGCAGTTTGGCCTCTGAGGGGAGTGTTTAGGACAGAGAAATGAAGCACCTTATCGGTCCTGGCAGTTCCCCCCAGCGCCTGGAGCCAGCCTGCAGCCACCACAACACGGCCCTTTTAATTGCTTTCACATCCAATCCGCAGCCCCGCGCCTCATACTGGCTGTGCTTCGCCCCACAGCACTGCACCCCTACCTGAGCAAAGCAGGAGGGAGAGGGGGGTCCATCGCACGACGCAGTGACCCCAACATACCTAACACAAACCGGCGAGAGCTGCTCGCCTCCCATAGAGGAGGCACAGGCCGGCGTAATGAGCGCAGCAGACAGAAATAGACTGAGGTGTAACGGTCGGATGCGGCTTCTAGACGGAGCCGTGACTCAAGTGCAATCCTGTTTGAATATTACGACGGCGACAGAATCCGTCCTGAGATAACATAGGCAGGGGTGTAACTACAATAGGTGCAGGGGTTGCAATTGCACACGGGTCCCGGAGCCTAGGGGGCCCCAAATGTCTCTTTGGCCTATTATAGATTTGCAATAATTGGGGGCCCCTTGGAGCTTTGCATCGGGGCTCATGAGCTTCAAGTTACGCCACTGAACGTAGTCGTAGGTGAAATTGTCAATTAACTCATTAACCCTGCATCATTTATGCACTGGGGTTCTCGGCAGATTCATTTTCTATATCACAATGTATATTAAAAAAAATCTGAGATACTGCACTTCTCACTCAGCCAATTAAACTCGATACTAAACTCAGACATTCTGTTCTGTACAGATGACTTCATCAGTCTCAGTATCATCACAGACAGGATTACTAAAAATGACAGCAGGTGAACTAAGTATTGAACACTTCACCAATTTTGTAAGTCAACTAGATGGAGGGCAGTGATATTACGATTGGGGTGGGCTTTGTGGTGCTGAAAGAAGCGGCTGTGGGTGAGTGGACGTTGAGCGGGGGTGAGTGGGTGTTGAGCAGGGTGAATGTGCGCTGAGTGGGGGTGAGTGTGACCTGAGTGAAGGTGAGTTGGTGCTAAGAGGGGGTGAATGGGTGCTGAGCAGTGTGAGCACGGGTTTAAGAGTGTGTGTGCTGAGTGGGGGGTGAGCGTGTGCTGAACAATAGGGAATGTGGCCTGAGAGGGGTGAGTGGGTGCTGAGCACGGGTGAGTGGGTGTTGAGCAAGGGTGAGTGGGTGCTGAGCGGGGGTGAGTGGGGGTGACTGGGTGCTGAGTGGGGGTGACTGGGTGTTGAGCAGGGGGGAGTGGGTGCTGAGCGCGGGTGAGTGGGTGCTGAGATGGGTGAGTGGGTGCTGAACAGGGGTGAGTGTGTGCTGAGGAGGGGTGAGTGGAAGCTGAGCAATTGTGAGTGTGGCCTATGGGGGTTGAATAGGTGCTGTGCGGGGGTTAGTGGGTGCTGAGAGGGGTGAGTGTGTGCTGAGTGGGTGCTGAGCGGGGTTGGTGTGAGTGGGTGCTGAGTGGAGTGTGAGTGGGTGCTGACTGGGGGCTAAGTGGGTGTGGGGTGAGTGGGGGCATTGGTAGGTGAGAGGGATGCAGGGGCAGAGTGGGGGGAGCAGGGGCAGTGTGGGGTGAGTGTGGGCATTGGGGAGTGAGAGGGTTGAGCAGGGGCAGTTGGGGGTGAATAGCAGGATGGAGCACGCTCCGCTCACCCCGGCATTTCTCTTCTTCTTCCTGCATTGATGTCCGGAAATCCAAGGCTACGGGGGGCGGAGTTAATAGGGGGCATCATAATGGGCGTCACCGAGTGCACTGCCCTAATGTGGTGGGCGTGTCTTTGGCCACACCCATTATGACGCCCCCTCTCTTACCCCCACCCCCACCCTCTGCGGCCTTGGATTTCCGGACGTCAATGCAGCAAGAAAGAGAATAATGCCGGGGTGAGTGGCGGGGGTGCGGGAGCATGGAGCGGGGAGTGGCGGGCGGGAGCTTGGACTGGGCGGTGTGTGCAGCAGGTTTCTGCTTGGCCAGCCTGCACCATATTAGCATACCCGTCACTTGGGTGTGCTAATATGGCGCTGGTGGAAGTGACATAGGTGGACATCGGGACGGAAGTGGATGAGCCACAAGGCAATTATATATATAAATATATTTCTATAGGTGCTATTGAGATTAATTTCTCACCAGATGTAACCCGTCCAATCCACAAAGGCCAAGAAATCAAACCATAGGTATATGTAATAACGGGAAATGACACATGGAAAAAGTATTGAACGTGTCTACTGAAATGTATTTAATACTTCATACAAAAGCCTTTGTCGGTGATGAAGCTCCAGATGCCTCCTGTATAGAGACATTAATTCTTGCATTGCTCAATTGGATTTTGGTCCATTCTTCCACACAAACACTCTTCACCTCCTGCAGGTTCTGTGGATCCTTCTATGATCTCTGAGCTTTAGTTCCTTCCAGACACTTTCTATTGGATTCAGCTCCAGTGATCGGCTCGGCCATTCCAGCACCTGTATCTTCTTTTAATAAAACTAATTGAGTTTCCTCACTGTGTGTTTGGGATCATTGTCTTGTGAAATGTCGCCCTTGTTTAATCTTCATCATCCTGGTACATGCAGCAGCTTATTATCCAGAATGTCTCTTTACATTTGTCCAATCCTTCTTCCTTCAATTACATGAAGTTTGCCAGTGCCGTATGGTGAAAACACAGCCCCACACCATGATGATCCCACCTCCAAATGTCACTGTTGTTGGTGTTTTTGGGGGTGATTTGCCTTTTTGCCTCCAAACATGGGGTGTATTATGGCATCCAAAGAATTCAATTTTGGTCTCATCTGACCAGACTATATTCCCCCAGTATTTCACAGTCTAAATGTTGTTGAGCAAACTTTAAATGCTCTTGAGCATGCTTTTTGTTGAGCAATGGAGTCTTGCACGGTGTGCGTGCATACAGGAGCGTGCATACAGGAATGTGCATACAGGAGCGTGCATACAGGAGCGTGCAGACAGGAGCGTGCAGACAGGAGCGTGCATACAGGAGCGTGCATACAGGAATGTGCATACAGGAGCGTGCATACAGGAATGTGCATACAGGAGCGTGCATACAGGAATGTGCATACAGGAGCGTGCATACAGGAATGTGCATACAGGAGCGTGCACACAGGAGCGTGCATACAGGAATGTGCATACAGAAGCGTGCATACAGGAATGTGCATACAGGAGCGTGCATTCAGGAATGTGCAGACAGGAGCGTGCAGACAGGAGCGTGCATACAGGAGCGTGCATACAGGAATGTGCATACAGGAGCGTGCATACAGGAATGTGCATACAGGAGCGTGCATACAGGAAAGTGCATATAGGAATGTGCATACAGGAGCGTGCATACAGGCCATGGAGGGGAAGAGCATTACTTATTGTTTCTGTGAAACAATTGTACCTGCTAATTTCAGGTCTTTCTGTCGCTCTCCACAGGTTGTTCTTGGCTTTCGGACAACTCTTCTGATAATTCTTTTCATTCCTCTGCTTGAAATCTTGCGGAGTGCACCTCGTTATGGCAGGTTTATGGTGAAATTACGTTCTTTCCACTTCAGGATTATGGCCCCAGCTGAGCTCACTCCAAACTTTAGTAATTTAGAACATTTTCTATAACCAATGCCATCAGTATGTTTTTCAACAAAAAGGTTGTGAAGATCTTGGGACAGCTCACTGGTTTTACCCATCATTAGATGTTTCTTGTGTGGCTCCTTGGTAATGAAACACCTTTTTATAGGCCATCAGTTGAACCAGCTGATATTATTGGTCACTAAGTGGCAGGATTGCCTTCTTATTACTAATAGATTTGAGCTGGTATCATGACTTTCCATTGATTTTTGCACCTCTCTTTCTTCATATGTTCAATAGTTTTTTCCCTGTGTCATTTCTCATTATTACACATAAGTTAATTCATAGACATCCATGCTTTGATTGGATCTGTTGTTACTGGCATCTGGTGAGAAATTAATGTAAATAACACTTTTACAAATATAGAGTATTGCTGATGTGTTAAATACTTATTTCACCCGCTGTATAAACAATACATAACACGATCCACCATTCACAATAGGTGATGTCACAGCTCACCTCCTCCTCCTGTACAATGACTGATAACACCTCTATATACAGTAGATAATACAGGATCCACCATTCACAATAGGTGATATCACAGCTCACCTCCTCCTCCTGTACAATGACTGATAACACCTCTATATACAGTAGATAACACAGGATCCACCATTCACAATAGATGATATCACAGCTCACCTCCTCCTCCTGTACAATGACTGATAACACCTCTATATACAGTAGATAACACAGGATCCACTATTCACAATAGGTGATATCACAGCTCACCTCCTCCTGTACAATGACTGATAACACCTCTATATACAGTAGATAACACAGGATCCACCATTCACAATAGGTGATATCACAGCTCACCTCCTCCTCCTGTACAATGACTGATAACACTTCTATATACAGTAGATAATACATGATCCACCATTCACAATAGGTGATATCACAGCTCACCTCCTCCTCCTGTACAATGACTGATAACCCCTCTATATACAGTAGATAACACATGATCCACCATTCACAATAGATGATGTCACAGCTCACCTCCTCCTCCTGTACAATGACTGATAACACCTCTATATACAGTAGATAACACAGGATCCATCATTCACAATAGATGATATCACAGCTCACCTCATCCTATACAATGACTGATAACACCTCTATATACAGTAGATAACACAGGATCCACCATTCACAATAGATGATATCACAGCTCACCTCCTCCTCCTGTACAATGACTGATAACACCTCTATATACAGTAGATAACACAGGATCCACTATTCACAATAGGTGATATCACAGCTCACTCCTCCTCCTGTACAATGACTGATAACACCTCTATATACAGTAGATAACACAGGATCCATATTCACAATAGGTGATATCACAGCTCACCTCCTCCTGTACAATGACTGATAACACCTCTATATACAGTAGATAACACAGGATCCACCATTCACAATAGATGATATCACAGCTCACCTCCTCCTCCTGTACAATGACTGATAACACTTCTATATACAGTAGATAATACATGATCCACACATTCACAATAGGTGATATCACAGCTCACCTCCTCCTCCTGTACAATGACTGATAACCCCTCTATATACAGTAGATAACACATGATCCACCATTCACAATAGAGTGATGTCACAGCTCACCTCCTCCTCTGTACAATGACTGATAACACTCCTATATACAGTAGATAAACACAGTGATCCATCATTCACAATAGATGATATCACAGCTCACCTCCATCCTTACAATGACTGATAACACCTCTATATACAGTAGATAACACAGGATCCACCATTCACAATAGATGATATCACAGCTCACCTCCTCCTCCTGTACAATGACTGATAACACCTCTATATACAGTAGATAACACAGGATCCACCATTCACAATAGGTGATATCACAGCTCACCTCCTCCTCCTGTACAATGACTGATAACACCTCTATATACAGTAGATAACACAGGATCCACCATTCACAATAGGTGATATCACAGCTCACCTCCTCCTCCTGTACAATGACTGATAACACCTCTATATACAGTAGATAACACATGATCCACCATTCACAATAGGTGATATCACAGCTCACCTCCTCCTCCTGTACAATGACTGATAACACCTCTATATACAGTAGATAACACAGGATCCACATTCACAATAGGTGATATCACAGCTCACTCCTCCTCCTGTACAATGACTGATAACACCTCTATATACAGTAGATAACACATGATCCACCATTCACAATAGGTGATATCACAGCTCACCTCCTCCTCCTGTACAATGACTGATAACCCTCTATATACAGTAGATAACACATGATCCACCATTCACAATAGATGATATCACAGCTCACCTCCTCCTCCTGTACAATGACTGATAACACCTCTATATACAGTAGATAACACAGGATCCACCATTCACAATAGATGATATCACAGCTCACCTCTCCTCCTGTACAATGACTGATAACACCTCTATATACAGTAGATAACACAGGATCCACCATTCACAATAGATGATATCACAGCTCACCTCCTCCCTGTACAATGACTGATAACACCTCTATATACAGTAGATAACACAGGATCCACATTCACAATAGGTGATATCACAGCTCACCTCCTCCTCCTGTACAATGACTGATAACACCTCTATATACAGTAGATAACACAGGATCCACCATTCACAATAGGTGATATCACAGCTCACCTCTCCTCCTGTACAATGACTGATAACACTCTATATACAGTAGATAACACAGGATCCACCATTCACAATAGGTGATATCACAGCTCACCTCCTCTCCTCCTGTACAATGACTGATAACACCTCTATATACAGTAGATAACACATGATCCACCATTCACAATAGATGATATCACAGCTCACCTCCTCCTCCTGTACAATGACTGATAACACCTCTATATACAGTAGATAACACAGGATCCACATTCACAATAGATGATATCACAGCTCACCTCTCCTGTACAATGACTGATAACACCTCTATATACAGTAGATAACACAGGATCCACATTCACAATAGATGATATCACAGCTCCTCCTCCTCCTGTACAATGACTGATAACACCTCTATATACAGTAGATAACACAGGATCCACCATTCACAATAGTGATATCACAGCTCACCTCCTCCTGTACAATGACTGATAACACCTCTATATACAGTAGATAACACAGGATCCACCATTCACAATAGTGATATCACAGCTCACCTCCTCCTCCTGTACAATGACTGATAACACCTCTATATACAGTAGATAACACATGATCCACCATTCACAATAGATGATATCACAGCTCACCTCCTCCTCCTGTACAATGACTGATAACACCTCTATATACAGTAGATAACACATGATCCACCATTCACAATAGATGATATCACAGCTCACCTCCTCCTCCTGTACAATGACTGATAACACCTCTATATACAGTAGATAACACAGGATCCACCATTCACAATAGATGATATCACAGCTCACCTCATCCTATACAATGACTGATAACACCTCTATATACAGTAGATAACACAGGATCCACCATTGACAATAGATGATATCACAGCTCACCTCCTCCTCCTGTACAATGACTGATAACACCTCTATATACAGTAGATAACACAGGATCCACTATTCACAATAGGTGATATCACAGCTCACCTCCTCCTGTACAATGACTGATAACACCTCTATATACAGTAGATAACACAGGATCCACCATTCACAATAGATGATATCACAGCTCACCTCCTCCTCCTGTACAATGACTGATAACACTTCTATATACAGTAGATAATACATGATCCACCATTCACAATAGGTGATATCACAGCTCACCTCCTCCTCCTGTACAATGACTGATAACCCCTCTATATACAGTAGATAACACAGGATCCATCATTCACAATAGATGATATCACAGCTCACCTCCTCCTCCTGTACAATGACTGATAACAGCTCTATATACAGTAGATAACACAGGATCCACCATTCACAATAGGTGATAGCACAGCTCACCTCCTCCTCCTGTACAATGACTGATAACACCTCTATATACAGTAGATAACACAGGATCCGCCATTCACAATAGGTGATATCACAGCTCACCTCCTCCTCCTGTACAATGATTGTTAACACCTCTATATACAGTAGATAACACAGGATCCACCATTCATAATAGGTGATATCACAGCTCACCTCCTCCTCCTGTACAATGACTGATAACACCTCTAAATACAGTAGATACCACAGGATCCACCATTCACAATAGGATGGAGGGAGCATAGAATAGGGAGGGAGCAGTAGGTCATTTGTATATGTATGTTAGCTGGCTGATATAGATTCTCTCATGTTATTGTGCATCTACTACCCCCTATGTGCTATTTAGGATCCCATCGATTAGTTAGGGCGGCTCCAAAGAGCACATTATTGCATTTTTACATTACATAGACAACCATGTGGGCTCTGTGTAATGCTTTAATTTGCCAGTGGCGGCACTGTTAGGAAATAGAACTCTTACCAGCCTGAGATCAGTAGATTATTAGGGATCATTTTGACAAAAAGGCATGATTTAACCCCTCCACTCCCGGGCGATTTTTTGTTTTCTTTTTTTCCTCCCCTTCTTCCAAGAGTAATAACTTTCTTATTTTTCTGTCAATATAGACATATGAGGGCTTGATTTTTGTAGGACGAGTTGTAGTTTCAGAAGAAATTATTTATTTTACCATACAGTGTACAGGAAAATGGGAAACATTCCAAGTACGGTGAAATTGCAAACAAAAGTACAATTACACATTTGTTTTTAGGATTTTTTATTCACCATGTGCACTATATGGTAAAACTGATGTGTCATTATGATGCCTCAGGTCGGTACGAGTTCGCAGATACCAAACATGTTACTTTTACTGTTATCTAAGTGATGAAAAAAATTCAGAAGTTTAAAAAAAAAAAAAGAATTGCACGTTTGTCGCCATTTTCCGCGCACTGTTTGAATGGGGCTAAAGATGGGGATTTGAATGTCTGTGTTTTTTTCATATTTTTAAAAAATATTTTTTTTTATTTTTTCTTTATTTTACACTGGCCCCTAGAGGGCCTCAGTGCTGCACAGTCCGATCGCTTGTGCTAAGCAGAGATGAGCTATAGCTCATCTCCTACATAGCACAAATGATCGCTGTCTGTGTATGCTGGCGATCAGTGGTCGGTGATGAATTTGTGGTTTTGCATATATCATATTTAGCCGAGATATATGTTTAGTGTTGTGACAGAATGATGAACCTAACACACATTTTTCCATAACCGTCAGGCCTGCCTACGAGCTCGGGCAGATGGATGACCATACATTTGCCATGTTTCAGATCTATAGAAAGGTAAAATTAGGAAAAGAAACATGACCTCGATATTTTCTGCCTGAAAATCTCCAGGGGCGAAGTAGTTATCCTGAAAGTTTGGGATTTCATCATTTTATGGAGACTGAAGCCACATCTAATGACCTGTCACGTCATGAGTCACCAGAAGTGGGTTATGTTGGTGTAACTTGTGCTAATAAAAGCAAATGCCAAACTACGATCATTGTTCGATGCACTTTGGTGTAGGATTGATTTTTCCATATTTTCTCTTAAGAGAACTTTCCTCCTCTACACTCTGATACCATTCCAGTGACACAGGTTTAGTAGTTTTGTTTATCCCTACTATTTTATGTAATTGTGTATATTGTATTGTTTTGTTCCCCTTTGTAACATCATTTGTATATTTTCAAGAACACTGCCTATCTTTCGGATTAAATATATAAAATTTAATAGCTTGGTTCCTTTTGCTCTATAAACTGCATCTCTGAAGCCATACGGTCCCTTAACAAATGTCCAATCTATCTATATAAATGCTTGGTGGTCACAGCTAGTAATTTTCTTGGATTATTGTGGAGTCGGGCAGTGATTGTACTGAGGTATATACATATTCCAGAAGTTAGAATTAGTTGCATATATACAATATGCTTATTGTGAGTTCCCCAATAACTAACCTAATAGGAGAAACATTACTCAACAGTCAATTGTGACATTGCCCTGATGATAGGGGGCAGCAGATACCTCTGTTTGTGACATATATATTTTAAAAAACGTTTTTACTTTTTTTTGTTCCTTCAAAAGGCTTGAACCTACAGTCTCGTGATGGCCTGTTCTACATATTGCAGTACCATGGTATGGCAGTATGTAGCTAAATTCAGGGTCCCCTATGAAACCAACAGGAATCACAGGTATCCCAACATGTTAGCTATGACCACCAACTGCCATGGAAGTCTACAGGCACCTGGCAATTGCTTTGCACGAAATGACACAGCCGTTGACCCTTGCACCTTATATTCTGAAATATATTGTCATGAAAAGGGTTAACAGGCGTGATCAGAGCCCAGCTTCAATGGCTGCTGTTACAGACAAATGCCAGCTTTATAACACTGCTGACATCTACTTAGGTATGGTGCACGTTCAGCTCCTGAGCCATACACCCACCCCTGACCCAGCGGATGTCAGGTAAGGGGTTAATATATATTGTATGTATTAAATAACATTGACCCCCCGAGGAAAGAAATTGATCTATGAATCCTGGATCTGTCCAGTTGTGTTTAGTATTCTGTTCAGTAGTGTTGTTCTACAACAAGGATAACAACTACTTAATGCCTCCTCCAGTGTATGTCACCCAACTTTCCCAACCTCACGAACTTCATATTAGGCTGGGGTCACACTGGCGTATAGCCTCCGATGCGAGAGAATCAGATGTTACATGCTAATGACACTTAGCTCATGCTCGCAGCGAGTTTGAGCCGAGTGTCCTTTTACTGTGATCTGATTCTCTCGTATGCGAGAATTGGAGTCCTGTATTGATAAGCTCCTGCTTATAAAACATTGATTGCATTGAAACAACTGTAAGTTTCTAAGCAAGTGACACATCACTGGAATCAGGCTCCTTGCCCCTACATTATATTGCTCTCAGACTGTCAGATTAAATTGCAAAAACTGACTGATAGATCCCCTTTAATTGCATGAAGATTGGCGGTGGTATGAATCCTTAAATTCTGACTAATTACTCAATAGGCAGATGAAGTCCATGGAGCCTCGGTTAAGAGTCTACAACATGAACACCAGCCAGTTATCCCACCAGGGAAGGACCTAGCCCAGGGTATTAGTAGCCCTTAAGTCACTATCCAGCCCTTTTGAGCTTGAAGATATGGCCAGGGGTTTACCATGGACTAGGTATCCAACCACAGACAGCTGTTTCGGGGTTGTTGCCCCTCATCAGTGTGGCACAGGATTCTGGCTGGGTGGGAGCAATGCTTGATAGACAGACATCACAAAGCACCCACTGACCTTGTGGAGACCAGTGGAGGATAACACTGCGGGCACCAGTTAAAGCACTCAAACACAGTGAAACCCAAGGTGCATTGCTCCCTAGAATTTGAATATGCAGATGAAGTCCATGGAGCCTCGGTTAAGAGTCTACAACATGGACACCAGCCAGTTATCCCACCAAGGATAATTGAATTACTCAATAGACCCCAGAAAATGCCCCGCTCAGAAGACAGGAGAGTAAAGCTCCTGTCTGAGTGTGCATATTGAGTGGGTATAGATTCAATAAAAAGCATAGGCTTCATATCAAGGTGTATGAGGTTTGTAGCTCATGCTTCTGAATGAATCGAGACTCCGCTCTGTGTGTGAATTCAGACTGTAGCTGCACGATCTTGTCTGCTCGGCTGAGCACTCCTGTCTGCTGGCCTGAGCGCTCCTGTCTGCTGGCCTGAGCGCTCCTGTCTGCTGGGCTGAGCGCTCCTGTCTGCTGGCCTGAGCGCTCCTGTCTGCTGGGCTGAGCGCTCCTGTCTGCTGGCCTGAGCGCTCCTGTCTGCTGGCCTGAGCGCTCCTGTCTGCTGGCCTGAGCGCTCCTGTCTGCTGGCCTGAGCGCTCCTGTCTGCTGGGCTGAGCGCTCCTGTCTGCTGGCCTGAGCGCTCCTGTCTGCTGGGCTGAGCGCTCCTGTCTGCTGGCCTGATCACTCCTGTCTGCTCGGCTGCGCACTCGTGTGTGCTCGGGGGCGCACTTCTGTCTGCTAGGCTGTGCACTCGTGTCTGCTCAGCTGCGCACTCGTGTCTGCTCGGCTGCGCACTCGTGTCTGCTCGGCTACGCATTTGTATCTGCTACATAATGGATCACTCGTGGCAAGACTACCAAATGCATTCCCTATGGGACTTGCGTACATGTGCGGCACTTGAGGTTTTGCTATGATCTGACACTTGCGGCAACGGACAAAAAACGTTTTTTTTTTACGTGCCGCAAGTGCAAAACTGTAAGTGCCACGTCCCATAGTGAATGCATTAGGTCGAACGCAGTCTTGCCGTAAGTGAGCCGTGGAGGCAGATGCGGCAAAAATGCCGTATCTCCCTCGATTGCCGAGATACGCTAATGTGAAAGCAGCCATAAGGTACCGTTACATGGTACGATATTATGTATGATATCGCTGAAACGTCACAGGTTTGGAGTCGTTCAAACAACATCCTTAGGACGTCGTTGCCTGTGACACCGGGATATGACTACGAAAAATCGTTTGATCACTGATCGCAGATTTGAGAACATCAGACGATCGTCGTTCAAGCCAACCTGCTGCATCGTTGTGTGTGACACCGCGATAACGATCTCTTTAACAACGTCTCCTATTCACAACAGTGAACAAGAATCATTCGCTGGGTTGTACGAACGATAGCTGCTCGCCACATTGTTGGTGCGTCGTTCACAATATCTATACGCGTGACATTTCACCAACGATCTCTAAAGGTACCTTTACACGCCGCGACGGCAGGCTGGATACATCCCGCTACAGGCTACAAATGTAGCTTGTAGCGCCAATGTAGCCCGTCGTAGCGGCGTCTGAAGACGTGATGATACAGCCGGCAACAGATACATCTGTTTCCTAGCTCTGCTCGAAAACTGATGGCTACAACGCCGATGGTAGCGAGCTGTATCGGCGTGTAAAGAGGCAACGGAAGGGAACTCGGGACAGCCTGCGATGTAGCTGCAATGTAGCTAAGGCGTCACCTAGGCTCCGTGTTACCGCGCCCCATGTGCGATCATTGGTTGAAGATGGTGCGGTCCGATTGGTTGTCGGCGCACAGGGCGGCATATTTAAGGAGCTGACGAGTCACACTACACAATTGCTCGAGCGTCAAATATTAATCAGCCTCCTGCGATGCCTGGCCAATCATGGTATTATTGATTTGTCCTATCAGTGTACGGACGTCTCGTAATCCACAATTGTGGCACGCCTATGTGCTGTCCCTGCTGCACCAGGTCCGCCCATATTAGCTTGTTGTAGCGTTGTGTAAATGAGGTACAGCTGGCTACTTGAGACACCCGGCGATGTAGCTAGCTATAGATGTAGCGTGGCGTAGCGCATCTTGTCGCGGCGTGTAAAGGTGATGCGTTGACCGTTTGTAACCGTTTGAGCGTGCTCGTGCACGTGAAGTAGCGGGATGTATCCAGCCTGCCGTCGCGGCGTGTAAAGGTACCTTAAATGATGTCCTAATGGCCACGCTCCCGTGAAATCGTTGGTGAGATCGTTACAACATTGAAGCGTGTAACGGTAGCTTTAGACACATCTGTGCATCTGAGTATTAGGTAGCGTTGTGTTCAGTTGTCGTTTGCTTTGAAGTTTGCCACCAACCAGTTCCTTCATCTGCAATCAGCTCTGTGAACTCCTGTGCTTTCTTCAACCTGCATATACATCTTCTCAGACCTGCTAATTAAGGGTGCAGTCAGACATAACGATCGCTCCAACGATCCCGACAGCGATAACGACCTGCCGGGATCGCTGGAGCATCGTTACCTGATCGCTGGGGAGCTGTCAAACAGGCAGATCTCCCCAGCGATCAGGCCAAGGGAGCCACCTCCCATATCGCTCCCTGCTTAGCGCTGCCGCAGGTAACTATGATAAACAGCGCGTATCCAGGCAGTGCGCGCTGCCTGGATACGCGCTGTTTATCATAGTTACCAGCGTTCTCCATGCTTACAGGCAGTGCTAAGCAGGGAGGACGCTGGTAACCATGGTAAATGCCGGGTATCTAGGCAGTGCGCGCTGCCTGGATACCCGGTGTTTACCATAGTAACCAGCCCTGTGAGGTCACAGATCGCTGGTGTCTCGCGGTCACACGCAGCGATGCGTGCTGACCAGCGGGAAACCAACGATCAAAAAATGACCCGCAGCACTTTGCAACGATCAGCGACCTCACAGCAGGGGCCTGATCGCTGCAAAGTGTCACACATAGCGACATCGCTGGGGAGATCGTTGTAACGTCACAGTTACAACAATCACTCTAACGATATCGTTATGTGTGACTGGGGCTTTACCCATTGTCTGTTGTAAGCATTACAAACTGTTATCTAGAGGCTGTTCACATTACGTTGCAATCATCTCAAAGATTTCTGACACCCCCACGCCAGGGCCGGCAAAGACTCGGGAACCGGGCAGTTACTTGTTGTTCTCTTTACCGTCTTGGTTCTTTTCAAAGGAACAGACGGGGGCCGAAACCCGGTCCCATGACCCTGGTGGTGTCATTTTAATAAACGGGGGAAGATGACAGGGAAAGTCAAACGGGAATAGGAATAGGAGTATTCGTGATGCCACCTGTTTCAGAAACTCTGGGATGGTGAACGACAGCTTGGATGGTTCTGCTCCCTGCAGGTGGAGCGTGGTCCCCAGGGCAGCGGGATGGAGGAGTCAGTTCATACTTTGGCAGATATTCACTGGGTCATCAGTACCCCAATTTCTCATACGGCCTCTGCGGCCGGTGGTTGCCGCTAAAGAAAGTCTCACACACCACAGCTGGAGTTCTGTTACTTTTACTTAGTTGTTTCAGCATGGCCGCCGGGTACGTCCCTTGCCAACCTCCGGTTCAGCGTTGTTTCCAGAACCGGGACAGTGTAGTTGAGCCACAGTTGGTGCCCTTTCCTTCCTCTCTAGGTGTCTCTGTCTCTGGTAGTCTCTGTCTTTCTCTTCCCAGCGCTATAAGGGGTAGTTTTCTTCTGGAGCGAGTGTGACACCGCTCAGCCCCCCAGGCTCTCAGCGCCTCCGAAGCACAGAGATCAAGTACCGGAAGCCACGGGTGCTGTTGTGTCCTCTCCTGGGTACTGCTCCCTAGTTCGGCCACCTTCCTCAAGTTGTGTCAGGTGTTCGGCCACAGCTCCCGTTAGAAGCCTGGGGCCTCCGGTTCAACAGTTTGGCCATACAGCATCCGCGCCGTGTTCAGGGCCGGGTCCCTGTGTCCCCTGTGTTATCCACCAGCCCGTCTGTCTCGCCAGATACGGGCGTATGGGGATCGATGTCTCTTCCGCACCCCAAGGGCTCTCTCTTCTTCCTTCGCCTGTCGGTCTTTTCCCCCCGTGGGCGAGCGTGGTCGTGTGCTAGCCGACGGGAGTAGACACCACACCGCCTCTACACTCCTGACTCTCAACTTTCTCACTCGGCTCTCTCCACTTCCCTGTCCCCCCTTTTTGACCTGGATCCTCCCTCCGGTTCCACCCACCATCCCGGGGTCCCTAAGTGTTGTGTGTGTGTATTGGCTCAACTGCACCATCCCAGCACCTGGAAAGCAGAGGCGCTGCTCCCCTTAATCACAGGAGTGCAATACCTCTGGTGGCGGCCTACTCGATGGGGCGCCACATTTCTACAACTTACATCTACATTTTGGTTCAGACATGCTGTTTAACCCTACATCTGATGTAAGCATTACAAAGTGTTACTTCTACTTGTTTCACATTGGGCTGCAGCAATTACCAGTCTAGTGAATTCATAAAAGAGAAAACTAAATGCAATCAATGTTTGGTGACCGCTCTTTGCCTATAAACAGCATCAATTGTTCTAGGTACAACTGCAAAAAGTCAGGGATTTTGTAGGAGTATAGTCAGGGGTAGGCGTGACTAATTGTACCAGTCGATATTGATCATAGTCAAATGTAGGTTGAAACACAGTCAATTGAAACAGAAACTGCTCAGTTGTGTGTAAGAGGCTTAAAGCTGTGTGAGGAGCGGCTTAAGGCCGGTTTCACATTTGTGTATGAAACCGCAGGGTACCGAACGCAGCCAAACGCATGCGCACTGCGCTCCTATGTTTAACATGGGAACACATGGTACCTGCGTTTGGCTGTGTTGGTTGCGGTTGCGTTCAAATGCGCATAATTTCTGCGCCCTCCGAACGCAGCCTGTTGCATTTTTCGTGCGGTCGCGGGAGCTTCTTTTATCAGCAAGCGCGCAAACAATGCATGGATCTCAATGAGTCCACAGTGTCCTCCGCATGACAGCGCAGGAGAACGCTGCGGATCACATTGAAATCTGTCCCGGTGGCTGCCCCTGATCTACCAGGAGATCAACGGCGGCCACCGAAAGATCAGCTGGAGCAGCCGTAGATCTCCTCCTCCTGGCCGCCGGCGGTGTCCGCGCAGGAGATTTGAAGAAACAGCTGATCTGACATCTGTTTAAATCTCCAGCGTCGACATCACCTCTTCGGTGTCAGCGCGGGAGATTTAAACAGCTGTCAGATCAGCTGTTTCTTCAAATCTCCCGCACCGACACTATCAGGAGATCAGCGCCGAGATCGCTGATTGACTGGCAGGACACCATACTGACGTGAACGCATGCGGAGATTCTCCGCTGCGTTCACATCAGTATGGCAGCGTTTGCACTGCGTTTGCATGCCCATCGCATGCAGACACAGACGCTAGTCTGAAACCAGCCTAAGTCTACTACAAAGCCAACCTGGTACAGGTACAAAATAGTTATACTGCATCAGCCGGGTGTCTCCCAGGCAAAATATTTCAAACCCATCTGGGGTTTCAGGATGTGCTGTTCAGACTCTTTTGAAGAATCCCCAAGAAATGGGCGACGTTGAGAATTGTAGACGCAGTGGTAAACCGAGGAAACAATGCAGAGATTGAAAGACACATCATAGTTACTTCCCTCCAAAATTGGAAGATGTCCAGCAGTGCCATCAGCTCAGAACTGGCAGGAACCAGTGGGACCCATCAGTACCCATCTACCGTGTGGAGTATTTTGACCAGGAGTGGTCTTCATGAAAGAAATGTCTAACTCAACTATGCACAAAAACCTAGGAACTGAGAGTCAAAACGTGAAATATTTGGCTGTAACACAAGCAGTTTGTTTCATGAGAAGCTGGATAGCGGCACAATAATGAGGGTCTGCAGGAACAATGACACGGATGGAGTTTGCAGGTGTATTTCAGCAAATAGTTATGTATTTGGTCAGGATTAATGGTGTCCTCAAGGCTGATAAATACAGGTAAATACTTATCCATCTTGTAATACCATCAGGGAGGGTGTCTGGTACCAAATTTATTCAGCAGCAGCACAACAACCCCAAACATCTAGCCAATGGGATTAAGGATCACGAGTCCTGGAGGTGATGATCCGGCCCCCACAGAGCCCTGATCTCTCATCATTCCATCTGTCTGGGATCAAGAGACAGAAGGATCCGCACAAGCCTCATACACAGGAGGTCTGGGGGTCGGGTCTCCAAGATGTTTGGAAAAAACCTCCTGCCGAGTTTTTTCAACCCTTTGTCAGAACTGATGAGTGCAAAGACGGTCACCAAATATTGATTTGATTTAGATTTCTCTTTTGTTCATTTTGCAAAAATAAACTATGAACACTTGTGTTTATTAAAGCATATATTCCACACCTGGCTAAAACCTTTGCACGTTACTGTCCACATTCACCGTTGCATTTTCTTTGAGGCTGTTTGCACCTCGGACATCCTTTGTATTCCACTAATGCCGACTCCTCCGTAGGTCGATTGGTAACCTGCACCACATGTTAAGACGCATCGTTCCTCACATGTACTGGGGGGCATCTGCTCACATCATTTCTTCTTCATTCTGTCTGATGCTGCAATGTAGAAAATATTCAGTAAGAATAAAAAATAAATGGCTCGTAGTTTGTTTCCTGATTTTTTTTTCTCTTAAGTTTTGACTGAAATGTCGTCTTCAAAAAATGTCCCCATGTGCCGAACCCCAACAACGGGATTGCGAGGTCCCTGGGACCGGACGTTACATGTGAGATATCATACCTGACGCCCTATGAAATGATAAATTCCACACAGCGCAAATGAAGATTATGAATAACCCTGCAGGAACACAGGTGTATACACGGGGGGCTTCATTTGTAGGAGCGCCGGTCATGATTTACTGCATGCAACGAGCTTAATAATGATATTAATATACAGCTATACTGTGAGCGTACACTTCCCATGTCCTAGCCTGGCCGACTCCAGCTGGACGTCTTTCGCACTAATCATAATTGAAGATGACAGAGGCTTCTGACGAGAAATCTGTTTTCTCAGGAAGACAACATGGGAAGAAGTTGCTCTAAGACAGACAGGACATGTCTCCGTCTGCTGAACCCCGCAAGCATTCCCAGGACGGACCCCATCTTCATCCCAGCATCCGCTCTCTCCCTCTTTCACCAAGACTTTCTCCTCTATCTTTTTCCTCCATTTCTCCCGGATTGCCTTCCCATATTCTTTACGTGCTATTGACTTCTACGCTCTCCTTAAATTTTCTGCACAAAGAGGTCCTCCGCTAAGCACAATCCTTTTGTTTTAAAAGAATTCATATAAATCTCTGGGTATTCCAGTGTTGGAACCTCCAGCAATCAGCTGTTATCTGTGGAGGGAGCTGACAGTAAGTGCTGAATTCATCTAGAGCGCCACCATAGGAAAAGTGAAGCGTTGCATGTCATCCATTGACATCAATGTAATGACAAGACCTATTGTGTCCGTCTTGCCCTGCTAGCTCTCCTCCTTATCCCTCTTTCATCGGTTACAATCTGGCCACATCACTCAACCAATACTGCCCTAACTAAAGTCACCAATGACCTACTAACCGTCAAAGCCAAGCAACTCTACTCTGTCCTAATCCTCCTGGACCTGTCTTCTGCCTTCAACACTGTGGACCATTCCCTCTATCTCACTCAACCCCCTCCTCCCATCCCAACAAAATTATCCATCAAAGTCAATGGCTGCTCACGCTACCCAGTCACACAAGCTTACTGCCTAAGGGTAACCCTGGACTCTGCCCTCTCCTTCAAGCCACATATTGAAAGCCCTTGCCACCTCCTGCAGACTCAAAAGTATTTCCCGGATCCATACATTCCTTAAGCAAAAACACTAGTGCATGCCCATCATCTCCCGCCTGGACTACTGCAACCTCCTGCTCTGTGGCCTCCCTTCTAGTACTCCTGAACCCCTCCAATCAATCATAAACTCTGCTGCCCGACTAATCCACCTGTCTCCCCTCTATTCCCCAGTCTCTCCCCTATGCCAATCCCTTCACTGTCTCCTTATTGCCCAAAGACTCCAGTTCAAAACCCTAACCATGACATACAAAGCCATCCACAACCTGTCCCCTTCATACATCTGTGACATGGTCTCCATATACTTACCTACACACAACCTCCAATCCTCACAAGAGATCCTTCTTTACTCCCCTCTTATCTCTTCTTCCCATGATCACATACAAGATTTCTACCGTGCTTTCCCCCATACTCTGGAACTCTCTGCCCCAACACATCAGACTCTCGCTACCGTGGAAATCTTCAAAAGGAACCTGAAGACTTTTCCCACAAGCTACAACTTACAGTGAAACTTACTCCACAAAACCGCCGCACAACCAGCTCTACCCTCTTCTAATGTATCCTTACCCATCCCTTGTAGACTGTGAGCCCTCTCGGGCAGGGCCCTCTCTCCTCACCCATCCCTTGTAGACTGGGAGAGCCCTTGGGGGCAGGGTCCTCTCTCCTCACCTAATGTATCCTCACCCATCCCTTGTAGACTGTGAGCCCTCGTGGGCAGGGTCCTCTCCCCTCACCTACTGTATACTCACCAATCCCTTGTAAACTGTGAGCCCTCGCGGGCAGGGTCCTCTCTCCTCACCTACTGTATCCTCACCCATCTCTTGTAGACTGTGAGCCCTCGAGGGCAGGGTCCTCTCTCCTCACATACTGTATCCTCACCCATCCCTTGTAGACTGTGAGCCCTCGCGGGCAGGGTTATCTCTCCTCACCTACTGTATTCTCATCTATCCCTTGTAGACTCTGAGCCCTTGGGGGCAGGATCATCTCTCCTCATCTACTGTATCCTCACCCATCCCTTGTACACTGAGAGCCCTCGCGGGAAGGGTGCTCTTTCCTCACCTACTGTATGCTCTTCCATCCCTTGTAAACTGTGAGCCCTCGCGGGCAGGATCCTCTCTCCTCACCTACTGTATCTTCACCCATCCCTTGTAGACTGTGAGCTCTCGCGGGCAGGGTCCTCTCCCTTCACCTACTGTATCCTCACCCATCCCTTGTAGACTGTGAGCCCTCGTGGGCAGTGTCCTCTCTCCTCACCTACTGTATCCTCACCCATCCCTGGTAGACTGAGCCCTCGTGGGCAGGGTCATCTCTCCCCTCATCTACTGTATCCTCACCCATCCCTTGTAGACTGAGCCCTCATGGGCGGGGTCTTCTCTCTTCACCTACTGTATCCTCACCCATCCCTGGTAGACTGTGAGCCCTCGTGGGCAGGGTCCTCTCTCCTCACCTACTGTATCCTCACCCATCCCTTGTAGACTGTGAGCCCTCATGGGCAGGGTCTTCTCTCTTCACCTACTGTATCCTCACCCATCCCTGGTAGACTGTGAGCCCTCGTGGGCAGGGTCCTCTCTCCTCACCTACTGTATCCTCACCCATCCCTTGTAGACTGTGAGCCCTCGTGGGCAGGGTCCTCTCTCCTCATCTACTGTATCCTCACCCATCCCTTGTAGACTGTGAGCCCTCGTGGGCAGGCTCCTCTCCCCTCACCTACTGTATCCTCACCCATCCCTTGTAGACTGTGAGCCCTCGTGGGCAGGGTCCTCTCTCCTCACCTACAGTATCCTCAGCCATCCCTTGTAGACTGTGAGCCCTCGTGGGCAGGGTCCTCTCTCCTCACCTACTGTATCCTCAGCCATCCCTTGTAGACTGTGAGCCCTCGGAGGCAGTGTCGTCTTGCCTCCTGTACCAGTCGATGACTTGTATAGTTCATGATTATTGTACTTGTTTTATTTACGATACCCCTTTTCACATGTAAAGCGCCATGAAGTAAATGGTGCTATAAGAAGTCATGTGATGTCATGCAAATTCTTATGTGTCCTTTCATTCACTGTTAGGCACTGATCTCTGCAAACAATGATCCATGGATGCATATAACTAGTGGCCCCGAGATCCAATTCGATGGTTTTTCCTACAGAGGGACTTCTCCCCTGACTGCCATGATTATGATACCTGAAGTAGACAGCTTTTTGGGAGCATAGATGGCCTTGGACATTGTGGATCACTTCCAGCCTATTAACCTGTCTCTTGTGCAGGGGAAAAAGTAAGAAAGCTAACTGACATAGTAATTGATCTAATCTAATATACCCTGTTATGAATTACTTTGTAAACTGTGCCAAAAAGATTCTTCCTTTTGTTGCTAGCAATGGCCAAACTCAGTGTCTCAATTCGGAAGTATAACCTCTCCGCTCTATAGATCAATTCTGATGGCTTTGTGTCTCAACCGTGATGTGTAACCACCCAATATTGTGTGTAAAAGCCAAGCTGTGCCTTAAGTGACGTGTAACTATCAAGCTCTGTGTCTTAACTGTGATGTGTAACCAGCTAACACTGCTATGTGATTCCAAGTTCTGAGCCTCAAAACTCGTGTAACTGCCAAAATAATGCTACGATAGTCAGTATGAGTCATTGTACCATGCTTGGGTTAAAGATGTCTGTTTGGTATGATGTGTAACTACCAAGCTCTATGCCTCAATGTTGTAACAGTAAAGCTCTGTGCATCAACTGGTGTGCAACTAGCAATCTCTGTCTTAATACTATGAAACTGCCAAGCATTGTGCCTCAATGATGTGTGTAACAGCCAAGCTCCATGCTTTCCTTATTTGATGTGTAACTACGAAGCTAAGTGCCTCAATAATGTGTAACAGCCAAGCTCCATGCCTTCTGTAATTGATGTGTAACTTTGAACCTAAGTGCCTCCATAATGTGTGTCACAACCACGCCCTATGCTGATATGTAACTTTCAAGCTCTGAGCATCATGGCTTGTGCAACTACCAAAATAGTGCTATGATATTCAATGTGAGTCACTGCACCATCCTTAGGGTAAAGAGTTAAAGGCGCTGTCTATTGAAAACAAGTTAAGTTTTAACTGATGTGTAACCACCAAGCTCTATTATGTATTTTCCAAGTTCTGAGCCTCAAAACTCATGTAATGGTCATAATAATGCTACTGTAGTCAACACGAGTCATTACACCATCCTTTGGGTAAAGAGTTAAAAGGATTGTCTGTTGAAAACAAGTTTGGTTTTAACTAATGTGCAACTACCAAGATCTGTGCCTCAATGTTAAATGTAGCAGTTAAGTTCTGTGCCTTAATGGATGTGTAACTACCAAGCTCTGTGCCTCAATGAAGTGTGTAACTGCAAAGCTCTATGTATTTATTCTGTTGGGTACAGTAACTTCCAAGCTCTAAGCCTCAAAACTTGTGTAACTGGCAAGATAGTGCTACAATAGGGTCAATATGAGTCATTGCACCATCCTTGGTGTAGAGTTAAATGTGTCTGTTACAAAAAACTTTTATTTTAACTAATGTGCAACTACCAAGCTCTGTGCCTCAATGTTGTAACAGCCAAGCTCTGTGCTTTAATCGATGTGTAACTACCAAACTCTGTGCCTCAATGTTGTATGTAACAGCCAAGCTCTGTGCCTCAATGTTGTATGTTACACATCGATTAAGGCACATAGCTTGGCTGTAACTACCAAGCTCTGTGCCTCAATATTGTATGTTACAGCCAAGCTCTGTGCCTTAATCGATGTGTAACTACCAAGCTCTGTGCCTCAATGATGTGTTTCACAGCAAACCTTTGCACGTTAACTGATGTGTAACTTTCAAGCTCCGAGCCTCAAAGCTTGTGTATCTGCAAAAATAGTGCAACAATAGAGGTAAGAAGAGCACTAAATTGTACCATCCTTGTGGTAAACAGGTACAGGGGTTGTCTGTTGAAAACAAGTTCGACTTTAACTGATGTGCAACTACCAAGCTCTATGTATTTATTCTGTTGGGTAAAGTAACTTCCAAGCGCAGAGCCTAAACTTGTGGAACTGCCAAGATAGTGCTACAATAGAGTCAATACAAGTCACTGCACCAACCTTGGAGGACAGAGTTAAAGGGGTCTGTTGAAAACAATTTTGGTGGGTTTTGCATGGATCATCAAAAACAAGAACCTTTGTCCCCCAATAGAGTGAAGGGGCAGGGCGCAGCGCTTGACTGAATGAATGGGAGTGGAGATTCAGTGTCTGACTTGACAGATTGTGTAACTTGGATAAAAATTTCCAGATCTATTAATATTTCACTGGGCAACCCCTTCAAGTGTGGACAACCCCTTCAAGTGTCATAAGCCATTACAGACAGAACAGACCCAGGTTCAGGTTAGTGGCAGTTACACACCAGCTGACGGGCCATAGGGTTTTCTTAATGACATCACGGTCAGTATTGACTACAGCGCCACCTTAATAAACAGTTTGTGTCCGGTATTGCGGCCTTGTCCAAAGCATTTGATACCAGACACAGACAATAGGCAAAATCAATATCTGTATAATCCCTGCCAACTTCATTTAGAAATCAACTTTTCTTTGGTCGGCCTCCGAAAGTTTAAGGTCAGTCCGGGTGATTCTTTTTTTTTATGGAATTATAGACCAATTTTTTTTCTTTTGAGAGATCTTATTTATATGATGTCTTAAGACCTGTACAATTGTATGGTGCTGTATAAATAATTCCTAAGGTCTGACTGAAGCATTGATTTGGCTCTGTCGGCCAAATTCCTTACATTGTGCTTGTTTGTCGGCAACGTCTAGATAAACCTCACCGTATAGAGCACAGCTAAGGGAGAAGTTGATTAAATTTAAAAAAGCAAAAATAGCGCCACTCATGTGCAGGATGAATCAGGTATTGCAGCTAACTTGCAATACCATGTACAACCTGTAGACAAGAGTGGCGCTGTTCCTAAAAGAAGCTTTTCTAAAAAATTCTTTATAAAGTAATAGCAACATGCACTTAGAAAATCATATTTGGCTTTTCACCAGGTGCCGTGGGCAAAAGCTCACATTCCCAGCACATAGGAAGAAAATAGTTTATCCCTTATTTTTTTTTTTTTTACAGACGTGTCATAAACAACTTGGCCCATGCGAATTGCACCCATTAAGTCGAATCCTTCCATTCCTTTGGGTCATTGCAATTATAATTGCCGCATGGACCTGCTGGCATGCCAGGCTGGCAGTCAGTCCCATGGGCGGCTGTCTCCTTAAAATCAATACTTTTGTCCTCCGAACAAACTGGAACACTGCTGATGGCAAAAATGGATGCAAAGCCATAAAGACAACATGTCTCCCCTACAGGACACTAAACCTGACCACATCATAAGGTCATAATAGTGTATACCAGCCCTATAATACCCCAGTATCAGGGCTCTGACTATGGAGGAAGAATAGTCTGTGGTGCAAGTCTGCCTCCTGCTGGAAAGATGTGGAATTACAGGACCCTGAAAAGTCTTCCAAGAGCCATAATTTGGGATTTTTCTGGTCACATAGGCTTTATATGGCAGGATGAGGTGTAGTTTTTAATGACACCGTTCACTTTATCTTACAATACATTGAAATACATGAAATAATTTTAAAGGGGGTTGACATTCATTGATAGGTAAAAATAGCATGGTATCATGATATGTATGTTACTGCCATCATTTTTTTATATGGAGCAGAGCGTGGGTTTGTTTTAATGCGCAGCAAGTAGTAATTATGATTCGCACTATTTCGGGGGGCATAGGAGGCTTTGATATCTTTTGTGATGACCGAAAAATGGAGAGTCTAGTTGAGGTTTAGCTCCATATTTGAGGAGCGGAGAGTTAAACTTTGTTGCTTTGGATTCAATCCTACTGTAATGGGATCATTTTCCTAATAGTTACAAGCCCATTATCTGATTTATTATAGCCGTTAACATATCTAGAGTGGCCCGGCTGAACCAGTTTTATAAGATCTGATTAAAAGCACTGGCTTTCTTGTTTTAAAGAAATTAAAAACATTTAATTTTTAAATACTTTACTAGTTAAAAAAAAGTTAGAGAGAACTTTTCACTTGCATTAAATACCTAGAAAAATCCCCAAGTTCTTCTGATTCTGACGCTCTTTTCCGTTTTGCTCTGTGTCGCTTCATTGAAGAGATATTCCTAAGTTGCTTTTGGGCACAGAATGTGAAATCTCTGCTTGCAGACCAACTGGATGTTTTTTCCAGTGTCACCTCCGGGGAGGTGGGTTTTCAGCCCTCCCAAAACCTACCAATCACAGCTCAGCAACTGAAACCATAGAGTTAAGGCTGGGTTACACGTAGCGATGTGCCGGCGACCTGACCAATGATCGGGATCGCTGGCACATCGCCATGTGATCGCTGGTGAGCTGCCAGACAGGCAGATCTCTCCAGCGAACACCCAGTGCTGCACCGACACCCGATGGTCGTTATGATCATTCAATGTCTCGGGCATAGACTGGGGATCGTTGGTCGTTTCCCCTGTCACACATGCCAATGCATGCGTGACAGTGGCAGATCAACGACTGAAAAATGGTCCCGGCCATTCCGCAACGATCAGTGAGCTGATCGCTGGTCATTGCGGCATGTCGCACACATCGACATCGCTGCAACGTCACAAAGATATCGCTACGTGTAATGGGGCCTTTAGACACTGCCGTGCTGTGATTGCCAGTCTCAGCGAAGACTTTGAGAGAATGCCCAGCTTCTCTGCAAGCAGAGATTTCACATGCTGTGCTCCAAAACAACAAATATGAATATCTCTGCAATAAAAGCAACACAGCACAAAACGAAAAAGAGTGCCGGTATCTGGAGAGCTCAGGGATTTTTACAAGGTATTTAACAATTTTTTGAGCAAGTTACAGAACCTCTTTTAGGCCCCATTCACATCAGCGGTAAAACCGCAACTGCCGCGGTTACCACATAACGGCCGCACTTACGGTTCACTTTCGGCAAGCCCCACGCAATGTCTATGGGGCTTGCAGTAAATGTGCGGCAGGTGCAGTTTCGGCACTTGCGGCCGCGAAAAAAACTGCAGCTGACCGCGTTTTTTTCGCGTCCGCATCTGCCACAAGTGCCGAAACCGCAACTATACCGCACTTGCCGCAAGCCCCATAGACATAGCATGGGGCTTGCCGCAAGTGAACCACAAGTGCGGCCGTTATGCGGTAATCGCGGCAGTTGAGATTTATTCACCGCAACTGCCGCGATCAGCGGTTACCGCTGATGTGAAAGGGGCCTTAGGGCCCTTTCACATCAGCGTTTTTCGTAATTCGCGGCAGATGCGGTGAAAAAACCGCATCTGCCGCGTTTGCCGCATAACGGTTCCA